>OX377613.1:27641244-28841244 GCA_947397855.1 Thelaira solivaga
AAATATAAATATAAATATAAATATAAATATAAATATAAATATAAATATATCTTACATTATATTATTTCACTTTTAAACTAACGTCTGTATTTAAATTTAACGGACTTTTATTAAATACAACTCTTTTTGACCATATTTATACAACTATGTTTATGTTTAATTTTTATACACAACTATGGTTTAGAACACAAAGCAACCAGAGATGAAACTTTTGAGGTTAGAATTTTGAAAAACTCAGCTTTTTATTTTGAGTTTGTATAAAAGAGACAGATATAGTGTTTTAATATTACGAATAAGAGAAAATAAGCAAAATGAAAAATTTTTTGTTTTAAAAAACATTAATTAAAAAGTTATTTCCGTAATGAAAATGCACATGCCGGAGATTCTTATATTTATATACGTTTATTGTTATGAAGTATGGAATTTAATGTAAAAGTGATAACAAACACAAATTTTCATGTTTTAAAATTCATGTTTACGAAATGTAAATAATGAAAGTGTAAATTTTTTAGAAATACCTGAACAAAACAAAATAAAAATTTTGAGTTCGTGCAAAAAAGACAGAAAGAAAATGTATACTATATCTGCACTCTGACACCTCTGGTTGCTCGGTGGTTTAGAAATAGTATATAAGCAGCAACCGATGAGAAGAAAACAAACTTCTTCATTTTCTGCACATTCTTCTATATCCTGCAGGCAAATTTTAAAAAATGACAGTAACAGATATTTTCGGGTTACTTTTTTTAATTTGGAAAATTTTATTAAGTAGTTTAGAACTTCCATATTATTTATTAAAGCCCAGGTGCAGTCGCAACATATTCTTCTTGACAACGGCCATTAAATTTTGTTAATCGCACAATGAACTTTAACTCCCATCTTCCTCGTAGTGCCTGCAAACTAAAGCTTCTGCCTTCTTGCTCTTTTTCCTTTATGTGCATTACAATTGAATATAAAAAAACTACCAGAATGTTTATTAATTTTTTTTTTATTATAGATCTTGTAGCGTTAATAAATAGCGTATTTCTACTTTTTGTGATCAACTGTCCATAATTGTTAGGCAATCGGAGCTGTTTATTGGAAAAAAGGTAACATATATTTCTGCGGGCACACTCATTCTTTGTATAAAATTTGTCCATGTTTTTTCTTTTTGCATTAACAATAAATCAATAACAGGATCTTTATCTCTGTTGAACCTTTGTAAAAATTCACTTTTTATTTCCTTAGTATTGGGTCACAGCAGAATATTCTTTCTTTTATAATTTTTCATTTGAAATATACATTTTTCTATTTTAATTGCATTCTAAAACATTAATTTTTGGCAAAATAATTCATATAATTTGATGTAAATGTTGTACACAGCAACCACTGTATCTTTATTTTGAATATTTGTCTCTTATTTTTATTTGGATCTTATTTCTAACGGGACTGTGATATTTTTGTTGTAAACAAAAAAGTAACACTTACGGTTGCAGGTAAATCTTTTATTAATGCAGATAGCGGAAAATTTAAAGTTGGTACATTAAAAGTAAGAAACAAATATTACAATAAGTGTGTGGCCTTTTAGTACAACATATTTACATACGAGTACATACAGAAATATTTATTTATGGATATAGTTACGTATTATATTAAACTATGTCTCCTTCCTTATGTATTTCAAATAACAATCTTTATCACTTCCAGACTTTGTCATGGGATTTTCCCATACTGATAAAATGAACAAGAAACGGAACAAAGAAATATCAACTAGTTTTAGATAAGTATATAAGAAGAGATTTTTAAAAATAGAGTTGAATAAAGATTTGATACTGAGAGTACGTGCACTTAATTATATGCATTTTTGTTAAGCTTTAAACTACAATTTTTAAATGAAGGATAAACATTGTATTGGTAGAACTCATTCGATCATCATCTTACGTTTTTATTGACGCAATTCACGGCCGCAGTTTCTCAACACTTATACTCGTATTTCTACCCATTACGAATATTTTCTGCAGCATATGAACAACAATTTAAAATCTCTAAATTGCTCCATATAGTAGCTGCCGGTGTGGAAAAAGCTTCTCATCGTACACTTTGCAACATCATTTATTGGCACTTGTTGAAGGTTTCCAACTTTACATAAATAATATGACTGTTTTAACAATTGGCGCTTTCGAAAATTTGAATTAAATTCGTCTTTCATTCGATATATGTTTCTTCGCCATGCGCTTATTTGCTGAGCTTTGCTTTTCTTGCATGTGTTATTTTTTCATTTATTAAAACAGTAATATTTTTTTTTTTGTGATTTATTTCGATTTAAAGAAAATTTATATTTTCTGCAATGATATTTATACAAACATTTTGCGAACAGTCTAATTTTCTTATTATCTTCGGTAAATGCATCACTAACAAAATTAATGAGGCAAACATTGTTAATTACTTTGTATAATAACTTTCACGCACCATATCTTCAATACATTTTATGTCGTTTTTCTTATCTGTGATTGTTTGATTTTTTAAATAATAATCTTTTAAATAGCACCTTTCCCAGTATGATAAAACTAATTCCCCATCCACAAATTGATATGTATTTTTGTCTTCAATGCATTCATTAGATTTTGCTAGTGAAACATTTCTGTTCGGAATATCAGGAAAAAAATATTTCACCGTTTTCAATGTTGTCGTCTGTAGTATGAGCAACAGAAGAAAATTCTGACTGCATCAACGTACTATTATAAAAAATCTGCGTGGTATCATTGCTAGCGTTATATTTATATTTGAAGTAATCTTATTTCTAAGATTATAATAATTGTTCATTTAGAACAATGAGTTGACGATAAAAACGCAAACACACTTTACTTTATAAACTCTACTATGAAATGCTTCCAAAACAACTTAAACCCGTCCGGTATTCAATACTAAACAAAGCTGTTGGTTGTTTGAAGGCAGAAAGCAGAGTGATTTATTCATGCAAATGTTGCTGCTTAACCGATGAGAAGAAAACAAACTTTTTTTCTACTACTTTTTAAGGTTTTATAAAACTTTTTTACATGGTTGAAAAAAAAGGTACATGAGATGCACGTGGCGGCCATTCGCCATGTAAAAAACCATAATAAATCGTGCAAAAAATAGTGCATTTTCAACTGCATTAAAAAAAGTTAAATTAAACAAAATTTTAAAAATAAATAAATATTTATGTTAATTAAAGGATGCTAGATCTAATTTTACAGATGCCACTATTTTCATTATCACATTCAGCGTGCAATAGTGGCCGGAAAATGCACTTTCTGGACAAGGTTTTTGGGCTATAAAAGCTGAACTATTTGTTGTAGCGGTTAGAGGCTACCACCAATCGATAGGGTATAAAAATGCATTTCAGAAATTGCATAAGTCATTTTCTGAAATGTTTTAGTTCAGAAGTTATAGCATAAAATGTATCAAAATTAGGGTAAAATTTTGTATAGGGCTATTGCTCGAGAACTAAACGATGTACATATATGGCACTACCCTCATTGGAATGGGCATTGAAATAGGAATTGTTAGAGGTATAAAGTACATACCAAATTTCATTAAAATCCGTTGTAAAATAGTGCAGATATACAAAAAGTGGGCGTGTACAATAAAAAATTAAATGGCAGCTTTCTTTCGTATATACCAAATTTTGGAAAAATCCGTCATGACGCTCTTGCCTAATTGAGTAGCAAACATCCAACCATAAAATAGTACTCATGCTTATGAGTCTTATTTTGTGTCGTGCTTACGAGCGAGCATAATAAATAAAAATTTTAAATTGTGCTCGTAAGCACAAGCAGCAAATAAAACTCACCAATATGAGTTTTATTTTTATTCTCGCAAGAGTTAATTCCTTCTTACAGGAATGAATCAAAAAAATATATTATTTTTTTGTCGCACCGAAACGTGCACTTCTTTATTTAATAAGACTCATTACAAAATGCAACTTAACATCTATTTATACTAATTATTCTACTTTTACTGATTAATATGTGTTTAGAAATTTCTTTGTTATAGTAATGAAACAGACATATCTTTATCTAAATTAAGGATTATCCCAAATTTGCATGATTAGTTCTGGTGTCCTTTGTTCATTATTAGTATTTTCTTGTCATTAAAATAAAATAAAAGAAAAATGTTTTGTTTGTTTATTTTATTAGTTCTTTACTGCTTAACGATGATGAACCCTTGTCCCTTTTGGTTATGATAGCGAAATTGAGTATGTATTGTTATTAACTCGAGCATGAGCATTATTTTGCGCACGTAAGCACTACTCGTGCTCGCGAGCGTAATTTTTTCCTACTCTGATATACAAGACTCGTCACAGCCGAATTTAACTTGATTAATTTACACAGTTGGTTGATACACTACCTACCTCTACCTAAATTTCTACCTCTTTGTAAATGTTAATCAGAAAAACTGTTGTAAAATAAATTTAAGGCCAAATTTCGAATGTTATAAAGATTTTTATTGTTAATATTATTTGTAGCATGAAGCACCAACATCTTCAGATTATATTGCAAACAGTCATAATGAATTTATGCTTGCAGAAAAGTTCGATATACCAAAAGACGAATTAAGTGCTTTAGATGCCTTAATCGCATATGTGATGATGTTGAATCAGCACAACAAAAACGAACAGAAGGTTGTCAAAGTGCTGCAAGCGATTCATTATTAGCAAATCGTAATGCTGAAGACTGGCATTTAACTGAAGATGAGCAGCAAGCTTTTGATGTTTTACTGGGTTTACATGACGAAACAGAAAAATCGGGACTACAAACATCTAATTTGGAAAAAAAAAAGGAGAAGGAAGTCGGAAAGAAGACAAGGAAGGAAATTTTGAAAGACTGGAGACGCTACACACAGTTGGTAAGCAAAAAGAAAATGATTTAGATTGGGAAAATCTCCTAAATATGGTATGTAGTAGATTAGAAAGTATGTTCAATAAAGCTTCTGATAAAATATTGTGTTGCATGAACAAACACAATGAGAAGTATCAAGAATTGCTTAGAAATACAATTAATATTAGAAGAAGTCACTGCCATAAATGTAGCGAAATTGTTGTTAATAAAGTATTAGATAAAAAAGAAAATACTTTAAATCACATTTCAGAGACCTTCACAAAATTTGATACAATTTTCAATGAAAATTGCGAAACTAGTTTTAATGCTATTATCAATAGCACAAACATTAATGATATCGATCCTAACAATATTTCAAAGGAAAGTTCGAAGGCTAGTTGTAATAAAATAATAACGCCCGAAAAAACAAAAAATGAAAATGTAGAAGTTGCGAATGACAGCAATAAAGTTCTCGGGCCATTCGAAACATCTGATAAAAGTTTGAATCTTTCGAAATTTTAATCATATAGAAAGGTTACTAACCAAAAACGAAAAACTTAATCGAGATGTTAATCTCGTAAAAGGCATAGAAACAAAGCAGTCGCGATTACTAGTTACAAAAATTTACGATTCCCCTTTCCAAGTAAATCCGGAACTAATTTTTAATGCGAAAGACGACAAAAAGTTGCAATTAAGTAAAAATAAGTTTGTAATAGATGTAATCCGACAGGAATATTTAAAAATTAACAACGCGTGCTTACTAAGCTTTTATAGCACCAAAAAACTTAAATCTGGCTTACTAATTTATGCCTATTGCTATTTTAAAGATTGTGCAAAATATAGATTTAAAATACATTTAAACGGAAAAGTTTCTGTTATCAAATCTGGTGAAATTTGCCATGCAGAAGGAGAAAAACGAGTATTTCAAATTCGAGGTGTATCTCGTAAATTAGTAAAAAAAGCATTAAAAAATAATAGTGCATACTTATACAGAAAGGAACAAATTCTTAAGTGCGCAGATGACGTTGCCAAATGTGGAAATTTGCAAAATGTTCAAAATCTTGCTACATTTCGCAAGTGTAAATCTGAAGGAAATTCAGATAAATGGCTTCACAAAGATCCTTTTATTGAACTTTTTTTAATGCAGCAGGAAAAGTACAAAGATTACATTCAGCATGTTGCATCTCCTTTGACCGTGTATTGTTGGCGAAAAGCCACTTTTATAACACTGGCTGTCAATCCCCAAATCCTTAAAGATGCCAAATATACGCTTCATTTTGATGCATCTGGACAAAGTGTGCGACAAATTAATTGTGCTGAGAAGAGAGTATTGATTTACAGAATGGTTATAAGAGTTGAAAAACATAAAATTATTATTCCTATTATAACCGCTATTCTCTCACGTCATACTCTTAATGATATATATTCAATTTTGGAAAAACTAAAACTTTATTGCATGCAAAATAAGTTTAAATGGCCATTCTTCAAAACAGTCTGTACAGATGTAAGTTATGGATTATTTGGAGCGGTTTTAAAATCATGCAATAATAAAAATATAGCAGAATATCCAAGAAACTGTTATAATTGCTTAAAAAATCCGCTCTTTAATAAGAAATCTAAAGTAATTGTGCAGTGGTGCAAAGCGCATTATATACATATTATGTGTAAAGACTTAAACAGTAGAATTGGTAAAAATAGTGCTCTCCGCCACTTGATAAAGCATGCTTTAGTTATCGCTTTTGACATCAAAACACTAAACCATTGCAAAATTTGGTTTAGTCACCTATTTATTATACTGCTATATACAAAGAAAAATCACAAATTTAGAGAAAGTTACAACATAATACGTAAAAATATATTATCGACTAACGATAAGAATTTTGAAAATGATGATTCCAGCGATAAAGAAGATCGAAATAACTTGGAATCTATTGCTTCACAAAGTCCTTTCAAAAACTTGTTCACCAAAATATGTGACAATATAAGGCATGAAGTAATTAATGTTCCAATGAATGGTGAAATAAATGAATTTAAAAGCGATGATATATGTAACTTTATCATCAATAAATATTGTCCGTTTCTTCCAATGTGGACAAATATAATGGGAATTTTAGTAGATCCCAGTGGAGACCACATCAGCAATGCACCAGTTGAATTCAGCTTCTTTCTCCAAAAGCATATACTTCTAAAACAAAAATCATTAAGACCTGGAGATTTTATAAGGCTCGATCGAAAGGAAAATATAAGTTCATTGAAAGATCTTAGATATCGGTACAACATGTTTGACGAAATACAGGTCGATGATGAACAACGTAAAAAATTATATTTAAAAACGCCAGAAGAATCGCAAACGTTGATACAAATTTCGGAAGAACATTGTTATTCCCAATTATCGAAAAATCAAATAACAAAATTATCAGAGGATCTTACACCAGAAGAACAATGGAATAAAAAAGATCCCAAAAAACGTAAATGTATAAATACAAAGCAATTAATATGTGCAAAAAAAAAACAAAAAAGTTTATAAAAGAAGAAAACATAGTTATAATTAAATACGATTACATTGTTAAAAGTAAACATGAGCAAAGTACTCCACTGGCAAAAATAAAGAATGAAACCATATACTACCTGTTTAGGTTTAATGATATATTCCAATCATTGTATCCAAAATTTAAACAGATTGAAGTGGGATTTTACAATTTCTTAGATCTTTTAGATTGGGAATCTTCAAAAGTTAGAAACTGTTTTAGACTGTGCAATTCTGTGTTGTTTAAAAGAACATAGCAAAAATGCTTTAAGCTTACCATGTCAAATTAATAATATTAATTTTGAAAGGGTTCAAAAACTTATTTCACTTAAGCCTGAAATGATTTTCATACCAATATTAAGTAATAATCATTTCAATCTTTGTGTCTTAAAACTGGACACAATGGAATTTTTGTTTATCGATTCCTTCGTTGATAACAATGGAATGGATCATTACAAAAAAATGCAGAGCAAGTTCTAACAAAAATAAAAAATGGAAATTTGTTAGTATTGCGCAAAAAACAAAGCAGGAAGATGGAAGTAGCTGTGGCGTTTTTGTTATTTTATATATAATTAGCCTTTTAAAAAACATGCCATTGACGAACCTAGGTTGTCCCAATATGTTCAGAGACAATATAAAATCTATTTTAATTAAATATGCTGATAACACCTTTAACTTTTGTTGTCATTGCTCCAGTGCAAAAAAAAAAAAACAAAAAAAAATGCTCTTGTTGTAACTACCATGTTTGTTATGACTGCATAACTAATATTTATAACAATAATTTTGCTACATATACAGTGTGTACCAATAACATTTTAAGTTTCAGAAGTGTGTAAAAATGCCAAAAAGCCGACGCGTGCTGTGTACTTACAGCTTAAATATCTAATAATATGGTATCCCAATTAACTATTACTAATGTGGCCACATTTTTTATATAGTGGTGAAATTAACTGAAGCGTGAGGTGCATTGAAATTTTGTTTTGTTAATAACCGATCGAACGATGGAAGCCCAGGTAAGTAATTTTAATTTTTTATTTTATAACCATTTTTATTATGACAAAATTTAATATTTATTCGTGCTTAATTCCAATTTTAAATTATTTAAGCAAGAATAAAGATTAAATTTTGTAGTTTATGATTTTACCAATTGTTAAATATGATTAAGTCAATTTTTGTATAGAATTGAAATTTTAACTATTGGTAACTTCTAATAATTTCTAAATAATTAGAATTTCTTTTTTATTTTTAGGACATTTTACAATTTATTGTATCAAACAGTCAGCCTCAGAGGAGCGAAGGAAGGAGGCGCCCAAATCCCAGCAAAGAAAAGGTATTATACCATATTAATTAATTTATTGTAGTTTTAATAAAATAATTTTTTACTTTTAGAGACAACAAAATAAACATCAGCAACAACAACAGCTACAACAACAAAATATACATTCGTGGCAGCAACTGCCACCACCACAACGACAACAACAGCAACGACAGCTACCACCACCACCACTGCAGCAACAGCAATACCCTACATATCAGCAATATTTGCAGCTGCCATCACAACAACACCACCACCATAACAACAACAGCTACCACCAGTGCAGCAACAGCATACATCTTGGCGGCAGTATCATCCATATTTGCCATCATCCATACTGCCACCACAACAACAAAATACATCATCGTGGCAGCAGGTGCCACCACAACAGCAGTTCTCTCCACCACCACAGTTATCACCACCATCACAGCTACAACAACAACAGCTGCCACCACAACAACAAAATATATCATCGTGGCAGCGTGCCACCACAACAGCAGTTCTCTCCACCACCACAGTTACCACCACCATCACAGCTACAACAACAATAGCTGCCACCACCACAGTTACCACCACCATCACAGCTACAACAACAACAGCTGCCACCACAACGACAAAATATATCATCGTGGCAACAGGTGCCGTCACAACAGCAGTTCCCTCCACCACCACAGTTACCACCACCATCACAGCTACAACAACAACAGCTGCCAGCACAACAGCAGCTGCCACCACAACAACAGCTACCAGCACCACAACAACAACAGCAGATACCACCACTGCAGCAACAGCATACACCTTGCTGGCAATATTGTCAGCAGTAGTCAGAGCTACCCCCACCACAACAACAACAAAATATAGCTACGTGGCAGCAGCTGCCACCACAACAACAACAGCTACCGCCATTACAACAAACACCACAACAGTTGCCATCAGCATCGCCAGCACAACAACAGCTACTACCACAACAACAATTACCACCACCACCACAGCTACAACAACAACAACAAAATATACTTTTGTGGCAGCAGCTGCCACCACAACAACAGCTACCACTACTGCCACCAACACCGCCAGCACAACAGCTACCACCACTACAACAAACGCCACAACAAACACCACAACAGTTGCCAGCAACATCGCCAGCACAACAACAGATACAACCAACACCACAACAGTTGTCACCAAAAGGGCCAGCACAACTACAGGTACCGCCAACACCACTAGCCCAACAACAGATACCGCCACTGCCAACACTACTACTACTACCACCACCGCCTCCACTACCACAACAACAGCTACTACCAGCATTGCCAGCACAGCAGGAGCTACCACCATCAACGCCAGCACAACAACAGCTACCGCTAACAGCACCACAACAACATCTGTCACCACCAGAACAGAAACAACTACCGCTAACAGCACCAGCATCACAACAGCTACCATCAACACCAAAACAACCATTACCACTACCACCCCAACAACAGGTACCACAAACAACGACAGTACCGCAACATCTAAAATCAACACCTCTAAAACAACAACAGCCATTAACACCAGATCACCAACTACAACCACCATCACCAGAAGAACAACAACTACCACAAACACTACAAAAACAACAACAGCTACCAGAAACACCGCCAGCACAACAACAACTACCTCCAACACTACAACAACAGCCACCACTTACACAGCCAGCAGAACAACCGATATAATAAAATTATTATTTTCTTTTTCTTAGCTTTTTTATGTACATTTTTTTTTTATATAATTAATATAATAAAAATAAATAGTATACATAAAATTTATGTCTTTTAAATTTCTTTTGCGCAAATTTGACCCCAGAAATATCTATTCTCTTCTTGTTTATTAGCCGGAAAGAAATTTCCATTGCAATTGGCTAATATTTTAGAGTTGTTAAAAATTTTAAATTGCAGTCGTAATTTAGGAATTTTTGTCAAATTTTTGCAAATATAATCTCAGTATATTTTGTATATGAAATTAGGGATGGTTTTTTATGTTAGAACTATGTTTACGTACACTATCGCACACTGTAGTCACTTTATCATCATCTAGTAAGCCACATGATAAAGTTATCATATAAATTTGTTAGTTATCAACATCGAGTCTTCGTAAATATTAAAAAATTTTGTAAGAGATCAATTTGCCAAAAATGTCAATTTCCATATATTCTTAGCTACTTGCTGCACTTTTGAAGATTTACCCAATGGCAAGGGTTATGTGTGTTTTCTTTTTATTTTTAGATGATTAATTTGTTAATAGCGCTACATTTGCTACCACCAGTTAGGTCTTCTTTTTTTTAAATCTTTATAATTGAACAAAAAACAACAATATTACAAATATTTATTACCCCTATAATTATCTTGTACTAACATCAATTTTCAAACGGTGTTAATATTATTTTTTTCTTACAATTAATTAAAAACAAAATTTTTATTGTAAAATTTTTATTCAAAATATGTATTTCAATTCAGTGATTTATAATATTTGTATGTATTGTACCCTTTCTTTAAATTTTATATATTAAAGTTTTTGTTAAAAATATTGTTTTCTCTTATTTCTATCTTTAAAAATAAATTTTAGTTTGTATTTAAATATATGTATAAAATTATTACAACAAAAAATAAAATGATTACTGAATTGTTAAATAAACCACTTTTTTAATTTTTTATTTAACATATTGACAAACAGAATTCGTACAGAGGTAGAGGAAGCGATTCTTTTCATTTTCTTTGTCTATATATACCTGAAGCTAATAAATTTATTTGTGGTGAGCCGATTGTGCACCACTTTTTTTGCGTTTTAAATTTAAATAAAAAGAGTTACCTTTCTTTCTTTGATGTTTTTTAAAAACAATATAGACAATGAAGCTGCGGTTGTTGTAGTACAGATGTTTTCAGTTAAATTTGTTATAAGATAAACTTCGTCCTAGGACATACACACTTTAGAAAGCGAAAAGGAACAAGAAAAATATTATAAGACAAAAAACCCATAGCTTCAGAAAAAGCGGAACCCAAGATAGCGTAAAAGAACAATTGTTGTTTCAATGATGGATTTCTGGGATAATCGATGATAAGAGAACCGAATACTGTTCCGATACCGGCAACGGAATCACCTACACCGACTGTTGCAGCTCCAGCATCAATAAATTTGGCAGCTGAATCAATGCCACGAGTGACAGGGGAGGTCTGGAATGACCTGAGTCTGGCTTTTGCTAATAATTGCGCTGCTCAAAGGTCGCAAGTATTGTTTGGTTCCGTTAAGAGGCTAGCGCACGTATGCTTTCGAACGAACCCTGACAACAGTGGCCAAATTGTTTGTTCTGCTTCCACACAGGTAAAAAAATATTGTAAGACAAATAAAGAATTTAAAAAAAATTATTAAGTTTTTCTTAGTATTAATTACACTGGTCAACAAAATTTTGTAACAAGAAAGGTACTTACCAATTTGGAATTACCTAAATACTCTCATTTTATCACCGTATTTATTTTGACTCCATCAGTTCTAGTTTTCGTGTTACAGCTACTACCCGTAAAATTTAAAATTAACCATTTTTGTTCCACTTTTGCATTCAGAGATTTTATTTATGTGAATAGTATAGTGTTTTTTTCTATTTATTGAGTTAAGCGACTGTTAAATAATGTCAAGAAAGTGCAAAAATGATCCTGACAGGTTTTGTTATATTTGTGGTAACATTACTTTTAAAACTCAGCGAAATAATTTGACACCATTAGTGACTAAGCTATATGAACAGTATTTTGGCTTTGCCGTCGGACAGCAAGACAAAGCGTGGGTTCCACACATCTGCTGTGTTACATGTGTGGGTCTTCTTACTGGATGGGCGAGGAGATCTCGATCTATGCCATTTGCAATCCCCGTAATTTGGACAGAACCAACGAATCACTCATCTGATTGTTATTTTTCTGTTACTGATACGAAAAGTATCACAATTAAAACAAAAAATAAAATAACATATCCTGACCTGCCATCTGCTAAAAGACCGATCCCTCATAGTGAGGAACTACCTGTACCAGAACCACCAGAAAGTTATGGACAGGAGTGGTGACGGCTTTTTATATTTGAAGGAAAAGTTTACTAAATTGAGTGAGGCAAAAATTAAAGAGGGCATATTTAAAGAAAAACTCAGTGATTTGGAAAAATCTGCTTGGGAATCTTTCATGAAAGTAACTTTCAATTTTCTAGGAAATCACCGATCAAATGACTATAAAACTATTGTCGCGGAGCTGCTATCTGCTTATAAGGCTTTGGGTTGTAATATGTCATTGAAAATACACTTCCTTCATTCACATTTAGACTTTTTTCCTGAAAATTTGGGCGCCGTCAGCGATGAACATGGTGAAAGATTCCACCAATACATTTCTACCATGGAAAAACGATACCAGGGCAAGTGGAGTCCACGTATGCTAGCGGATTACTGTTGGACATTACAACGAGATGTACCTGAAGCAAAATACAGCAGAAAATCATAAAATTTTATTTAAATTAATACTGTAACATAATAAAATAACTTACTTTTTTTAACAAAATCTCAAATTTTCTAAATTTATATAACATCTAATTACAAAAAAACTATTCGTATTGGAAGCATTCTAATTTTATTTATATTATCCATATCCTTGTCCTAAACATAGCAAGACAAAAGTTTTCATGTTACACACAAAAAGTTTTTTTTTGTCGACCAGTGTTATTATCGAGCTTACGTGAATCACTATAAAGCACCGAAAATTTCCATTGTACTTCATCCATTCCAGGCACTAACACCAAATGTATATTTTAATCACATACTGGCCTGTGGTTTTTCAACACTGCATAAGTTGTGGCTGCCGACATTGTCATTTCTTCAATACTTTACCTCTAAGCGGATGAACTATTGTTGCGCGTTTATGACCCCGAGTACCTCTACAATAATAAAAGCAGCTTATACTGGAAGGAAGTATGCTCCCGTACTCCGAATTTGAAAATGTGTTTTTGCCACAGCAGCTGCTTGTTGACCAGCCTTTATAGGTTGCTGAAAAAACACAAATATATTGCTATAAAAAGAAATTTTAAATTGATTATTAATTTTTTTTTATGACATTCTTACCATAATTAGAATTAATAAGATATTTTATTTTTAATTATTAAATATTTTTTTGCATTTTTTTCTATTTAATTCTTCTTCTTTTTAATATGTGTTGACAATTGTGTTAATAACTATGAAATTTTCGGTGTATTGGCAACTATGCTAAATATCTATATAATTTGTATACCAATATAGAAGCAATATGTGCATTTTGAAAAAGTTTGATAGTTTATAACTTTTTTCAGAAACGGTGTACGATATTGAGCCATACCTCTAACAATTCCTATTTCAATGCCCATTCCAATGAGGGTAGTGCCATATATGTACATCGTTTAGTTCTCGAGCAATAGCGCTATACAAAATTTTACCCTAATTTTGATACATTTTATGCTATAACTTCTGAACTAAAACATTTCAGAAAATGACTTATGCAATCTGTAAAATTAGATCTAGCACCCTTTAAATAATTAAAATATGTTTTTGTTTTTATAATTTCGTTTAATTTAACTTTTTTTTAATGCAGTTGAAAATGCACTATTTTTTGCACGATTTATTATGGTTTTTTACATGGCGAATGGCCGCCACGTGCATCTCATGTACCTTTTTTTTCAACCATGTAAAAAAGTTTTATAAAACCTTAAAAAGTAGTAGAAAAAAAGTTTGTTTTCTTCTCATCGGTTAAGCAGCAACATTTGCATGAATAAATCACTCAGCTTTCTGTCTTCAAACAACCAACAGCTTTGTTTAGTATTGAATACCGGACGGGTTTAAGTTGTTTTGGAAGCATTTCATAGTAGAGTTTATAAAGTAAAGTGTGTTTGCGTTTTTATCGTCAACTCATTGTTCTAAATGAACAATTATTATAATCTTAGAAATAAGATTACTTCAAATATAAATATAACGCTAGCAATGATACCACGCAGATTTTTTATAATAGTACGTTGATGCAGTCAGAATTTTCTTCTGTTGCTCATACTACAGACGACAACATTCAAAACGGTGCAATATTTTTTTCCTGATATTCCGAACAGAAATGTTTCACTAGCAAAATCTAGTGAATGCATTGAAGACAAAAATACATATCAATTTGTGGATGGGGAATTAGTTTTATCATACTGGGAAATGTGCTATTTAAAAGATTATTATTTAAAAAATCAAACAATCACAGATAAGAAAAACGACATAAAATGTATTGAAGATATGGTGCGTGAAAGTTATTATACAAAGTAATTAACAATGTTTGCCTCATTCCGTTAATTTTGTTAGTGATGGATTTACCGAAGATAATAAGAAAATTAGACTGTTCGCAAAATGTTTGTATAAATATCATTGCAGAAAATATAAATTTTCTTTAAATCGAAATAAATCACAAAAAAAAAAATATTACTGTTTTAATAAATGAAAAAATAACACATGCAAGAAAAGCAAAGCTCAGCAAATAAGCGCATGGCGAAGAAACATATATCGAATGAAAGACGAATTTAATTCAAATTTTCGAAAGCGCCAATTGTTAAAACAGTCATATTATTTATGTAAAGTTGGAAACCTTCAACAAGTGCCAATAAATGATGTTGCAAAGTGTACGATGAGAAGCTTTTTCCACACCGGCAGCTACTATATGGAGCAATTTAGAGATTTTAAATTGTTGTTCATATGCTGCAGAAAATATTCGTAATGGGTAGAAATACGAGTATAAGTGTTGAGAAACTGCGGCCGTGAATTGCGTCAATAAAAACGTAAGATGATGATCGAATGAGTTCTACCAATACAATGTTTATCCTTCATTTAAAAATTGTAGTTTAAAGCTTAACAAAAATGCATATAATTAAGTGCACGCACTCTCAGTATCAAATCTTTATTCAACTCTATTTTTAAAAATCTCTTCTTATATACTTATCTAAAACTAGTTGATATTTCTTTGTTCCGTTTCTTGTTCATTTTATCAGTATGGGAAAATCCCATGACAAAGTCTGGAAGTGATAAAGATTGTTATTTGAAATACATAAGGAAGGAGACATAGTTTAATATAATACGTAACTATATCCATAAATAAATATTTCTGTATGTACTCGTATGTAAATATGTTGTACTAAAAGGCCACACACTTATTGTAATATTTGTTTCTTACTTTTAATGTACCAATTTTAAATTTTCCGCTATCTGCATTAATAAAAGATTTACCTGCAACCGTAAGTGTTACTTTTTTGTTTACAACAAAAATATCACAGTCCCGTTAGAAATAAGATCCAAATAAAAATAAGAGACAAATATTCAAAATAAAGATACAGTGGTTGCTGTGTACAACATTTACATCAAATTATATGAATTATTTTGCCAAAAATTAATGTTTTAGAATGCAATTAAAATAGAAAAATGTATATTTCAAATGAAAAATTATAAAAGAAAGAATATTCTGCTGTGACCCAATACTAAGGAAATAAAAAGTGAATTTTTACAAAGGTTCAACAGAGATAAAGATCCTGTTATTGATTTATTGTTAATGCAAAAAGAAAAAACATGGACAAATTTTATACAAAGAATGAGTGTGCCCGCAGAAATATATGTTACCTTTTTTCCAATAAACAGCTCCGATTGCCTAACAATTATGGACAGTTGATCACAAAAAGTAGAAATACGCTATTTATTAACGCTACAAGATCTATAATAAAAAAAAAATTAATAAACATTCTGGTAGTTTTTTTATATTCAATTGTAATGCACATAAAGGAAAAAGAGCAAGAAGGCAGAAGCTTTAGTTTGCAGGCACTACGAGGAAGATGGGACTTAAAGTTCATTGTGCAATTAACAAAATTTAATGGCCGTTGTCAAGAAGAATATGTTGCGACTGCACCTGGGCTTTAATAAATAATATGGAAGTTCTAAACTACTTAATAAAATTTTCCAAATTAAAAAAAAGTAACCCGAAAATATCTGTTACTGCCATTTTTTAAAATTTGCCTGCAGGATGTAGAAGAATGTGCAGAAAATGAAGAACAGAAAACTTTCTATAGACAAATTATGGTAAAAGCGATTGGCATAGCAAATATTGAGGAGATTTGGGTATGGTTGAAAACTATACATAATTTTTTTAAATTCCTCTAATAACATCAGCATACTCCAAAGAGCAAAAAAAAAAAATTTTTTTTTACCAAAAGCTTTTGACCCAAATTCAAGAAGAAACCATTATATCTGACAATAAAATTGTTATGCTTGCGGAAAATATAATATAATAGACAAAAAAATATAATGCCAAATTCTGAGAGTGTGAAACATGTTGGTACAAAATATGCAGAATTACATAAACAACATACAGAGCTAATGCGAATACCAAAACCAACAAGTCCAGATGCAACCTCCATATTATCTAAAAATATTTTAGAAACAGAAGAATAACTACTTATTGTAATCGTCAATCAGTATTTCAACAATATTTTTCTGAGATCTGTAAGCACCATTTGTATGAAAGCGTCATCTAGCGTTAATTTTAGATAAAAATAAATATCGAAAATGAATTCCTCGACCCCAAAAAAAATAAGATACCACTAATTTTTAGGATAATAAAAATAAAGAAGCATTATTTATTTTATCAAATTTTCAATGATATTTCCTTGTTAGACAGCGTTCAGGAATCACCAAATGCGTGTAAAAAAAAATCTAATCTAATGTCAACTTTCATTTGCAATTGATCTCATCCCATTCCCATTCGGAAAGTTCGATTTAGTATCATTGTGTCATTTGATAACTTGCAGTTTCCGTGGCTAATTCTACTTCAACACTGTCAGCGGTCTTTTCAATATCAAAAATTTCAGTTGGATTTTCAACTTCAATCAAATTTGCCAGGTTTTCAATTCTTGAGCGGAACCTTCTGGGGCAGATTTGCCACAGCCTCCCCTAAGGGACTAAGTACATTATGTTTGAACAAACCGCCTTCCAGTACTTTTGCATTCAATCTTATTTGCAACAAGCTTTCTTTTTACTTTGAATTTTAAGTCGCGCTAAGCTTGAAGGAAAATTTTTTTTTATAAAAACTTTAACTTTTTATTATCATTACCTTTTGCCATCCACCACTAGGTCTATTGAGTGGCCCAAAAGCCTTTACCACTGCAGCAATACTTTCCCACTGTTCTTTAAAGTTAAAAGGAACAGTTCCTCTTCGGAAACCTCTTGCTAAAGTAGGAGATTTCTCCAACTCTTCGACAAATTTCAAATTGAAGACTGCTGATTATTTGTATTTCTTTTTGTACATATTTTATAAATTTTTTTTTTTTCAAAAAAATTTTCTTCAATATTGAAAATACTGATTAAATAAATAAAATTTAAAACGACATCAATGTCACATTTGCTTACAAAATACCAAACATATTTTGACAGTTATCGATATATTTCAATATTGACAACTATAATACTGATTTATAATAAACGATAAAAAGTGACGTCGTTCTGTGTCGATGAGAACAAATGGAATAAGGGCGAATATTTACTAAATCAAGGAATCCAAACCGAAAAGTTAAAAAAATTCTTAAAAAGTCAAATGCCACATGAAGCAGAAGATAAACTAATACCTCTTTGTGAGAAATATGCCAATATTTTCGCTTTAGATGGTGATAAAATGACCTCCAACAATTTTGAAGAACAAACAATAAAGTTAAAAAATTCGTCTCCAGTTAAAAAAAATATTATAGAATGCCGTATTCACAAAAGCAAGAAATTTACAAGCAAATACGAAATTTACTAAAGAATGACGTAATTGAATCTAGCCATTCCAATTATAAAAAAACCCACTGATTTTGGTTCCCAAGAAAATCATTAATGGGGAAAAAGCATATAGAATGTGTGTTGATTATAGGCACTTAATAAAAAATTCATTGCCGACAAATTCCCTCTGCCACGAATTTACGACATTGTAGACAATCTGGGACGAGCAAAATATTTCTCTATAGTTGATTTGGCTGCTGGGTTTCACCAGATCCCTCTTCACTCTGACTTGAGAGATATTACCACATTCAGCACTAATCTAGGCTTATTCATATGGAAAGAATTGCTTTTTGGTTTAAACATAGCTCCTAATTCATTTTCTCGCATGATGTCAGTCGCTGTTGCAGGCTTATCTCCAAATAAAGCTTTTTATACATTGACGATATAATAGTTATTGTATTAAGTATACGATACCATATAAATAATTTAAAGAGCGTTTTCAATATTTATAGTAAGTTCAATTTTTGAGACCTGCAGTCAAATTTTAAGGCCATAAATGTACAACTAATAGCATTTTACCAGATGATTTGAAGATCAATGCAATCGAAAATTATCCTGTACCTAATGACAAAGAAGCAGTCAGGAGATTTGTAGCTTTGGCAAATTATTATAGGAAATATATTAAAAATTTTGTTAAACTGACAGCATCTTTAAACTATATCACTCGCAAAAATTTCACCTTTAATTGGGATTACAAATGCCAAAAAGGTTTTGAAACTTTAAAATCAAAATAAAAATGTCCCACATTATTGCAATATCCAGACCTTAAAAAATTTATTATTACTGTTGATGCATCAAAATCTGGATGCGGTGTAGTGCTAAGTCAGATTTTTGAAGACCATGATTTATCGATTTATTTTGCCATTCTCTCGTTCAATAGCAATTTTTTGCCACAATTTAGACCATATCTGTACAGTACAGAATTTATAGAACAGATCACAGACCTTTAGTGTCAAGGATCCATCTTCAAATTTAACAAAAATTGGATTAGAACTATCCGAATATAATTTTATAACTGAACACGTAAAAGGCAGAGACAATACCGTAGCAGATGCTTTTTCACGCTTTCGGATAACTGACATAATAAAAGCAGGTACAGAAAATTTTGTTGTTAAAACCAGAGCAATGTCTAAAGATCTACATTATGAAACATCACAAAATAATACTAGTATTGATACTTTTACACCAATACTCGTATATGACAAGTTTTTCCATGATTTTTTCAAAAAAATTCCAAAATAAAAAACTTATAACTACAAATAACAAAAATTTGCAAAAATATTTGAAGAAAATTTAAAATTATATTATCTTTAAACATCAATTAAAATATTTTTGTTATAGAATGGCCAAAATAAGATATTTTTTTTACAATTTGTGGTATACGAAAATTAAAAAACCACGAAATTAAAGTATTAAAAAACATACAAATTTTATTAACTGAACTAATAGAAGAAATACTTGGAAAAGAAGAAAAACAGAAATTAATGACCGTCTATCAGAACGATCCACTCTTAGGAGGGCATTATGCAAAATTACGAACACAATATTTTTGAAGAAACATGACAAGGGATGTGGCGAAATTTGTAAATAATTGTAAGAAATGTAGTTTAAATAAAGTAAAACCAGGAAATATAGAACAACTGATAATGACACCAACACCTGTGTATACTAGACACAATTGGGCCATTACCTAAATCAAACTTTGGTAATAAATACGCTTTCACTTTTAACTGTGATCTCACAAAATATATAGTAACAATTGCCTATTCCAGACAAAAACTCAAATACTGCAGCTATATTTTAACTTATGGTCCGATGAATACGATTAAATCTGATTTAGAGACTGAATTTAAGGATCAAGTGTTGATCGAACCAGGTAAATTCTTGAAAATCGAAATAAAATTCTCTACTGCTTAACATCATGAGACTGTGGGGACTGTAGAAGGAAGCCACAGTGTTTTTAATGAGTATGTAAAGGCATATATAAACGATAATATTTCTGATTTTGGTACATATTTAAGATATTTCACTTTTTTCCACAACACAACTTCGACAATAAATTTTTACCTCATGAGTTAGTTTTTGGTAGAACTCCAACACTTCTTATAAAAGTAATTGATCCAATCTTAATGTTGAAAATTATAGTAAAGAATTAAAATACAGGTTGCAGAAGACAAATAAGATACTTGAAATATTATTTGAAAAACATAAGTTACGGAATAAATATATTTACGGCAAAAATGCAAAATCATTGTCATTGAAAATTGGAGATCAAATTTTGGTACAGAAGCAACCATGCGATAAGTTCAAAAGTATTTGTTTCCATCCAGAGATTGAAAATTTTAATATAATAGCGTATGATAAAAAAATTAATAAAAAAAATTTGAAATGTGCAAGCAATGTAATTGACTACAGGCATGTTCTGAAATCACGGTGATTTTAAACCATGAACGATTTCAAATTCACGTTAGTGATTTTTAGTGTTCTGGAAATTACGAGATTTTAGCTTTTCATTAGCGATTTTTACTGTTCTTAACCACGAGCTTAAAGCTTTTTTGCTTTATTTACAATAAAATTTTGCTCAGAAAGAGAAGAAAAAGAACTGAAAATCACGAAAAATATAAAGAAAAGAAAGAACGATTCTCAACACAAAATAAAGCGTATTTTAAAATTAATAAATTTAAGGTTCCGTTATGAAAAATAATTAATTTTTTTGATAAAAATTAATAAAAAAAAATTCAAATTAAGGGTATTTAATCATTTTATTAAGAAACTCAGAGCAAAATGCTAAAAGTGATTTGATATCGTAAGGCAGTAGGTTGCCCGGTTTTAAGTCACAAGATGTCAAATGATTTTTTGCGCAGAACACCTTTTTCGTGATTTGAAATCACTTTGAGAGAAAGCGATTTTCAGAACATGCCTGTATAATCACAATCACAATCACTAATCACTAGTTATTTCTATCAAAAATCACCAAATAAATATATTTTGGTTATCAAAAAAAATTTCTTTGGTTTTTTAAATATCTTGAAAAAAAAAATCAACAGAGAATTTACATGATGCCGTTTTAAATAATCACCAGCGTGCTTTGTCTATTTATTAAATATTAAAGCGGCCCATACACTAGAACAGCTTGCATGCATCAAATAATTTAGCTAATAAGCTCGCACCACATAACATACCATCAAGCTGGTACAATATTTATTTTATTAAAATAATTTTACTGAATGCGGCAAAATTTTTTGTTATAAAGTGTTTTACAAATAAAAAAATAATAGAATGGAAAAAAAAGTGAGAAAAAATTTTAAATAAAAAGTAAACAGAACTAAAAATGAAGTTCGTTCTTTTTAAATTTTAGTGGGAAAAAAGTGAGAAAAATAAAGCTGAAATTGGTAAGTACAAGACCAAAAATAACACTGGTCAACAAAATTTTGTAACAAGAAAGGTACTTACCAATTTGGAATTACCTAAATACCCTCATTTTATCACCGTATTTATTTTGATTCCATCAGTTCTAGTTTTCGTGTTACTACCCGTAAAATTTAAAATTAACCATTTTTGTTCCACTTTTGCATTCAGAGATTTTATTTATGTGAATAGTATAGTGTTTTTTTCTATTTATTGAGTTAAGCGACTGTTAAATAATGTCAAGAAAGTGCAAAAATGATCCTAACAGGTTTTGTTATATTTGTGGTAACATTACTTTTAAAACTCAGCGAAGGAATTTGACACCATTAGTGACTAAGCTATATGAACAGTATTTTGGCTTTGCCGTCGGACAGCAAGACAAAGCGTGGGTTCCACACATCTGCTGTGTTACATGTGTGGGTCTTCTTACTGGATGGGCGAGGAGATCTCGATCTATGCCATTTGCAATCCCCGTAATTTGGACAGAACCAACGAATCACTCATCTGATTGTTATTTTTGTGTTACTGATACGAAAGGTATCACAATTAAAACAAAAAATAAAATAACATATCCTGACCTGCCATCTGCTAAAAGACCGATCCCTCATAGTGAGGAACTACCTGTACCAGAACCACCAGAAAGTTATACACAGGAGTGGTGACGGCTTTTTATATTTGAAGGAAAAGTTTCCTAAATTGAGTGAGGCAAAAATTAAAGAGGGCATATTTGTTGGCCGACAAATCAGACAATTGATGAAAGACGACATATTTAAAGAAAAACTCAGTGATTTGGAAAAATCTGCTTGGGAATCTTTCATGAAAGTAACTTTCAATTTTCTAGGAAATCACCGATCAAATGACTATAAAACTATTGTCGCGGAGCTGCTATCTGCTTATAAGGCTTTGGGTTGTAATATGTCATTGAAAATACACTTCCTTCATTCACATTTAGACTTTTTTCCTGAAAATTTGGGCGCCGTCAGCGATGAACATGGTGAAAGATTCCACCAATACATTTCTACCATGGAAAAACGATACCAGGGCAAGTGGAGTCCACGTATGCTAGCGGATTACTGTTGGACATTACAACGAGATGTACCTGAAGCAAAATACAGCAGAAAATCATAAAATTTTATTTAAATTAATACTGTAACATAATAAAATAACTTACTTTTGTTAACAAAATCTCAAATTTTCTAAATTTATATAACATCTAATTACAAAAAAACTATTCGTATTGGAAGCATTCTAATTTTATTTATATTATCCATATCCTTGTCCTAAACATAGCAAGACAAAAGTTTTCATGTTACACACAAAAAGTTTTTTTTGTCGACCAGTGTAATTAAATTTAAATGTTTTTAAATTGAATTTAGGTTTTTTTTGTAACTTCTGTTCCCTTATGAGGATTAGAAAACAAGCACCTGCTGGAACAGTATAAACCTGGGTAATTATTTCCAGGAAAAGGAGAAGTGAAAGTCAAGTTCTGACTTCCTAAACGCATGTTGCTTTGTAGTAATACATTGCAGCGTATTCCTAAATGCAACCCTGAAAATTTTTACAAACGTTTCGTTCCCATTTGCAACACTATTGCATTTAATACGCAAGAAAATGCAAGCAAGGCATCAAAAAAAAAAAAATTAAATGCAAAATAAATGCAACACGCAGTACAATGGCGTAGCAAGAAAATAAGTGAGCGGTTTTTCTTATAATTTAATATATTTAAAAATTCCCTTATTTATCTTTAAATAAAAATATAATAATAAACGTCAGACTAGATATTGAAAAAAAATTTTGCGAAAAAAGAAACGTATTGTGCTATAGAAACGGGTTTTACAAAATATTAAATCTATAGACAACACGTTCCCATTTACAAGGGACGACATAGGTATACATAAAATTTCTACATTTCATGGTAGCATATAAGCGAATTAAGACGTCGGGCAAAGCTGCAACTAGTTGAAACTTCCTTTTTCGCACAAATCTAAAATATTTTTCAATAAAATGTTGTTTTCTGCCATTGCTCGCTTTATAATTAATGATGCAATGCATACAAGTGTTCCTAAACGATGTCAGGGTTGCATAATATCAGTATGCAAAGTATTAGAAAAGTAACTGCACAATGTCCCGTGTGGAGTTGTATATCTCCCATCGGGCGCGTCTCAGGTGGCGGATAAGGGATCCTCTGGTCGGTTTGTTGACTTCTATAGCATAGGGTCACACAGATCGGTTGGGGGTGGTGTCTGCTTCATGGGAAGGATAGGAGTCACGCATGACATAATCTTACGCGATGCGTCATCAGTGCCTCCTGACCGACCATCTGACGAAGACACTCGCGGACCAAAATATACAACCCCAATCCTATTATCCCATACCTTTCTTCCTTTCCCATCCCCCACTTGTAATGTTGAGGTGGTTGGTAGCAGTGCCCAGAACATGAATGGCTAGTAAGTGGTTAAAAAGAACTAGTCGCTAACAGCTCCCCTCCGGTGCTAGGGCACGGGCCGGTTGTAACCTTAGTTGCCTAGTCCATGTATGCCGTCACTGCATGGATGGTCCTTATCATTACGGGCATACTCGTGGGATCTGTATGGAAACTAACAAAACAAAAAAACAAAACAAAACAACGCAAAAAGCCGACAAGGGAAACCAAGTTGGCCGATTGCAGAGCACCCGCTGTAACAAGTGGGTGCATACCACCAATATTGGCGTAGCAACCTCCGTCAATAAAGGTGGATCTGACGCAGTGGAAGTACCAAAGCCAGCGGCGGGAACTTCCAAGGCGGCCAGTAAGGAAACTGCTCCTGGAGTAGTTGGTGAGGACCGACCCACAACATCAGGGTCGTGTACATCCACCAATGCCTTAGAGGTACAACCGCAAAGGAGGGCTTTTGCAGAAAGGAGAGCTGCCATGCGTATTACAAATAAGCATGGCAGCAAACCTATCGAATCGCTAACTAGCGAGCAAAAGGCTTCCTTGATATGGGCAAAAACTCGTCTAGCTGAACTGGACGCTTCCCTCTTCTCAGTTTCTGAAGCGACAGCGATCGGAGGAGGCTACTCAGCTGGCGTCTAAAAAGCCAAAGAGAGCGCAACCTGTAGTAGTGTAGGGCGATCAGTGAAGTTCCGAAGAACTCACTCGTAAGGGCTATTGTCGACTACATTGACAGCGACGGAGCAATCTCCCACGCAAAATATGAGATAATACAGGAGAAGCTGCTAGGGGTGTACTTCAGGATTCTTGAGGAGAATCCGGGTTCCCAACCGCAGAATTCGGATGCAGGCTGGTTTCAGGGGTATATAAAACTCCTAGCCTCCTCCAATGAGCGATCAGCCAACTTACTTAAGTTGGCTGTTACGGCAATAGGGGAAGTGTGGTCGGGTGCGCGGTTGGACGTGATACCGGTCTGCGGTATACCTCGCAGGCCGAGATCAATCATGACCATTCCGTCTGAGCCACACGACCCCAACACCATTCTGTCTTACATCAGGAGTGGCAACCCTACTCTGCCTACCCATGATTGGAAGGTAGTCAAGGTTGGCGCTCCCGAAGGCAAGAAGAGGAAAGTGGTCATGGTCCTGAATAAGGAATCCTTGGCTCCACTACGACAGATGCAAGGGGGATTCTGCAAAACCAGGAGCTATGACCAAGCAAGGCGAAGCCGGGCTCGTGGCTGACGCACCCGTACAGGCAGGATGCCCAGAGAATTCCCAATCTGTCACGAGCATGGTTGGGGAACTACTGGGTGTCCTGAATGTTGCGGAGGACGAAGACAAGCTTCTGGGATCTGATTCAGACCCAGAAGATGTCGACGTTACCATCAACTATGACCCGGATGGCGACAGTGACGCAAATTAATTTGCATCACTGCAAGGCAGCATCCGCTGCACTGCTCCTTCGTCTTGCAGAGCGGGACGAGGATGTGGCGCTGATACAGGAACCCTGGTATCATGATGGCAAGGTTCTTGGACTCAGCGCAAAGGGATATAAGTTGTTATATGCAAAATTGTACAGGTAGGATTCGAGCCTGCATCTTGGCTAAAAATCATCTTAATATCTTCATTCTCTCTGATTACAGTGATGTAGACACAGTGAGCGCGACATGGGAAAAGGATGGAACAACCATCTGGATCCAGTCGTGCTATATGGCGCATGACCATGCTGACTTCCCGCCAAACAACTTGACGAGAGGCATGGTATAGCTGGCGAAGGGCAAAGGCATCCCATTGATAATTGGTGCCGATGCCAATGCGCATCACACAGTGTGGGGCAGTGGAGACGTCAACACTAGAGGTGAGTGCATTTTTGACTTTATTTTAGACCAGAATTTAGTGGTAGCAAATAGAGGTTCGGAGCCCACCTTCGTGGCCACTAACAGACAGAAGGTGCTGGATATTACATTGGTGAGCGCAGATTATGCGCATTTTGTGGAGAACTGGAAGGTGTCGGGCGACTGTTCATTCTCCGATCATCACTATATCGAATTCGGCATACGTACTATGAGATCACCGGTAACTTCTTTCATTAATAGAAGGAAAACTGACTGGGAATTTCAGAGAAACATCCTTAACCAGTTTCTCACCGAGCCTCAACCCTTGAGCATCGTTGAGGACATAGATAGCGCTGTAGCACAGCTGTCGGAGGCTTTCAAGGAAGCCACTACAAGGTCTTGCAGACCTTCCGTACACAGGGAGAGGGACAGACCACCGTGGTGGTCCCCCAGCATACCTGCATCTAGGAACAGATGCAGGAAACTGTTCAACGAGGCTAAGAGAACAGGCAACTCTTCTGTAAACAGTTTCAAAAATGAGGTGAGGAATGCAAAGCGTAAGTCCTGGAGAGACTTTTGTGAGAACATTAAGAGCTCTTCAGAGACTTGTTGATTACGCAAGATTCACTCCAAATCACCAACGGTACCTGGGTATATTCGGAGTACTAATGGGGAGTGGACTACTAGTAGTCATTAGGCGTTGGAAGTGTTGATGGACACCCACTTTCCGGGGTGTTCTACGCTTTCAGGTGCAATGAATGATGACGCTCAGTACTATAGGGAATCCTCCTCTATTAGAATAGAGATTGATTCCTTAAAATGGGCCATTGATAGTTTTCAGCCTTATAAGTCCCCTGGACCGGACGGTATTATACCTGCCGATCTACAGAGGAACTTTATGGTAATTTCTTACTGGCTGCTGGGAATATATAATGCATGCATTGCATGGTCATATATCCCAGTGGGCTGGAGAAAGAGCAAGGTGATTTTCATCCCTAAGGGTGGGAAAACGTCTTGCGTAACTGCGAAGGATTTTAGGCCAATCTGTCTAACATCCTTCTTGCTAAAGACGCTGGAGAAATTCATCGACATCAGAATCCGGATGTCGATTGACGATCGCCTGCTGTCAACCTCTCAGCATGCCTACACGAAGGGCAAGTCGGTTGAAACGGCATTGCACACTCTCGTGGGCTACATAGAGAGGTCATTGGAGTTCAAGAACTTCACTTTGACGGCCTTTCTGGATATAGAAGGGGCTTTAAACAATGTCAGGAAAACAGCCATCGTGGATGCTATGATGGATGTTGGCATTGATCCTGTGATTATTGGATTCGTAAGAAAACTATTTTCGGGGAGGATTATAGAATCCTCGCTGGGTACGGCTGGGATAACCAGATCGGCTGTAAGGGGCACACCTCAAGGAGGGGTCTCATCACCGATTTTATGGAACATAACAATAAATGCAATCCTCAGGAGGATGGATTCCATGGGTTTCAAAACTGTGGCATATACAGACGATGTCGCGGTGGCGATATCAGGAATGTGTCTGGATACATTATCCCTGAGAATGGAGACGGCGCTTAGAATCATCACTAACTGGAGTAAGTTAGTGGAACTAAACGTCAATCCGACAAAGACAGAACTTGTATTATTCACGGGAAAATACAAGGTTCCTGCATTCAGATTGCCAAGGCGGAAAGGCTCGGAATTGAGCCTTTCTGCTAGTGCAAAATACCTGGGAGTGATTTTGGATAGGAAACTCTCATGGAAGGAGAATATGGAAGCAAGGGCCTCGAAGGCAAATGTGGCGATATACGCCTGCAGGAGAACGAAATGGGGACGAAATGGGGCTTAAATCCTCGCAAAGTTCACTGGC
Organism: Thelaira solivaga; assembly: GCA_947397855.1. Lineage (NCBI taxonomy): Eukaryota > Metazoa > Arthropoda > Insecta > Diptera > Tachinidae > Thelaira > Thelaira solivaga. The sequence continues at coordinate 27,669,339 of OX377613.1, forward strand.
TATTCAAGATGGTGATTCAGCCCATCTTGTTTTATGGAGTCGTGGTGTGGTGGAAAGCACTGAACACGACTACGAACCGATCCCGATTTGAGAGGATTTTCAGATGCATGGCCGCCTTGCTTACAGGAGCCATGAGATCAACGCCCAATAAGGCACTATTTACGATGCTAAATTATCTACCAGTTGATCTACAAGCTGAGAAATTGACACTATTTGCATCCGTGCGATTGCATGCGGCGCGGGAGTGGAACCATAGATCATGTGGACATTCGGGGATAATTGGAACTTGGGGGGATATTCCCAACCTCATTGACTATGTCACTCCAAGACTATTCCTACAGAGGAACTTCGGATTCACGATTTTGGACGAAACGGGAATCTCAATGGGATCTTTTCCTACAGGAGAAGATCTGGTGGTTTTTGTGGTGATGTCCATAAAAATTTGGTCAAAAAGTTAATTTTATTCATTGAACTAATTTTCTATACTTGAACCGAAATTTTGGAGAAATTGCAGTGTTTTTAAAATAAATTTTTTATAACTTATGCCCCTATTGTTGTCCTCTACTCTTGTGGCAATTTGGTCGCTTTTGGTGATTTCGCATTGCCGTTCTTAACTAAACCGTCAGTTGTGTATGTTTTTTCATGGTATTGCCGTTCTCAACTTTGTAAAAGTTTGGTCGTAAAAAACGTTGAATACACACAACTGCTTAATTGTAGTTGTGTCATTATCAGTTAGAGTGAAATTTTTTTAAAAGCGGTGAAAATTGAAATCAAAATGGAGAGATCGTAACTATCAATTTATGTAAAAAAATTTTCCCAATTTCTAAACACTTATTAGTTTGAAAACAACAACGAAAGCGCAATTTGAGCGGTTTGTCCAGATTATGGAGAGGAATCCGGAAATTGGTGTTGAATTAAATAGTTTGGGACCACCGACAAGAACATCTCAAGAATGGCAACGTGTAAATGTGTCAATAAAATAATATTGAACAATTATAATATTCTTAATGTAATTATAATCTTGCACAGGTTTGGATCCATTATAAATCAAGAAAAAACTTACAAGCGACAGGGGGAGGCACATTACAAGACATCCCATTAAATAGCCTTGAGGATACTGCTTCACAACTCTTGTCCTTGGAAGAGCAAGTGGCACCATCTGGCCAAGTTTTTGGCGTTGAGCACACTGCAGCATCAACTGACAATTCTACTGAGTCAGTTGAACAAACAATACAACCAGCAGATCTACCAACAGTTACCCCAATCAGAAGAAGAAGAAGTAATCAGGTACAAGAAAGCGAGCGTCTTGAGTTATTAAGGAAACAGGCAGTAACTCAGAATGAAATTCTGCAAACATTAAAAAAATTAGAAAAAAACAGCTACAGAAACTTCGAGATCAACAAAAAGATGCTTGAAATTAAGAAAAAAAAATTTGCATTGTTGGAACGACAAGCAAATGAGGCTACTGATCTCCACAATCTTAAGGTGGAGTGCGAAAAATTAAAAAAAGAAAAACTTAAGAATGAATGGAAAAATTAACAGTTTATAAGTATGTATATAGATAAATTTAATTTTATTTTTTTAAATATTAAAATTCACAAGAAGTGGTATTATTTTTTTTTTTAGAACTTGTTTTTAAGTATATGTACAGAATTCTTTTTTTTAACCTTTAAAGACTGAATTAACAAATTGTTTCACAATAAAAAAAATATTTTATAACGTTTAAAATGATTGCATAATATTATTTCTAATACTGATTCCAACTTCAGTGTCTTCCATATTTGTGTTAGAGGATTGCACAGTAGCATCTTTACTTTCCGTTATTATTTCTTGTTCTGGAATTTCACCCTGAAAATGAAGGCTAATATTGTGCAAAGCACAGCAAACGTTTACAATTTGTGCTGATTTTTCAGGTGAATAATGTAAACCTCTAGCGGAAAGGAGACATCGAAATCTGCTTTTAAAAACTCCAATAGTGCGCTAGCCTTGGCGTGCACAGTATTATATCGCGCTTGCGGAGAACCGGCATCTGTCATACGAAATGGTGTCATTAAGCAGGAACGGAAGGCATATCCTGCATCACCTAAAATAATAAATCAAATAAAATTTTCTTTATAAAAAAATCATATAACTTGCCTAATATCCATGTATTTTGTTGAAAATTTGTTTGCAAATGAATATTTAAATCACTTAAATTAAAAATTAGTGAGTCGTGATTAGCCCCAGGGTGTCTTGCGTCTACATGCCGTATATTCATTTTGTAATCACACATCTGGAAACGACAAGTATAAATACAAAAAAAAAAAATATTTTCTCTTAGTAAGCCTACAATCATAACATTTAAGCTATGGTAGCCTTTCGATTTAGGTAAAGATGTTGCACATCTTTCCTTGGAGCAACGATTCTCACGTGTGTTCCATCGATACAACCCAACACACCGGGGAGTCCACTTCTTGAAAAAAACCAAACTTTTGATGCATTTTTTTCTTCTTGGGTCATATGTATTGTTATCCATTTGTTGCATATTCGGCGCTCTACAATGTCAACCACTTCTTTTAAAACTAGAGACATTGTAGATTGAGCCATTCCAATATTTAAGTCGTTTCCACAGCGAAAAATCTAAGAGCAGCACATAACTTTAATATAGGAGGAATAGCCACCAGGCGAACAGGTGTTTTGAAGTGATCTTTGATTTCATCCAGCAAATAACAAAACGCTTTCTTGTTTAGTCGGAAATAACTTACAAATCTATAAATATAAAATTATTATTTAGTTTTGTTACTTATAAAAAGTTCTAACCTGGCACTGGGTAGTTCAAGAGGGTTGGAATCATCACGAATTTTTCTTCTTATACGTAGCACATCTATACTAAAGACGTGCACGAGTATACCTACAAGTGTTGTCAAAACAAATAAGTATTTGTTACTGCTGGTGTAAGGGAGAGAATGAGTATAACAAATATGATATGGTTTTGTTTTTGCACACTAACTCAACTCATAAATAAATAATTTTGCAACGAGTGAGGAATTTATTTGTTTCCCTGCTTCAAATAACTGTTGTACTATAAATGTTTTCAAATAATTTGTTGTATAAACAGATATTTACGGCTCGCTTCCATAAAAACGAACGACAACTTCGTTCGTACATTTGTTGAAAACAAAAATATACGAAAATTTGTTTTTGTTTTCAATACAAATGCACGAATGAAGCATATATAAAGGGTGTTTTTTATAGACGTACAGAACTTTAAATTGCAATAAAACAACGATTTATTATTCGATTGACATGAATTTTATTTATCCGAAAGATAATCTTGTGGCATTACATTTTAAATATGATTTCTGGCATATGACGGCCACGGCTGGCTTGGATGTAGTCCAATCTGGACGTCCAATTTTCGATGACTTTTTCCAACATTTGTGGCCGTATATCGGCAATAACACGGCGAATGTTGTCTTCCAAATGGTTAAGCGTTTGTGGCTTATCCGCATAGACCAATGACTTTACATAGCCCCACAGAAAGTAGTCTAGCAGTGTTAAATCACAAGATCTTGGAGGCCAATTCACAAGGTCCAAAACGTGAAATTAGGCTGTCACCAAACGTGTCTTTCAATAAATCGATTGTGGCACGAGCTGTGTGACATATTGCGCCGTCTTGTTGGAACCACAGTTCCTGGACATCATGGTTGTTCAATTCAGGAATGAAAAAGTTAGTAATCATGGCTCTATACCGATCACCATTGCATTGTTGGAACGACAAGCAAATGAGGCTACTGATCTCCACAATCTTAAGGTGGAGTGCGAAAAATTAAAAAAAGAAAAACTTAAGAATGAATGGAAAAATTAACAGTTTATAAGTATGTATATAGATAAATTTAATTTTATTTTTTTAAATATTAAAATTCACAAGAAGTGGTATTATTTTTTTTTTAGAACTTGTTTTTAAGTATATGTACAGAATTTTTTTTTTTAACCTTTAAAGACTGAATTAACAAATTGTTTCACAATAAAAAAAATATTTTATAACGTTTAAAATGATTGCATAATATTATTTCTAATACTGATTCCAACTTCAGTGTCTTCCATATTTGTGTTAGAGGATTGCACAGTAGCATCTTTACTTTCCGTTATTATTTCTTGTTCTGGAATTTCACCCTGAAAATGAAGGCTAATATTGTGCAAAGCACAGCAAACGTTTACAATTTGTGCTGATTTTTCAGGTGAATAATGTAAACCTCTAGCGGAAAGGAGACATCGAAATCTGCTTTTAAAAACTCCAATAGTGCGCTAGCCTTGGCGTGCACAGTATTATATCGCGCTTGCGGAGAACCGGCATCTGTCATACGAAATGGTGTCATTAAGCAGGAACGGAAGGCATATCCTGCATCACCTAAAATAATAAATCAAATAAAATTTTCTTTATAAAAAAATCATATAACTTGCCTAATATCCATGTATTTTGTTGAAAATTTGTTTGCAAATGAATATTTAAATCACTTAAATTAAAAATTAGTGAGTCGTGATTAGCCCCAGGGTGTCTTGCGTCTACATGCCGTATATTCATTTTGTAATCACACATCTGGAAACGACAAGTATAAATACAAAAAAAAAAAATATTTTCTCTTAGTAAGCCTACAATCATAACATTTAAGCTATGGTAGCCTTTCGATTTAGGTAAAGATGTTGCACATCTTTCCTTGGAGCAACGATTCTCACGTGTGTTCCATCGATACAACCCAACACACCGGGGAGTCCACTTCTTGAAAAAAACCAAACTTTTGATGCATTTTTTTCTTCTTGGGTCATATGTATTGTTATCCATTTGTTGCATATTCGGCGCTCTACAATGTCAACCACTTCTTTTAAAACTAGAGACATTGTAGATTGAGCCATTCCAATATTTAAGTCGTTTCCACAGCGAAAAATCTAAGAGCAGCACATAACTTTAATATAGGAGGAATAGCCACCAGGCGAACAGGTGTTTTGAAGTGATCTTTGATTTCATCCAGCAAATAACAAAACGCTTTCTTGTTTAGTCGGAAATAACTTACAAATCTATAAATATAAAATTATTATTTAGTTTTGTTACTTATAAAAAGTTCTAACCTGGCACTGGGTAGTTCAAGAGGGTTGGAATCATCACGAATTTTTCTTCTTATACGTAGCACATCTATACTAAAGACGTGCACGAGTATACCTACAAGTGTTGTCAAAACAAATAAGTATTTGTTACTGCTGGTGTAAGGGAGAGAATGAGTATAACAAATATGATATGGTTTTGTTTTTGCACACTAACTCAACTCATAAATAAATAATTTTGCAACGAGTGAGGAATTTATTTGTTTCCCTGCTTCAAATAACTGTTGTACTATAAATGTTTTCAAATAATTTGTTGTATAAACAGATATTTACGGCTCGCTTCCATAAAAACGAACGACAACTTCGTTCGTACATTTGTTGAAAACAAAAATATACGAAAATTTGTTTTTGTTTTCAATACAAATGCACGAATGAAGCATATATAAAGGGTGTTTTTTATAGACGTACAGAACTTTAAATTGCAATAAAACAACGATTTATTATTCGATTGACATGAATTTTATTTATCCGAAAGATAATCTTGTGGCATTACATTTTAAATATGATTTCTGGCATATGACGGCCACGGCTGGCTTGGATGTAGTCCAATCTGGACGTCCAATTTTCGATGACTTTTTCCAACATTTGTGGCCGTATATCGGCAATAACACGGCGAATGTTGTCTTCCAAATGGTCAAGCGTTTGTGGCTTATCCGCATAGACCAATGACTTTACATAGCCCCACAGAAAGTAGTCTAGCAGTGTTAAATCACAAGATCTTGGAGGCCAATTCACAAGGTCCAAAACGTGAAATTAGGCTGTCACCAAACGTGTCTTTCAATAAATCGATTGTGGCACGAGCTGTGTGACATATTGCGCCGTCTTGTTGGAACCACAGTTCCTGGACATCATGGTTGTTCAATTCAGGAATGAAAAAGTTAGTAATCATGGCTCTATACCGATCACCATTGACTGTAACGTTCTGGCCATCATCGTTTTTGAAGAAGTACGGACCAATGATTCCACCAGACCATAAAGCGCACCAAACAGTCAGTTTTTCTGGATGTAACGGTGTTTCGACATACACTTGAGGATTAGCTTCACTCCAAATACGACAGTTTTGTTTGTTGACGTAGCCATTCAACTAGAAGTGCGCTTCATCGCTAAACGTAGTAGTGCGCGATACGTATTCCGCACAGAACCATTATTTTCGAAATAAAATTGCACTATTTGCAAGCGTTGTTCAGGCGTGAGTCTATTCATGATGAATTGCTAAACCAAACTGAGAATAAATCACTTGACAGCTATTAAATCGGTCGCCATATTGAACAGTAATGCCAACTTAAAGTTCTATACGTCTATAAAAAACACCCTTTATATGTGTATATGCATATATATATCTTTGCTTTCAATATACAATAAATAACTTATATTTAGTATTTGCCTTAACATCTGTACAAATAACATTTGTACAAAATTTAAAATTAACGGATGGTTGAATTGATCCTTAATAACGAAAATAGCAAAATAATTGATTACCCTACATTGAACTCAAGCGAGTAACACAACTCGCTTGAATTTGATGTTTTGATGTAAAGCAAAACGTCAAAATGAACTTTTGCTTTTTTCTCCCGTTTTTTTTATATATAATAATGAAATAAGTTTGAGTTGTCATCTACATCAGAATTGAGTAAAACACTTAAATCAATTATCCCTTTTTTTTTAAATTTATATCACATACTTGAAATCATTTAACAATAACTTAAACTATACTTGCCTTAAAGTTGAATGTTTATCTTTTTTTCTTTAATTAAAACGGAAAAAATGTTATTACATATTTAAATTAAAACCTTAATAAAATTATAAACTATTAAAGGATACCTAAATTAAATAAATAAAGAATTATCAAAATTAAGGATAAAACCTGTGAAACCAAAAAAAAGGGGAATTTCTCATCATCAACATCATTTATACGTGGAAATTCAAAATTTTAAATATATTCACACGAATATATTCATGGTCCTCCTCGAAGCCGGTAAAGAAGAAAGGAAGAAGTTAACCTGAGAAAGGAAGAAGTTAACCTGAGAAAGGAAGAAACAACCTATTGAAGGAAGATTTAAAGGAATTGGAGACTGAAAAAAGAGAAACGAAAGTCAAGTAAAAAAATATACAGAATAGATCGGAACAAATGAGGTCAGTACAACTATATTAATTACTAAAGTGGTGAGAAAAAAAAAAAAAAAAGTTGTATAGGCGAAAAATAAATAACACAAAAATCCTATAGCATATGTATGTAGGTATTCAACAAAATCAAAAAAATATATATACAAAATATATATATGTACATACAGTTAATATAATTGCTATAAAAATTAAAATAACAGAAAAAATTAAAAACGTTACAAAAAAGAAAAAAAAATTTTTTTTTTGAGGCAAAATAAAAATAAAACAAACAACCGTTGAAATAATTACAAGTTCACGGACCCCATGTACATACATACATAGCTCCTAGTATACATTGATATACCTAACTTAAATAATTTAAAAGAAATATTTTTGCATACAGTCCACTAAAATATATAAATATTATCGTGGTTATTGATAAAGGAAGCCAATAATAAGTAATAAACAAAAATCACAAATTTATTACAAACAAAATGAGCGAAACAAAAGGGTGTAATAATAATAAAAATAAAAAGGAAATTTATTAAAATTTGTTGTTACATTGTATGTAAACTAGAAAAAATTATTGAATACACAACTCCGAGAAAAATATGTACTTATCACTTAAAGTTGCTTATACCTAATAATCATGTCTATCGAATACATACATACTTACCTATTTGCAAAAATTGTCTATTTAAAAATTATAAAAGGTGATTTTATAAGAACTATCGGAAATTTAAAAAAAAAAAACACATAAAATTCAGAAAAATAAATGAAATATTTATTTGGATCGATAGTTGGGTCGATATAATTTAATGTTTGCAGATTATTTCATGCAAATGTTGGCCGCGGCTGCGCCTCCAATGGTCCATCCGCTTAGTCCAATTTTGGCATACTCTTTCCAACATTTCGGCCGGTATCTCACGAATAATGTTGGCAATGTTGGCTTCCAGTGCGTCAATCGAAGCGGGCTTGTCCCTATAGACATTAGCCTTAACATAGCCCCACAAAAAATAGTCTAGAGGCGTTAAATCGCACGATCTGGGCGGCCAATTGACTGGTCCCAAGCGTGAAATAAACTGTTCACCGAACTCGCCTCTCAATTGGTCCATTGTTTCGCGTGCTGTGTGGCATGTGGCACCGTCTTGTTGAAACCACATGTCATGCAAGTCAAGCTCTTCCATTTTGGGCAAAAAAAAGTTTGTTATCATCGCACGGTAGCGCTCACCATTCACAGTAACGTTGTGATTCGCATCATCTTTGAAGAAATACGGCCCAATGATGCCGCCAGCCCATAATCCGCACCAAACGGTTGTTTTTTGTGGATGCATTGGTAGCTCTTGCAATGCTTCTGGCTGCTCTTCACTCCAAATACGGCAGTTTTGCTTGTTCACGTATCCATTCAACCAGAAATGAGCCTCGTCGCTGAACACAATTCTTCGATAAAAAAGTGGATCTTCATCTAACTTTTCAAGAGCCCATTCACCAAAAATTTGGCGTTGTGGTAGGTCGTTTGGCTTCAATTCTTGCACCAGTTGTATCTTATAAGGCTTCACACCCAAATCCTTCCGCAAAATTTTCCACGTAGTGGAGTAACAGAGACCCAATTGCTGCGACCGGCGCCGAATCGATAATTCACGGTCATCACCAACACTGGCCGATACGGCTGCGATATTTTCTTCAGTTCGCACTCTACGTAAGCGTGTTGGTGGTTTAATGTCCAACAATGTAAATTTGGTGCGAAATTTTGTTACAATAGCCCGAATAGAAGCCTCAGTAGGTCGATTAAACTGACCATAAAATGGAAGAAGCGCGCGATGAACTTTCTTAACAGAGCACGCATTTTGGTAATAAAATTCAATAATTTGCAAGCGTTGTTCGTTTGTAAGACGATTCATGATTAAATTATAGACCAAACTGAAGATGTTTGACAGTGACACAAGATACAAAACGTGCGTGAGCTGTCAAAACTAGTGTTGCCAAAAAGATAATAGCAAAAAAATCACTCTTTACAATTTAATTTACATACATAATTTACACTACACACTATACACCTGCATACAAAACACACACATAAATCACGTTAATAGCTAATAAATATTCTACCTATATATTTACCCATATCTGTAAATTATAGGAAACATCCACAATATAAGAATACATACGTACTTACACATTAATTCTTAAAAAAAAAAAAAAAAAAAAAGAAAAGAAACTACATACTGCACTAAATAATAAAAAAATGCAGAGACTTGCTCTTATTCCACACAAATGTTATCTTCACATGAAAATTTAATGATCTAACATACGATCTCTTAAAGTCCATAAATAAGAGAAAAAATCCTTATTGTTATGCTTAACTGTTATGGAAAAAGAAATAACCTGTAATAATCGAAGAAAGGTTGTTACAGCCGTATTTGGTCAGTGTGGCTTCGGCCTAGCTCAAGGGAGAACATCTGTCTCTTAATCTCAGGGGTGAGTGTTCCCCACGTTGGGCAAGTAAGTTTTAGGCAAATAAAGTCATACTTGTGAACGGTCAACCATCCACACACCGCCTCCTACTGCGACCTAACTTGCAGGATTCGGAGTTTTGTTGTGGATGGACTAGAGCCGGAGCCATGTAGTACATGCTAGCATGCCACACTGGCTGCTATCTAAATGTCTAGAATGATAAAACTGCTCATCTTTCCCTGCATATCACAAAATTTGTATTTCATACAATTTAATCTGTTGAGCATTAATTCACTTCGTACATATATCTCACGAGAGCTTATAAAATGGTTTTAATATATTTAATTTAATTGAACTGTTCGACTAATTACAATTTTGTACATTTTGAGCATAAATTTAAAGGTTCTCAATTAAGAAAAAACACATATGTAGTTCACTTTCAATAAAGTAACTCACCAACTTTTGTTTTATTATTTAAAAAACTTTCCATCACCATCAATTTGTACAGAGGCAATATATTTAGCAACTGCATCCACAATGTCTCGACTAATTTTGCCTGCCACCAAAAGGGTATTTAGTAGAAAGGATAATGTAAATAAAGAATGCATTTTAACCGAATGCTTGACTACATTGCCAGCTCAACCATGTTCGCGATCAACAACAACAACAGTATCAGTCACCAAAACACCTTCACTAGTCAAATCTTTTAAGGTATCCAAAATAATGACCCAGATGTAACCACATCTTATACAATAAGACATGTATCTCCAGCACTATAAATACCCTCAATTAATTTCTTAGTGCCGTATGCTTAGCTCCATTGCGCCGTACTAACATAGGTGTGTTTTGCTGTACAGAGATCAAAGTAGCCAAAGGCAAAGCAGTATAAGGCACTCCACAGACATGTTTAGCATTTAAATTATGTTCCTGTATGTAGTCCGCCACCAGATTAGATACTTTTGCTGGAAAATATACAATAATTCTAAATTAAAGATAGTAAATTAATTTTTAAACCAATCTAATATAATTTTTCACCACTTCCGGATAGCTGACAATCACGCGAAGACCAAAGTACACAGGGGAATTGATACCGACTTTCATTTTAAAACCTCCAAATTTGAAGGCATTAATTTCAAATAATTTTAACGCCAGGGCTTTTCTCTGTTCCGCAATACGGTCCAGCATCTTGCACTATTTTATTGCTTATAATAAATATATTTTGTGCATATTATCACAACGTGCAAAGTGTGTGCGTTTTTTAAACTTTTTAAAAGTATACACGTTTTTAAATATTTATTATTTAAGTTTCTATAAATTCCTTTTTTTTTTTTTTTGACTTTTCGCTAAATTTAAGCAGCCAATGTTTAATTCGTGCACAAGTGAAGAAAATAAATGTGCTTAGTTTAAAAAGAGAATAATAAAGTTAACAGTAATTTAAATAAGTTATTGACACCCTGTACATATTGTAGAAAAAACAAAAATAGTACTGCAAAACCTACACTAACAACACAGAGCGGGAGAATAAAGTAGATTGTTGTTAGTGGGGGACATAGGGAAAATGGAAAATATGTACAGAAAACATGGAAGGATATAGGGAAATGGTTAAAGAAGAAGAGAAGTAGGGGAATTTTTCAAATAGAAATCCTGGGGGGAAAGTTAACATGAGAGAAAAAAAAAAAAAAAGGAAATATGTACCATGTTATAGGTTAAGAAAATTCTAAATAAATTATTAAATATAATGTATAAAAACTATGCGTAGTTAAAATATATTTTACAGCGGGCATGATGGTGTAAAGGTAAGGTAGCGTTGGAAACGGTCGGTTTGGATAAGGGTTCACTGAGAAAATTAATATTGGGAAAGAAAAAGTGACACGGTTGGGAGGGCTACCTCTGGATGAAAATCGAACCAGAGGAAACAAAACCACAGTTGCAAATTAATTCATGTGTTGTATATGTAGAATATTTGTGAATAGAGTGATTCAATGAAGATTTTTTTTATGCACAGTGTATACTGTGTGGAGGGTCGGAACCCGCTGAGAAAGCAGATGTTCTCCCTTGAGCTAGGCCGAAGCCACACTGACCAAATACGGCTGTAACATAAATGGCGCCCAAAATAAAAGCAAATGATTGAAAATCGTTTTAAATAGCATGTAGAAAAATCGAAACATGCAACAATAGCCCACTAGCTTATAGAAATAGCCCCACGATTAAATCGTCCGAATAGAGAGAAACTGAAGGTATCCTGATAGCCCTTAACAATGAACGAATGAGTTACGGTAGTATCGGAGCCAGATAGTTGCTATTCTAGGAAGACGAAGATATCGACCAGTTCAAAGCGAAAATCAATGTAATAGCTTAGTCGACCGAAGGTGCGCTAATTGTATTGTGTTGATTTTCGGGTTTTTCTTGTGTTTTTTTTGTAGTAGTTTCCGATTAAAATAACGTTCAATGCTGGTATTTAGCGGCAGCCGCTTGTGCTAAAGTATATAGTATGAGGTCTGTTGTGCCGAGGAAAACTCGCAGAGAACGTGCATATCTCATGATCAGCTAAGTTCGGGTTATGATAGTATGAATTGTATTTTTATGTAATGTAATGTTTGTCTAACATGAATATTTGCAACTGAGGTAATTAAGATTTAATAAAATTCGTTGAATACGTTATTAAATCTTCAAAAAAAAAAAAAAAAGAAAAAAAAAACCCCATTCCGACAACCGCCTCCTATTTTTATGCCAGCCCTGTAAATGAATTAAATAAATTGAAATCTTTAAAAAAAAAATAAACGGATTAAATAGAATAGTCAACTTCTAATAAAAAATAGGAAAATTTTAAGAAAATTTAAATAGATAAATTAAGTATAGATAATTAGTGTATACGTTTAGGAGTAGTTATTGTCATTATTAGTTTTATTGAAAGTGGTGTAATTTTTTTTTTATCCTGTTATTTGCTTTATTATTGTAACTATTTGTAACGTTTTAGTAACTTTTGTAATTTTTTTTTTATTTGTTAATGTTAGATTGTAAGACTAAGTAAAAATTTTTTTTTAAGACCCAACAGTTTCCAGGAATCAGAAAATTTTATGAAAATTAAAAAAATAGAAAACGGTGTCCAATAGTAAACAGCAAAAAGAAAATAAAATTGATTGTTAGTAAGGCTTGAGAAACGCAAAAATATTATGAACATTAGTCCTGTAGAAACTAGAAGTAGAAAACGTGAAAGGCAAATCCAATTCGATTTAAAAAGGTCCACCCCGTATATAAGTGAGAAAAATTATAAATCCAATACACCCAATAGGAAACCCAGCGCAAGAAGAAATTTAAATATGGAAGAAGCTACAGGCATGACCAACCCGACTATTAGAGATATGTCTCAAACAATAAACACGGACCGACAGACTGCGGACAATAACCCGACAGACGAAACAGCGTCTTTTAGGAATTTGGAACGTGGAGTAGCAATCCCAATTGGAGACATGAGAAAGCAAATGTCCCACATGACCGACACCATGAGCAAATTAGGCATAGTTTTGCACCAAGCTCAGCAGGAAAGCCGACAGCCTGCAAAGTAATGTCACGCCTACGGAGAGTGCGTCAACGAATTCTTATCCATCGTCAGGTACTAACACAGCTCAAACTGGAGAAATACGCTTAAATCGAAGCAACCATCACGCAATGCGTATAGACAAATGGGGTCTAGAATTCGATGGCAACACAAACAGACTTGCAGTGGAAGATTTTGTTTTTCGTGTGGAGAGACTGCAACGTCAACATGGAGTTTCATGGCAGGAAGTGTTGGATAATTTCCATTTATTTGTAAAAGGCACAGCCGAAAAGTGGTATTGGCTGTTCATACGTACGACCTACGTATCTGAGTGGTCAACATTAAAAGAGGCGTTATTGAAGCAGTACCAATCCACTAGATCACGATTCGAACTTATGAGCGACATGGTGGAAAGAAAGCAGCAATGACGCAAATGCGCTCCCTTTTAGATATGTCGATATCCGAAAAGGAGATGATAAAAATGATTAAAAAGAATCTGAGGGACGACATCCGAAGCAGAGTTTACGCCATGCCGATTGACTCAGTGGAAGAATTGCGACAGGAATGCGTAGAGGCCGAAAAGGTATTTGGTCGCAAGGAAAACCGAACCTCTTACGCATCATTGCCAGTAAATCGCTATGCCAGGCATGTGAATGAAATTAATGAAAAATCAGTAGAGGAGGAAATTATTACAGATGAACAAAAAAATATAGCAGCAATAAACATAGAAAAACGAACTAACCTCAGACCGGCTTTAATTTGTTGGAATTGTCGCACAAGTGGTCATATGTTTATGGATTGTCCATCAAGTGATAGGACACTTTTTTGCTACCGATGTGGAAAACCAGATGTCAAGGCTCCCAATTGCGCAAATTGCAAATCAAAAAACACGACGAAGAGCGAAGAAATTGCGGGAAGCTATCGCTCCAGGGAAAACCCGCAATAGACACTGAATTAAAAGAAAAAGGAAAAATAAATTTAATAAAAACAACAAGAGAATTTAATAATATTAGACCACAAACTCGACATCTGTACACTATAGACGAACGGACGGAAAATTACGAAAACGTCAGACAGAGAATATTTAATGACGAAATACAAGCCATAGCCAAATTTCCCAAAAGAATTTTAAAAGTGAGAAAAAAATTTGCTGAAAAAAGAAAAGTCTTTAAATCAGTTATAAAAGTCATAAAAAAAGCAAGCAAGCAAGAAGACTCACGTGCGTTTGCAGAAATAAAAATATTAAATACTTCAATCACAGCATTATTAGATACAGGAGCATCGGTCAGTTTACTAGGAAAAGGATGCAGGGAATTAATGGAACAAGTTAAAATGGATTTTATTCCAATATATTCTGTCGTTTCCACCGCTTCAGAGAAACAACATAGGCTCTTAGGAAAAATAGATGTAGATGTGAATATAATAAGACAAGAAAGAAAATTAGGTTTTATTTGTGCCCCGAGCTCGAGCAAGAAGCATATTTAGGAGTTGATTTTTGGAAAGATTTTAAACTAGCCCCTGAAATTTTTAAAACCGAGGAATTGAATATGGAAAACCTACAAGAAGAATTCCAAGTAGAAAATTACAAAATTAACCCGCACCTTCTTAACAACGAACAGCAAACAGAATTACAGAAAGTCATACACAAATTTCCTACCTTTGAAAAAAACGGATTAGGCTGTACAAAATTAGAGAAACATACAATTAAACTAGTTGAGGGTGCTACAACATTTAAAGACCGACATTATCCATTATCACCAGCTGTCCAAGAAATAGTATATAAGGAAATAGACACGATGTTGGCTCTAAGGGTAATAGAAGAAAGTGAGAGCCCATGGTCGAATAGAACCACTATTGTAAGAAAACCCGGTTTTGCTTAGATGCAAGAAAACTAAATAAAATCAAGGTTAAGGATGCTTATCCTCTTCAAAATATTGAAGGTATTTTAAGTCGAATTGATGAAACCTATTTTATAAGTAGCGTCGACTTAAAATACGCTTTCTGGCAAATAGAGCTAGATGAGGACAGTAAGCCATATACAGCGTTTACCGTAGCGGGCCGACCACTTTACCAATTTCGTGTTATGCCTTTCGGCCTCTGCAATGCTGCACAGCGTCTGTGTAG
Source organism: Thelaira solivaga (assembly GCA_947397855.1). NCBI lineage: Eukaryota > Metazoa > Arthropoda > Insecta > Diptera > Tachinidae > Thelaira > Thelaira solivaga. The sequence goes on from OX377613.1 coordinate 27,684,697, forward strand.
GTTGATGGACAAATAATGGAAAAATTTGGTTAAAAAATCATTATTTGGCAAAAACTTGGTAGTTGTGATTTCAAATTCACGCCATTTATCGTCTCTTTAACAATGACAGCAGAAATTTATATTAAAGAATGCTTGCAGGAACGATTGCTGCCTCTAATTAAACGCCACCAGTCCCCACTAAAATTTTAGAATGATTTAGCATCTTGTCATTATTCAAAAACTGCGATGGAGTGGTATCAAACACAAAAGATCGATATAGTGGCAAGAAACATGAACCCTAATTACTGTGCACAGCTTCGGCCAATTGAACAATACTGGACTACTGTCAGGGAGAAATTGAAGAAAAGTGATACTGTTATTCGTGACGCCAAAAATATGTTGAAAATTTGGAATAAATATGCAGCGCAGGTAGATCCGAATGTTGTGCAGAAAATAATGGGATTCATTAAGGCGAAACCCTAAAAATTCATAAGAGGAAATGAATTGATATTTAATATTATAATATCTGAAAAAGCAATGAATAACTATAAATTTGTGTATAATAGTTTTTTAATAGCTTTTACCTTTAAGTATTTATTCAATTTCTTATGGGGCTTCATTTTGTGTGAACAATAATACATATGTATAAGATGTTTATAAATTTGTTTTCGAAGTTCATTTTAAATAAAAAATTTAAAACAAATCCTCTACTTTTGCAGAACATCAAAAATAAATTTACTTTTCAAATTGAATTTTATTTTCATTCCACTACTTTTTCAGAACACGCCTGATAATATTGTTTTCGTAAGCTTATTCTACAATTAAAAGTATAAGCTTATAGTTAAGCTTGCACATATAAGGTTAATTATAATTTTGCCGTTTTGATTATCTACAATTGTTACAATATAGTTTTCCAATATTTTTTAAAACATTTTTCAAGCATGAGTCTTATGCACCCATACCTACACACCTACACCCATATATAAGTACTTGAAGTTCTTTGGTAAAAAAAGAAACAAAATTCCTTCAAAGTATTGCCTATAGTTAGGGTATCCATGAACAACTCTGAGCTTGATGGAGTCTTACATGTGCTTGCTGGATGGGTGTCCGACCTGGTCAAATAATGAAAATGTTTCATTGTATTAATTCATAGAATGCAGGGTGCACAGAAATTTATGGAAAAATGTGTTTAAGACTTTAGGCTCAGGTACGTATGCATATTACTTATACTTACAATTATTTCCAGTTACAATCAAGTACTAAAAACACTGTGTTGTTGTTTCTTTTTCATTCCTCATTGAACACTACGTACACACTCAAATGAGGCTGACATGTTAAGGGTTCTGAATCTGCTCATAAATTATACATCAAACTTTTTTATTAAGCTTTTTTATTCTTTGGTGAGCGCATTGAATTAATTGTTGAAAGAATATGAAATCGTTTTTATGAAGCGAAATTAAGTTTTTTTCTCCCATATTTTTTATTAATTATTGGCAAGTATTTCATTCAAAAGGAACGTGAAAAAAGTATATTAAGTTTATAATTTTTGTGTTTGTTTTCCACATACATACATACACATGATATATACGATATTTATGCAGCAGGCAATGACTACTTTTATACCCACTTTTTATGCAATTTTTATCTATGTGACTGACTTATTTTAATAGCCCAGCCCCGACGGCTAAAGCTACAGACTTCAAATCCGGTGTATAGTTTCCACTCACAATTCGTAAGACTAATTAAATGGGGTTTTTGGAATTTCGTAAATCAATCACCTAAATAATATCTGCGAAACTACTACAGATGCAGCTAAAATTAAAAATATTTTTTTATTTTAATTTTTATGATTTGCGGAGTAAAAAGAGGAATTTGTAACACCCAACGAGAACTGAATCTATACGTACCGAAACCCAAAGTACTTTGTACATCTCATCAGTTCACTCTTCCAGTTCTAGCCCTCGAATAAAGCTAATTTTCTTGTTTAGTGAGAGCTCTCCTACATTTCTGGTAGTCAACAAGTAGTCTCCCAGAAGTCTTGTCCTATAAGGCCGGACAATAACAAAGTACATGTTCCGAGGTTTCGTCTAGTAAGCCACAAAACTTGCATTGGCTTTTAATATTCCCTAATTATCTTCACTGACGATATCTAAAACCACAATGGCCGATAAATCATCCCGCTATTAATTAGTTTGAGGTAACTCTTACTACGAGACAGTACCTTCTCAGATGTATTCCGCAACAGTGTGATAAAGCGTTTTGCTTGTCATGGTACAGTCAGCAATTTCCAGTATTTTGAGAATTGCGACTCCACCTAGGAACCAGTTTTCTCCCTAATGTATCCTCGCGACATACACAAATATGAACATTGTTCTATGAACTTACGACGGGCATCTCTGTTGGGAAAAAGGTTCTTACATTTACTTGTAAACGTTTTTAATGCAAATTTTTTGTGTTATTTTTAATCTGTATTTGAATTTATTAATACGCTAATAACGCTACTGACAAGATTGAATTAGGTTTTTTTTCCAGGAAAATTAATTTAAATGAAAAAGTTTTATTCTCCAAATGCAAAAATTTACTTTTTTAAGCATATTTGTTACTTACAAAAATACCCGCTAGCGAAATGCCAGTTTAATAATTTACCTTGAAACGGATTTCGCTTAAACTTAGGTCACTTCGTATACCTCAACAAAGGTCACCATATATTTTCAATTGGCTTGGCTTACTTTCAGGACCTTTTTATACCCTACACTGTAAGTAACAAAGGTATACATACCTTTGTGCAGAACACTTGATTAAATCATATGCTGTTCGACACGATTGAACTTAAAAAGCAAAATGTAAATATTCAAAAACACAAATATACGAAATGACATGAAATCAACGATCACACATGTTTGAGTAAACTACTGCGTAGTAAAATGTTAATACCTGCGTTTGAATTTTTGCGTTTCAGATTCAATTGTGTCCAAGGGGATAAAAAAACAATCAGTTCCGAAACATGATTTAATCAAATGTTGTGCACGATTTTATATGCAAAATTGCTATACAAACGTTATTTTGAATGATTGCTATTGAAAGAAAGGCACTGCATAGTAAGATGAAAGGAACATGATTTTTTGTGCGTTGAATAAATCACTCAAACTGGTTTGAAATTTTTGATCTGTGCCAGAGAATTTCAAAAAAATATATTTTATATAAGATTTGGGTCTACCGAATATACCATTTTTTTGGTCCTTTCGTTTTACGTGGGTATTAAAATAACTTAAAAAGCCTTCATTAACTTTATCTTGTGCATGATTTTTATTCAAATAGTTCATTTGTGTGGCTTAATTGATTAACAATAAACATTTTTAATCTTGCAGAATCAAGATTTTTGCAGTTTGCTGGTATACATATACAAGTTTTCGACTTCATTTAATCTTTCTGAAGTATATACATTTTGGATCCTTATAAATAGTCGAGGTTATCAACTTTTTGAAGCCCCCTACACGACGTACAGGAGACTTTACTTAACCTTTTAGCAATCTGTGTGTGCTTGCTGTCTTCAACTTGTTATTGAAATTTAGCCCTATTGGGCTATAAATGGCGGTGCTATAAGTAAAAACCGTTACTACCTTTATTTTTAAAGAGTTTTTTGAGTGGAGTTTTTTTGAACATATTAAATTATTTGGAATTATAAAGTTTAACAAAATTCAATCTTTATTCGTGCTTAATTCCAAATTATGCATTATTTTCCATGATATTCTGTGTTTTTAATAATATATAAAAAAATATTTGATTTTAAAGGTTTTTCCATATTTTTATTTGTTTTCTTTTCTTTTCTTTTTATATTTAAGAACAATTTGCGAATTTGAAAATATGAATATTTTCCAATAACAGTAAAGATCATATAAGTACTGCCGAATTTAACTTGTTAAATTTAGCAAATGTATAAAATAATGTACACACACATATATATATATATATATATAAAATGTTTGCATATGTGTGTACATGCAGGTTGGTACCTGACATTTTATAAATGTTACGCTGGCATAACGCCCTTTTTTATTACATGTAATTTCGACGATGATAAAAACATATGTACGCACTCATACGTATGCAATGTGTGAGTTTGATATAAATTACGTTTAATTAATAAAATAAACGGGTAGAAATTTTAGCATAATTTTTATTTTATTTATTTACAGAAGTTGAACGAAAGTACTATTTGTATTGAAATAAATTACATTGATATAAAAAAGGAACACAATAACGAAAATATTTTGCATTTAAATGATTACACAGGCGTACAATGATTTCTATGCCGACAAACCTAACCTAACCTAAATTTACCAGTTTGAAAGTGGGCATAAGCGACATAGAAGTACATGATGATCTGTCTTGAACTATAAAGGTAATAAATATCAAATTTATGAAAAATCTGTTAAAAAACAAAAATTATATTTTTATTTTACCATAAAGAACCCTAATAAACTAAACGTTTTTATAGTAGTGTAAAAACATAACAACATTTTCTCTTTTTTTTATTTCAAAGCATATTCTACTCGTACCTATTTTATTATAAGTCTATTCTACACATATTCATTTACACACAACAACACTGCAGAAAAACAGTAAGAAAACCGAATGTAAATACGATTGTGTAGAACAGCTGTCGCTATATGGTGCCAACTTTAATTTAAAATAAAACGTGCTGTTTACGTTTTAAGTGCTGAAAACAAGCTTATCTACTTGAAAAGTGTGTACGTTAACATCACAGATGTTTACATTTTATTAGCTTATAGACCATTCACACTGAAGCCAAATCTAGTACATACGAGATTTTGAACGAAATCTAGTTCATTTTGACTGGATTTCCCATACAAAACAAAATCCAGTTTGTTACTAGATTTTGGCAAAATCTAGTCCAAATCTTGGTGTACTTAGTAATACAACTGTAGTTTTGTTATTAATACACAAAAAAAAAAAAAAATAAGACACTACACAAGAAAATCTGACATTTTGATTAAAAAAAAAAAACAAAAAAAAATTAAATTAAATACACACATTAAAATAAAGAAAAATTATTTAAAATGGATGGAAATACATACACAAAAAATGATAAGTGTTATTTATTATATTAATATGAAATTTAGTGCAGTTTGTTCTTGTTCTGAAAATGAAATCTTGTTATATGTCAAAAAAAGATAATGTAAACGGTATAGATTTCAAAAGAGATTTCCTATCAAATCTAGTAGATTTTGGTTCAATGTAAATGCACTATTACTATTATTAGAAAAGCTCATGCCGTAAGTATACATTAATTGTAAAAATTTTACAAAAAGTTAAGCCCCTAATATATTTTTTTTAAACATAGAGTAAGTGCGGGTAGTGTGGTATGCCTATTTTTGTTCACATTGCCAAATTTTTAATTTTAGTCGGATTAAAACATGATTTAGTCATCTAAATTCTAAATGTCGTAAGCTTTCATGAAGCTAATTGGGAAAAATATTAAGCCCACATTTTTAAAGATATTTTGGAAAATATTGAAAATCTCTCTAAAGGCGACTTCAAAAAATGTGCAGGTAATGTGACATAGTGTACCATATGCTGGTAATGGCTCATAGTTTTTCCTTTATATTGAGGTTTTTAATAGATAAAAATTAAAATTTTATTTTAGTTTTGAAAAGAAAAAACGGCAACAAAAATAATTCATTAAAAACTTAACAATTTAACTTAACTTCTACTTTGTTTTTTATACTTAACAATATAAAGAATAACTCATAAAAAAAAAAATAAAAATGTCTTTAATTATTGCAAGAATCACAAATAAAAACTTGTTCGCATTGCAAACATGGAACCCATGGCTTAACAATTGTGTCATCCTTATAAGCTTTATTGCAGTAGTTGCACAAGATGTCTTTTAAATGTGGAACATCTGAATACTCCTCTTCAGCGGATGTGTCATTGAAGTTGAGGTTTTCATCACTATCACTAGAATGTGAATTAGTTCGAGATTTCTTTTTCTTAAAATTTTTAGCCGCTTTTTCAACAGATACATTTAGGGGAACTTTATTATATTTATCTGTATTAAATTATTTTTGTACGGCGAAGTTGTAAGGACAGTAGCTTTTGTTTTTCTGCCTTTACGATTCGTTTCTGGCTGCCGTAGCTTAGGTGGTGGAGAAATCTCCCATGGGGTAATGAGATTTTGACTAGTATTGACAGAACTTACGGTCGTTACATATTACGTCATTTGACGTTTCTATGGTAGTGTTCGTAGTTTCCACTGGATCTTCTGAAAGATACATTAATCTAACTAATGCGTTTTTCGAAATAAAGCAAATATTTATACATACCTGATAAATTTTCTGCTATAAAATCTGCATCGGGAAAATACCTGTGGCTTTGAAACCATTTACTGATATTTGGCCAGTCGGAACTTTCAAATAAGCTTTCGTGAGTAGGCCAGTAATATCAAAGTGTGTTAGTTTTTTGCCTTGCTCTCTTATAAATCGTCTTATTTCATAATTATAATACCTTTTAAAAGAACCCATAAATGTTTTGTCCAATGGTTAAAGTTTGTGGGTTGCATGAAGGGGCAGTGAGATAATTGTGACATTGTGTTCTCGGGATAGATTGAGAACTTCAATATTGCGCGTGTGGCTGTAATGGCCATCTAGAATGAGCAAAACTGGTTCGGCTACAGACCTCTTTGTTTCCTTTAAAAACTGCCTGAACCATTCCGTAAAAATAGGGACTTGGACCCATCCAGATAAATGGCACGCCGACTTCGAGCCAGGTGAAGCATCCTTCATAAGAAGTGGGTTGTGGTTTTTACGGGGGAATATAAAAAATGGAGGCACAAACGCGCCTCCTGCGCTCATGCAAGTAATGACGGTAACCAAAGATTCTCGTTCGGCCGATGTCATAGTACCAATTTGCTTTTTTCCTTTTCTAGCAATTATTTGTGCTTACTGTGATGGCAGCACTGATATGCCGGTTTCGTCTACATTCCAGATACGTGTAAGTGGAAAACCCACGAGACTTTTAACCAATATCTTCTAGCACATTCTTTCATTACAGAAAACTTGTTAGGAATTTTATTTATTGTGACAATTTGATAACACAAAGAACGAATATCTGTTCGTGTTAGTCCCCAATAGCGTGCCTCCATTTCTAATATATATTTGACCAATTCATTTTCCATTTCTGCACTTAATGTTGGTGGTCGCCCAAGCCTACTTCCCAAAATTTCTTCTATGGTCTTATTACCTCTTGCATTTCTTTGCGCAGTTGTATGGGGCACACCAAATGTTTTTGAAGCCAAAAGAATACCCATTTCGAACAGCCTCTATAGAGAATTGTCACTTTTGTTCAATAATTAGGGAAAAAAAATATACGAAAAAAAGGAAGAGAAAAATCTAAAAATTTTGTAATTGTGTGGTTTAATAATTTTTTTAAAATTCTTTTGGTCACGACCACGCGTGGTCAAGTAAGTAGACGAAAGTACATATTCAAATTTTTATAAAGGGTGTTTTTAATAGACGTATAGAACTTTAAATTGCAATAAAACAACGATGGATTATTCGATTGACATGAATTTTATTTATCCGAAAGATAATCTTGTGGCATTACATTTTAAATATGATTTCTGGCATATGACCGCCATGGCTGGCTCGGATGTAGTCCAATCTGGACGTCCAATTTTCGATGACTTTTTCCAACATTTGTGGCCGTATATCGGCAATAACACGGCGAATGTTGTCTTCCAAATGGTCAAGCGTTTGTGTCTTATCCGCATAGACCAATGACTTTACATAGCCCCACAGAAAGTAGTCTAGCGGTGTTAAATCACAAGATCTTGGAGGCCAATTCACAGGTCCAAAACGTGAAATTAGGCGGTCACCAAACGTGTCTTTCAATAAATCGATTGTGGCACGAGCTGTGTGACATGTTGCGCCGTCTTGTTGGAACCACAGCTCCTGGACATCATGGTCGTTCATTTCAGGAATGAAAAAGTTAGTAATCATGGTTCTTTACCGATCACCATTGACTGTAATGTTCTGTCCATCATCGTTTTTGAAGAAGTACGGACCAATGATTCCAGCAGCCCATAAAGCGCACCAAACAGTCAGTTTTTCTGGATATAATGGTGTTTCGACATACACTTGAGGATTAGCTTCACTCCAAATGCGGCAGTTTTGTTTGTTGACGTAGCCATTCAACCAGAAGTGCGCTTCATCACTAAACAAAATTAGCTTATGAAAATCGGGAACAACGGCAATCTCGTTCTGGGCCCATTCGACGACTATTTGCAAGCGTTGTTCAGGCGTGAGTCTATTCATAATGAATTGCCAAACCAAACTGAGAATAAATCACTTGAAAGCTGTTAAATCGGTCGCCATTTTGAACAGTAATGCCAGCTTAAAGTTCTATACGTCTATAAAAAACACCCTTTAATATCACTTGTGAATTGCCACAGAAATTAATTAAACATTTAAGTACTTGTGGCCTGCAAAACGAAACATTTTTCGAATGCTCATTTCGAGATTGTTCACAAAAATTTCATCGTAAACGTTCCTTCCAGAAGCATATTTTAAAATAAAGCATGGAATATGTTTCCGAAGAAAATGAAACAGAGGTTAATGAAGTTTTGTTTTATTTTGACACCTAAAAGTATAGATGTTACTAATAATTGTAAGTATGATTCTTCACAGCACAGGAGCTACTCGTATTTGCTGAAAGTTTCCTATTAAACCTTCTATTAAAAAACACATCTTTACACTTGGAGCAATTCATATTATTCACATTTTTAACTTGATATAGATACTTAAATTTTTTACTTGATTTTTAACTTTTAACCTTTGTGTCAGTGGTAGCATACGCGGGTATATTTTACTTTTTAAAATCGCTATATTTAAAAAAATAAAAAGCTGACTGATTTGAAATTTTATGATATCTTCAACAAAAGACTTTTACACTATATTACTGAGAATTATTGGGATTGGACAACTATGGACAGATATCTGGCCACTTTTAAATTTTTACCCCTTACGTCAATAGCAGACATACCGGGGTATGTACGAGTATATTAAAGCGAACTTAAATATATTGATATAAAGAAGCCAAAAAATAAAATTTTCTCCCAGGTTTACGCATTCTAAAACAATAACAATAATTTAACAAAAAATATTTGTGATACTAAAACTATGCAATTTTTTAACTAAAAGTAAAGTACATACAAAAAACATTGCGGCATATCTGTAGAATGTCCTGCAGACATCAGTATTTAGCATAATGTGCTCTAGTTTCTTGTTGGTCAACATTTTATACATATATAGCAGTTATATATATTCGTTCAGCATCATTAAAGAATTTTCCGTCTTCTGCCGTATCATACACTACATTCAAAAGGCCACCGCAGAAAGGATACAATTGTTCAACAATAGTAATCTTGACCATTGCTGAAAATTTATGTAGATTAAAAAAATATTCGTTTTTGATGTAGTTTTGTCAGTTTATTTACGATGCTACCGTGTGTTTGCGATATCGAAACGTTACCCTATACTCAGTAAGTAAATTTAATATGAACGTACTACAACACAGTGAATAGACCTCCAGTCCTCCGTAGTGGTCCACAACTGTGGACAGTGGGCCAAAAGAAACCAAGGGGTGTAAAAGTTTAATAACTTTTTTGTTTATTAATTTTTTTTTATTTTTTCTTTCAGATTATATAGACAACACTTGGAGAATTTATAATGGAGAGGTTCACAACTGAACAGAGAACCAGAACAATAGAATTTTATTATTTAAACCAGAGATCAATTATTTTATCACTCATTTTCATTTGAATGGCTTTGTTAACAAGCAGAACTGTAGGTTCTGGGGTTCTCAAAATCCAAGAGCCATTCATCAACGCCAATTGCACCCCATCAGGTGTACAGTATGGTGTGGGATCACATCTGAAAATGTCATTGGGCCCTACTTCTTCGAGAATGAAGATGGAAGTGCTGTAACCGTAAATGGAGAGCGGTATCGTTTTATGAAAGAAAATATTTTACGTCCTGCTCTTGAAAGCAGGTTTCAGCAGGACGGAGCCACTGCCCATACTGCCCGAGACACAATGGCACTTTTAAGTCAAATTTTTGGAGAGCGAATAATTTCTCGAAATTCGGAAATTATTTGGCCAGCGCGATCGCCAGATTTGACAGCACCCGACTATTTTCTTTGGGGTTTTTTGAAGGAGCGAGTGTATGTGAACAAGCCAGAGACAATCCTTGAACTCAAGGCAAACATTGTTGCAGAAATTCAAACGCTACAGCCACAAGTTTTGAAAGATGTTATGGAAAATGCTCTAAAAAGAGCCCATCAGTGCGAAGCTGAAAACGGTGGTCATTTAAGAGACATCATTTTTCATACTTAGTGTAAAAAAATTTCCATTTTGTATATTATATAATCTGAAAGAAAAAATAAAAAAAAGTTAATAAACAAAAAAGTTATTAAACTTTTACACCCCTTGGTTTCTTTTGGCCCACCCAAATATAATATTTACTACATTTGTCTAGAAGTAATCTAAAACTTTTTTGGTAGTCTAGTGGACAAATTGCTTAATTTTTACCCTAAAAATATGTTTGCTACCCGGGTATGTCTGCCACAGACGTAAGTATAATTTTTCTGCCCCTGACACAAAGGTTAAGCGGAGCTTTTCACCTCGGTATAAAATGTAGCCTATAACCTAATAAGCAGTTTCATACTTTTATAAAAATAATGAATATTCTTTTGATTTAAAAAATGTTTTTTACAGCATTTCAAACTTTCAAAAAATACATTAATTCAGAATTATTTTAGGAGTTTCTATTCAAATTATGATTGCTTTCCCAACTCACAGAATACATCTGCAAGATTTAGATGACACATATGGAGCCCGTTTTTATACCCTTCACTGGAAGTAAGTTTGTGATTCCGTTTGTAATTTCTACACCGTAATGGAACACCCTTTAAAGTGTATATATTCTGAATACTTATACAGGGTGGGCCAAAAGAAACCAAGGGGTGTAAAAGTTTAATAACTTTTTTGTTTATTAATTTTTTTTTTATTTTTTCTTTCAGATTATATAGACAACAATTGGAGAATTTATAATGGAGAGGTTCACAACTGAACAGAAAACCAGAACAATAGAATTTTATTATTTAAACCAGAGATCAACTTTATTGAAAATTTGATTATGAGTGATGAAGCTCATTTTCATTTGAATGGCTTTGTTAACAAGCAGAACTGTAGGTTCTGGGGTTCTCAAAATCCAAGAGCCATTCATCAACGCCAATTGCACCCCATCAGGTGTACAGTATGGAGAGCGGTATCGTTTTATAATAGAAAATTTTTTACGTTCTGCTCTTAAAAACAGACCTGGTATGTGGCTTCAGCAGGCCGGAGCCACTGCCCATACTGCCCGAGACACAATGGCACTTTTAAGTCAAATTTTTGGAGAGCGAATAATTTCTCGAAATTCGGAAATTATTTGGCCAGCGCGATCGCCAGATTTGACAGCACCCGACTATTTTCTTTGGGGTTTTTTGAAGGAGCGAGTGTATGTGAACAAGCCAGAGACAATCCTTGAACTCAAGGCAAACATTGTTGCAGAAATTCAAACGCTACAGCCACAAGTTTTGAAAGATGTTATGGAAAATGCTCTAAAAAGAGCCCATCAGTGCGAAGCTGAAAACGGTGGTCATTTAAGAGACATCATGTTTCATACTTAATGTAAAAAAATTTCCATTTTGTATATTATATAATCTGAAAGAAAAAATAAAAAAAAGTTAATAAACCAAAGAGTTATTAAACTTTTACACCCCTTGGTTTCTTTTGGCCCACCCTGTATATAGCGAAGTCGATGTAGTGACTGTCTGTCTGTCCTATCATTGAAATCAACTTTGTGAAGTCCTTAGAAGACCTACAGAAGAGTTTGACATACAAATCTGTCAGTTTTGATATTGAAATTCAGTCAGATCCAGCCATAAATGGTGAAGCTATGAGCCAAAAACCGCTACTACCTATATATTTGACAATTTTTCTGGTGTTTTTTTTTGCGTATTTTATCCAAAACGGATAAAAAATCGTGGTATCTGAGAGCAATCGGTCCACAAATAGCCGAGAAAAATAAACCTAAATTTTAGGTTTTCCTGTTTTGTTTTTAAGCTGTACGTGTGCGTAGTATGTATGTGCGTCTTTTAAGCGCATTGAGTATAATAGCATTATGAATACAAAAATCTTATTGAGAGATAGTTTTTGATTATTGAGCGGTAGATTTTAAAATTATTTGTATGACATAAAATATTTAATTAAACATTTTTGATTTAAGAAATGTTTTTAAAAATTTTTAATTAAAATAAATTTATTTTACACTTTATATTTTCTTTTTTTGTTTTTAAAAATAAGGCTCTCAGAAAGGATTTTTTCTTAGAACTCAAATTATTTATTTATTTTAGGATTAATAAAAAAATTCAATGAAAATTATTTTATCAATATTTTTAATTTATTTTTATACAATTTTTTATTTGTGAGTTTATTCGACTTTTTTTTTTATTGAAACGGCTAGTTTATTAAGCTTGAGGCCGAATTACAAAAATTTATTTTTATATCGATACTTCGGTCAAATAATAAATAAATAAATTTCAATGATATAATATTTGTTTCTTTTTTATATTTAAGAAGAATGCGTAAAGTGAAAAATGTGAAGGGTATGTACGACTCGGCACAGCCGAATTTAACTTGTTTTATTTAAATTCGGTTGTAAGTATTTTAAGTTGACACAGTTTTGTTCATACAATTTGTTTACTTTATAATTATAAATCGAAATGTGATGATAAAATTGTTAAAATTTTTTTTGAGTTGTGAGAAAATAATTCAACGTTCTTTAGTTGTAATCATTACTGATAATGAACTCAATTACTTATTTTCTTAAAAATATTTCTACAAGGAGTAACAGTAAAAAGTAACTGTCCAAAAAAAAAAAAATTAAATGCACTAGCTATTGGGAAAATTTTAAGTAAGTTTGTAATTCAATAATTTTTTTACGTTTTGATTAAGTTTAACCCCTATATATTCGTGAATGCTACCCCTGTCGCAAAATAAGAAAAACGATCTTAAGGAACTTGTAAAAAACATATAATCAAAAAACATATTTTTTATGAGTTGCATTAATAAAATTTAGTAGATAATTAATGTAAGCACATAACAATTGTTAACTTTTTTAACTTTGTACATATCATTTAATAAAGACTTTCCTAGCAATTTAGAACATGTATTCAAGATAAAAAAAATTTTAGCTGTAGAATAGAATATCATAACAAAGTAAGATAATTTTCTTTTGTCGAGTTGATAAAAATATTGGAGACTTTTTATAAAATTTCAACTAAAGCATCACAACACAAAATAATAAGAAAAATATGGAAACCTTTCAGAAAAATGGTTTAACTCAAAACATTTAATTATTTGCTACTGCAAAACAATCTATACGCATAAGAGAAACGTTATTTATTGCTGACTCTCCCAGTCCAAGCGGCTAAAGCTACGAACTAGAAAATCAGTTTCTCTCATAATGTGTAGGACGAATAAGAAGAAATTTTTGAAAATTCGAATATTAAGGGAGTAAAAATCGGACTTCTTATATCTCCGGAACTACTAAAGATAGAGGCAAAATTCAAACTATAAAATATTCTACTGAAAAAATAAGCGGATATTTGGTACTTTTTCTATATTTGTACATTTGCGGGATAAAACTAATGTTATTGTTTTTTAAGCCCATTTATCTTTCAAAGTATTATAACAATCATAGTAACAAAGTAAATTATATTCGTCTCTTCTTAAAATAGCTTGCAATGTATATTTGCACTTTTTTAAAATTCGAGCAAACAAGGAGTGAAATATGCGTACCCCTTTTTACTACTATTTCTAAATATGTATCTTAATGTAAATATATGCAGCCTGAAATTGTGACAGTAAAATCTAAATATACTGAATGAAATAAGAAATCGTAAAAGGGGTGTTATGGTACTTTTTGATATTTTATGATTAACGAGCCTAGAAGTACGAGGTTTTGCTCAAACGGTTTGAACCAAAGTAAAAAATCATAAAAAGGACAATATGGTATTTTTTATTACTTTTAAATGGTACTTTATGAATTTTTAATACTAAATACTCTAGAACTATTAGATTAGGCTCAAACGCTCTTGAGGAAAGTAGAAATCTTTAAGAGTATTTTTATTAACTTTAATAGCACTTCTTGGTTTTTTAATGTAAACGAATGATAGTGGACTCAAACGGTTCTGAGCAAACTGAAAAATCATTAAGGGGGCAAATGGTACTTTGTATTAATTTAAATTTTACTTTTTTATACCCTTCACTGTAAGTAAGAAGGGTATATATAACTTTGTGATTCCGTTTGTAATTTCTACACCCTACATGGGACACCCTATAAAGTATATATATTCCGGATCCTTATAAGTAGCGGAGTCGATTTAGCGATTTCCATCTGTCTGTCCGTGTAGTCGTTGAAATCAGCTTTCAGAAGAATCTAGACAGAAAATTATAGCATACCAAATGGTCAGTTGTTACTGTAAGACTATTACTATTGAAATTCAGCCAGATCGGTCTATAAATGGCGGAGCTATCAGTCAAAAACTAAAACTACCTCTATTTTTGACCATTTTTTGAGTGGGTTTTTTGCCTATTTTGTCTAAACGAAGACACGGATAAAAAACGTGGTATGCAGTTTTGTTTGAAGTATAAGTCATAATACCTGTGCTAAAAATGAAAGCAATCAATCCACAAATGGCCGAGGAATATCAAAAATGCAACCGAAATTTTAGACTTTCATTAATTATGGCTTTGTTTTTATGCGTTTTTTTATTTAAACTGAAAAAAAGTAGTACAGAGTTGTTTCAAACATCATATTTATAGTATCGTAACCAAAACGCAGTTGGATGGGTCTATAAATGGTGGAGCTATGAGTCAAAAATTGCGAATACCTCTATTTTTGATAATTTTTATTGCGTTTTTACGTAATTTGTCTAAACTTAAAGACGGGGAAAAAACGTGGTACACAGTTTTATTAAAAATAACAGTCGTAATGTCTGTGCAAAAAACCAGAAAAATCGGTCCACAAATGAACCAGAAACATAAAAAATACAACAAAAATTTTAGATTTTCATTAAATTTTGCTTTGTTTTTTGCGTTTTTTATCTAAAGTATAAAAAAATTAGTAAACAGTGTTTTTAGATATTATATTCATAGCATATGGATCAAAAATTAGCTAAATCGGCCCATAAATGGCTGAGCTATGAGTCCAAAATCGCGACTACTTCTATTTTTTGACCATTTTTGGTGAGGTTTTTGCGTAATTTGTCTAAACTACAAGACAGACAATAAAACGTGGTACGCTGTTTTGTTACAAATAACAATCGTAATGTCTGTGCAAAAAATCAGAAAGATCGGTCCACAAATGGACCAACAAAAATTAAAAATACAAACGGCATTTCACATTTTCCTTAATTTTTGTTTTGTTTTTGCTTTTGCTTTGTATTTTTTGTGAAAATTTTTTAGCTGTCATGTGCGTAATACTTTATACACACACACACGAAACCTAAAACGTATATGTGTGTGTGTGGTTTTTATTGCCTTGAGTATAATAGTATTACGAATACAGCCATCTTTATGAAAGAGAGTCTTTTCGATTTTTTCTCGATAATTAAATATTTAATTAAATATGTTTGGCTTAAAAATTTTTAAAAAAATTTCCAAAATTAAATGAAAATAATTTTTTTTTGTTTTTCTATTTAATATCTTTCTTAGAATTTTTTTTTTTTTTTTAATTTAAAAATTGAGTGCCTGCAGACATTTTATTGCTTTTAAAAATGAGGTTCACAGAAAGGATTGTTTCTTAGAACTTGTTAATTTTAGTCGTATTATAAAAATTTATTTTTTATTGATATTTCTTCCCAATTATAAATAAATAAATTTTTATATTTAATATGACCACAAACTTAATAAACTAAGTGTTTCAGTCACATAATTTTTTGAAGTGAGTGAATATAAATCCGGTTAGTTAAATATGTTTTCACCTAATTCCTTATGTTTTTTAGTATTTGTAAATATCTTTTCAGTATTTTTGACATACTAAGATACAAATGTGCATAAATACGTTGATTTCTCTAAGAGATTGCAAGCGAACCATAGAATATTACGGGTTGGTACACATATCGTTTTAAACAAGAGGTCGTAATCTATTGTCCAAGTACTCAGAAAAAACTTTGCATTATTTATAAAAAATTTTTGAAATTCCCTCATTCCCCAGTACTCTTCTTCAGAGGCATTTTTACCATTCGCCACTTTGCTGAGGTACCATTCCTGATTTTGCCCAGGAAAATTACCAAAATCAAAAAGGAATTTAATCTGTAGGCACTAAATTTTCTGGAAGTGTTTTAACATTTTCTGAAAAATTTTTAGTTTTTATTTTATGATGCAAAACGGAAACTGCCAAAATCTTTGAGTTCAACAGTACTGGGGTATATGGAAATTTAAAAAAAAATTAAAAATAGTCCAAAACAACTGAGTATTTTGGCGGTAGATTACAAATCTAAACAGTATCCTCTTTAAAATGATATGTGTCTCATCTCACAATATTTAATGGTTCGTCGGCAACTGGGGTATATGGGAATTTAAAAATAATCCAAAGTAACTTTCGAACGAACCATAAAAGATTACGAGATAAGACGTATATCATTTTAAAAGGCAGGATATCAAGATTTTTCTGTACTCAGAAAAAACTTTTCATTATTTTTAAAATTTTTTTTAAATTCCAGTACTCATACTCTGAGGAATTTTTATCATTCCTCATTTCGGTATCATTCCCGATTTTGCAACAGAAACTCACTGAAACCAAACTGAAATAAAATTTGTAAGTTCTACGCTTTCTGGAAGCGTTTTAACATTTACTTTAAATTTCATAGTTTGTATTCTATTATGCAAATCGGAAACTGCAAAAATCCTTGAGAACAACAGTACTGGATTTTATGAAAATTTAAAAAAAATTTTAAAATATCCAAAGTAATATATGATTATTTGATTGGTTGGTTACAAATATAGATAATCTCCGCTAAACTACTACTAAAAACACTTAATATTTAATGACGTAAGACGTATTTGATAAATAAGCCATTAATACTGAAAATATATTTACAAATACTAAAAAGCGTTAAAACACATTTAAAGCGGCATATTTATCTTCTTTCATTTAATTTTATGTGGAAAGTGAAAAATGTTAATATTTCGCTAACACAGTGAAGGGTATATAAGACTCGGCACGGCCGAATTTAACTTGTTATTATTAACGAACTATTAGATGGGCTCAAAGGGTAAGGGCAATATGAAAAATAATTAAGAAAATATTGTGGTACTTTTTATTTACTATATGTACTATAACGGTACTTTTTGATATTAATTAATGTATCTACAACTATCAGACCTAAGCCAAGCGGTAGTACTTTTTATTTGACGAAGCAGCGAGTTATATGCTAGTGTAAAATATATTTTCAAATGGAATTTATTTATTATGATGTATTTGCCACTCCAATTCCCTTGAAATGTAACCACAAACTGTGTCTGACCCTCTTGTTTGCACCCTATTTTGATAGTGTTGCAATGCACTGATACTTAATAAAAATCTAAAAAGTTATTATATTCGTCCAAAACAAAAAACGAAAAAAAGGTATTTTTTATATAACGACATACTCGTACATGTCGTATAATAAAATTTTTGGCACATTTTTTAATTTAATTTTTTTCCCAACAGTTTTTTAAATCGAACTTGTGTGCCTGCCTATAGTAAACTTGTTAGCAGTTTAAACTTAATTATTGCGTCAACGAGTTTCTTTCATCCTTTTTCCATCACTTGATGATATTGTTAACAAAGTTAAACGAAGAATATAGAAAAATTGCACATCAAATTTAACTCAAATCAATGTGTGTATATAACTAATGTTGTTAAAAATCTTCAACAAACAAGCCATATTCATAATCAAGGCAATTAGACAAGCAACACAGGGAAAGAAAAATACTTATAAATGTATTTGAGAAATACAATCAGTAATTGAAAGCTCAGAATTATTGAAAAAAAAAATTAAAAAAATGAGAAACGTGCCTTAACTTAAAATAAAATCAGTAATAGGTGTTGCGTCCCTAATGCTATTCAAAGTCACAACAACATTTTTACAAACTTTTTCAAGCACACAAATCATAAGGAGTGTTTAACAATCTTTTTATAAAATACACACGGCAAACAAACATAATTGTAATCGCTTACAAAAACTCTTTATTATAAAATATTACAAATGTTTGTAGTGATGTGTGGCTTTCAAGTAGGCTTGTGCAGCCCTTTAGTAGATATTCACACACATCTTTGCCAGTTTAGTCTTTTTGAGGTATTTAAGCCAAAAGATTTTTTGTAGTGTTTTCAGGCTTAGGGAATTTAACATAAATGCGGTTTTAACGTCAAATTGATCTCAAAAATTCCGTATTTACCACTCAAAATGACTTTGATAAATTCAGATTAAATGCTATTTTGGAATTGAATTTAAGTCGGATTTATGAAATACACTTCGTTAAGTTCACAACTAAATATTACAACAGCTGCTAATGTTAGTGAATGAAATAAAAAAATTTAAAACATTTCAATTATTTAGTATTCCAATTCCACGTGAGACTTTTGCTTTTGTGAGTTTTTGTGGTCTTCCTACAGTAGTTGCTGCTCATTACTACTCCAAGTTCATCAATGTATAATCTAAATTATGTGGTTTGTATTCGTTGGGTTTATTCACAACTTGTTAATTTTTTAAAATTACATCGGTATAGCAGCATCATACTCCATTCGATTTCTTAAAACTTGTGATTGTTTGTATGGGTAAAACAAGAATATACCATCTGCTTACATATTTAACCTTGTATTAAAATCAATGCTTTTTATACCATTTATAAAAATTTTAAACAGTATCGGATCTAAAACACTCTAAATGTAATCGATTTTCGAGAATCTATCAAATATCTGGACAAACTGGCTTCTGTTTTTAGATCTTATTTAAAAATTTTTTATTACAATTCAATGATCAATAACATCAAATGCTTTGGAAAAAAACAGCACCCACACCGATAAAACATTAATCAAACTTTCCACAAATAAAATCCAAGACATTAACAATCGCTTCTTCTATTATATTCCAATGTCTTTTTGAATCCAAATTGTCTTTTATTTTTATCAAAATATTTTGAAGTTTGTTCAAAAATAAGTTTCTCGATAGCTGTATCAATAATTGATAAAACAGATATTGGTCTGTAGTCTCATACACTGTTTCATCCAGTCGTTGTCGGTATATGTAGGAATTATGTTACGAATTTTGAAAACATGAGGATAATTTCTAATTTATTAAATAAACTCATTACAATTTCATACACTATATGTTGTTTTCACTGAATCATTATAATTCATATTGTTACGTTTTTACCCTATCATAAAAACGTTTAGTTTATTAGGGTTCTTTGGTGTAAAATAAAAATACAATTAGTTCTCTTTTCTTAACACTTGTTGTAGAAACACACTTCATTTATAACCGTCACAACGACACTTTATTGTTTTTGTCACACCTTGTTTACAGTTTAATGTCTCAACCAGAACTGAACTCATCTGGTAATCTCAGCATTGCCTTATATACTGTTTGCTTTAACAAACTGTAACGGATATTTCAAATCTTTAGTTTAGCCGAAAACCGTCTACAAACTTTTAGAAGTTACTGCATACTTCTAGGTGTATCAAGTATAGAACAACAAGGTAAATGAAAATGCTTACAGTGCTATTTTGGAAATTATAACAACTATCATTCATTTGTTGTTATTATAATAATTCTTGTCATTGTTTTTGAATTTAGCTATTCTGGAATTTATGTGACAAAATAAAAGCTTTGAAATTTTAACAATTATAGTAGAGGTGCAAACCAAAAAAATTTCATATTAAAAAGCTTTTATATACCCAAAAAGCAGCTGAAATTGAAATTTATTTAATTGAATGTCTTATAATTTTAATCATTTTTAAGCGAAATGGACCCAGAAAGGTAAGATTCAATAAAAAGAATATTATAAATAAATTAATTTCATTTAATTTCAGCCACAATAAGAAAAAGGAAAGGACTACTCAAGATCAATTACGGTTTTACATAAATTTTGTAAAAAATCATCCTCAGCTTTTTTATTTTATTTTTTATCATTATGTTGTGTAGTATCATACATGAGTAAATTATTTTCACCGCTTTCTCGTGTTGATAGTATAATACTCTTGTTTTAGAGAGACATTTAAACCGTCCTTTTAAGACGCCAAATGCCCTTTCTATGGTATTTCTTGCTTTTTTATGTATACTATTATATTGATTTTTCCCTTGCACTTGTCGGTCTGCTTACTGGAACCAAAAGCCAAGGTTCAAGTGGGTATCCACTATCTCCAATAAGTCAAGTATCATCAACATTACTTGTCATTAAATGGATTCGTGCAGGTGTAGTGGTCCAAATAGAAGAATCATGACAAGACCCAGGAAACTTTGCGTTCACTGATGTGAAAAGTAGACGATAATCACAAATCTATAAATATGTTTTTGTATTTAAACTGTTTGTGGATAACAAATATCATTAGCTTAACTTACTGCTTCTACATTGATACTGTAGTTTCCTTTCCTATTCATATATAATGCGAGGGGCCTGGTAGTGTCATATGTGATGGAGCAATAATATTAATGTGGGTACAATCAATTGATCCAATTGTTCCTTTTATACCAAACTTGTTGTGGAACCTTTAATAAGTATGTATGTAAATATTTGTCTTATTTTATTTCTTAAATCATTACTTACCCAACTTTCATATTAATCTTATCTTGAAAGGTTTTAGGAAAATTTATTTCATTTAGTTTTTTAGCTACAATTAGCTCAGAAATAGCTGATAACGATCTCGACGTGGATGATTGGCTAAAACCAATATCATTATTATTTCCCACAACTCCTTGAAAAGATCCATTTGCAAAAAAATATATTGTTGATAAAAAACACAGATGAAAAGGTATTTTTGTTTTTTGTGTATCAAACCTTTCCAACTCTTCTATTACTGACAAGCATATAGTTTTCGGCAATCGATACTTTTTAACAAATAAGTTGTCGGGAATGTTAAATGGATTACTTTTATCACGTATATTTCCAAAACACTTCGCATTCGACCGTATTCTTCTCTTTCCACTAAAACCATTTCCTCCATTATTTATATTTGTATTTCTTATGAATTTTTTGGTTTTATTTTAAAAAATTTTTATTGTCATGTGCTATTGAATATATAACAAATAAAATCTTAACTAAAACAAAAAAAGCTTTTATTTCTAAACCAGAATAGCATTTTGTTTTTATTGTCACAAAAGTTTTTATTAAAACTATAATAAGGCTTGTCATTCGACCGAGAATAGCACTGTTATACTTTTGATTGTCATTGAACGTTCTTTATTATGTAAAATGATATCGAATAGGTGTTGAAAGGAATTTTTTACGAAAATAGAAAGCAAAACAAAATTCGAAAATTTTTTAAATTTAGTTTTCGATTTCTTTTTTATAATGTAATTCAAAAAGTACTTTAGTCACTACGGCTAAAAAAAAATTAAGTTTTAATTTTAAAATCTTAAAATTGTAAAAGAAAATAATTTGCAACTTTCGTTCCTTCGTTATTGTTTTCGTTTAAGCTTAAAGAGCCAGGAAATGAACTATAGGAATTCAAAACACAGACTAGTTCGTTCATTTCAATAAGTGAATAGTACAATGTGAATAGTTCTTTCGTGTACCACCCAAGACTAATAAATACCATTTCTTATGACTAATAAAACAAAGTGATTCACAAGAGTAATTTTTCGTAACAATATGTTGTCTTAACCTGCCCCCTTTTTTACATTAAAGTAGTCTAAAACATTTGTGTCGTAATAACTTTTTGTAAAGCGAATGTAGTCGGTTCTAAATAAATTTTTAAGCATAACTACTTGTGGCAATATCTGTCTGCATTTTACACTTCATTAATAAAAAATTCATTGAACACACGTTGCAGCTCTTTTTTTAGTTTCTGTTATAACGATTCGGTCTTTATTGATAATAATTTTTATGCCACGATAATTTTTAACCATTTTTTCGATTAAAAATTGTCAAGTTTTCTAGAAACTCCGTTAAATGAATCCAACTTGTTCATTAAATAGTTATTACTTATTTTTGAACTTTTTCAGCTGGTGTAAAACAACACTATTCCTACGATTTTTCTTTCGGACTTTTAACACTTTATTTTTGTACCCCATTACTACAGAAGATTGTCTGCCATGCAAGATGTAAGTGTTTTATTTCGCATTAAAGTGGTTTCGGTTGCGGTTGCTGAGCTCATTTTTTCAGCTTTTAAAATGAGTTACTTAAGTTTTTGAATATTTTTGGTCATGTTTTAGTTAGACATATATTTATCAGACTTTGTTCTAGCTGTCGGCCATACCGTTCATAATCATAATTATTTTTTCCTTCCGACTCTACAATTTTCTACTATTGTAGAATTAAATCTACAGCTTATCGACACTAACATTGTTTTCAATAGAATTCAAGGTCTATTGACGTACTGCTTTGGGGGCTTGAAACAAGATTGTGACATGCACACATGTATATATAGAATCCGCCAAATAACTTTTTTTTTTTTGAAAATGCTATAAAAATATCGAGTGTAGCTTCGGCTGTGTGGCACGTTGCGCCGTCCTGTTGAAACCAAATATTGCAAATATCCTCCTCTTCAATTTTTGTGAACAAAAATTCGTTCAACATGGCCCGGTAACGATCGCCATTGACTGTAACGGCCATTCCTTGCTCATTTTCGAAGAAAAATGGCCCAATTATGTTTCTGGACCAAAATCCGCACCAAACAGTGACTCGTTTTGGGTGCATCGGCTTTTCAATGTGCAGGTTTTCTGTGCCCCAAATGCGACAATTTTGCTTGTTTACATGAGCTTCATCTGAAAAGATGATTTTTTTTTTGGCAAAATCGGTATCTTCTGTAAGTCGATCGCAGGCCCACTTAGCGAAGCGGAAACACAACCATATTCTTTCAGCGGAATAATAAAACTAATTATCTGTCAAATCAGACATGAGCTAAGTGTTACCATTCACGAAATAAGCACTAGTTGAACAAAAAAACTGTCGATGGCGGACCCTTTATTTACACATGAAGCATATTTACCTCCATCGTTCAAAATGTCAACTTTAATATCACCTAAAAAACACTGGAACCTTTTATTAATGACATTATACCTTCTAATATTTTCAAAAAATTCCTTAAGAGACATTTTCCACATGTCTCATGACATGATATCCACAAACCATTCACTGCTATTTGTATTTAATCTTTGACTTTGCAAGAACCGATATTCCACCAAAAACATCTCTCCTACATCAATGAATCACAGCATAGACAAGTATTGAATACAGTTTTATAAATATGTATTTCACACAACCAAGTTACCTGAATAGCAATTATGTAAGGGAGTTGTGTAATTTTACTTATTTCATATATAAGTTCATTAAATTTATTTAAAGATTATAAAAATTTTGTTTATCTTTATTTAAAGTGACATGTGACTTAAAGGATAAAATTATGAAAATACTTATAATCCATTTTCAAAAAAAAAGTTAAGGAGTAATACAACAAAAGAAAAACAAATGAAATATACGCCGTCTATAAGCCATCATCACTATTTACATATATCAACATCAGCACAATTTTTCTCAGCAATTTGACTTTTTTTAAAAACGTTCACCTTCGTAATTTTTGTAACAAATACATAAGGGCAAAAATAAACTTATAACCAACCGTTTTTAATGTTTTTGCATGACTGATAATTTTTATAATTTCTTTACTGATTAACAGCGTTATTCATAATAATTTAATATACATAGGCTGGCAACCCATTATTAAGGAAATTTTCTTAATATAAATTCAGAAATTATTATTAGCCTAATAATCGAGGTCAGTACCAAAAGTATCCGACTTACATTCATATCTTCGCGCAGAAAGATCTCTGGAGGTATGAACGTCACCAGCAACTCCTAACCTTCTCGGCAGTAGACTGAGATACCGATGAAGCGCCTTAGTTTCCGCGCAGCGTGTATTTGTTTACAACGACTTTTTTGCGTTTGTCGCAATTTACTTATTGCTAAAAAGATGAGCGTGAGCAAAACACAAATTAAAGAGTAGTATAGGCGGTTCAAAAGTGGCCACACATTTGTCGACAGTGATCCTCGCCCTGGTCGACCTTCGACGGAAACATCATCGGATTATATCGAGTGTGTACGTATCGTAATTGAAGAAGATGGTCGTTTGACTGTGAGAGAACTGGAAGATGAACTTGGACTACCAAAAAGTACTGTTTGGTGAATTTTAACCGAGAATTTGAGAATGACCGACACTATTCTCAGACTAGCTCAGGACTATTTAGAAATGATTAATAGTCTTGATAGAGCTCCCTGCGACTTTTGGCTACTTCCTCGATTGAAAATGCCGCTTAAGGGACATCGAATTGACAATAAACAGACTGTTGAAACTAATGCAACGAATGCACTAAAGGCGATTCCAAAGTCTGACTTTCAAGAGTGCTTTAATAAGTGGAAACATTGATAGGTGGGATAATTTTGGGACATACCTCGTATTTTAGTAATCTTTTGTTAAATACAAAAATTTTTTTTCATTTTGATTATTTTGGTTGTGTTATAGTTGAAAAAATTACTTAAATTGAAGGAAAAAAATGCCGTTCCTATTATTTTCTGAAATTTTAGTGCATCCAATTTTGTACAATCTTTTGCACAGTTAATTTGAAATCCAGGATCAAGTGGAATTGAAACTTTCTTACATTGTTCCATGTCATATTCTTTTAATAAATTGTTAATGCACTGAACATTACTTATAGTTAAATCACCTGTTTCTTCTTCTCCATTCCAAGGAAATGCTGTACAGGACCTTTGTCATTAATTGTAAACTCCGTTGCCAATTTAAGTTTTATTTTTTCAATAATTGTTTTATTTTTGGACACGATAAGTATACTGCTAATAACACTACAAACACGGCTCATTCTCGCAGCTCTGAAAACCAATATTCTCTAAAAATAAATTAAGCTTTACATTCCGCTCTCATCCAGACTGTTTAAGACCATATAGAGATTTTTTTAAGCGAAGTACTTTATTTGGGTGTTTTTTATTTAAAAACATATTTGGTTGCTTTATATATATTTCTTCGTTAATATTACCGTTTAAATATGCACTAACGACATCAATTTGGTGCAAATGCATATTTTTGTTAACAGCAAGAAGTAGTTTTATATTTGCATAAGTTATAACTGGAGAAAATGTTTCATGGTAATTAATGGCAAATTTTTGACTGCATCCTTTTGCCACAAGTCTTGCCTTGTATTTCTCAATTTCTCCATCTTTTGTAGTTTTTATCGCATATACCCACCTACAACCGATCGTTTTTTTTTAGCAGACAAATCAACCAAATCCCAAGTTTTGTTTGCTATTAACGCATTATATTCAGCCTGCATAGCATTTTTCCATTCTACCGATTTTTTACAAGATATCGCCTCTTCTGGACTTTGAGGTACATCAGTTTGGCTTGATAAATCATTTACAATATTGTATTCTTTTCTAGGTCTGTCTGGCTTACCATCTCGAATGATTTTGGGACGACCTTTTGTCCTTTTAGGTTGATTATTATTTATATCTTCATCTTCATCTTCATTTTGCGTTTGAATATTCGAATTTTCTTCTAATGGCTGATACATTTCCTCATCACCAACTTCCTCGTGGTCATTGTCTTCTAATTCATCAACAGTATCAAAACCATCTTCTTCATTTTCTATCTGAATATTTTCTTTACGTTGATTAATTATTGGGATTAAAAACTTATCATCTTTATCATCTGTCTTAATTTCTTTAGTATTAAAATCATCAAATCTATTTTCTTCAAATCTTACATCTCGTCTCTCAACAACGCTTCGAGTTTTTTTTTATCGTATAACCTATAGGCTTTTTCAATTTTAGAATAGCCTACCATGATATACTCTTTGCCTTTAGCATCAAACTTTGATTTTCTATGTTTATTTAACGCTATTGTGCATGATCAAAAAACTTTTAAATGACTCACCTTTTGTTTATAACCATACCAAGCTTCATATGGAGTTTTATCTAAAAGAGCCTTAGTAAGAACACGATTTCTCAAATATACTGCCGTAGCAACAGCCTCCGCCCACAAATTTTTGTTCAAATTCGCATGTAATATCATAGAACGGGACATCTCTACTAAAGTACGGTTGGCTCGCTCCGCCACACCATTCTGTTGAGGTGTATAAGCTACCGTCAACTGACGTAAAATACCATGTTCCTGCAGATATAAATCAAAAGCTTTATTAATGTACTCACGTCTATTATCACTTCGAAATATTTTTATCTTTTCTCCCGTTTGATGTTCAACTTGCAGTTTAAAATCTTGAATTTTTCAAATACTTCGTTCTTGGACTTCATAAAATATACAAATACTCTTCTTGTTTTGTCATCAATGAAAGTAATAAAATATTTAGCACCACCAACAGATGCTATGTTAATTGGACCACATACATCCGAATGTATTAGTTCCAAAATATTTTTAGACCGGTGTTCAGTCGCTTTCGGAAATGGTAAAGTATGAATCTTGCTTATCATACATGTTTTACATTTGTTATCTTTTATATTCTTTATCATCTTTATATTCTTGATGATTTCATTTAAATCATTAAAATTTAAATGACCATACCTATAATGCCAAAGCATGTTTTCGTTACATGCTGCAAAAATACGTTGTTTATTTTTTTGTCTTACGATAAATAAACTATCTTTTTTATATGCTTTTAAAATAAGTTCACATTTATGATCTGTTATTTTTCTTCCTTTACAACTAAATGTAACTATAAAGCCTTTATCAACTGCTTTGCTGACTGATATAAAATTACCTTGCAATTCCGGACAATATAAACCGTTTTCATATGTGCAATCTGGTTTCAGTATAACTTTACCTCTGCCAGTTGCAATGATGTATCTATCAGCCGCAAGATAAATTTTTTCTTCGCACACTTCAAGAGCTTCGAACAAATCACTATTATTGCACATGTGAGATGTAGCACCACTATCAACATACCACAAATTTCTATTAAAACTATTGGCTGCTCCTATTACTGCACATGTTTTCTGTGTAATAGATTTATCAACACGACAATCCCGTGCATAGTGGCCTTTGCGCCAGCACGTGTAACATTTATCGTCAACGGATTTATTATCTTTTACAAACTTTCCTTTAAATTTTTTCTTATTTTTATCTGAACGCACAGCGTATTCTTGCTGCAAACAGTTTTGTTCATCTTTCTCTATGCTTTTACGGCGTTCACCTTCTTCAAGTAATTTTAACTTTAAAATTTGATACGACGGCAAGCTCTCTCGAGTTTCCATAGCAATTATGCATGCCTCATATATTTAGCAGTATAATTCGAATATTAACATCAGCAAGCCTTTCCACGATTTCTTCAAACTTACTTATATACTGTATCATTTCTTCATTGTCACCCATCTTGAGATTCATCAATCGTTTGAATAACATAAACATCTGAATTGGGCCTTTAAGTTTGTGCACTTCAGCTAACTTTACCCAAGCTTCTGCAGACTTCGTACATTTCTTTATGTAGTTCAATTGACACCCAAAACAATTGTTGCAAGAGCCTTTTCATCACTATTTACCCAATTTGCTTTTTGTTCGGCATTCCAGCTAGCCTCACATTTTATTTCACCAGTTGCATATTTCCAGAAACCATTATGGATTAAAACACTTTTCATATGCACATGTCAGCAATCATAATTACTTTCATCCAGCTTTTCAATTTGAAGAAATGGCGATGTCATATATATTCTTTGTTTTTACCCAAAATTATTCTTAATACGAAAAAACAAAATTTTTTATTTTTATTTTCTTTCAAATTTAAATTTCTGGGCCCATAACCAATGTTGGATTTTTAAGATGAATGACAAACAATTCAATTATGTTTAAATAGTATGAAATTTTATTGATGAATGAAATTTTCGTTTGTAATAATATTTTACAGAAAATTATAAAACAAAATTCATATCCTACTATAACTATATTAAGTGTGTTATGTTTGAATTAAGAATTAACTCAAACAGGTAATAATTTCAACATTTATTTATAGGCAATTTACACTGAAGCCAAAAACGAGATTTTTATCGAAATCTAGTTCAATTTGACTAGATTTCCCATACAAAACAAAATCCAGTTTGTTACTAGATTTTGCCAAAATCTAGTCAAAATCCTGGTGTACTTAGTCATACAACTGTGGTTTTGTTATTAATATGCCCAAAAAAAAAAATACGACACTGCACTAGAAAATTTGACATTTGGATGAAAAAAAAATTTAATTAAACATATTAAAATAAAAAAAAAAATTTTAAAATGATGTGTTACGAAAATGAAATCTTGATATATGTATGTTAAAAAGAATGTAATGTAAACGGTATAGATTTAAAAAGAGATTTCATATCAAATCTAATAGATTTCGGTTCAATGTAAATGCACTATTAACAATGATTTTTTTAGTTTTCTCCTGTACTTTTCTCTCGATTTTACCCGACAGCGTTGCCAGACTTTAACAAGTTATAGGTTATTTATTCTGGTAGATATGAGACATTTTCCCCACACATACGTTTGACTCCCATTTTAAAATAAATTACAAAAATTGTTTGTGGAATATTTAAGAAGAATATGAAAAATTTAAAATATGTGTATTTGGCTACAACAGCTCATTGAAGCAATGAGACCTGTTAATGTATTGTGTAGACTAATTCCAAACTAAAACAATACAAGCCTACTCACGAACCTCGTAATTATTGTGGGAATCATTTTGCCTAGGTTTTATCCTATTGCCTATATACCTCATTATGTGTCTTCCACCCGCTGGAGAAATACATAAAATGTGCTCAGACGTTTGCGGTTTCCTTCCTTTCTTAAACTATCTTTTATTTCAATTTCCATTCTTCGTAACTCATGTTTTTTGCATACTCAGTGTTATAATTAATTTTTCTTGTTTCATACTCAATTTCAGTTGACATGATGCATAAAAGTGTATATCATTCTTGACACAAGCTGTTTGTCCACCATAAACAAAAAATATGTTTGTTAATGTATGCCACAAGCAGTTTGCTGAAGAGGCGAGACCAAAAAAAAAAAGAAACGATTTCCGTTTCCACTTTTTATCGTTATTATCATCAACAACAGAAAATCAAAACAAATAAAAAATGTACTCGTATTCTTGTTGAAGACGTGCACGTGTGAGTTGCATTATTTATGTCTAGTGCAAGATAAATAATGACACTTGGTAAGTAACGTTGTTGTTACAAATCATCACGGCAGCATTAAAGAGTATATATGTATGTACACTTGCTAGTGAATGTCAAGATTACAACAACTATAATATGTAAGACACATAAATGAAATAATTTATCCTCAAACGATAGTGTCGGTATGAAAAAAATTGGAGGAGCAGATAAGCAAAATTTCAAAAAACAGATAACCAACAGTTTACTTCTTTTATTTTATTAAAATAATCTCTGTACCATCTCAATTTAATCATCATTTGAAAACATTAATTTGCTGCCACCTATTGAATGTTTTTATACCCATCACAAAAAGTGAAAAAGGTTTATCCTTCGGTACAGGGCCACTCTATAGTCTGGATTCTTATAATTAGAGGAGTCGATTAAGTGATGTCCGTCTGTCCATGTAGTTTCTTTGCTTTCGAGGTTCTTGCCTTAAGTTTCGATTTAAACGAGATTTTCCCATCTTGAATTACTCCCAGGTATTTGGCACTGGCAAAATGGCTCAGTTCCGAATCATTTAGCCTTGACAATCTAAATGCAGGAACTTTATATCTACCCGTGAATAATACAAGTTCCGTCTTCGTCGAATTGACGTTTAGTCCTACTGACTTACTTCAGTTAGCAATAGTTCTAAGTACCCAGACAGATTCCCGATATCGCCACTGCAACATCGTCCGGGTATGCTACAGTTTTGGAACCATAGAATCCATCCTCCTGAGTAACACATTTATGGTTATGTTCCTAAGCGATGATAGGACTCCTCTTTAAGGTGCCCCTTATGGCCGATCTGGTTATCCTAGCTGAGCCCAACGATGACTGAATAATCGAGGATTTAATAATCGAAAGTAGTCTTCTCACGAATCCTATCATCACAGCGTCAACGTCAACATCCATCAGAGCATACACGATCGCTTTTGACTTGACATTGAAAACGACTTCTATACCTTGAAAGCCTCCGACAGCTTTACTACAGCTGTATATGTCCTCAACTCTGCCCAGGGGTTGAGGCTCGGCAAGAATCTGACTAAGGATATTTCCTTTAGATTCCCAGTCCATTTCCCTTCTATTCGTAAAAGAAGTTACCGGTGTTCGTTCAATGCATATACCGAATTCGATATAGCTATGATCGAAGAATGAACAGTCTTTCGATACTTTCTGACTCTCCACTAAGTGTGCATAATTTGCGCTCAGCAATGTTATGTCTAGTACCTCCTATCTATTAGCGACAACGTAAGGAGGCTCGGAACTCCTATTCAACACCACTAAATTCTGGTTCTATATAAAGTAAAAAACACACTCACCTCTCATGTTGGCGGCCTGCTGCCATACACGATGTGGTGTGCATTGGTATCGACCCCGATTATTATTGGTAGCTCGACTGGATCCAGATAGTTCTACCATCCTGTATCTTAATCCTTATAATCAGAGAGAATGTAGATATTAAGATGCTTTATAGAAAAAATGCAGGCACGAAATCTACCTATACAATTTGCATATATTTATCAGCTTGTAGCCTTTTGCGATGAGTCCAAGAGCCTTTGCCATCGTGATACCAGGGTTCCTGTATCCGCGAGACGAAGAAGTAGTGCAGCAGATGCTACTTTGCAGTGATGTAAATTAATCTGCATCACTATCGCCATCCGGGTCACAGTTGATGGTGACGTCGAATTCTCCGGATTTGAATCAGATCCCAGAAGCCTATCTTCATCCTCCGCAACTTCAAGGTTGCCCTGGAGTCCTCTAACCATGTTCCTGACGGATTGGGAATCCTCTGGTCATCCTGGCTATGTGGGTGCGTCAGCCACAGACCCAGCTTTGCTCTCCTTAAAATTACTACTGCTTTCACTGGTATATCACAGACCGGTATGACGTCTAACCGGTCGCGTGGCTACGACAAAAATGACTTAGCACGAAAAAAAAAACAAAAACTACACCTTTATAAATACTTTTCCCTTTAACTTTCCTTTTTTCCTACTTAAAGTGACGTCTCTGTCACTGTTGTATGATGGTTGAGAAGAAGTTCATAATGGCCGGATTGGTGATTCTGATGGAATGATGGCAGATATTGTGGTTGTTGTTGTAGTCCGCTATGTTATAGCTATCATGGTGATGGTGATGAAGTAGCCGGTTACAAAAACAAAACAAACGGGTGACTATTATTATAACCCTCTTAAGCTTAGGGTCTGGTGGCAGGCTGCTGGGATCTATCTTGTAGTTGTAGCCGCGCTTTAAAATTCGGATGACATCGCTGGTCTGTGGAAATGTCGACAAAAAAAAATATGTATTGTAGTTGAAGTAGCGTCTGTGATCCGGTCCCTGTGGTCGGTGTCTTGTGAGGTTCTATCCGTTTTTTTTATTACCTCTTGGATGGCAGTGTGGATGGTATTCAATGTTGGTGATCGCACTGTGCCCTCTTCTTATGTGATACCCAAAATTATCCTGTTCAATTTTTCCGCCACGTCCGGCCTCATGGACGTCTTTAAGCAAAATGAACAGGACCAGCCTGCTGTATCCGGTATTTTACCTTTTTTTCTTTTCATCAAGTTTCGTCAATTTATTTGACGAGCCACAGAGTTTCATAATTGCAGGGTTGATATATATTTCCCTTTTTTCAGTGATTTATATTAGCGTTTTTTTCTTTATTTTTTTGGTACACTATCCGCAGACAGGCTGCAACAGCTACGGACTTGAAATTCGGTGAGCAGGTTCGTGTCCCAATGTGTAGGACGAAGAAGAAGGGATTTTTGGAAATTGGAATATTAAGGAGATAAAAAGGGTAAGAACGGGTAAAATATAACTTATTTTATCTCCGAAAGTACTAAAGATAGAGCCAAGATTCAAATTACGAAATATTCTACTAAAAAATAAGCGAATGGGTATTTTGTTCTTTTTCGATATTTGTATTTTTAACCTCATTTATCTTTCAAAGTAACAGTCACACCAGTGAAATCTAAATTAAATCCTTCTCTTCTGAAAAAAGCCTCTTATGAATATTGACACTTTTTTAAAATTCGAACAAATAAGGGGAAAATATGTACTACTACTTCTAAATATGTGCTTTTATGTAAATTGATGCAGCATATAAGCATTCTATTATTCATTTGTAACATCCAATAAAACCCTATTTAAAAAATAAATTTCAACTTAGAAAAAAGTACCAAAAGGGCGAATTTAAATTGGATTTTATATTCAAGGAGTTTTAGTACTATTTTTTATTTTATGTGCAAAACTAGATTTGTGAGAGTAGAATTAAACGGTACTGAACAAAATAAAAAATCATTAAGGTTACAAAATGGTACTTTTTATTCATTTTAATTGTTGTTTTCGATTATTTAATGAAAAAGATCCTAGAAGTATAAGGTTGGGCTCAAACGGTTTTAAACAAAGTGAAAAATCTTTAAAGGCACAGATGATACTTTTACATTGTTTGTTTTTTTTTTGATATTTTATTATTTACGAACCTAGATATACGAGATTGGACTTAAACGTTCTTCAGCAAAATGAAAACTTTTAAAAGGGATGGTACTCTTTATTGCTTTTTTGGTTCTTTTTTATATTTTATTGTGAGCAAAGTGAAATATTAAAGGGACAAATGTTACTTTTTACTTTTTATTATTTTTTTTTGTATTTTATGATATTTCATTACATACTTACCTTGAAGTACTAGATTGGCAACAAGCTTTCCTGAGCAAAGTGAAAATAATTAAGGAAACAAATGGTACTTTTTATTGATTTTTTTTTTAAACTTTTTTATTAATAACAGACCTAGAAAAACGAGATTAGACTTAAACGATCGTCAGCAAAGTAAAAAATCTTTAAAGAGACAAAATGGTACTTTTTACTCATTTTGATGGTACTTTTTCACTTTTTATTGAAAACGAAGCTAGAAGTACAAGGTTTTTTTTTTTTTTTTTTTTTTTGTTGGCGAGTGAGGTAGGGTTTAAAATGCCTTCGCATTTACAGCGACCGTCGTCACTGCGTTATGTGGTGTTTCCACTAAAACACCCCCTCCTCCTTTTCTGGGGGGATCCTTCCCGGTACGGCTTCGGGAAGGCCCAGAATCTAAGTCCTAGAGAGGACAATTCACAATTTACCCACGTCTGGGTCCGCCGTATTTGTAGTCAGCGTAATGCTGCTATCTCTTTTCAAGAAGCTTCTGCTTCTGTTGTTGCGTCCTGATGCAAATCAAGATCCCTCTTCTTCATACGCAAGATACGTTCGGCGTAATTCTTCACTGCCATCCAATTTCCTTCGCACTCTACCATTCTTTCGACAATGTTGGTAGGAGTGAAATCCCCAATCTGCTCCCTCACAATCTCTCTCTCATTCTGCCATCTGCCACAGTTAAAAAATGTGTGCTCAGCGTCGTCTATCGTCTCGCAGTATATACAGCCGGGGTCTCTTGCCTTACCCATGCGGTACAGATACTTTCGGAAGTATCCGTGACCCGAGTAGTTGGGTAAGGAAGTAGTTCACTTCCCCGAACTCCCTGTGAATCCATACGCCTATATTGGGGATTAGCCTCGCCGTCCATCTACCGTTCGCCTCCGCATCCCACCTGTCCTGCCAAAGCTGGACGGTTTGAGATCGCAGCTCTTTCGGGTCAAAACTCTGCTCACGTTCCTTCATGGTCCACGCCAATCTCCGTTCACGCGCCATAAGGTCAACGGGTATTTCGCCACTGATCACAAAAACTGCAGCTCCTGAAACCGTGCGGTAGGCTGAGACAACTCTGAGTGCCGCTGTGCGCTGTACCGCTTCCAGCACTCTGCGCTTAGAGCATCTCCCCAAACTTCACTGCCATACAGAAGTACAGAGTTCGTCGTCGCCATAATCAGTCTCCTTTTGCTCTGCGTTGAGCCGCCGATATTCGCCATCAATCTGCTCAGCATACCCGTCACCTTCGCCGCCTTGGCAGCTGCGTGTTTTATTTGGGCCCAATATGTGAGCCTGCAGTCAAGTCTCACACCCAAATATCTCACCGCCCTCTGTGTGAATATAGTCGTATCTTCCACCTGCATATCAACCTCGAGTGGTATCTGAGCCCGTGTCATTAACAATATCTCAGTCTTGTTAGCGGCAAGCTGCAATCCGTGGTCCTCAAGCCATACTTGTGTCCTTATCATGACTTGGTTTATCTTCCTTCTGGCATCCTCCATATCCCGTGCTGAGATGACAGCTGCTATGTCATCCGCGTATCCCACGAGATGCGTATCCTCCGGCATCTCTATACTTAGGATCTCATCATAGCTCAGGTTCCAGAGATCAGGACCTAGGATGGATCCCTGTGCCGCTCCAGATGTAATTGTTTTCACTCTTTGCCCGTCTGCAACATCATAGAGAAGTTTGCGGTCCCTTAGATAACTCCGAAGAATTCCCAATAAATAGCCGGGGATTCGGAATCTTCCCCGTAGTGCTCCCACAATATCTGCCCATCTCAGGCTGTTAAAAGTATTCCGCACATCAAGGGTGACTAGGACGATTGTACGTTTCGGATAGTAGCGTCTACCCTGGGCGTACTCAAAGTGCTTCACCACATCTCCAATGGCACCAAACATCGACCTGCCAGGTCGGAAGCCGTATTGCCGTTCCGATAATCCCCCAGCTATTCCAACTCTGCCAATCTACATTGTAGTAATTTCTCCAATAGTTTGCCGGCACTGTCCAGCATACAGAGAGGGCGGTATGAGGACGGTTGACTCGGATCTCCCTTCCCCTTCCCAATTAGCATGAGCCTCTGCATCTTCCACTGTTTGGGGAATATTCTCTGGGCCAAACAAGCATTGTAAACCCCGAGCATCTCATCCGATCGGTTCTCAGCCAAGAGCTTGATTACCTCGGCTGGTACCCCATCCGGGCCCGGAGCCCTGCCACTCTTGAGACTCCTCGCTGCAGCCTTCAGCTCCTCCTCCGTAAAAGGCGGGGGTATCTGATCATCCCGGGTTTCCCGTACCTCTTGAAGTGGGGGGTGTGTCAGGAACAAATTCCTCACAATATTCTCGACCTATTCGGTGTCCAAGTTCGGAACGGCAGAGTTTGCGCCTAACTTTCTTGTCACGATCTTGTAGCCAAGTCCCCACGGGTTCCTGTTCAGATCGCTCCGGAGTTCCTCCCATTTTGCCCTTTTGCTCGCAATAATTGCAAGTTTCAGCTCCTTTCGGGAACGTTTAAAGTCCGCGGCTTCCAACAACGCTTCTCCTCTTCTTCTGGCTCTGGTGTACCTCCTTCTATTGTGGAGGCAGGCTCGCCTGAGCTCAGCGATTTCCGCCGTCCACCAGTACACGCTCCGTCTCCTCGGATGTTGCGTTATACGGGTCATCGACGCGGTGCAGCTTTGGATTATGCGCTGCATCATCGCGTCCGCCAGTAAGTCAGCCTCGTCCGTGGCCTGTTGCATCGGAGCTTCGTCGAAACTAGACAGGAGAGCATCATGGTTAAGACTGGACACATTCCATCTACGTGTGCCCCTCCTCCCGGGTCCTGGCGCAGAATCCACTCCCGCTCTGATCTAAAAGGTAATATATCGGTGATCGCTTCCAGTATAATCCTCCAGAATTGTCCATCCTTCGATAGCCCTGGCTAAGCTCTCAGTCACCAGAGTGATGTCCGGTGTGGTGCTCTCACATCCCGGTCTCCTGAAAGTAGTGGCATTGCCAGTATTCGCCACTATCAAACCCAGCCTAGCAGCCATGTCAAGGATGCACCTTCCCCGCGTGTTCGTAGTTGGGGCACCCCATTCGACAGCCCTCGCGTTGAGATCCCCAGCTACCACAAAAGGTCCGCCTATCTCATGAACCTTATCCTCGATGGCACCGAGCTTCGCTCTAAATTGCTCCACACTGTCACTAGGAGTGAGGTAACAGCTCATCAGCGTAAAGTGTTCCGTCTGAACGTATGCGTAGCAGCAGCCGGCTCCGAATCGCCTGGTCACAAGCTTGCTGCCATTGGGTAACCAGAGTGCAGCCGTACCCGTTTCATCCTCAGACCAGGTCCCGCTGGATCTCCGTCGATATTGCTCGCTAATAATAACCACATCTGCATCCTTCTCAGAAGCTAACTGCTCCAACAGAGCATCAGCCACCCGACTCCTGTGCATATTCGCCTGTAGCACCCTCATGAGTTCCTAGCCAATGGGCACCTTTTCGAGCCCGGTAGGTGATCCCTTCGATCCCGTCCCGCATCCGCACAGTGAATGCATTCAAGAGCTGATTTGCACTCTTTAATCCTATGCCCCGTCTTTCCGCAT
Organism: Thelaira solivaga; assembly: GCA_947397855.1. Lineage (NCBI taxonomy): Eukaryota > Metazoa > Arthropoda > Insecta > Diptera > Tachinidae > Thelaira > Thelaira solivaga. Next base: position 27,721,464 of record OX377613.1, read on the forward strand.
CTGATGCATGTATCCCTCCTGTCTTTTCCAGAGCAGTTTGCTTGCATGTGCCCCAATCCAAGGCAGCGATAACACCTTTTGATATTTTCGCAAGCTCGGATTTTAGCCCGTATCCACCCAACCCTCATGTGGCCAGCTTCAACGAGACGTGCAGCACCTTCCGTTGACAGCGTGATGAAAGCCCGTACCTGTTCCCGCGCATTCGGCGCCGTGATCTTCGTCTGGATCTCCTCATCCGAGTTATTGAGCAGCTTTCGGGTTGCTGCTTCTACCTCCTCCTTAGCCGTCAGGATATCAAGATCACGGATCTCGACTGTAGCCCTCGGCTTTAGTTCCTCAACAGAGGCCGTTCCCCGTACAGTGCCCTTCAGCTGCTGTACAAACTCCGGCTTCACCTTCTCTCCTCTTTCAAACTCCAAGAGGATGGCCCCAGTTCTCGTCTTCCTCACCGATCTTACCCCGACGGAGTAGCCGCCTGGTATTCCACTCCGAATGTCCTTCAGCACATCCGCGTAGCTGTGACCTCCCATGGGCTTTATCATCACCGCCTCCGACCTTATCCGTGGTCCATTTCTCCTCTTGGAGTCGGATGGTTTCTCCTTCACCGTTTTCTTACTGCCCTTCCTAGAGACAGTCTGCCAGTTCCCCTCCTTACCCGCGGGGGTATCCATCCTGCTCCCACTGGAGTCTTTCGCTCTGGCTTTCTTCGAGCTCTCAGGGATAACCGGACTGGTAGCCGCCTGACTCCCTTCTTCGTCATCGTGTTCCCTTTCGCATTCGTGTTAGTATTTGTGTTTGTGTTCATCATTGTTTCTTTTCTTATGGGTCCCCGCTTGAAGCCGTTATCTTCGCTCGTCGTCGTGCAGTCGCCCATTGTGACCCCGAGGGTCCCTTTGCAAGCAGTGAGGTCCTCGCGAGGGTTGACGCAAACCCTTATGGGAATTTGCGTACAGAGCCAGGTCGGGCGCTAATTGGGAGTCATCTCAACCAAACCTGCACCTCCAACTCAATGGAGACAAGCATCGAGCGTTCTCCAAGCCCCTGCCAGGGTTTTACCGGGACGGAGGTAGCCTCCGCATTAGCCCACAAGCTGTTTCAACACAATGTCACTCGTGCTTAATAAGGTTGTAGAATACGTCAGCTCCCAGCCCATGTGCGTCTCATCCAAAACCAAATCATCATCGCAGTTCCATGTCGTTGCCGATCCGTCACCGTGCTAGATTTTGATCACCCCCGGGTATTTTATTTCCCCGGTACCCTCCACGCCCTTACAAGGGCATGGTGAGCGTCCCCAATTCGCCGCATGGGAGGGTCCCGATGGAGGTTCTAGCAACCCCGCACGGGGAAGTACAAGGTTAGGCTCAAACGGTACTAAGAAAAGTGAAAAATCATTAAAGGAATAGTACTTTTTATTATTTTTTTTTTTTTTTTTAAAAGGTTAGGCTCAAACGGTACTAAGAAAAGTGAAAAATCATTAAAGGGATAGTACTTTTTATTATTATTTTTTTTTTTTTGGTAATTTTTGATATTTTATTATTAACGAACCTAGAAGTAAAAGGTTCGGATCATGCATTCATTAAAGGGACAGTACATAAAAATTTTATATATTTCAAGACAGAATTGTGAATTTTTCTTATTTTATCATAAACACCATTTTACCGAAAGCATAAGAAAAAGTTAAATTCAATAAACTCATATCAGTTTTGAAAACTCAACTTCGATTCATTGTAAAGCTGACTTTCATAAGTGAAAATTTTTAAAGTGTTTCGAAAAATTTTTAATTTTTAAAAATTACGAAGAAAAAGTGTCACATTCGGTTTTGATATATTTTTTTAAATATCAAAACAAATTTTGTTTTTGAAAATTTTTGTCTAAATTTTTACCAAAGAGACAACGTTATCACTATTTAACTATGTTTTTGTTTTCTTCCTTGTACATATTTAGCAATTTCTGTCAATACCTATTTACTAGTCTTTCGGTTGATTTCATCCTACTTGGTGCATAGCTGCATTCATTGCAATAATTTTGCGACCCGACTGTACTTACTTAAAAACAACAGCTTACAATTAGTTAGTGTATCATACGACACGTCATACTCACACTCACACACAAACAAACATACATCATCACTTCAAAACGGTGAGTTCCATTTTGATAATAACTAAAAAAATTAATTTCGATATACATACATTCATACAGACCTACTAAAGTGCTGCACAAGCATATTTGAAACAGCTTTCAAGCATCATCCCTGATTTCAAATACTGCCAAGCACTCTTATATCGCATATCAAAAGAAATACCACCGAGCAACCAGAGGTGTCAGAGTGCACAAACCCAAAATTTTTATTTTGTTTTCCTCGGGTATTTCTAAAAAATTTACACTTTCATTATTTACATTTCGTAAACATGAATTTTAAAATCCGAAAATTTGTGTTTGTTATCACTTTTACATTGAATTATATACTTCATAACAAAAAACGTAAATATAAGTATTTCCGGCATGTGCATTTTCATTACGTAAATAACTTTTTAATTAATGTTTTTTAAAACAAAAAATTTTTCATTTTGCTGATTTTCTCTTATTCGTAATATTAAAACACTATATCTGTCTCTTACATACAAACTCCAAATAAAAAGCTGAGTTTTTCAAAATTCTAACCTCAAAAGTTTCATCTCTGGTTGCTTAGTGGAAATACTTCAGTGACAAAATGTTTTGCACTGCAGTAAAAATTAGAACCCCTAGAACATAGAACATCCAAAACAGAAATACACTAGCACAAAACTGAACATAACAATAACGCAGCAGAACAAGCAACCACAAAAACAAACCGATCCACTTTCGTCGGCGGCGTCCCTGAAATTGGAGCTACTTGATATCAGTCGAATCAATCAGACCCATGCTGTCGTAGAAACCAACAAGGATGGTACATGCCTCTTTGGAGCGATATGTTACTTAATATGCGGTCATCAGATCTTTGTTGAATAGATTGGTGATGAAATTATAACAAATGTGGGAGATAACTGAAATATAATAGAAATGTGAATAATTATTTAAATGAAAATGAGTACATGCGAGAAATGGTCCTTTCTACAACATATGGTGGTTCATGTGAAGTAATGGCCACTGGAAAAATTTATCCATATTATAACCAAGGGTTATCTAGTAAAAAGAATTCGACTTACGGAAAATCTCTCTGGAGGCCATTTTGACGTTTATGAACAATATAATTCTCAAAGTTCATAGAAAAAGCAATCCTGAAGTTCATGGAATTGCTGCTGCTTCTTACCAATAAATAAATCTTGTTGGTCAAAATAATTCACTAATTTGTAGAGAACAACAATTTCAATATAGAGAAAGACTGCCTATACTTTGGAGAATCAAGAAGAACTCTGCTTTTGAATATTGAGCTGATATTGATTACGAAAATGATAAATTAGTAAAGTTGGGAGAAATGATAAACAGATCCACATTCTGCAGTGGAAAGAAGAATCGAACGATATTTGTTGCAGCAATGGAAAAGTTCAATTGCAAATCTTAAATATGGAGACAGATTTACTACAAAGCTTAGTCATGAACAATTATACAGAAAATACGAATTTTTTTTTTGGAAAATATTAGAAAATATAATGGTTGTTCCCAATTGACTTCATTCGGAGCTATCCACTTTTGAAAACACTGTTTTATACCAACTTTCAATGTCCAAGGGCAAGTTCACCATTTAGTTGGAAGTTTGTTACCACAAGAAAACAACCCTCAATTTTTACAAATATATTTTGTTGGAAAACGTGAAAGGGAAATGAATTTTAGGTGCCGCAATTTTTCTGGTGTTAAGCAATGTTTGATAAATCAACTTCAGCGAATGCTTCATAAAGTAAATGTATACATTAGAGAGCTGGAAACAAGAATAAAAAGTGTTCAGCACAGATGTGACAACTTTAAAGTTGTTATTAATGCTGATAGGAAGCCTACTGAAAGTCAGTCAGGTCGTTTTAGTGAATCTACGTGTATAGAATTTGTATAAGTTATAGTGGGTCAACAATTTGATAAAAGAGATATAATTCTTAAAAGCCACGGTAATAAATTGCAAAGAATAAGCGAACTTCATCAGTTTACAATACCGTATAATGTTTTGCCATTCAGAAGACGGTTAATTTATTAATATTCCTCTTCGAGATCTAGTAATCCAAATTCCACTAAAGAAGACTATCTGCAGCAAATTTTTACGCGTATCGTCGTATGATCATTTATTATGGAGCCTTATTCAGCTAATATTTAGTTGACATGTACGCTAAAATAGAAACTGAAAGACTTAACTATATATGGTCTCATCAGAACTACAATCTGAAAGTTATATTGATTTGCGTGGTGCTAATGCATGGAAGATGCTAATGCATCAAATTTAGTCGAATTATTGTACTACCATCAACATTGACGGGTAGTCCAAGGTCCAAGGCATGCAATGACTTATGTTCGCAATTTTGGCCGCCCAGATCTTTTTATAACATATACGTGTAATATTAAATTTAAGGATATAATAAATGTCTTTACAAAAGCCGCACGACCGGAATGTTATTATTGGTAGATTATATTTGGAGAAACAAAAGACTACATGTATTCAATAGAATGGCAAAAAAGGAGGTTAAAAGAGCGAATTTCACCAAATATGATTGATCAAGTAATTTATGCAGAAATTACAATTCCAAAAGAAGACCCAGCATTGTTAAAAGCAATATGATATGCAGTCCCTGTGGTACTATAAATACTAAAAGTTCATGTATGAAAAAAGATAAATGTACTAAGAAGTTCCTGAGAGAATTAATTAATGAAACCCAAACAGGTGAAGATGACTACCCGATATACCGAAGAAGGGGACTTAACGACGGTTGTTAGATTAAAGAATTCGCGGATAATCCAGTACTTTTACGACTTTTTAGTGTACATGTAACTGTCGAAACATGTAACTCGGTAAAATCAACAAAAAAAAAGAAAAAAACATTTGCAAATATATTAATAATGGTAGCGATCAATCAGCATTTTCTTTATAAAATGAAAAAGATGAGGTTACTTCATATGAAACTGCAAGATATATAAGCAACTATGAAGTAGTCTGGAAAATATTCTGTTTTCCTTTCACGAACGGTATCCTCCCGTATTACACTTGTCTATTCAGCTAGAAAATAGACAGCGACTATAATTTAATCCCAAAAATGTCATGAACCAAGTAAATTACAAAAGACACTTTTAGCCTTTTCTGATTTATGCAGATGTGATGATTTCGCTAAAACACTTCTTTATTCAAAAGTGGCAGAATATTTCGTTTGGACAAATGCAAAATTTGAAAGGAGAAAACGTTTAAAAAAATATTAAGGGACGAAAAATGTTAAAAAGGATGATGTTTTCGGAAAATGCTAAAACACTGTAGGCTTAGAGCCTGCATATTAAATTCCATTTTGATTTGGCAATTTTCCTGGCAAAAATCAGGAATGAAACCTCAGAAAAGTGGGTAATGGTAAAAATAATGCAAAGTTTTTTCTAAGTACTTGGACGATAGATTACAAATCTAGACGACCTCTTGTTTAAAATGATATGTGTACCAATCTGGACATCCAATTTTCGATGACTTTTTCCAACATTTGTGGTCGTATATCGGCAATAACATGGCGAATGTTGTCTTAGAAATGGTCAAGCGTTTGTGGCTTATCCGCATAGACCAATGACTTTACATAGCCCCACAGAAAGTAGTCTAGCGGTGTTAAATCACAAGATCTTGGAAGTAAATTCACAGGTCCAAAACGTGAAATTAGGCTGTCACCAAACGTGTCTTTCAATAAATCGATTGTGGCACGAGCTGTGTGACATGTTGCGCCGTCTTGTGGGAACCACAGCTCCTGGACATCATGGTTGTTCAATTCAGGAATGAAAAAGTTAGTAATCAAGGCTCTATACCGATCACCATTGACTGTAACGTTCTGGCCATCACCGTTTTGAAGAAGTACGGACAACGTCGGGAACAACGCAATCTCGTTTTCGAAATAAAATTGCACTATTTGTAAGCGTTGTTCAGGCGTGAGTCTATTCATTGTGAATTGCCAAACCAAACTGAGAATAAATCACTTGACAGCTGTTAAATTGGTCGCCATCTTGAACAGTAATGCCAACTTAAAGTTCTATACGTCTATAAAAAACACCCTTTAGTTTCGTTTTTTCTTTTCTTTTTTTAAATTACAACTTCAAAAAATGGCTTTAATCCAACTTTCAATGGAATATCTTTACAGCAACTTTTAAATTGTGATAATTTTAATAACATATTTTAAAAACACTTTTATTAAGACAGATTATCAAATTTTTTACCAATATCTTTCTGAAACGACCTTCTTTGAGTACTTCTCTCTTACAACTAACTTTCGTATAAATCAAGTGCATGTCACTATAGGCCCTATATACTATAGTATAGGGGTATGTTTAACAAATGCCGTTAATCCTTATAGGCCTTTATACATATAAATATTATACAAATTCGTTAAATTATTCGTGCCTGTTCTGTATTCCCCACGGATTTAAATAAAAAAATATTAAATTACATTTTTCTCTTCTTATTAAATGAAAATTTTTATTTTTTTTAATTCAAACTATAATTTCCCACCCGAAATAAAGTAAAAACAAAATTAAAAAAAATTCTAACATGGACCACAGATTAGTGATGAGATGCTGAATTTTTGAATTCCGAATAAAATATTCGGATTCGAAATACAAAACAACACTGATTATTTTATTTTGTTTTTAGTAGAAATCAAGTTAAACTTAGCTACATTAAATCTCTTGACACTTTTCTAATCATTACATGTACAAAGTATCTTATTTTTACATTAAGAAATATTCATTTAACAATTTTTTTTTCAACAATCATGCAAATTAAACAAATTTAGTTAACCCAACACATTTCAACCAAGAACATTTTTAATATTATGCAGAATATGTAAGTAAATAATTAATGTTTACGAAAACTATATGCGATACTAATTGGTTTTCTTATTTCAGTTATTACATTCTAACACCTAAAAATCAATTTTTAAAATGGCAATTTCCTATGATAGATGAGAATTATTTTTATTGTTTAGCTTTATATCATTGTAACTTAATTATAAATATAATACGAGTACATATACATACATATATTAAATAGTTAAAAATTAAATTGTATTTCTGTTTTATTTAACCAAAATCTTTTTTATTTCAATAAAAACTAAGTGGTCTAAATTTATAGATTAACTTTACAAACTTTATTTTGCTATGTTGTTGTTCTTAGCGAAGTTCAACAATAATTGAAATATTAATTTATGTACAACAAACTTTTTTTATTGTCCTCATAGCAGATACGAGTATAATATAAATAAATGGATGAAAGAACTATTTTTATAAGTTAAGTAAATAATATCGAATAGTTGCAATTAAATTATATTTCTGTTTTGTTTATCTATTTAAATCCTTAAATCCTTGTTAATTTCATACACAAAAGATACACAATAATTAAAACTATTAAGGTTAGTTATATTGAGTCATTTTCTTCATACATTTCATTATACTAATTTTAAACAAAATAAAGTCAATTAGTAAAAAGAAACTTTAACATGAAAATGATTAATAAGAGAAAATAAAAATTAATAGAAGAAAGTGCGCCCTTGCTCCCGGGGCTAACATAACTTGGGCATAAGTATTTGACTTCGGACTTAAGAGTCATTTATACTTTAATTTCTATTTAGATACAAAATTGAGTTTCTAATTAAAAACTTAAATCATAATTAAGTGCCCAACCTTGGGCATTTAAAGTCCACTTAAGTTGCACATAATAAACATATGATTTTGACATTTTTTTTGTGTATCTCGTACAATAAATATTTTATAATAAAAAACAATAAGTAATAATGATGTTTTTAAGTATGTGGCTGTACTTTTTTACAACAGACTATAAAAAGTCAACTTCAGCTGAAACAAAATTTTTAGTTCTTTTCATTTGATTTAATGTTGTTTTTTCCATTTTCAAAATATTATTTTGTATTATCACTTTTTTTTTCTTTGAAACAGCTGTTTTTTTTGGATAATGGTAATTAATTTTTAATAATTCATGATGCTGGCACACTTTTGTCGCAAATAAATAAGAACAATGATTTCAGACTGAAAAACTGAAACTTTATTTATGTGCAACTTAAGTTCAAAACGACTATCAAATAATTCTCGATTTAAATACGAAGTCAAAAACTGGGGGCTAAGACAAAAACTCGTAGAATACACTTAAATCTAACTAAAATAAATAAAGATAAAAAATAATAATAATAATGTAACGTGACCGTTACAAACTAGCCACCAGACCTTAAGAAACTAACCTATAATACGTAGTATAGTACTACGTATTATACCCAAGGTTATATTTAACACCATCGTTACAAACAAGTTTCGAAGCCTTAATAGACCAAACCACCATGCGTAGCGTACATGTAAACACAACATCAACAGTAGATGTGAGAAATTGTATAAGTAGACAAGGTTTGGTAACGAACGGGGAGAAGAATAACCGACATTGTACGAGCAAGCTACTTTAACTATAGTACGAAGTTGATATTTGCGATTGTTCCTACATATTTAACCTGTAGTTAGGCGAGTGTTAGGTCCTTGGAAATTACCTACATTCGGTACTAATAGCTAACTCTATAACCAATAATCTCTTTAACACATCACAATACGTCCCACCCAAGTCAAGCTATCAAGCAGTGTACCAGCAAAGTGTGGGTCAATTGATCAAGCCGAATCTCAGTGCATCGGGTATTGGTCAACCGTGTAAGTGAGGAGTTGAAGCCCAAGCGATCTGAAGGTACCGCCCAAGGAATTATTTAAACATCCATACACATCCTTATATTTATATATTTTAAATTAATCTTCGTAAATAAAAATTGTACATTGTTAACATGAGACCATCAACGTGTTTTAAATCAAACTAACCAGACCTTTGGAAAGAAAACATGGGTTGACTGAGTCATACCTCGGTTGGGAAAACAAACTGTTTTACAATAATAAAGTAATAATAAAATTAAAAAAAAAAAATAAAATAATAAAAAAAATCTAAACTAAAGTGAAACACACAAAATTCACAAGAAGAATTAAGCACAAATAAAGATTAATATTTTGTTAAACTTTTAAATTCCAAATAGAAATTATTACATATACAAATACAAGTGCTCATTGTAGAAAAACCCTATGTTTTTCTGATGATCAGTCAGTCAGTCAGTCAGTAACGTTACTCTTTTATATGTATAGATATGGTATGGTTCATTTATGTATGGAACAAAATATCGGCCAAATGGCCTGAATAACTTTAACGCGTTGCTCGATTGTGTGTCTTTCCATGATTCAAATTGAATTAGTCTGAAATTGAGAAATGTCAAATGAAATGCAGAAAAAACTCTACGTTTAGGTGTGATTCCCATTCAACATCGGCCTTTAAAATTTAACCACCATTTATTTTGGCACTTTGTTGTTGTACTTGGTTTCTCTAATAATTTGTTCATTACAAAACTTACTATATCATGAGTGCGATAGTTCGGATCTTTCTTGTTTTAAATCATTCATTTCTGACAAACACTGTTTTTTACAAACCTAATTTCGATTTAAAGTTGAAGTTTTGAGAAAACTTTTTTTGTAAATTTTTTATATGGCTACTAGTATTCTTGTGGTATTCATATGGGACCTAGTTCAAATTAAACGATTTTCCACTGTTCACCGTACACTGACTTTTACTATTTAGGATTAAAACATCCAAAATTCAATTTAAAACAGAATATAGTAAAATTATGTTGTAGGTTGTTGTAAAATGAATATAATCGCCCAATTGTAATCATTTCAAACATTGTTAGTTAATTTAAAATAAAATTTTAGTTCGAGTCAATTCAGGATTCATTCTATGAGTAGTTCGGTATATAATAAGTACTATGAACTAAAGTTACTATGAACGGAAATTACACTTATTGTACAGTGTACGAAAATAACGATGAACGAAAAATCACTACACTAAAAGAATTATGATTCATAAATCCAATGAAACGATTTCATTAAAAATATTTCATTAGCCTAATGAAATATTTCATTAATTATTTCATAATATCATTGTGAGAATGAAGAAGTTTCATTAGAATTGTTTCATTACTTTTCACGGTTTCAGAAAAATATTAATTAGGTAATGTTTTTTTTTCTGTTCTCTTTTTTCTGTCGCAACTCTACAACTAAAGTAACTATAAAACAAAAACTTAATCATTAAAATTCAACTGAGCTTCGTGGCTTAAGTGGTTTAGTGGGGAGTTAAAGCTTTTTAATTGCATGTGCCCCAAGTTCGAATCCTAGCAGAGTCAAATAAAATTTCAAAATAATTCAAACAAAAAGTAAATTTATCAAAATATTGAGTATGGTGCGTTCAAAATTTCTTAATAAGATAAACAATTTCTTTTTTGCCCTAACCGGGGGTTGAACCGTGGCATCTGCAGTTGAAAGACATTTTTAAAACTCATATGTATAATGAGCACGATTCATATATTTTATGAATGTTTATTCATATATTTTATGAATGTTTTCATTGATCTAATGAATTTTTTCATTGAATTAATGAAAATATTCATCGGATATATGAACGAAAATCCTTCTGTAAAGGTCATTTAAATAAATTTAAAAATCTGAACGATTTTGTAAAATGAAAGATAATACCCAAGTCTAACTCCTACTGCTTTAAGTACACCCCCACATGCACTCTTAAACCTAACGAAACCTTATAAAGAATCCAAAATAATTTTTAGAATTGGTTCAAATAAAAAATGATTCAACAGGCTTTGGCATCATGGCATTCAACGAATCAATGAATAACTTTTGATTAAATTTACTCTGCACATATTGTACGCATGTAAATACATCTGTATGTAAGTATGTATAATATTTGCCATTATTATCATTTAAAAAAGTTGTTACTGATTTGTAGTTCATTTTAGTGAAAGTGGTAGTTGTACGGATTCCATTTCTATTTTCAGTGACCCACTCACAAACCAAAGATCTAAATAGAGATGAGTAAATATAATTAAATGACATCTAATGAATAAGCAAACAGCAAGAGGGATAAAAGTACCAAGTACCAATCAATTATTTTCTGAAATTAAAGTGCAATAAAATGTTACAACTGATTAAATATTTTGAATTGTGCTCAACGTATAATATTGTCTATAACTAAAAAAAGTAATTTTGAGTTGATAAGGCCACGTCTGCCGGTGGTCCTTATTTATTATAACATTTTTGTAAAGAAAACAAATAATTTTGTTTCTATCTTTTGTTTAACAATAACGCTGCCACCTTGAACTACAGAAAGGAATTTAGATGAAAGTCCATTTATTTCTACAAAATTTTGTCAAAAATATTTTTTGTTTTCCTTTATTACCATCACAAGTGCTCATTCGTTTGATGTTCAACAACGTCGCAATAGATAGCAAGTATACAGTCCAACTATTGCATAGCAGACGTCATTTAAGAAAATGACCAGTCAAGGGTTTCATTTGACATTCAAGAGTTGTCCTTTAATTCTGTTGCAAATTTAAACAAGAGAAAATAAACGAACACAAAAAGAAAAGTTAAACCTAAATGCCGTCATAACACAGACACAATCTTAAATAATAAATGATGTTGATAAAGATGATGACGGTGACGGTGATGGTAGTGAAAATTTTAGAGTTAATTTTTTTTTTTTTTGCAATTTCGTTATTACGTAATGGGTAAATTGAACTATGGAAATATTGCTATATAAACCATTAAGAGAAATATTTTTAACATCATTTATTCGACGAGTGTCACAGCAAACACATTAGAAACGAAGAACTGGGTTTTTTGTAAACGCAGAAACTATACAACACACTAAATATTCAATATTTTAACGGAAACGGAAGATACAAGTTGAATTACACACCTACACCTGCACACACGCACCTTGGAAAAATCCTAGAAAACAGTTACAACTAAACTAGGCTTGTGTGATTGCATGTTGAAAAGAATGTTTTTGTTGGCACCATTAGGGAATGTATTCTGTTTGAATGCATTCATCATTTTACTGATTCAGTTATGCAATTCATTTGGAAAATTAAATGGCATCGAACTGCCTTTGGAGTTATTGCACGGAGATGCTAATGATGGGAAATCTATGAATTTTGTACGTCGCATGACATTTCCGTCCGATAATGGTGTTGAACTGCCACCCAATATTGAGGACAATGGTTTTGTGGGTAAAACTGCTATTGAGGACAGTGATGATTTTGAGTATGGTGTGCCCATAAAAAGTGAGATGCCCAAATGGTTGCAATTGCAACTACAACCGGAAACTCAACAGCATGCCAGCAAATTCCATCAAACAGTCATAAAGCCAAAACATATACAAACTGGTAAACATCATCACGATAATCAACAAATTTATAGCTTCTCTACTACCGCATCTTCAGCTACTGCTGGCTCTAGTTCACCACTGAAACGTTGTGCTATTGAAATTTCTAATAAAATTCCTGGCATTTGTCAAACTATGGGCTCCATTGGTTATGCCTGTGTTTCAGGTGACTACATTGATGTTTTTAATGCAGAATGCTTGTAATTTCGCACATTTACCCACATGGAATGAAATGTTACATTTTAACCGGCCATTACACACTGTGATTGTTACATGTTTTTTATGTTTCTGTTTGTATTTGCTTAAGATATTTTATTTAAGCATTTGTCTATTTAACATCATGCCCTATTCCCCTTCTGTGTAATATTGTTTGTAATTAAGATTTTGGAAATTAGACGTTGATGCCATCACCATGTAATACAATGTGAAATAAATAAATTCCAATTACAAAATATAATATGTGTGAGTGTGTGTGTATGTTTATGTTTAATTTTTTTCTCTTACTCCTTCTAAATATAAGGCGAATAAATTTGAAATCAGTTAAGGATTCATTTCAAAATGTGTTTTATGGTTTTGTTTTGTACTTACTGTATGCGCATCGTATCATTATTATTGACTACAGATTGACCTCAAATACACATGCATTTGGTGATGTTCACCAAACAATTGAAATAAAAATTAATGTGCTGTTTTTATAACACAAGTGATCAACTCGTCTGGAAATTTTATATAAAAAGTGCTCAAAATATTGAGTGTTTTTCATAATAATTTTTTAATTTCAGTTTTCCTCACTTAATTCTTGTATTTTAACTTTAGATTTATTTATTTTTACTTAGAGCGAAATATACAAGTTTACGAATTCAAGTCAAGTTAAAGTATCATTATAAGCACACATGTGAACAAAATGTGAACAAAATAAACTTGACCATAACAACGCTAGGAGTCCTGAGTTTTAAAAAAATGGTCTGTTTTTATACTTCCAAAATATTTTTTATTATTAAAAATTAATTTGTTACATTCAAGAGTTAATTTTTTTATATGTATCCATATTCACTAAAGAATTTTAATATTGGTATAAAACACATATTATCTAATAAGCATTTAGGACTGATAATCTGTGCCGTTAATGTGCCGAATTATCTCATCCCTTAGCTCTTGAATTGTTGCTGGGTTATCGACGTACACCTTTTCTTTCAAATAACCCCAAAAAAGGAAGTCCAACGGTGTAAATCACATGATTTTGGCGGCCAATTTACATCAAGAGGATTTAGTTCTTAAGTCAATTGCACCTTGAAAGCGTGTAAATGCAAGTCTTTGTGCATAATGTTCATCAACGACGAGCGGGAGAGGTGCAATTGTTGGGCACGACGGCGATTTGAGGTTGACGGCTCTTCAGCCACACTCTCGCGAACAGCAGCGATATTTTCTGCAGTACGAGCATGCACTGGTGTTTTCACATATCCTACAGACCCGGCTTCCTCATATTTTTGCACGATTTTTCCGATTGTACGCACATTTGGACGCTTAAATTTACCAAAAAAATCACGAAGTGCACGATATGCATTTGGATTTGAACGCTCATTTTTATAATAAGCCTGAATAACTTTAACGCGTTGCTCGATTGTGTATCTTTCCAGGGTTCAAATTGAGTTAGTCTGAAATTGAGATATGTCAAATGAAATGAAGAAAAAAAATTTACGCTTAGGTGTGGTTCACATTCAACATTGGCCCTTAAAATTTAACCAACCTTTACATCAGAAGCGGCAACCGCTCCTAAAGGAAAGAGAAGAAAGGTGGTTATGGGCCTGAATACCTTGGCATCGCTACGGAAGATGCAATTCGGATTCGCAAGTATTAATCTGAGAATTTACCGTGGTGATGACAAAGCAGGAGCCATGACCAAGGAGAGCGAGGACAGGTCCTCGGCTGGCAACCCTCACAACCGGAGTGCCCAGAAGATTCCCAATCCGTCACAAGCGTTGTTGGGGAACTCCTGGATAGCCTGGATGTAACGGAGGACGAAGATACGCTTCTATTATCTGATGGCGACAGTGACGCAAATTAATTTGCATCACTTCAAGGCAGCATCTTCTACATTGCTCCTTCTTCTCGCAGAGCTGGACGAAGATGTGGCGCTGATACAAGAACCCTGGTATAACGATGGCAAGGTTCTTGGACTCAGCACAAAAGGCTATATGCAAATTGCACAATTAGGATTCGAGTCTGCATTTTGGTTAAAAAGCATCTCAATACCTTCATTCTCTCTGCTTACAGTGATGAAGACACTAAATTGGCTGCCAGTTGATCTACAGGCTGAGAAACTGGCACTAATTGCGTCCGTGCAATCGCATGCGGCACGAGAGTGGAACCATAGATCATGACGACATTCGAACATAATTGGTACTTGGAGAGAGATCACCAATATCATTTGCTATGTCACTCCAAGACCATTCCAACGGAGGAACTTCGGATTCACGATTTTGGACGAAACTGGAATCTCAATGGGATCTCCTCCTCTAAGAGAGGATCTGGATGGCTGCAAGAATAGTTTTGGAGTTAGTGGTGGAGTCTATATTGAGGAGTCTGAGCTGGTATATCCTTCAGACTTCTAGATCAATGCAGCATTCTACAAAATGAATTAATGGCTATAAAGCAAGCAACATATTGGCTATGCTATCGTGGAATATTTGGCAGGAATATTCGCATTTATACCGACAGTCGGACTACAATCAGGCCCTTAGAGGGTATCTATTCGACATCGCAACTGGCCCAAGAATGCCAGACACCCTTAAATAGGATGGCAGAACATTCGGTGGTCACTCTCATATCGGTGCGTGGATGTGGGACTACAATAGAGAACTTTAGGGCAGACAACTTGGCTGCCAGAACAAGATGCCAATGCGCCCTGTGGTATCGCTCTGTTGGTCTGTAAAAAGCAGATCAAGAGCATATTTTTGCGAAGAGCAGTCCAGATGGAGAGGCGAACAAACGTGTAATACGGCGAGGATGATCTGGCCTAGGTTAGATAGCAATCGTAGTAAAGAATTATTTTGACTCAAAAGAGCCCGGTTAAGAAATGTGGTGACTGTAGTAACAGGACACTGCAATTTTGCCAACCGTGCCATATAACGACTACTGTAGCAGTTGTCAGGACGGGAATGAGGGGGAGACTACGGAACACCTTCTTTGGCGGTGTCCAGCCCTGAAAGAGCGCCGCCCCTCTGTAGTGGAAAGAGGTGTGAAACAATACTCCCAAGTAATACGGGATCTGTTGGCATCGCTCTGTAATAGGACTTGAGCCTCTTTGTAACGATCCTTTACGCTAGTCCAAATGGATTATTGTCAAGATCGTGGCAAATGCTCATGAAGCATTGCCTCTTGCTATACCTAATGGCCTTCTTTAGCTGCTTTTCTTCGTTCGAAAGACCTCGTGGAATACCAGCTCCTCTGGTCGGCCCCTAGACCTCGTCAGTCTCCTACGAGCCCTTATACACTCAGCTCTAAGCCCCAAAATCTCCTCATTCCACACATCCAGGCTTGCAAAAGCCTCAAGTAATGCCCTTCCCCTAGGGTTTGTCCGTGTCAAAATCCACTCGTAGTTAGCCGCGTCCAGAGAAATCCTGCTCCTAAATTCTTCAATACTATATCTTTTTTTTATTGAATCTTTCTATAAGAAAATTACAATAAGTATCCAAATCTTAAATATAAAAAAGGAAAAAACTTAAATAATTATTACCAATGTAATAATTAGTTTCTTGTGCTCAAATCTTAGGAATAAAAGTATAAAAATAAAAAAGTTAAATATCTCTTCTCTTAAGCCTCCTGTTTCCCTCGAACTGTAACAGGTCCCTGGCGAGGACATTTGGATGGGTCATCAGTTTGTGTACGTACTTAGTATAAGATTTTTCAGTTTCCTCCCGAACCGTTGGAATTTCTAGATCTCTGTGCATGTTCTCATTTCTTATATACCAGGGGGCGCAAGCTATTGTTCATAAAATATTCGACTCTCTTCTTTCTAACTTTTGGATGTTAGATGCACATGCGGTTCGCCATAGCTGAATGCCATATGTCCAGATTGGTTTAATAATGGCTTTATACAACATAACTTTATATTCCAAAGATAAAGATGAAAATGGACCTATTAGCCATATTAGTCGAGCTATTTTTAGTTTTATAGCTGAGATTTTGGCCTCAATGTGACATGACCATGTTAGGCGTCTATCTAGGTAGATTCCGAGATATTTAATTTAGGTTTCTACCGGAACAATGACGTTATTTTTTTTATTAGCGGACAGTTTCCCTTTCTTAGTGTGAATGTCACATGGGCACATTTTGATGGACTTACTTTGATTTTAAATTTATTTAGCCAACCTTCCAGTTCGTTTATATGAGCTTGTAAGTACTCAAATGCAATTTTAGGATCTTTATTCACACTTAAGAATGCCGTGCCATCTGCAAGCGTTGACGTGATATTATTTCGATTTTTAGGCATGTCAGATGTATAGACGATGTATAATAGCGGGCCAAGTATACTTCCTTGGGGAACGTCTGCAAAGATCTTCTTAACTGGTGAAAATACATTTTTTGACCGTACCTTAAATCAGTCAAATAGCTTTTAATCAGCTTGTGGGTGTTTGCAGGAAGAAGTCGTGCTACTTTTGTAAGGAGACCGTCATACCAAACTTTATGAAATGCTTGGGAGACATCTATGAACAATGCTGAACAAAACATTTTTTTTTGTAGGACGACCTGATTGCAGTAACAATTCTATGAGCCTGCTCTGTAGTTCCATGACCAGCCCGGAAGCCAAGCTGATGTTCTGGAATAATATTTCGCTCTGCTAGATGGGGCGTTATTTTCTGGAAGAGGAAGTTTTCGAACAGCTTTGATAGGATGGATAATAAACTGATAGGTCTGTATGACGTAATTTGAGTAGCGTCTTTACCCGGTTTTTGGATCATGACAATTTCTGAAATCTTCCAAGAGGACGGGAAAACCCCCACTCTTAAAATGGCGTTAAAAATGAACAATATAATTCTCAAAGCGGAATCTGGCAAGTTCATCAGCATTGAGCTAGTAATTCGATCGGCGCCGGGCGATTTTTTCGCAATACTATATCTAGGTGGAATATAGCAACTGTAACATATATGGTGAAACCAGATATAGATACCCTTATAAGCCAACGTCTGTAGTCATTTGGTCCCTTGGCATCCACCTACACTGCGGCAGTCTTCGTCCTGTCGGTCCACACCCGAGTTTCGTCTGTCTTGTACGTTTCATTTAGGATAGCTATATCTATCCTCTCCTCTGTAATACTTCTAATAAGTAGGTTCTGTGCCGTCTCGCAGTGGTTCAGAGCCAGACCCGCGTTAATCACGACAATGTCAACTGATCCTAAAGCACCAACTTAACGGTGACGAAGTTTTCGATCGTACTTTGGGATTTGACACGTTTTAACAGGACGGAGGCAGCAGTGGTACTAACCCAGGAGTCGTTTCTGTAAGATATCACTCTTACATAATAAGATCCCAGAATATCACAACTGTCAGGCCAAAGTCGTCAGTCCATATACATTTTCCAATAGGCCATAATTAAGATCTTACTGGTCTCGATTTTAATGCCAAAAAGCGGTTCCTTCAGAGGTAGTTCTTAGTTTGCGAACCAGGGCATGTCGCATGTGCTTTACACACCATGTCACCCATGCGACATGCCTCAAATCGCAGTAAGCCCCTACACCGCGACAAAGTAACTACCTCAGGTAGGGGATGTGACATGTGCAGTATGTGTTATTAACTATGCCTTCTAATCATTTAAATGGCTCATTATATACAATAAAATTGCAAATAATGTAACGAATTAAGGATTTTTTTAAGCTTTATTAAGACAAAATATTAAATAAAAAAATTTATAGGTGTGTAAGGAAATCGTGCATTACTTAAGTTGACATGACATAGCAATGCATTATATTTTTGTGAATGACATTTTTACAGAAAATGTTGAATTGTGCAGTACTTTAATAAATACATCACATAATAATTAATTTGGAATAATAATCATAATTGGAATTAAGCACAAAAAATATTATTATTTTATAAAGTTTTACTTCAACAAACTCGTATGTGCATTTTTAAATTTAATCTAAAATACATATTCTAATTCGAAAATATTTAGGGACTCATGAATTTTACGAAGTATATGTGCATTAATATTCGGTTTGCATCAATATAGTTTAAGGTTTACAATAAAGGCCCATTTGAAATGCACGAGACACTACTGGACACTAGAATAAACACACAGTTTCTGAGTTAATCCACGTCGAAAGTTGTAAAAAATAATCGCATGAAAATGTTCACGATTTCATTCCATGTTTGGGCCGATATGAATTTTTTAAGTTACTGTAAACAGCACTAATAGCGCTCGTATGTCAAAACGTTCTGAGCGTGTGATATTGTCGCTGTTGAGGATATTGAAAGCAATGGAGACGCTGACACTTTTATATTAATATTCTGTTGTTTTAAAATTGAAGACGCACAATTGGGAGAGCTAGTCTGGTACAGCACGACATCTGCAACTGGTGCGATGGGCAACGTTTTAGCAAGTTTGGCTTTCTTTTGCGGAGCGCTATAGCTTTTGGCCGACGCATTTAAGACACGACTTGCTGTTTTTTGTTTATCACAATATTTATTAAAGCGTTCTCCTACAGTTTTCCTCACCTTAACCCTGTTGTGTGCTAAAAGCTGTTTAATATGAAGTTTCATGTTAATCCAAACCTAATAATAAAGGCTTAATTTATGTTCGATTTCTACATATATTTTTTCAAGGCTTGAGCTGACTTTGTGAGTGGTCCAGACGTATTCAGCTCATTGACAAGATTCACCTATAACTGTCCAAAGAGCATTTTGTCGGCATGCACGTCTTGCCAGGCCAGAGTGTTGCTCCATAAATTGCATTAAAATCTCAATTTGTGTTGTTCCCCAAAATTATTAATTTATTTATATAAGATTACTTTCATTTTTTATAATACTTAAATGTTTTTTAATATTTTGTGCCAAAAATCAAATAAAACTGCCACAATATGTAAAGTTACCAGAGTACACAGTAGCTTTTCGTTACTACTTGCTTGCACTTAGTCACTTTTTTTCTGTAAAACAACTCAATAAACTTATAAAAATACTGGCAAATTATAATATAATTTAACAAAGGTTAACAATTTTTTTCGAAAAAGATAATTAATTTGTATATATTAAAAAGCTTATATGTAATTTCGAAAAACAGCGTCAGCTGACAATGAAAACTAAGCCAGAAATCACATGTTTATCCTATAATAGTTGAAAAATAACCAAGTGATTTCAAAATGTAATAACATGTTCACAAGAGACAAGATCCGTTCTCTTTTGAAGGTTCACACCCCAATCTCGAATGAAACAGAAAGATTAGCCATACAAAATTAAGTGAGCGAATCTGCAGGTTTCATTTTGAAACTCTTGTCGAAACCATGAAAATTTTGTGTCATCCTTAATTTCTATCGCTAGTTTATCTTCATTAGCTGTCATACACATCAAATTATAAACAAAGAAACATATTTTTGCAAGCACTATATTCTTATTAACAAAAAATAAATAAAAATTTTTTTAAATTGGATTAATAGTTATAAAAGTGAACACATAAGATAAAAGAAATTACACCACCTGACTGCAGAACACAAAACACAATATTGTTACAAATAATTTATACGCTATTAATTAAAAGGAAAAACAGACGTAGTTTCATTCCGATTTGAAGCTGATGCACCAGATGTACCCAAAACAGCTCAACCTATTAACCCGCAATATTTTAGCCACAAAAACGCGTGTAAAATGTTTCAAAATCAATTGGGATAATGCACCTTCAAACAGCAACGTTCATGACGGCGGACACGATATGAAATGCAGTGATATGAATAGTGTCAACAAGCCCACATCTATGAATCCGGCAGAAGCAGTAATAGACGATAATAGTTTCGCAATTGAGTTCTAAGAAGAAAATATTAACCAAAATTAGGTTAAAAACAAAGCTTTTCATTCGAAATTATTCAAAAAGATGTGTGCCCGTACTTCATTTAAGCCTTAAGTTATAATACACTTGCAAAAGTGGCTTTGTGTAGCCGGCCTTTGGCCAGACGAAAAGGTTACATCCTTTATAGATGGCGAACACCGGCTTCGCTTGCAAAAAATTTTTGTGTAGCCGGCCTTTGGACGGACTAAAGGATTACATCCTTTATGGATGGCGAACACCGGCTTCGTTTCCGAAATTGAGCCAAACTCGAAAAAAAGGACTTAAGGGACAAAATTTACTAAATATTTTCTTTTTAGAATCAAATTTTCTATTAATTCCATTATTATTATTATTATTTTGTTTTCTTTTCTAAATATTACTAGGTAAAATTAATTTTTTCATTTCATTTTGACTAAATAAATTTCTAAAGAGAAAAATAAACTCCAAAAATAAAAAAACATAGCCATTTCGCTTATTTTTTCTTGTAGTGCCAAAAATTGTGATTTTTTGAAATGTTTGTATAGGGAACCCCCCAGTGGTGGTTTAAGAGGGTGTGCCACTGGCATAAGTGGGTCGGCCCTCCAAAGTTAGTGGGGGTCAGTCATACATTTTGATTCGATTGAGGCACTCTAAATAAGTCACAGTTAGATTTTTCAAAATTTGACCCTTCGGATCAAAATACATTTTAGAGGTATGGTTCTTTCGACAACGTTTCTTATTTTGATGGCTAGAATACGATTTTTAAATCGACCCGGTGTAGTAAGCATGCATAAAATATAAACTTTTAATTTTTGTTATAGGTAGTTGATTGTTTAAGGAATATTTACTTGAAAATAAACCAATATTTGCTTAATGCCAATATTGGCTACTGAAGCATGACTTAAAAAAATACTGCAAATGTGTATGTATAAAAAAAAACTGTCACAATCGAGGTGCAGAGAGCGAAACCAACATCGTGTGAACATGGCTTAGCTGAACGAAATCACAAAATTATGTCCACAGAACACTTTTTTTGTGTGTTTAAAGTCACATTGATAAAATGTGATTTTCAGAACTTGCCTGTATATTTTTTTAAGTGATATCATTAAATTTTTAATAGCAAACAAAGTATTTATTTTTTATGACCTACATTTTTATTGTATACAAAACAAAACGTCAATTTTTGTAAGTGGAATATTACTTCCTCGATTTATGTCGGCGACATAAATATTTACAAAAACCCAAATATTTTTTGTATAAGAAATCTTAAATAAGCTAAATTTTAATGCGTTTGCAAACCTTGCTTGTACGCTGGGAACACCCCCGGGGTGTGTCTTCTCGGTGAAATTCCACCTTGATGTATCACTACCGGGGAATATAGGTGCGCCAGCACCTGGAACTGCCATGGGTTTGAATCTGGCAGAAGGAAACCTGAGGGTTTACCTAAAGGATACCTTCGGGGTCCGACCAGTGACTCTCAACACTGGTACCACGGGAGCCGGTAGCCCCACAGAGGAAGCACTAATGTCCGAGCAATGGGTTAAGAGCTGATGCTCACTAACGATTGAACAATGAGTGCTCGGAGTCTGTGGACCGAACTTCGTTCCAACCCCACGGGGTTTAATGGATGATGTTCTGGGGACAACATCCCTGGTTCGTTGTTCGGTCTGTGGACTTCGTGCACACCCAAATGCTCGGACAGCGGAATCTGTGACCGGTTATTGGTGAGGTCCCCTTCGGGGGTTCACGTGGTGGCTGTGGTTGAGACCAAAAGGTACGCTGGGAACGGAGTGCATGTCACCTTTGGCAGGGTGGCATGTTCTTCGATGTGCTGTTTCATTGAAACAGATGTCACTCGACACGGGTTTAGGATAGGCCCAACTCCCTAAACAAGGGGGGTGTGTGTGACATGGCAGAAACACACACAATTTGCTACCTGTGTCCTTAATTGGTCACAGGGGCTGTAGTGGTAGGCACGGATACCACTCGTGGTTTGACCACGGTGAGATAAGGCCCTAGCGGCAGGTGCTCACCTAAATCACCTAAATGCATTGTACGCTGGGAATTCTTGCTTCAAATATGGCGAAGTCTTGCAAAAGCTGTGAATTGCTTTCTTCAATTTTTGGGACTTCAAGTAATCTGCTTATGTAGGATACGTATATGTTTATGTACATGGTGTCAAATATATAAGATTCCACGAGCAATTTCCATGTTTAGTACACAACTATTTTATAAATTACTTTAAAACAAGTTAAATTTGGCCGTGCTGAGTCTTATATACCCTTCACTGGGTTAGCGAAATATTAACATTTTTCACTTTCCACATGCTTCTATAATATCAAAACTATAGAAAAAATTAAATGAGTGAAGATAAATATGCCGCGTTAAATATGTTTTAACGTAGCCTTACGTTTTTTAGTATTCGTAAATATTTTCAGTATTAATGGCATATTTTTCAAATAAGTCATTAAATACGAGTACTAAATGTTTTAAGCAATAGTTTAGCGGAGATCATATATATTTGTAACCTAAGAACAAAATATTCAGATATTACGTTGGATCATTTAAAATGTTTATACCCTTCACTGTAAGTAAGAAGGGTATACTAGTATATAACTTTGTGATTCCGTTTGTAATTTCTACACCGTACATAGGACACCCTATAAAGTACATATATTCTGGATCCTTATAAGTACAAGAGTCGATTTAGCGATGTCCGTCTGTCCGTGTAATCGTTGCAATCAACTTTCAGAAGAATTTAGACAACACACAGAAAACTATAGCATACCAAACGGTCAGTTGTTGCTGTAAGACTATTGCTATTGAAATTCAGCCAGATCGGTCTATAAATGGCAGATATATGAGTCCATTTTTTGAGTGTTTTTTTTTTTTATTTTGTCTAAACGAAGAAACGGACAAAAAAAAGTGGTATGCGGTTTTGTTTGAAGTATAAGTCATAATACCTGTGCTAAAAATGAAAGCAATCCGTCCACAAAGGGCCGAGGAATATCAAAAATTAAAATTTTCATTAATTATGGCTTTATTTTTTGCGTTTTTTATCTAAACTGAAAAAAATTAGTACGCAGTTTTTGCAAACATCACAGTCATAGTATCGTAACCAAAACTTAGTTGGATGGGTCCATAAATGGCAGAGCTATGAGTAAAAAATTGCGAATACCTCTATTTTGACCATTTTTATTGCGTTTTTTACGTAATTTGTCTAAACTACAAGACGGACAAAAAAGTAGTACGCAGTTTTATTACATATAACAGTCGTAATGTCTGTGCAAAAACTCAGAAAGATCGGTCCATAAATGGACCAGAAAAATCAAAAATACAACCGGCATATCACATTTTCATTTATTTTTGTTTTGACAAAATATTAATCTTTATTTGTGCTTAATTCCAGAAATTGTGTTGGTTTTAAAATTTATTCTTTTACTCATGATATTCTCATGAGTTATTTATTCAGTACAATAAGTACTGAAGGGGAGAGCATACCTATATGGACCATTTCATCAGACGCTACTCCGAATCCTCAGTAGGTTACTCCCAACGTTTCTTGCAAACATTAGAACCTTTATATTGTAAAAGCAATTGACTAAATAAGAATTATTAATCAAAAGTCACAAAAAGATTCAAATATTCAAACAAAAAACTCAGTAAGCATTGAACTGAATAAACAAATAAATTTCCCAACCAACATTTTTAATATTGAAAACTATATATTCTATTTTTATTCTTCTCTTCTCTTTTACATTTGAATGCCCGTTGGGTATTACTGAATGTAATTAAAGAGTATATGAAAAACAAAAACAAAAAATTATAAAAAATAATAAGAAAAACATAGGGTTTTCCTACAATGAGCACTTGTATTTGTATATGTAATAATTTCTATTTAGAATTTAAAAGTTTAACAAAATATTAATCTTTATTTGTGCTTAATTCCAGAAATTGTGTTGGTTTTAAAATTTATTCTTTTACTCATGATATTCTCATGAGTTATTTATTCAGTACAATAAGTACAATATAAAGGTTCTAATGTTTGCAAGAAACGTTGGGAGTAACCTACTGAGGATTCGGAGTAGCGTCTGATGAAATGGTCCATATAGGTATGCTCTCCCCTTCAGTACTTATTGTACTGAATAAATAACTCATGAGAATATCATGAGTAAAAGAATAAATTTTAAAACCAACACAATTTCTGGAATTAATCACAAATAAAGATTAATATTTTGTTAAACTTTTAAATTCCAAATAGAAATTATTACATATATTTTTGTTTTGTTTTTGCTTTGCTTTTTCTTTATTTTTTTTTTATTTTATACACACCAACACGAAAAATAAAAAAGTGTAATGGTGTGTGTGTGTGGTTTTTATTGCCTTGAGTTAAATAGTATTACCATAGATATAACCAGATATGGCAACTTTGACAGGTGCCATAGGCCCATATCATAAGTGGTTAACCCCATTTTCAGAAAGAGAAAAAAAACATGGCATTGCCAAAAACAATGCGAAAATGAAAGCAAGTATAGGCTACATAAAATACAATTTGAAAGTAAACAAAATGTACAATGTGAACAAAATATTTTCCAGAAATTTTGATATTTAGTGTTTTTTTGTTAAATCTTGAATTAAAAAGTCTAAAAACAAAAGCCATTCTTGTGTGTAAATAAAGTGCAAGCGGTAAGTATTCATTTTATGTAGCAAAATATTCATTTTGTTTAGTTATTTGCAGGTAAATGACGGATTATGGACAAGAAGCCCAAGCAGACAAAAAGCATATTTAAAATGCGAATCTCGGAAAGAAGACAATGACAAGTAAATAAAATTGTAAGTGGATGTAAATATATATCGATAAGATTGTAAACAATGTACTAGAAAATTTTCGGTATTCAAAAAGAAAAAAAAAAAAAATAAAATCAATTTTTAAAATTAAACCACAAAAGTCACACAGAAAAGTTTAGAAATGGCTCAGTTAGTACAGATCAATATAGACCCTATTAAATATCTTTTTAACCTACCGGAATTCACGGGAGATTATAGAGATCTCCATACATTTATAAATCTGGTGGACAAAATTCAACCACTTTTGCAGGGATACGACCATCTATCCCAACAGATTTTCAAACTTATGAAGACTATACTTACGTGTAGGAATCCCAATTCCCTAGAAGCGGCCATGAACATCTTGTTCGAAGCAGGGTACGCAGAGTTAGATATAAATGGAAAACATTTTAATAGCTTCAATAGAAGACCGAATGACCAACAGAGCCACAGACAAATAGATAGGCCTAATAAAAAAAACAAGGCAACCGACGTCATCATTACAACAGCAACAGACAAAACTTTTACAAGAATATAAACAATGACAGACGCGACTATAATGACAAAAGACAAAACTTTTATAATAGGAACATCAACAATGACAGATCAGCTTATGAGAATGGACGAAATTACAAAAACTAAGCTCCAAATCGCTTCCCACAAAGACAGAGTTTCCCGAGGTTCCAAAATCAACCAATCCTCCCCCAACCTGAGCCTATGGATATAAATACAATCCAGAATTTTCATCCAGCAGCCTCCAGGGAAATCTACCAAGTATAGTTGTGAAAACTAAAGCAGGATCCCTTAAATTTTTAATAGACAGCGGAGCAACCCACTCCGTAATCAAACCCGGGTTATGCCACCCGAAATGGTCTGAACTTATTAAGCCCAGACAATTAAAAACACTTAACTATATTATAGAGATTAAGGAAAAAGTAACTATTCCCCTTTTTCAAGAACTAGGGAATACAAACCAAAAAGTAGAATTTAATGGCCAACACGACGGCATCATTGGAATGAACATTTTAAGACCGTTAAAAGCAAATATAAATTTAAGGAAAGAAGTATTAGAAGTAAGTAACAAGGACGTTTTCCTACACTTTTCTGATAAAGTGGTAATTTGCCATTTTGAAAACTAGGGGTTATATGAAGTAAATATTCCCGTTAATGTGCGAAAATGGTTTAGTGTAGCAACCAAAAATGAAAACAAACGATAATAAAGTAGAAATTATTGAAGGAATTTACGAAGCCAAAAATTTTCATATCAATGCTCTAATAAAGAACACTGACGAAAAACCAAAAGATGTAGCCATCGAAAGGCAAGACGCTACAAGAGTTACAGACGAGAATTTCTTCGTTTACTTTATTGATAAAGAGGAATCAATTATTTTCTTGGGAGATCTTGTGAACACCATATGTCTAGTTTATCTACACGATATAATTGTTTTTTCTACCTCTTTGGAAGAACATATAGAATCGTTAACAAAGATTTTTAAACGGCTAGACCGATAACAAAATATTTAAAAAAGGGTTCAGAACTGAATATAGAAGACCCCGAATACAGATCCAGTTTTCAAACTCTAAAGAATATGTTAATTAACGACCCGATTCTTAAATATCAGGACTTCAATAAAAAATTTATCCTACAAACAGGAAAACCACCCATTTGCTACGCAAGTCGCACTCTCAATGACCACGAGAGAAATTATAATACCATTGAGAAGGAATTACTTGCGGTCGTTTGGGCCACAAAACACTTCCGGCCATACCTTTTCGGCAGGAGATTCCTGATAAAAACGGACCACAGACCATTAACTTCGTTATTTTCGATAAAGGAACCAAATTTCGAAGCTGGTGCGTTGGAGACTCTGGTTACAGGAGTTCGATTATGAAATAAAATATGGGAGGGGAATACAAAATGGTAACGCGGATTGTCTGTCCCGAATTTAAATAAATACTAATGAAACACCAGCATTTCTAATTAACGAAACCACAAAACCAATAAATTTGTATATATTCCAAATTATTCTCAATAAAAGCGAATCCAGCTCACTAAGAATAAAAGCTAGACAATTATTTAATTCATACCGCAAAATAATTCATTGTAAAAATTACGATGAAAGCACATTGATTACCATTATTAAAAACCATTTTAACCCAGATAAAACTAACGCCGTTTACATTGAAGATGACGAAATTAAAGATAAATTCAAGCAAATCGTAGGAAAAAAAAGTGATTTTTTTGCTATTATCTTTTTGGCAACACTAGTTTTGACAGCTCACGCACGTTTTGTATCTTGTGTCACTGTCAAACATCTTCAGTTTGGTCTATAATTTAATCATGAATCGTCTTACAAACGAACAACGCTTGCAAATTATTGAATTTTATTACCAAAATGCGTGCTCTGTTAAGAAAGTTCATCGCGCGCTTCTTCCATTTTATGGTCAGTTTAATCGACCTACTGAGGCTTCTATTCGGGCTATTGTAACAAAATTTCGCACCAAATTTACATTGTTGGACATTAAACCACCAACACGCTTACGTAGAGTGCGAACTGAAGAAAATATCGCAGCCGTATCGGCCAGTGTTGGTGATGACCGTGAATTATCGATTCGGCGCCGTTCGCAGCAATTGGGCCTCTGTTACTCCACTACGTGGAAAATTTTGCGGAAGGATTTGGGTGTGAAGCCTTATAAGATACAACTGGTGCAAGAATTGAAGCCAAACGACCTACCACAACGCCAAATTTTTGGTGAATGGGCTCTTGAAAAGTTAGATGAAGATCCACTTTTTTATCGAAGAATTGTGTTCAGCGACGAGGCTCATTTCTGGTTGAATGGATACGTGAACAAGCAAAACTGTCGTATTTGGAGTGAAGAGCAGCCAGAAGCATTGCAAGAGCTACCAATGCATCCACAAAAAACAACCGTTTGGTGCGGATTATGGGCTGGCGGCATCATTGGGCCGTATTTCTTCAAAGATGATGCGAATCACAACGTTACTGTGAATGGTGAGCGCTACCGTGCGATGATAACAAACTTTTTTTTGCCCAAAATGGAAGAGCTTGACTTGCATGACATGTGGTTTCAACAAGACGGTGCCACATGCCACACAGCACGCGAAACAATGGACCAATTGAGAGGCGAGTTCGGTGAACAGTTTATTTCACGCTTGGGACCAGTCAATTGGCCGCCCAGATCGTGCGATTTAACGCCTCTAGACTATTTTTTGTGGGGCTATGTTAAGGCTAATGTCTATAGGGACAAGCCCGCTTCGATTGACGCACTGGAAGCCAACATTGCCAACATTATTCGTGAGATACCGGCCGAAATGTTGGAAAGAGTATGCCAAAATTGGACTAAGCGGATGGACCATTTGAGGCGCAGCCGTGGCCAACATTTGCATGAAATAATCTTCAAACATTAAATTATATCGACCCAACTATCGATCCAAATAAATATTTCATGCATTTTTCTGAATTTTATGTGTTTTTTTTTTTTAATTTCCGATAGTTCTTATAAAATCACCTTTTACTTCACTAATAGTAAAATAATTATGTGCAAGACATTATTACAAGATGTTAATTATGAAGATGAGTTAGCGACACTAGTCGAAACGGAGGACCTAAAAAATAACCATAGGGGGATAAACGAAAATTATTCACAAATAAAACAAAATTTTTATCACCCAAAACTAAAAAAGAGAATTACGCAATTCATAAATGATTTCTCCGTGTGCAATAAGGAAAAATACGATAGGAAACCCATTAAACCAAAATTTAAATTAACAGAAACACCTAACCAATCAGGAGAAATAGTCCAAATGGATGTTTTTTATAGTGTAGACAAAATACTTTTTTTAACGATTACTGACAAATTTTCAAAGTTCGCTCAGGCTATCAAAACAAGCAATAGATTTTGGGTGGAATTTAAAAGAGTTCTGACTCAATACCTAAGCAATATAGGACACGTCGATAAAATAGTAACCGATAACGAATTAGGCTTTAAAGCCCTACCCCTCACTGAGTATCTTACAATAATCACATTTCCAAGTCAGATATAGAGCACCTCCATAATACAAATAATGAGCATATAAGACTACTGAAATACGATCCAGATAAAGAGGAAAAAATTTACAGAATAATCAAGTACTATACTAACACAATACACTCAACAACGGGCCAAAAACCCATAGACTTCAACAACGGTAAGATTGGAAGAGAACAATATCCCTTGATTAAGAAAAAGATATTAAAAACCAAAGAAAGAAACATTAATAAACTAAACAAAAGTAGAGAAAAATTTGAAATACAAACGGGACCCACTTTTCTTAATTCCGCCAGATAGAAGTAGGAAAATTAGATAACGACCATGTCATAACTAAAAGAGGACATAAATACTATAAAGCACACATTAAGAGAAAGAAAAAATATCAAAACTCACAAAGAAATGGACAAAACGATACGGACACTTAGGCAAACTATCATTTTATTTTTTATTATTTTTTATTAAATTCTAGATAGAATTTACCCGCTACATAAATTAATAATACTGCTAGCAACCATTTACCTTATAACCAGACAGACGATTGACATACAGGACTTAACCAAAAACGAAGGATACCTACCAATAAAAAAGGAAGACGTCAAAATCATCAACTTCTACCAAAAAGTGCTCCACATCATAAATGTGACGAAATATGAACAAACCACACAAATAATATCAGAAAATATAGATGTATTATCTAACTCTTTATTCGATAGCAACTCACTTCTATACTCAATCAACAAAAACTTTATACTTCTAAAAGCAAAAATAGATAACATGATACCAAAGATTAGGCAAAAACGGGGATTAATGAATTTTGTATGAAAAGGACAAAAAATTATAGCTTGTACCATGGACAGCGACGACGAAAAAAACATTAGGAATGCAATAAACCTGTTGACAAACAATAGTGTAACTCTTTTCAATAACATGGAATCTATAACATATATTAGCAACTCACTAATAACAAGTATAGATAATATAACCACACAACAAAACACAATTCAAAACTACATAAACAAATTCAAGTCCGAGATACAAAAAAAAAAAAAAAAGATGTATGTAGAAGACGAAATACATTTTCTAGAACATATACGAGTATATAGTTTACAAAACGACATATTACTCCTTGAAGACCACGTAGACAACATCGAACAGATGATATTTACAAGTAAACTAGGAATCGCACCGACGGACATACTTACCGAAAAGGAACTCGAGCTAATACATGACTATGAAACTTATACTAACGTTAAAACATCTTTTGCATTCCACGACAATAACATAATACTTACCTTATTTATTCCCAAGTTCGTAAAGAAAGCCTTTACAAAAATTACACTAGAACCTGTACCAAACAGTCAAAATAAAAGCCTTTATTTAGAAGATAATGAAATTCTATTAGATGAGGAAAACAATGCTTACGAAGTAAATGTAAGCAACAATCTACTTAGTAATCTAAAAAAAATAAAAAATTAATGTATTCATAACATTATTCACCAAGAAGTAGCAAAACGGTGTTTTTAAGAATGATAATGAACAAGTTATCAAAGAAATTTCTCCAGGACTAATTATATTTAAAAACTTTTACAATAAAAATAAATATAAGCTCAAATTGTTTGAAAAAAACAACCGAAATTGTTCGGATATTTTATAATTAAATTTGAAAATTGTATTTTGAAGACTATACAAACTAAATAATAAAAATCCATGAACAAAAAATCTTACCACATCTAATTACCGAACTTAAAGAAAACTACACTATTGATGAATTAAAAATAGAAGATATTTATTTAAATCAAATTAAAAATGAAAATAAATATAATAAAAAAGGTCATGAGAGTCTCTGAAAATAATAATGTTATAAAATGTGTAATAAGTTTCAGTACATTTTATACGTTTTGTATTGTTAGTATTATTATAATTTTTATGTTAAAATTAAAAGGACGGTTTTTGCAAGTTTCAGCGGGGCCTGAAACCAACGATAGGAAAGTTACAATAACCCCTATCAATAAAACTATATATTAAATAAAAATAATTTTTGTTAAAGTCGGCATTTTTGTACATTCCAGAACAAATTTTATTTACCTTTTGTAACAGAATCGCATTTCCGTTCTTAAAACGAAAATGCAATATTGTGCAACTGAAATAAAAACATGCGGACGAGTTTCCAGGAAATGTTTACTTTTTAATTAGTGTAAATAGAAATAAGCTGAATAAACAAAATTAACTTTAAGAAATTAACTTTGAATTAGTATTTTAAGTTTGGAAAAGAAGAATAAAACAGTCAGTAATAAGAAGACAAGCAAACGACACAAAAGTGTTTTATTTGGATCTTTGTTTTTTTTTACTCAAAAAATATATAAAAATCATTTCTTTGAGACACATATCACTTTAAAAAGGAGACTGTTTAGATTTATAATCTACCGCCAAAATATTCAGATTTTTAAAAAGTTTTTGAAATTTTCATATACATACTTCATTACTGTTGTTCTCAAGGATTTTGGCAGTTTCCGTTTTGAATCATAAACTAAAAACTAAAAATTTTTCAGAATAAGTTAAAACACTTTCGGAAAATATTAAATAGGAATTAAAAAAAAATTATTTTCATATAATTTTGCAAATTTTTTTAAAAATTTTTAAGCCAAACATATTTAATTAAATATTTAATTTTCGAGAAAGATCTAATGAACTCTCTTTCATAGAGATGTCTGTATTCGTAATACTATTCTACTAAAGGCACCCAACCAACATATTGCCAAGCGTTTTGTAAATTAAGATTGCAGCAAGCTTGCATAAATAAGAGTTTTGCGAACGTCGTTGACAATTTGCTTGCAAATGCAAGTGTTTCATAAATTTAAGCAAAACGTGTCATTCTCACCGTTAAAAATTGTGTTAATAAATTGTTTTAAATTGTTCTTAAAGTTGTTAAATTAAGTGCGTTTGATATTTTTAATTATCATTTTCTATTTATTAAAAAAGGTATTTATCTACTTATTTAATGTCTGCAGCAAAAAAGAAGAAAAGTGTTCTGCGTAGCAGCACCGATATTTTTGAGTATCTATGGAACGGTGCGGCTGCAAGTTCTGTAAGTACTCAAAATGAATTTGTGGAACAGGAGGTTGTGTCTCGTTAGCAGGTGGAGAATATGCTCATTATGGCTTGAGAGACTGTTTGACAGATTTTTTGCGGGAATATAAAGTGCATACAAATATTTTAGAATTGAACTTTAACATCGATGGGTTACCAATTTCGAAAAGTTCGCTGAAAAGCGTGTGGCCTATTTTAGTGAATGTAAATGGGACGAATTCAGTTTTCGTGGTTGCTATTTTTTGTGGACGGTCTCATTCCAACGATGTGAATAAGTTTCTGGCACAATTCGTCGAAAACAAAACTTATGCTTGGAGTCAAAGGACACGCTGGCTACAGTTGCTGCACAAAGTGCATTCAGAGGGCCGAACGGAAAGAGAATCGTATGATATTCCATTATTAAAACCATCCTTTGCGCACAAATATAAATTTTCGGCAAAGAATTGATGTCAGTCATCGCAATCAGCAAAGTTCTTTGGAGATTGAAAAACTTCCAATCGACATGATGCAAGTATTCACTCTAGATTACATGCACGTGGTGTGTTTGGGTGTAATGAAGGCTTTGCTTGGATCCTGGATAAAATTTAAAAATCGCAATTATTCTTTGCAACAAAATTATATACGAAAACTAAACACAGAATTTCAATCCATTGCGCGTTACATACCAAGAGACTTTTGTAGGAAACCACGGGATTTAAAAGAGATAGACCGCTTCAAAGCAACGGAATTCCGTCAGTTCCTTTTGTATACAGACCAGGTTGTGCTAAAGGACATATTGAGCGAAGAAAGGTGCATTCATTTTTTGCAACTTAGTCTTGCAATGCGAATTCTCCTCAATGCTGAAGATTGTGTACAAAATAACAAATGTGCAGAGGAGCTGATAAAAGATTTCTTACTCAGAGTCCCTGTTTTATATGATGATTTAATGTTAACATATAATTGCCACTGTTTGAGTTATTTGGCCAGAGATTCCATGCACTTTGGATCACTAGAGACAACCAGTGCTTTCAAGTTTGAAAATAAATTAGAACAAATTAAGAAACTAGTGAAGAAAAATAATAATGTTCTGTCACAAATTTACAACAGACTAGTTGAGCAGAGTGTGCATGGAAATTATCATACACATATTGATTCGAAAAAATTCACAGTACAAAATGTCACTTTCAAATTTGTTAAAACTGAAAACTTTTATTTATCATCTATTGCACCTGACAACTTTTATTTAGTACAAAAATTAATTTTCAAAAATTAATTTCCATATCAAAATCTGCTGATAACGAATTTGTACTTCACGGGCTTACCGTGCCGAAAATCTTAGTTTTAACGAAACACCAGATCACCATACGCTTCACGAAGTAACATCAAAAGTTATATGCTTCTACACCAGATCGTCTTATATATTTGTACCACTCATAGCAGATAATGCCGCAGAACAATCTCAATTACATCGTCGACCCCATTAATAATGATATCGCATCCTCACAAACTATTTATGTGATGCGACCAAGTCCAAGCACAACAACAATTTCTTTGGATAGTGCAACGTCGTCTGGTAAGATATTTATTTTTAAAGGATACTTTTAACTTAACACCGCAACACTTTTCTCATATTTGTTTTATATTTTTTTCGGCAGCAATTCAATCATTAATCATCGACGCATGTCAAAAGGCTGTTGAAAAGGTGGACGAAAAAAATAAGCTAATATTGCTGCGCCTAACAGAAAATGTTGAGGGGATGCGCAAAGAAATCATTGAACTTAAAAAAGCGGTATCACATAATAACGCTACGCTACTATTATACCTAGCAAGCCGTTTGCTAATATTGAAGACTTCCTCAATTTTGAGAAAACTATACTGGAAGATATAGATAAATTTTCCTTGCTGGTAAGAATTTAAATTTGGAATGTCCGGTGACTGTATACTGATGTCGATTTGATTTCTATTTTTAGAAGGCAGATCTAAAAAGATTATCAACATCCAATTCGAGAAAATTTGTTACGAAAGCGTGGCAGAAGATCATGACTGACAACGTTGCTGAGAGCTTTTCCTGGCGAGGAACTGCAGATAAGAAGTGCATTAGGGCCTTCACTGTCGCCACTGCCATTCGTCGTAAGTGAAATACGTTTAATACGTTTCTAAATTTACATTTTTATATTCATATTTAAATTCTATTGCATAAACTTTCGCTGAAATTGGAGGCAAGGAAGAGGACTTTGTGTTTGCCTCTAAGTCATATTTCCAGTACGCAAAAAATCGTATTAAAATTAAAACAACAAAAAAAGTAAACTAAAATACTAAGTAATAATGATTTTTTAAATGAAGCACAGTTCCTATTTTTATATTTTAATTTAATATTTTTTTATTAAGAAAAAAAAAATTTATATTAAAAATGATTTTTTAAATGTATCAATAAAAAAACATATCCAAAACAAAGTAAATGTTTAAAACGCTTACTAATTTCATTAAAAATACGTGTTTTTAAGCATTTAGAAAACGTGTAATTACGTTTTCTAACGCTTATAAAGTTGGGTGCTTTTCGATTATAAACCCCTTGTCTTGGTGTCTTTTGTAAAAGTCACAGCAGCGTTTTATCAGTGTTTTGATTACATTTGAACGCTTACAAAACGCTTATTTTTATATGTGAATGCTGGCTGGGCAATAAAAACCACACACACACATACACTTTTTTATTTTTCGTGTTTCTGTGTACAAAGCATTACACACACGACGGGTGTTATTTGTAATAAAACTGCGTACCACGTTTTATTGTCCGTCTTGTAGTTTAGACAAATTACTCAAAAAAACGCACCAAAAATGGTAAAAAATATAGAGGTAATCACAATTTTTTACTCATAGCTCTGACATTTATAGACCCATCTAGCTGAATTTTGGTCAATATACTATGAATATGATATCTGAAAAAACTGTTTACTAATTTTTTTATACTTTAGATAAAAAACGCAAAAAATAAAGCAAAACTTAATGAAAATCTAAAATTTTGGTTATAAATATTTTTGATATTGCTCCGCCATTTGTGGACAGATTGCTTTCATTTTTAGCACAGGCATTATGACTTATACTTTAAACAAAACTGCATACCACGTTTTTTTTTTTAGATAAAATACGCAAAAATGGTAAAAAATTGAGGTACTCGTAGTTGCAGTTTTTGACTCATAGCTCCGCCATTTATAAACCGATCTGGTTGAATTTCAATAGCAATAGTCTTACAGAAACAACTGACCGTATGGTATGCTATACTTTTCTGTATGTTGTCTAGGGTCTTCTGAAAGTTGATTTCAACGACTACACGGACAGACAGACAAAAAACGCTTATTAAGCTCCGCTATTCATAAGGGTTCAGAATATATATACTTTATAGAGTGTTCCATGTACGGTGTAGAAATTACAAACGGAATTACAAAGTTACACAAAATATATCCTTTTTACTTACAGTGAAGGGTATAATAACATTCTAGCTGGTAGAAAAAAAAATAAAAGTGAATTTGCCAAAATACTCGTACATTATTATAAGCGTAGTGGTTGTTTTCATGTTTTCTTTGGTTAAGAACGAGTACATCGTCATATGATTTCATTAATGACATAAGTTACATTTAAAAAATTTTTATTGAGGCCAAAAATAGTCGACAATATTATTATTAATAACTATTTATTATCATAAATAACATTTTATTCTGAATGATTAAAAATTCTCTTTTACTTTTAATAAATTTTATTTTGTAATTCTAAAATTGAAATTGTACTAAAGATACATACGAGTATATTATTGGCCTTAAAGGCTTAACTTGTATTGAAATTGAAACCAAATAATATAAAGCTAAAACTACCAAACCTTTTGAAGTTTCTTTAGTTTAAGAATATTGGGCCATAATCATAGTCAGAATAAAGAACGCTTTTATTAAGAGCTGACTTTTGTAAATAGGAATTTCATGAATTTAAAATCGTTTTTAAAAATATACCGACTTTAGTGTGACTATGACTATGTGGCCCATAATCATAATTGTAAATGTGAAAAACTTCAACAAGTTTGATAATTTTTTATACTAGGGACTAGGACTGCCTATTGAAAATTTGCTATTGGCATATTGAATATCTATAGTCTTTGATATATCTTGCTTATACTTCACTTTAATCTGCGTTAATTAAAACCGTGTAGTATTTACATTTGCATTAGTGTACGAGGTATGATCAAAAAATAACCGTTATTTTCAATTTTTTCAAAAAGTATTTATTTATTCATCAATAACTATCTTGTCCCCTTTAAGGTATTCCCCCTCAGATATAATACACTTATGCCAGCATTTTTTCCAATCCTCGAAACACTTCTGACACGCGCTTTTTGGATTCTCCAACAGCTCCTGTTTCGATTTTTCTTTTATCTCCTCAATCGTAGCAAAACGATTTCTTTTCCTTTCATCGGTGTCTTCAGTTTTGGGAAGAGGAAAAAGTCAGCGGGGGCCAAGTCCGGTGAACTTGTGTTTTGCTCATAGTAGACTCGCCAAACGCCACAGTCAACATTTCAAATATCCCTGGACATTTAATTTCATTTTTTACGCAAAACTTAATACAGTTCCTTTGATCCATTTTTTGAAATATTGGATCCGCCAAATAACTTTTTTCTTTTAAATGCTATAAAAACATCGAGTGTAGCTTCGGCTGTGTGGCACGTAGCGCCGTCCTGTTGAAACCAAATGTTGCAAATATCCTCCTCTTCAATTTTTGTGAACAAAAATTCGTTCAACATGGCCCAATAACGATCGCCATTGACTAACGGCCACTCCTTGCTCATTTCCGAAGAAAAATGGGCCAATTATGCCTCTGGGCCAAAATCCGCACCAAACAGTGACTCGTTTTGGGTGCGTCGGCTTTTCAATGTATGCGTGCGGGTTTTCTGTGCCCCAAATGCGACAATTTTGCCCTCCAAGATCGAAATGAGCTTCATCTGAAAAGATGATTTTTTTGGCAAAATCGGCATCTTCTGTAAGTCGATCGCAGGCCCACTTAGCGAAGCGAAAACACAACCATATTCTTTCAGCGGAAGGATAAAACTAATTATCTGTCAAATCAGACATGAGCTAAGTGTTACCATTCACGAAATAAGCACTAGTGGAAAAAAAAAACGTTCGATGGGGGACCCATATAAACGTATTTCTTAATGGTATTGAAAGTTTTAAGTGTGTAAGCTAAAATCACATTTTCAATACGTCTTGTACATGGAGAATTGTATTTATTATGTTTAAAGCGGCCCATCCATTATGCAATATTATTGTATATATTATTTTCATTTTGCCCCATTTTTTATGCAATCACTACATAGTATAAAGCAAAGTTGCTTTCCGCGTCTGTCCCTATGTCTGTATGTATGTTTAGATCTTTAAAACTACACAACGGATTTTGATGCAGTGTTTTTTAAAAGATAGAGTGATTCAAGAGGAAGGTTTATATGTATAATCTTGGAAGGCTTAACTTCACAAATCCGCCCGGCAGGTAGCGCTATAGTCGATACTTACCTTATTTGCCTACTACCCGTTTTTACCCGGTCTCGCACGGTCATTTACTCTATGAGTACGATTTCTTAGTGTAAGAAGATCGAATATATAAAAATTTTAAGGCAAGACAACGTTTGCCGGGTCAACTAGTAAGTGATAAGCTAAGATCACACGATTGCCGCAATACACCAATTATTGGCTTATTTTATATGCCAATCGTGTGATTTCACAATTTATTTTCTCATACGGCAATCGACGCCAATATTATGCTTAATTGTCTCAATCAAATACAACCCCGGTGCGGCAATCATGTGAACGCTTCATAAGCAACCATTCGCCAATATAAATGTTAAAAATACGCCAATATTTATTGTTTTCTCAGGCGGCAATTGCAGAAGACAATAAACGTTTTTATAGTTAATTTTTTTATGTGACCGAAGACAACATTTCTTTTCGTAAGTAAAATTAATTTTAATTGTTGTAAATGTTATAATTATAATTTACTTTCAGTTTTAATATGGAGTTACATGAATGTATAGAAATTTATGATTCCATGAGTCATCAACTTGTTTACTACTTCTTGGATATGAAAGCAGAAACACCTTTGCCAAAAGAAGGAAAAGTAAAGTGTTACTTCAGCTTGGACCTAGAGTGATATAAATGGTTTGACACTGTCTACAGAGAGAAAAGCACCCATGTGTATGGCAATACTCGTCGTCAGACTACAAACATCGGTACAAATGAGAACTTCCATAAAGTTATATTTGTGTCTTGCTTCCTAATGTATGGTGACACTAATTATAATAAATTCTTAAAGGTTGCATCGTACATATTAATAAAGAAATTTAATGTAAAATTTTGGTTCCCTATTTCCTAAAATTTCATGAGTATTTTTTTTTTTCGTATGCGCTGTCAGTACTTGTTTTTGTGAACCACTCTCTGATCCATGTACTTTGCAATTTTCTTTTTCTTTAGCAAAGAAATCATATTTACGAGTATATAAGCAAACCAACAAATAAATTTTAATTTTTATGTAAATAAACAAAATAGTTGATTCTGGCAATTGCCACAAGTTAGAACAATTGTGATAGTGTTGCGACAATTATTGCCACTGTATAGTTTTGCACCAACTACCGGCAATCAAATTTGTTTTAAATGAGGCAATCGTGTGACGGCAAAAAAAATTGATTGGGACAATTTCTTTATTGTGCGCCAATTCAGCACAATAAAAATTGTGTCAAATTGGTGTATTGCGGCAATCGTGCGATCTTACCTATACAATATTTTCAAATATAATATGACGCAACTATCGTACAATAAAAAGTAAGCAAAACAAAAACATATGTACTCGTATGTAAGTATTTATTTTGCGCGTTTTTATTTTCTACAAAATTTTGTATTAATTTTAACTCAAAAAATTAATTGCCACATTATTAAAACTAAAAAATGTTTAGCGATATGGGCGATGAAGAAGAGGCTTGCGTGGCATTTGCTTTGGGTATCAAGTTGAAAGAAAAAGGAAAGACTAAAAAACGCAAGTGGATGAAGGAATTCTACAAAAAGCGGGAAGAATTCTCTCACGAAAATTTGTTAAGAGAACTGCGAGTATGTGAACCTGATGCACAAACTTTCAATACCCTTCTCCATAAGGTAACACCACTCGTTCAAAAACAAAACACGATATTGTGAAAATCTATTATATTTCTGCAAGCCAACGTTTGTCCATTACGTTGCGTTACTTGGCAACAGGAAATTCATTCAAAGATTGAAAATTCAATCCATTGGAAAAATAGTTATCGAGACATGTCAAGCAATAATCGAAGTGTTAAGGGATAATATAAATTTAAAACCCATTACTCACCTCAGACTTCATATCGTCCTTACCATATCCAACTGTCGAATGTGCAAAATATTTTTGATTTCATTTGGAATAATATACAGGCATAAATAATAACAGCAATATATTTACCATTGTATTGGCCGGACAAAGAATAAATGCAGAATTCATCAACAAAAATCTAATCCAACACAAAAAACTTCAAAGAATGTTTAATATTTTTATATTTTGTATCCCATGCGCCTTATTAAGACCTTAATATAGACGTTTCTTTTTCAAATTAATTTATTTTAGTGTCTGAATAGCCGATTCCATTTGCACTTTTTCAAAGGCATGCAATGTATCCTTCAAGAAATTTCAAAATTTATTTCAAAAAAAGTTATATAAAAATTCGGTTTACTTAATTTATTTATAACTAAGCATACGTATGCAAAGTTCATATTATTAGACAATATAATATTAACGTTCTGATTTTTAAGTGAAATACGAAAACTAACAAATTTCAGTTGTTTGTTATTGTTTTGAACATAAATTATCGAAAGGAATTTTTCATTTGTTTTATAAAAACAGGGGGTAAAACTAAACTAAAATATATTTACTTATGAAATAGCATTTTTTTGTTTTCCCTTTTTTCTTGTATTTAAAATTAAAAATAAAAAAAAAATTTTAAAATATCATTTTGTATTCAATTAAAAAACCGTTTTATTTTAAATAAATATGAATATGAATTATGCATGTTGCATATAATTAATATAATATATATATTTAATTTAATACGAGTACTATTTAATCCAGCACTATTTAATTAATTGCTGTTTAAAGCTTTGCATGAATAATTCACTAAAATAATAAAGAAAAAAAAAATTAAGTAATTACATAGACATATCACATCTTTAGAGATCAATAATACAAAATTTAAAAGTTATTCCTCGATGTAATGGATTTTATTTCCTTTCTCCTGGAAGGTGCTTGAAGAATGAAATGTTTTATTTATTTAAAGGGAATTTCTTTTTAAAGATCATATAATATTTCGCTAAACGCTTTTTTCGCATGAAATTGCTGTTGCAATATCGAATTCATTCTTCGGTTGTGAAAGGCGCTAAGGATACGAGTATTAAATTATCTGAATCGTCCTTCTTCTTGTTTTTTGGAGGTGTTTTTGTATACTGCAAAAATAGTAAATATAAAATAAAAATAGATAAATATAAATATATATTTTTAGTTATATATTTACTATCATATACTCGTAAACAAAAAAA
The DNA here is from genome assembly GCA_947397855.1 of Thelaira solivaga. Lineage (NCBI taxonomy): Eukaryota > Metazoa > Arthropoda > Insecta > Diptera > Tachinidae > Thelaira > Thelaira solivaga. The sequence goes on from OX377613.1 coordinate 27,762,501, forward strand.
AAAAAAAAAAGAAATAATATTAGTTTTAGAGGTATTTTAAAAAATTTTTGTATGAAAAATTTGTGTTAAAACTCATTTTAAATCTACATAAATTATTTTTTCTGAATATGAGCCTGAAATTTTAATTTTTTAAATCTAAGATTCCGACTAATGAAGGGGAATGGAAGGTTGTAGCCGATGGGTTTAAAGCCCAGTGGAACTTGGAACATTGCACAGGTTCCTACTATTTTAATTACAAAAAATTTTGTAGTAGTGTGCAAATGGCAGTAGTGGATGCCGGTATAAATGGGAAAATATCCGATGGGGGGGGGTTTTAGGTCACTCCAAATTTGGGAAAAGCCCGACGCTTTACCAGATAGCAACAAAACGCTACCATACGTTTTGCCCTTACTGATTCGTTTATGAAACCCAATTCCCAAATTGGCTTAACTAAAGAAAAACGAATTTTTAATTCTAGGTTAAGTCGGCGCGTCGTATAGTAGAGAAGGCCTTTGAGATACTAGTTTCTAGATTTGGGCTGTTGCAAAGAACAATAAATGTATCCCCTGAAAAAGCACAAATAATTTTTTCGGCTTGTTGTTATCTAAACAACTATTTAGGGCGCAATTTAAAAAAGGCATATACTAAATATATCAACTGACTCAGTGGATTTTGAAGAATCAGAAGTTAGTAATGGCACCTGGAGAGCGAAAATAAGTATAACAGCTTTAGCTGCTACCTACAGCCGTAATTCAACATCAGCTGCCAAAGAAGTCAGAAATTTATATTGTCACTATTCCAACAACAAGGGAAAAGTATCATGGAAAGATCAATTTACGAGTATGTAATTGTTAAGCTTTGTTAACACAAAGTTTAGCTATTCATGTTCATTTTAATTTAATGTTTACTAATTTTCAAAATGAAATACATGATAAAATAATTTAAAAAATAAAATTTTTAGAATTAAACAAATTGTTTATGCTCCATTGGGAAGGCAGCATGCAAAGAAGTAAATTTTTCAAGTTTTTTACTATTAAAATTATCTTTAATTCTTTTCTAAATATGTTTTTCACATATACATTTGTAAGCATATTATTGAGATTTTAAGTAACTTTATGAAACTAGTAACATTGCAGATATCAGCCCAAGATTTTCCTAAATAGTTAATATAAAAGTACAACTTCTATTTGCTGTCGGTGAAAGCTTGATTTAATTCAGTGCATTTATTCATTTGTCCGTCTCTGTGTTTTGGAGTCGGTTTTTTTTTGGCAGTTAAATTATTCCGCAGTATTGCCGTCCATGTTCAAACTACATATATTGCAATTTGCAGGCAAGCTCAATCAGAGATTAAGTCAATTAGAAATTAAAGATATGTACATATACGAGTATATTTGTTTCTCCGTACTTACATGCAATTCTTCTACGTTATCCTTGTCGTCATACATCATGCTGCTTTGGGAAGAGCAAGGTTTCGAGGTATTTGTGAGGAACTTCATCTGGTCGAAATACCATAGTTTTGGTTCACTGATAGCATCTGCACCTACACCGCTTTTTTCCGAAATCATTATTTCCTTTAACTCGTTTCGTAAGTTGGTATGCAGCGAATTAAAATTTTTTATTAATTCAGTCTTATCGGCATTAGGGAATCTGTTGATTCTTTTTTTCTATTGGAATAATATCTGCACTTTGTATTCTAGAATGCTGGCAAAGTTTCTTGCAGTTCTATACACTCCAAAAGAAATTTTCTTTTTTTCCAATTTTTCCTTTGATGTCATATTTAAGATTACAAAACACAGGTAAATGCGTTATCATGGCACAGATTTCATGTTTTGTGTTTTAAAGTCTCAAATTACTTATTTGGACTAAATACAAGTACACAAAAATTTCTTTAAATTTTTAGTGTTTCTAATAAAACAGCTGTTGCATTATGGTTTTTTTGGGAAAACAACACATTACACAGTAAATATATTTCACTTCTTTTGGTTGCACAAAAAAAAAAACTGCCAGTATATTGTGCCACCTTCGAATATGACATACACATTGACGATATTATTGTACAATGCTAAAAATTGCACAATTATTTTGCAAATGGATGGACCGCTAAAGCAAAGACTTTAAAACATATTAAAATGTTTCACTCAGTACACACAATGCTTGTTAAAATTGTGTGCTTCTTTTTGATGCGTAACAGGGAGATGAATAAAAAGAGCATAAAATTATCGGCATTCGTATTCTCTTCTCATTGTGCCTCGGTATTGCTTGAAAGCGCATTTCAAGAAGTAAAAACAAGGTAAAATAGGTCTCACATCATGTAAATTGAAAATTGAAAGCGACTCACTTGATCCAATGGGTGCTGGTGCATAAACACAAAAATACATGCACGCTTTTATACTTGTTTTTTCCGGATTTTTTTTTAAATTTTTTGTGAATTGATATGATTAAAAACACGTTAAAACTATTTTCAGTTACATTCATTTGCATTTTATTTAATAAAAATTTACAAAATTCAAAGTTCATCGATATTGCGAAAACGTGGCCAAAACGGGGTGTGAGTGTCAGGCAAGCCTTCACTTATAGTAAAATTGCCAGCTGCTATACACTGGCGTAAAAATATGCGTTGTAATTCTGAAGCCTCAAAAAAACCAAAACGTTTTCTTTTTGTTTTAGATTTTTGCCACATGAGAGTATCAATGCGATTGTAAATTAGACCAGCCGTTTCTTGTTCTCTAAAGTGTTCCAAATAAGAGGTATCATTCAATTGATCGCCCCATACAAATACTAGTTGTTGCAAATCAAATGCCATCTTTAACAATTTATTGTTGTTATTTTTGGGGGCAGATATAATTTCTTGAGCACACACAGCAGTACCCATGATATCAGTGGCTTGTGCAAATTGTATAGCATTTAAAAATGAATTAGTGCGCATATCGGCATAGGATTCACGAACACTACATTCTCCTGAATTTAGAAAAACTACAGAATAAATATGTTGTTTGAAGCGCAATATGGTACAAATATCAGCATCAAAACTGGCCATGATTAAAGGCCGGCCACAACCGAATCCTATGCTTGTCAGCAGCACCTCATCCACATAACGATTTTTATCCAAAGACTGATGAGCTTCAAAGGAGCCCCTACTTAAAAGCTGAGGCCATTTAATATTCACAATTATACCTAAAGTTGAGGTTAGTTTCTGATATACTTGCTGCAGTTTGGGAAATATTCTCTTGGAATATGGCACAAGTGGCGTATTCAAATGGGTCACCTCCGTCATCGTATCCTCAATAAGCACAAAAACTCTTTTGTTTAGCAGTTCTCTATAGGTTAAATCGTGTATATAAACATGCCGCAAATCCTTCTTGTGTAATTTTTTAATGTTATGTTGAGTAGTCGTTAAAAATCCAAAACCATGCCATACCACGGGCACGTAATCTTTGGTTAACTGTACCTCCAACTGAATCATATCACTGTATACTTGCTGCGCTTTTTGAAAGCTTTCAATTGTATTTTGCACAGCATTTGCGGAATGATATCGAAAACTTTTACCCAAACCTCTATGACCAATATCTAAAGTGGGCCAATTGAAAGGCCAATAATGATGAAAACTAGCGCGCATATTAAAATTTAATGCTTGAGAGAAAGCTTCTATTCTTAAAAAAGGCAAAGTAAGCCAGCCAACGCGGGAATATTCTTCCACATCCATTATAGGCAACTCTAAAATACCCTCACTTCGTCTAATTGCTTCAGAGGGTATGACCGCTTCTCCCAAAAACTGTTGTTGTCGGGTGTAAATACCCAAAACATACAAGTTTTCTAAAAAATCTGATATGGTTATGTGGAAAACAATAATATCTCCAGGCTTGTAGAATTCCCCTTGTTGCTCATTTAAAGTTTTTAATTTTGATTTCCCGTTTACAAAACGCATCATCAGCATTTCTATATCTTGTTTTAATTTGGTGGTTTTGTAACTGCATTGCCTGTTACCATCTGGGTAGGCTCTGAGTTTCAAAATGTATTCAGGTTTTCTTATGAAATGAGAAAATCTAGTAAATGTTATATGATGAGGCCAGATAAATTTAAATTGTACAATGTACTCTTTCCTCAACCAGCCTCGTTCCTGTTGTACACCACCACCCACAGCTAACGCATAGGCATGGCCAAATTTATGTGATCCTTTATTGTAGGACTTTTCATAAGCTTCCAAGACACGTGCGTGCTGTTGACCCTCCCAATGCAAGATACGCTTAAATCCGCGCGTGTCTTTGTAATAAATAAAAAAACGAAAATATATTCTTAAGGCCGAACACATGGGTATTTTAAGATACCATTTTTGCGGACTTCGTTTACTGTTTTTCATTTCTAAGCTTTTATCTACTATCCATTCTCCAAGTTTTATATGATCCCCGGTGAGGCCTACACCCTCTCCGGTCTTTAAAATTTCCATTAAATGTACTTCAAAATGTTTTATTATGGGTACACAACTTATACTCCGTTCTGCTCTGCTGTCAAACGCAATTCCTGTTGCTACACTTTATAAATGTCTCAAAGAAATTTCATACCAATACATCAGCGCTACGTAAAAAATTTCATAGATCTTGGAGTATTTACAGTAATAAAGTCAAAAATTACTGTTAATATCAATAAAAACTACCATTATGTCTCTCGGTTCTCGATTAGTTAATACTAAAAGTACCATTAAAATTAATAAGAAGTATCACATTGTCTCTTTTATGATTTGGTTCTACAGTCACAGTTTTAGACTTGGAAAGAATCAAAAAAATACAAATAAAAAAACTTTATATGAAAGTATTGTATTATGTTGTAAAATAGAAATTTTTACAAATTTTGCAGCTTTTGAGATATTCAGTTTTGTAAAAAAAACTTTTTTTTTTTTAAATTTAAAAAATTGTTTCTTAAAAATTTTTATTAAGTCCAAAATGAACAAAATCTTTGTGTCCTACATGTAGTACAGATAAAAAGCCAAATATTTCATTAAAATCCGTTCATAAATTATAAATTTATTTATGGTAGCACCCATTTATGCCATACAATTTTCTTAATAAAAAAAACTTTTTTTATAAAACATAATTTTAAGGTTATATTATTCCCGATTGGTACGTACTAAAGAAGTGCACGAGTGTACATACGAGTACAAGTGTTGTGAAAACAAATATACCAAGTAGGTATTTGCTAATACTGGTATAAGGGAGAGAATAAGTATAACAAATATGGCACGGTTTTGTTTTTGTACACCAACTCAACTCATACAAATATTTTCAAATAAAAACGAACGATAACTTCGTTCGAACATTTGTTGAAAACAAAAATTTACGAAAATTTGTTTTTGTTTTCAAAACAAATGTATGAATGAAGCATGTATGTATGCATGTATGTTGGCTTTCAACATACAATAAGTAACTTATTCACCCCTATCTCACGTGAAATTTTGTTCACGCTATCAGTACAGAGTGAATGTATAATAAAGAAGAATTTATTAAATTTTCTAAGTTACATTTTTGTAATTTACGAATGGTTCTTGTAGAAAAGGTGTTAACTGTTGTGGATAAACGATTTTATAAGAAAATAAATGAATTTTTTATAGGTGGACAACCACTTTTTAATTATTTTGTTAAAAAATTGCTAAATTCTGCTTGATAAATTGAATTTTAAGAAAAAAAAAACAAACAAAAAAAAACAAAAGCAAAAAGTAAGTGAACAGATTAAAGCAAAAAAGTGAACAAAACAAGGGAAAACATTTTTTTACGATCATAGGAATTTGCAGAGAATTCATTCATAATTGATATCCCAGTGAAAGTGAACAAAATTCGAAGGAAATGATATTCATGATAGGGGTGATTGTATTTGCTTTAACATCTGTTTTATTTTTCTGAGCAAATGGAAATAATAGGAATGTGTTATTTTGATTTTCTCTATACTCACTCACATTTAATTTAGCAAAGAGAATAACAATACAAACTCATGTAGAACAACTCAGTAATACCCACTGAAAGCAGAAAAACACAGAAACTGGTACATTTGATTGTAACTGTGCATGTCTTTAGTACATACTAAAGGGCTGCACAAGCTCATTTGAACTACACGATACACTACTGGACACTAGAACAAAGCACAGTTTCTAGTGTAATTTTTACAGTAGACCAAAAAGTTCTGTTCAAAAATGAGGAAACAGAGCAAGCATTGATACTTTTTAAATTTTTTTTTACAGTTCTAACAGTACAGTTTAATTTGACGTCACTGCTTCAAAACAAAATTTTGTCTTGAATTTCTAATCACATACAAAACACAAAAAAAAACTGAAAAAGTTTTTTTCAAGAAGTGTCAATCATAGTGTGCTTATATTTATTATAAAGTAAACGCACCATATATTTTTTGAGTGTAAAATATGAAAACAAATGTCAAAATAAGCACACACAAAGAAAGAAAACATGTACTCGTATGTGTGTAATTTTGTATACGGGAAATCACAAAGAAAACAGAAACAAATTTCGTAAGCACACAAAGAAAAAGAAAATTGATATTTTGTTCCAAACATAATTGAACCATGGCATGTTATCATAATAAAAATAAATGACAATAATTTCCAAAATAATTTGTGTTTTATTCAAAATCAACATCAGCCCTTAAAATTTAACCACCCTTTACTATACAAAATCAATGAACTTACATATTAGGAATACAAGACAAAAATGAAATTCCCTTAAATGATAACTTATATATTTATCTACAGAGATTATTCTTTCCAATATATATTTATTTTTAGTTTAGCAAGAAGTTTTGCAAAATGTTGTTGGAAAGTTTGAAATTTATAAATGCAATAAGGAAGAGCTTTTGTCAGATATGGAAATTTTTTTAAGCAACCATCAACATCTACAGAAGCCATAAGAAAAATAAAACTTCTGAAAATAACGGATAGCCCTTTAGGGACACTTACAGAACCTAAGTTTACAAAGATGACTGATAGGTCAGGAAACCTTTAATTTGTTTTACAACCAAATACGAGTACACATGAATAACTGAATATTCTATGAAAGGAGTTTTCTATAACAAAAGAATTTCTATTAATACAGAGGTTCTTATAACCAGGAAATGCTACACTATACAATATATGAATCGAATAATAAAAACTGATGACATTTCATAGAATAAAAATAAACTTAAGCGTTTCTTAGGCATAAATTGAAGACTATTGGTCAAATGAGTCATATCTGGGCAAACAACCAAGAATCAAAAGTGATTGACAGACAAGTTCGGTTCTAGTTGAGACATTAAATTGTAAACAAGGTGTGTCAAAACAATAAAGTGTCGTTGTGACGGTTATAAATAAAGTGTGTTTCCACAACAAGTGTTAAGAAAAGAAAACTTATTGTGTTGTTATTTTACCATAAAGAACCCTAATAAACTAAACGTTTTTATGATAGGTTAAAAACGTAACAATATGAACAAAGTTCTTTCAGTGCATGAAAAATTAAAATTAACTTTTTAAGTAATTCAATTGAGAATGATAACATGAAAAAATTTTTACTTTAAAAAATTCCCCATTATCGTAAATAATTTTTTCCCATGAAATTTTTTCACTTTTCCCTAATATTTTTTACTTCATTTTTGCTATTTTTACTATTTTTTCTAAGGGAAAATTTTAGTTTTTATTAAAAAAGTTCACAAAATCGGAGAACAATATAAAAAGGTAAACATTTTATTAATGATAAGTGGATAAGGAAAAGTGCTAAAACTCCCAGCGAATTTTAATTCATAGTTTTGTTGAGTGTCTTGGACTTCTTCTAACGTATAAGCTATTTCCTCTAAGCCATTCAATATTTTTGAAAGCATTTCGTAGAATGTTGATTGTGCCAAACCAAATTCATAATCTTTTGCTACTCTTTTTTTGATATCCTTTCTCTGCAAAAAATCTCAAGCTTGACTATCATTTGAATGCCAAATGATTTTTTAGGAGACATCAGAGAATTACTAATCACATCCAGTAAATAAGAAAACGCTTCTTTATTAACTCTATAATGTTGTTTAAATATAATTCAAAAATTGATTCAAAGCAAGTTTATTTATTAAATTTGTCAATTACAAGACCCCTTTGAGTTGGGTTAGATGAATTTCGCAAACATCGGCGACTATTTTTTTTCTCCCGTATTTTACTGAATTTGTTTGTTTTGAATTAAACAATGTTTTCCCACTCAGCTTGTAAACATGTAATGGGACATTTTACACTTCGAGGGAAATAAAAATTTCATGGGGAAAAATATATAACATGTTATTCACGATAAAATAGTTGCTTAAGGTAAAATACTCGAATTGTATTTTTGCAACTTATTTTTTTATTTAAATTTATTTGTAGTTTTAAATGAAATTCGCTACCATACATATTTTGTTGGTGCACATAAAGTGTTGCATACTTAAAGGTCTATTTTTTTTAATTAAACGATTAGAATTGTTGCTTGAAAAATTGTTAATGTGTTCAAAAATTCTACCAGCCTTATTCAGAGAAGAAAATTAGTTTCTATATGATATCTACTTTAGTTAATAAAGGCTTTAAGCTAATAATCCTATATTAACATTTTTATATTCAACGAAGGTTTATTAACTAATATGCCCTTTAGCAAATTTTAAAATTCGGTTCTGGCAATACTATTGTTTTGATTTGCCATTTTTATATTATTGCTGTGCATAAAAGGTTATTAAATTATTCGGTATTCGCAAATATATATATTGCAGTCGTACATTTTTTGCTTATTAAGCGACAAAAAGTTTATTTAATATAAAGAACAGTGTATATTACAACATATTTACTAGTTTGTCTTTAAAAAAGATTAAAAAAGTAACAAAATTATAAAGGTAATTTATGTAACCTCTTCACAACGAATAAGAGGAGAAATGATTACCCATTACTTTTTTATTTGTTTTGATTTTATACACGTCTCTGAAAATTAAAATTTTAAATTTGTGAATTTGTATTAGTTTTACCAACAAAAAAAAATTGTAATAAAAATGGAAAATATTAAAAGAAAAATTCGTGATTTCATTTTTTTTAATTAATTAATACTCTTTTTTTTTCAGTAAAATAAAAAAGTTTTTTTAACTAAATTTTTTTTTAAATATAGGCTCTAGGTCTAGAGAGAGCTCTAGAGAGACCTAGTTAAAAATCATAGCAAATAAAAAGGTCGATAAAATTATCAAATAAATAAAAAAGTTATATTAACATTTATTTTGTTTTAACACAATGTAATAAAAAAACAAAAACAAACAATCAGTTGTCACAGGTTAAAATAGCTTTAAAGTAGGGTCATACCTACTTTAAAATTTTTGGATTTAATAAAGGTTTAAAATAGGATTATTAAGATTAAAAACGTCTCTGAATATAAATTAAGCGATTTTAACTTAATAACGGCTTGCAAACCTATATTAAGTCTCTCTGAATAATGCTCTACATATTCCATTTCAGTTAGATTTTACCTAAAATAACATGGAAACAAAGTTCCTTTAAATATTTGTGTATATTTATTTCTGCACTTATTGTAAAATGTGTTAGCCCTAGTTCTAAAACAGTTTATTCCAACTCTATGAAATTTTTTACGTTTAATGCAAAATGTATGTTAAAATGTATTATTTTATATTTTAGCGAAAATGTAGATTTGCTTGAAGCTTTTCTTACCTCTTGCCTGAATATCTAATGTGTCCTCGCTTATAATACACTTTGAGGTATTTGTTTTGGCTAAAATGCTGGATGTGCAAAAGCTTACAACCCATACTGAAAACAAGCAGCAGTTTATGAAATATTTTCGAAGCATTATTATTGCCATCTAGTGGAAAAAATTAAAAAAAAAGTATGAAGTGCAAATATCTGGGAAGTGATATTATTATTCTGTTACATACTGTAAAGTACAACAAGAATCTTGAGTTACCATACTCACTTAAAAATTCATTAGCAACGATGACAAAAACATCCATAACTTTGTGAATGGGATTGTTGTGCAAAGAAAATATATATGTATATACTAAGACATATTATTTTTGTTATTATGTATTGTTTCTTTCTGAGTACGTTATTTTATGTTAAATGTTAAATTACTTATGGTAACACTTGTATGAATTCGCTTTGAGACTGACTATTCTGGTATCGACGTACTCAAATAGTCGGTATTATAATGACCCATAGACGGTAACCGCTTTATTCCATTTCTTTATTATTACAATTATTAACGTCTATACCAGAAGAAGGGACAGTCAGAGAGTTAAGTAAGTTAACTATATGAATTTTGTTGTTTTCTTCGAATTATAATAAAACTATTATTAACAAAATATTAATCTTTATTTGTGCTTAATTCCAGAAATTGTGCTGGTTTTAAAATTTATTCTTTTACTCATGATATTCTCATGAGTTATTTATTCAGTACAATAAATACTGAAGGGGAGAGCATACCTATATGGACCATTTCATCAGACGCTACTCTGAATCCTCAGTAGGTTACTCCCAACGTTTCTTGCAACATTAGAACCTTTATATTGTAAAAGCAATTGACTAAATAAGAATTATTAATCAATAGTTACAAAAAGATTCAAATATTCAAACAAAAAACTCAGTAAGCATTGAACTGAATAAATAAATAAATTTCCCAACCAACATTTTAATATTGAAAACTATATATTCTATTTTTATTCTTCTCTTCTCTTTTACATTTGAATGCCAGGTGGGTATTACTAATGTTTGCAGTAACCTACTGAGGATTCAGAGTAGCGTCTGATGAAATGGTCCATATAGGTATGCTCTCCCCTTCAGTACTTATTGTACTGAATAAATAACTCATGAGAATATCATGAGTAAAAGAATACATTTTAAAACCAACACAATTTCTGGAATTAAGCACAAATAAAGATTAATATTTTGTTAAACTTTTAAATTCCAAATAGAAATTATTACATATAAAACTATTATTTTTATACATAGATAATAAAACGCTATCATCATTATAACATCACAATACAAGGATTTAGTTTTATTATTACTCTCGTGTTGCAGCCGCAACAATTTTATACTTTCGCGTTACAGCCGTAACAGGGATAGTCGTGCACCAAATCATTATGATATATGGTCATCTCGTGAGTCGCATGAAATAAACATTTTAAACGTTCGTATGAGAAAATGGGATGCGATATGTTAATAAAAATTTATTTCCTGCAGTCACATTTGGACTTCTTCCCAGACAACCTGGGCCAGTTTTGCGCTGAACAAGGCGAACATCTTTACCAAGAAATGGTTACAAAAATAAAATAAAAATGATTTCATCACTGCACTGATGATCCTGAGTTAAAAAAAAACTGCCAAACAAACATTTTTCAGTGAAAAGGCCAAAAATTTGTTTTTCTGGAAATTTTTTTTTTAATAAAAAGTTTAATAACTCATAAAAGTTTTAACGGATTTAGAAACAAAAAGTTTTGTTTTACTCACATATTGTTACGAAAAATCATTCTGTTGAACCACTCTGTTATTATTCATAAGAAATTGTATTTATGTATGTAATAGCGTTTTCACACTGAAAGTTAAATTCTGAATTTAACATTAAATCCACTAATTGCTACTTTCGCGTTCACACAGCAAAATTTAATAAATTCAGTATTATAATAATTTAAATTTTATTACATAATACGTGTACGCTTTTGAAAATACTATTACGAGGCACTTATTTTTTTTTTTTGTCTTTCGTTCAAAAACTCCATTTTCTTCCCAATTCTTTTATTGCCGCCCTTGTTGAAAACATTTTCTTATCGAAATATTTGAAATGGTTTTTATTTTTTTACTCGCCTGGTCCGTTCATTTATTACGTGAATCGGTAACCTTAGGGAGCATATGCAACAATTTTTTAAAGAAATCCATTTGCAAATAGAAATTTAATTGTTAAAAAATTGATTCTATTAAATACAGTCATTCACTACTTTATAAAATGGATCATGTTTTTGCTAGCATTATCAGAATTTTGGCAAATTCTACAAAAAAAATTTTTGTTGTACTCGACAGCAGCTACCAGAAAAGTAATATCACTTCGCTGGTATTTTTTTTTACCGCACAGTGTAATCAATGCTATTAACTAGATATGAATTTTTACGAATGAATTAAATGTATGTGACATAGACGGTTTGTTACAAAAGCGTACAGGTCATTTTCTGCAACAAAAAAATAGTCTCAAATTAAAAAATATTTTATTATTTTTAAATGAAAATATTTAAAATGAAAAAGGCACTTTTCAAAAAAATTGCTTCAAATAATTTAATTTACTCTTTTCAGAATAATTTAATTAATTTATTTTTTGTTTTATCTGATTCATATTTTTAATAACGGCAGAAAGTGTTGACGATGATATTGTCTAATGCGTTTAATTTTGAATCAAGGCGACAACAACATACATAATTATGTAGCTGCTATAAAACAAAATATTTCTGATTAATCAAAATTCAGATAGTATTTAATAAGAAGCAAATAAATTCGACCGTAAACAAATGGAAAAAGTAGTTTTATATACTTTTTAAAAAACCTAAGAAACTTTAATAGATTGTAATTATAATTTTACCTTAAAACGTTACTTTTGGAACTTTTCCAAAACTTCCAAAATAACTCTTTAAGTTCATACAAGATAATTGTTATTATTTGCGTATTTGAAATTAAGTATTCACACGACTTCTTTAAAAAATTCCTGATTCTCTTTTAGAATGTACGGCTACTTAAATATTTAACACAACAAAACACATATGATGATTCCAAAATTTTATCCAAAATAAAAAAAAATTTTAAAAATATGAATCACATAAAACACTTAAACGGACAATGTTTTATTGAAATTAAAAAAAATTAATTGGATTATAGATTTCAACTATTGATTAGTATTTGATGTCTTTTTTTTTCTTATGATTATATAAAAAATAATGGAAATTTATTTAAAAAGAAATTTTAAAATTTTTTCAGCTTCAAATAATAAAATATTTAAAAAAAACACCGCTAACGATCGATTCGTATTCGTAGTTACACAAGTTTACTATAGTTTTTATACTCAATTTATCACTTTGTTTCACATCAATATTCATTTATTTATTACCGAAATACAAAAGACAAGTAAAACAAGGTCTAGTTGCAGAAATTAACGACAACACTAAATTACATATATAAATGTAAGTTGTTAATGTCCAAAATAACAGCTGATTTCAGAAAGAAAAGCAAACACGACCGCTTTTTACTTCCTATGGCCTATAGCAATTAACACGACTTTTTTTTTTGAGAAACTTTTGCAGAATGAACACAAGTATTTATTTAATATTACCGTTCATCTCTCCATTGTTTTAAAAACAAAGGTTTTTTTGTTTTCGTTTTATTCGAAGAATTTCTTTCACATTTTTTAAGCCAAATTACATAACAAGAAATGTTTTATTAAAAATTAAAATAACTGGTTGATTGTATTAATAGCAGCATCTATTGAATGATACTAGTGTTTCTTATGGTTGTTATTTCTATATTTTTTACACAAAAAACAAGTTTAACGGACGGATTTTGTTTTTACTTTTTTCTTTTTTTTTCAGCCGATTTGCTAAGCGGTAATGCTGATGTTAGCGAAAATTGAATATAAAAACAAGTAAAGTTCGGCAGTGCCGAATTTTATCTACCCTTCACTGTTGGAGCCAAAAAATATTAATATTTTCAAATTCGTACATCCTTTTTAAATATTAGAAAACATAATAAAAAAGATTTCCAATGAAATGGCAAATTGAGTTGAAATAATTTTCTTGCAATAGTTTTTTATTAATCCTAAACAAAAAAATAATTAATTTCAGTTAAAGCAATTCAAATTACCGACATTTACAAAAAAAAATCCACTCTGATGAGAAATAAAATACCTGTACTCCTTCTCCGAGCACACAAACGACAATCCTTAAATATTGAAAATTAAATTCTAAGAAAGATGTCCCATAAGAGTGCAAACAAATTAATTTTAATTTCATTTAAAATTAGAGCAAACATTTTTTAAACCAAACATAATGTTGAAATAAATATTTAACTTCACATAAAGAATTTCAAATTAATGGCAAAAATAAAAAAAAAAACCAAAAATTCTTCCTGGCAACAATCTCTTTAAAATAGTTCTACTAAACATCAGCCACACGTATGTATGTATGCCTGCTTTCGTCTGCGGACGACTTAAGGAGACCAATCAATGTTTATGTAAAAAAATAAAACATGTCCTTAAAAAATTTCTTATTTTACTTCTTTATTAATCGAATCTTAGAGTGAACTGAGCTTAAAGAATTCTACAAACTTAATGCTAATTGCAATATTTCTAATAATAAAAATATTCTGTGAATAATAATTTTAGTAAATTATTTGATCTTATAAATTTATTATTAATAATAATAATAAATTTCCCTGAAGAGGACCTCCAAAATTAAGTCGAAATATTGAAAAATTAAAACAAAAACAATTTTTTCATTGAGATAATATTCTGTGAATATGTATATAATCAATATATACTCGTATATAATTCATTTTCTGTATGTTTGTTCGCTATACGAATTTTTGTTTTAAAACAGATTGTCTTAAATTTGGTACATAAAGTCTCTATACTCCAAGGAAGGTCCGCATGTACTTTTGAACCGGCCATGCCCATTTTTGAATGCTTTTCTTTTGGCACTGTTGAAAAAGATGTGCGCCCATACTTAATTTAAGCCTGATATAATTCTTTGAAATATTTTATTTAGCACTTCGTTTGGCTCCTCTGCTAATAATGCTGTATTTATTCGGATGGGTTTTTTAACACCTAAAATTATGTTTGTAAGCAGATTTCTCTAAAAATTAGTATATACGCTGTCTAAGAATATAAACTCACGTAATCTAGTAAAGCTACGCTCACATTAGACAAACTTTTGCATAACAAACAGCAAATATTTTCTTTTTGTAATCGGACCACCAAAATGCTGCTAATGTAACCATAGTGTGACCACTCAAACGCAAATATTTGTTTCGTTTTTCAGCAAATAATTATTTGTTCTTGCAAAGTTTTTGTAAGCACAAGCAGGAGCAAATAACAGCTGTGAAACAATGTTGTATGCTTTTAAAAATAATCAGTACATACTTTAGATATTTTCTGCGTTATTTATAAAACACTGGCTTCTTTTAAATATTTTCTGTTGATATTTTGCATAATGTAACAATTTTATACATTTAGAATCAAATAAATTAATATCAATAATCAATAGAATAAATTAGGAAGTATTAAATTGAAGTTATATTTTTAAAATCATTTAAAGGATGTTCACACTGAGTGGATTAAATATAAATACGGATTTAACGTTAAATCCAACTCATAAATTCTCCATTTATCAAACAAAATTACTTTGTTATAATAAGGTTATAAGACGGATACACACACAAATGTATAATTTGATGTATCTATCCACCGTTTTAAACCCGTTGAAAAAAAAAACGACAACATGACGAATTAATAAGAATGAAAACGAATTTCTCTTATTGTTATCTTTTGTATTCATAATTTTAGCCCACAAGATATGTTTTTTTAAATAACTATATAGCTGTTGTCACACCTAGCAAATATTAACATCAAATATGTTTGCTCATATCACTATGGAACATTTTTGGGATTATTGTCTGGGGAGTGAGAAATTCCAAGTCAGGGTGATGGTACTAGGTCAGTATAGTAAAACCCTCAAAGGGTTTGGCGTTCCTATGTGTCAGTTTTTTTTATGACCTTTTAAATATTTTCCTTATCTTGATGTTTTTTCGCTTAGTTGTAACATTTTGGCAAAAAAAAAACTTTGAGGGTTTTACTATACTGACCTAGTACCATCACCCTGACTTGGAATTTCTCACCCCCCAGATTGGCTGTTGTACTGTGTATTTGCCTAAAATTTTTAAATATTAGAGCTAAGTTTTATTTACGGTCACAATTGCTCGGATGTTTTCTTTAACAGTACCCTGCGAAGAGTGGACGGCGAAGCTATATAATTGGAAAGACAAGAACAACCAGAAAACTGGGCGTCTTTAAAGAAACTCTTGATTGACGAATTCAGTGAGCATCAACAAATACCCCATTTAATTTTAAGTATCAATAATGTGAAATTTAAAGATAGTGATTTGATTTTTATAATTAATTATTCAATCAATCTAAGTAACAAGACAGTAGAGAGAAAAAAAAATTTTAAGAGTGAAGTAAATGTTTGTAGCCTAAACATGGTAAAAAAAAGAACTTACAAGCTATTTGGTAGCATTAATTAACGCTAATTTGGCCAATAATTTTAAAACGGTCGTACAAATTCTTAGAAAAAATAATTATATTGCAGAAGGTGGTTTTTATTATAGTTCTAGGACAAACAATTCCCGAATAAATACTCGACACAATAGTAGAACCTCAAATAGACGGTTGCCAAATTATCGCAACACAAATTTTCAAAATAATATTCCCCAAAATAACTAATAAAAATTTTAATCAAGCACAAAACCCACCATATGTTCAAAACACTAGTTTTCAAAATAATTATCAAGGTCGTAATCAGAGTTTTCAAAATAACCCATTGAAATGACTAAGATAACAGGACTCGAACCAATCTAGAACAAAGAAAATGGAGTGAAAAATTCCACTTTGATTCCTCGGATATCTTCCCTCCATCTTAATGAACAATAAATCTTGCAGATTTCTAATCGATACAAAATCGTATGTAAGCCTAATCAATATCAATACTTTGCCAACAAAAATTAGCGAGCTAAATGCTGTTGATATTAAAACTACCCTGGGTAATATCATAATAAATAAAAATCAGGAAATAACTAGTCCTCAGTCTGGAGTCAAACTAATAATTTTTATTCATAATTTTAGTGAGACTTATGATATGACAGCTTACAGAACTCAAGAACAAATTCATCATATTAAATGGCATAAAATATAATTTTTTGAAAGAAAAGAAAATAGAAATTTATAACACAGAAAAACAACTTTTATTTAATTTACAAAGAAATAAAGATTCCGTATTTAGATTGAACCATCTAAATGAAGAGGAATTTAAGTAAATTGATATTCTTCTCTACAAGCGTACCAATGTTTTTATAAATGAAGATACAATTTATATAAAATCCTATAGGTATCCAGAGATATAGAGAAATGAAGTAGTTAGACAAATTAAAGGAATGCTAGAACAGAAAATAATCTGTCATAGCAAATTTCCATATTCTGCACCAATCTGGGTGGTGCCAAAAAAAATAAGATGCTTCAGGCACTAAAAAGTGGAGAATCGTTATTGACTATAGAAAATTAAATAACATAACAGTGAACAACAGGTATCCCATCCGAATGATGGATGAAATTATTGAAAAATTGGGAGGATTAATGTACTTCACAACTCTTGACCTAGCTAAATGATTCCACCATATAGAAATGGAACCCAATGACAGGCACAAGACTGCGTTCTCCACACGTAATGGGCATTTCCAGTTTCTACAAATGCCTTTTGGCTTGAAAAATGGGCCAGCTACATTCCAAAGGCTGATGAATACAGTTTTGGACGAGTTGATCGGACGATATAATAGTGTTTAGCAAGAACATATCCAATCGCTCGATAGAATACTTAAAAGATTGACCGAGGCAAACCTCAGTATTCAATTGGACGACAGTGAGTTCTTACAAAGGCAAACAGAGTTTTTGGGTCATGTGATAACTCCAGAGGAGATTAAACCAAATTCAAATAAAATAAAAACGATAGTTAATTATCCTATACCCAAAACACAAAAAGAAATCAAACAGTTTTTGGGGTTTGCAGGTTTTTATAGAAAGTGTATTCAGAACTTCTCAAACATAACTAAACCTTTAACTCAATGTTTAAAAAAAGAAAATAGAGTAAATCATATCATTGAAAACTACATAAAAGCTATAGAAATTATAAAACTTTTAATAACAAAAAAACCTATTTTAGCCTTCCCTAATTACGAAAAACAATTTCCTTAGACCACAGATGCATCAAATATTGCATTAGGCGCAGTTTTGAGCCAAAATTCACACGCTATTTGTTTCACTAGTTGGATTTTAAATACACACGAGACTAACTATTCAGCAATAGTGTGGCCGACTAAATATTTCCGACCATATTTGTTGTTTGAACGCAAAGTTTTTATTAATAGTGATCACAATGGACTCACAATTTAAAAGAACCTAAAGCCAAACTCCAAAGATGGAAAGTAAAATTAAATGAATTTGATTTCGAAATCAAATACATACCACAGAAATAAAATAACCGAAAAACCACTAAACATTTTTAAAAATCAGATAAAAATTTTAAGAAGGAACAGGCATGAAACAGTTACATTACTATAATAGTTTATAAAGACCTGAATGAAAATCTAATTAAAAACATAATTCAAAATCAATTAATAAATAAAAACATTACAATATACATATATGCCCAATGACGATGATTTTATTGAATTCCAAAACGTATATAGTGATCTAATTCAAAATAATTCTCCCAAAGTATTGAGAGCAACCAGACTTTGGAATTTGCTGAACTTAAAACTAAGGTCATTTAAATCTATATATACGAGTATGGTTTACACCAGGCAATCGAGAAAATTGTTAAAATATTTAGAAACAATTATGGAAAAGAAATACCGAAAGTTATTAACGAATGTGAACTCTGCAATAATTGCAAAAATGACCACATTAACAATAAATTATCCTTCAAAATAACTCCCCTAACTTACGAAATAATAGAAAAATTCGTAGTAGATTTCTGGCAGTGGCATAAGCAGTACTATCTCACTTGCATCAATTGAACAATGTTAATATTAAAAAATGATGGGAAGAACTAAAAATAACTACAGGAAAAAGAGGCATTGTTGATATTGAAAGATTACACAAAACACTTAATGAAAAACTTAGATTTATTAACACCTCAAAATACACGCAAAGAAAAAAAATGGTTGAATATGGTCACCGCAAACATGTGTGTTCTTCACAAAAATATTATTACTAATTTGAAGCATCTACGAGTAAACATGTTTCTAGTTATTTTTAACCATATTATGTTTAGCGTCTTAGATCAATCATATAATTATCATATTATTTTTGATAAAATTTTACTTGAAACCATAAATATGTTCACAGCAAACATAATAATGGTAAAAATATGGTTGAATGTAAATTGTTTTCTATTTTGTCTCTTCCGCAATCATATAAATAAAGTGAGTATAAAGCAAAAAATTAATCGTTCAAACTCAACTGAGCTTTGTAGTTGAAGTGGTTGAGTGGCGAGTTAATGCTTTTTAACTAAATATTTCAAAGTTCGAATCCTGGAGAGTCAAATAAAATTGAAAAAAAAAATTCAAACCCGCTGTATTATGTAATAAATAAATGTAAATAAATAGAAACGAAAAAGTCAATACAATAAAAAAAATTTTATTTATACAAAAAAGATTTTTTTTTAATTTTTTTTTTAATTCATATTTAAAAATTTTTTAAAAATATTTATATAAAATATGTATGTATAAAAATTAAAAAAAAATTTAGTCCTGAACGTGGGTTGAACCGCAACATCTGCAATTGAAAGGTAATTTTAATATGTTATATTTAAAAATATATATAGCTAGATGCAATCATAAATCTAACCACCAGAATGTGGTTGCTTCAACCTTATTTTTCTTTGCGTGTATAGAGAATTCATTTACCCCCCGCTTCCACATGCAAGTGCAAGTTCGAAAAACTCAGTACACTCTCACTATTTCACTAACACACTCATATTTTTCGAACTTGCAGCTGAACTGACAACTAAATTCTCTTGCAAGTAAATTTTTGACACTTGCAGCAAGTAAATTGACAAATGGGAAACAGTGCTACCGAGTATGAGTTTTAAATTAATGTATTAGTCTGTGGAAAAATAGAAGTTACGTTAGTAATTGATATTTAGCATATTTAACAATATTAATAAATAAATAAATAACCCAGCAACACATTTAAAAGTTAAATTTAATTATCAGTTTCATATTTTTGGCTTAAAATAATACTAACAACAAAATTTTTAGTTGGTGTTCACGGTGTTGACAACGCGGCAACACATCGTTCATACATTTTTATTCTCTATATCAATGGCGCAGCCATTTTTTCATTAGAAGTGAAGCCGTTGCCGATATTTTAAAAATGAACTTGCACTGTTCCGTTTAGACACTCATACAATTTTCAAGGCTTTTGACTATTTTCTCGGCTTTTTCGTAGTTTATACGTATAATCAACTTGCAAGCAATTACTTGTAGGTGAAACGGGGTGTTACATGCCAATTGAACAAACACTTTTCACAATAGTTCACTACTGGGGAGACACCTTACAAAATATATTTTAATAAATTGCAACCTCCAACAAATCCTCAGCAAATTAAACAAAGCAGAATTAATAATAATACTATTTGGATGCAGAGAATTCGAGAAAATGACGACAAAATAAATATAAATAGATACCACACTTTAACAATTAATAAAACTTACTTTGATATCAAATATGAAGTGCTCTTTGACCAATTACTCGTATATTCAAACCTTGTATTACCATTTAAATTAAAACTAATATTTTTGAAGACACATAACCACGGACTAGTGAATATTGTGGGGAGACGGACTAAAATATCTCTTTGGGACCAATAAGTTTAATGAAATGATCGACCACATTAAATTTGAAAGTAAGTTGTTGCAAAAGCTTCAAACAGACTCGTCAAGCGTGCAACACAAGCATATATTTTCGACAATGTAAAAAGGTATTTGGACATTCAACTAGCTATGCAACTAGCTAGACTAGGAATTATAAATTAATTGATTTGAACACCATGTCAACTTTGACAGCTCAGTTTGGCTGAAGGAGGACTTAATTTATTTTGTACTTTCCATTCCAACTCAATTCAAAAAATATATAAAAAATTAGTATTCTAATTAACAAAAACAAAACTTTTTGTCAATATAGAGAAAGTGTGGAGTCATACGTGACTTTTATCGAACCGAATGTAATGGTAACAAAGAATTTTAATTTAACAGAAATTTTCTAAAATTTTAATAATTTAAATATAAAATAAGGGAAAGCATTGTTATAATGTAGAATTCAATTTATTAAAAAAATTTTATTATTTTATTTTCTACAATTTTCTTTAGAAATGTTTTTTATTTCTTTTCAATTCAAATTCTTTTTTATTATATCAATTAAAAATGATGTCTATAATTAATAAACAAAATATTCCGTCACTACAATACAATAAGATAAAATAATTTCAAGGCACGAGTAAAAATTTTTAAATTAATGAACAACAGAGGGTGGAGGAGTCGATTATAATGCCGGTTGTAAAAGACCTGGAATATTTAGTAAAGAACAGTGTCTCATTACCGATTTTGAAAAAGCACATCAAAAAAATAGATAGCAAAATCGAAAATTTTCTAAAAGTTTGTTAATTTCAATTGAAATAATACTATCTGTGATTGTTGGCATATGCATAAAAATTAAATTGTCTAATGTCTATGAGGACATTGCCTTACCTAAAGATGGGGGTAGTGACATACATCTTTTTTTTAGGGTTGATGTTCAAACCCACATCCCTGCACCAGTCTTATACCAAGTTCAGGGCTCTCTGAAGTAGGTTTGATATGTTAGTTTTTTTTTGCATTGCGGGCAAGGGGTGTGTAATCTTCATAGATACCCAGTAAGCATCCCGGAACACTGCGTATGCACGATTCGCCGCTTTGGCACCTACGTACTAAAACACAGCACCACAATATTCACCCGATCCCGGCGGTACACCGTGGAGGTATTACTTCGCCGAGATGGGTTGGTCCAGTCAACCCTACTGTGCTCTAGTTAGAGCTCTATGAAGTTCCAAAAGAACCAATCGTACGTACGTCGAAATGTATCCCCAGTTTTCAGGTGTTTCCATCATTAGCTTGGTCACATTATGAAGTACAATCTCATTATTTAGTTGTCGTTCAAGTGTTGCTCTTGCGGCTTCAAATCTCGGACAGACGAAAAACACATGTTCGGCGTCCTCAATCACATTGTGGAACTGTGGACAGTGCGGTGCGTCTATCAGTCGGAACCTATGCAAGTACTGTCTGTAGGCACCATGTCCGCTGAGAAATTGTGTAATGTTGTACCCTACGTCCCCATGTCTCCTTTCCATATATCTCTTCAGGTCCCTAATTAAGGTATATGTCCACCTGCCTTTGCT
Source organism: Thelaira solivaga (assembly GCA_947397855.1). Taxonomy (NCBI): domain Eukaryota; kingdom Metazoa; phylum Arthropoda; class Insecta; order Diptera; family Tachinidae; genus Thelaira; species Thelaira solivaga. The sequence goes on from OX377613.1 coordinate 27,784,743, forward strand.
ACTATCTGCCCATCTACTCTGCCAGGTCGTGATAGTCTCCGTCCGTGCGTCCTCCCTAGACATGTTATCATTATAGACTAGCCTACGCTCCCTAGTCCGGTATCATATCTGCTATAACGAACGCGGCTTCGTCCGACACGGTCCTGTATGCACAACATACTCTCAGAGCAGCCAACCTGTACACCGTGTTCAGTTTAGAACAATATGACCTGAACCACATATAGGTTGCCCAGATTGAGGCTGCATATAGTGTGATGCTCCTAACTACTCCCGCTATAACTAATCGCCTTTGGTATTTGGGACCCCTTGTGTTCGGCATGATTCTACAAAGTGATGCAACCGTTCTACTAGCTTTCCCTACTACATACTCAATGTGACATACATCTAAGTTTAGCGACATACAGGTATCTATGCCCTCACACCAATATTCCATAAACGAAGCTATGCGCACACATCATTGGTGTTGCATTACTCGTACGTCTTCTAATTTTATTTTTCTCTTTTTTTTAGTTTTTAAGCTTAGAAACAATTCCAAAAATTGTTTACATTTTTACACTATTATAAAAACGTTTAGTTAATTAGAGTTCTTTGTTGTAAAATAAAAACACAATTAGTTCTCTTTGTCAACATTTGTTTTAGAAACATACTTTATTTATAACCGTCACAACGACACTTTATTGTTTTTGACACGCCTTGTTTACAGTCTAATGTCTCAACCAGAACTGAACTGCTTTAACAATCTCAGCACTGCCTTATATACTGTTTACTTTAGCAAACTGTAACGGATATTTCAAATCTTTAGTTTAACCGAGAGCCGTCTACAAACTTCTAGAAGTTACTGCAAATTCTACAACTAAAGCTATCATAAAGCTTAAACACTAACACAGACATAAATAACACACATCTCACACACAAACATTACAATATAAAATTCTACGAATTAACATAAACAATGAATTGCTAGATTTAGACATACATAAATAATATTTTTTATGAATAATAAAACACAGTCTTCCAATAGAGTGATTTTCGTAACTCTATGTTGAAAATTCGGAATAAATATAAAGCGCAGGTAGATCAGAATGTTGTGCAGAAACTAATTTGAACCATTAAGGCAAAAACGCGGAAATTCATAAGATTAAATTAATTGCAATGAATTTTTTTAATATTTCTGAAAATTGTTAACCTTAATAAAGTAATTGTTTTTATGATAGTGCGAATACGAAAAATTTAGTAGAGCAACGGCCATATTCGGTTTTGATTTGATATAGTGAAGGTACCAAAAGACGACATGTTTTCTACATTGTATTTGTCAATTTTTACAATGTAAGCCAAAAACATGTCGTCTGTGCTTTCAAAAACATTGGGCCATAATCATAGGCCCACTAAAGTTGGTATCTTTTTCAAAATGACTTTAAGTTCATATAATTCTTATGAACAAAACTCAGCTCTTAATAAAAGCCTACTTTTTTGTGACTATGATTATGGCCCATTACTTTTGTAAAAACAAATTTCTGAAAAAATTTCTATTGGAACGTGTTCTATTTTCTCATGTACAGTCATATGTTTTAAATTTCTACGCCTTGTGAAAATATTTCTCGCCGTATAATAAATTGCTGTATTATAGCCGAGTGAATAAAAAATTTTACAAGAATAATATATTAAATATTTTTATCTAGTTTTGCTTTTTTAATAATATTGAAGCAAAGAATATAAAATTTGTTTTTCCAAACTTATCATTTTGTAGCTTAAAACGAAAAAAAACTAGTTATCTCGCCACCACTACAAAAACGCAATGAAAAATATTTTCGGCGGTTTTAAGTCATTTTTCAAATGAACTACGTGAATATTTTCATAACACTACACAACAGAATTTGCTTATTTTTGTAATTCTAGTTTATATTATTTTATTAAAACATAAATTCTTAAAAAAATAATAAGCAATAACTTTCAGAAACAGAGTCTATGTCAGACGTATTTATACATGTCGTTTGTGACCAAATATTATAATCCTTCTGTAAAATAAAAAATTTCGACAGACAGAAGGAAACATGTGTATTTTAAAATATGTAAAAAACATCTCGTCTATTAGTTCCTTAAGCAATTAATTTCAAAAGCTTTCTTGGAGGGACAACACGTAAGCTTCTTTGAACAGTATGCGAGTTTCGGTTATCAGCTCCGGCAAGATAATTATTATGCACATTTGGCGACAATTTTGGCCTCAAAACTGCATCTACAAAACTGTTATTATCTATCACATTGTTAGTATTAAGATATTGTTCATTCATAGCGTTCTTGGAGATAAAATTTATAGGAGAAGATGGAATTGGGCACCGCTATGATCCTCCGCAATATTCACAACTGATGGTAATGTTAATGAATTAAGGGCCCTTGCTTATTAACAAATTTATCTAGATTCGAAAATTTGGAGACTGTAGCGGGAGAATATTTTATTATTAAATATTATTTTTATTGTATTACTATTTTATAATTTCCTTGACCTTAATGTTTATTTTATGCAATATTTTCTTTTGCAAGAGTGCACTTATTTGAATTTCATTTACTGTACGTTGATATTAAGTGTCACTCAATTAAATACTGTTACTAATATTACTTAAATACTAATTTCTCATAAAACTCATTATTTATAATTGTCTTACTTTTACCTATACTTTGCTATCGTGTTATTTCTTTTCTTTTTATTTTAATGTAATGTTAATGGCTCTTATATATGTAAAATTGTTTTGAGTGATGAGAAACATTTACCTTATTGATCTCTAAAATTAAGTTATATTAACAAAATCATGACAATAAAAGATTCATTCGCTTATGAACTCTTGAATAATCAAGAAACCAAACAAACAGCGGAGTTCTTATTTTCAAATAATAAAAACATACAAAGAGGACAGACTAAAACTCTATAGTTCGGTTAGTCCCTTTGTTATAAAAAAATAAAAAGTATAATCCAACTTGGACGTACATCGTCTGGTTTGGGCTTACTAAATAATCTATTTGAAAATAATAATACTAGAAAGGCGGATTCGATCTCCCTTCCTACAACTGGCGCCCAACGTAAAATCTCCTTACTGGTTACAACATAAATTTACTTAACTGGTATCCAAAAGAATTTCCATACAACTGGTTTGCAACGTAAATTTTCTTAAAACTGGTGTCCAACAGAAATTTTCCTACAACTTGTGCCCAACGTAAATTTACATGCTTTTGGAATCAACGCAAAGTTTCGTTCGAAATTATTCAGAATTTTTGAGATTTGCATTTTGTTGTTGTATTTCAATTACAGTAAAGTAACTGTTGTTTAATAATTGTTGATTGCTTTGAAAATTGTTGTTGCGTTTATTGAAAGAAACTTTATCTCTATCTACAAAAAGCAGAGTTGCCCAACATTGATTTAAATATTAAAAATTTTTTCTGATATTTTAAAATGAGACGAAGTCCACGAAATACCTCTTCTAATAGACCTGACAACATATTATCTTCCGAGAATAATACTGTAATTAATAATCCAAATGTCAGTACAGCTTTACCAAGCCAAAGTAATATTTCAGTATCAAATGGAAATTCATCGCAAGTCAATATGGTTTTAACCGATGTTCAGTTCAGGGAACTTTTAGATGGTTTAGCGACTAGAGAAATTAAAACTACATTTAGCAGCTGCACAGCTCGTTTTAATGGTGGTCGTAATTCCACAAAAGTTGAAGATTTCCTAGCTACAATATTGGTATTCAAAGAAGCAGAAAATATTTCAGACTCTTATGCCTTAACCAGTCTTCCTCTTATATTAGAAGGATACGCCTCTACTTGGTGGCAAGGAGTTAAGCATGAAGCTAATACATTTGATGATGCAGTTGACCTTTTGAGAAAAGCTTTTGCTCCTCCAAAGCCAGACTGGCGTATTTTTAATGAAATTTTTCAAGAAAAACAGAAAATATTCGAATCAACTGATAATTTTGTATGCAGAAAAAGAAAACTCTTTGCGCAATTATCAGAAAAATTGTCAGAAAATGTAATGCTTAATATGATATTTGGTCAATTGAATATTCAAATTAGAGAAAAAGTATCTCGAGACAGTGTTTCTAACTTCCAAGAGCTATTGTCTAAGGCCAGAGAAGTAGAACAAATTGTTTCTGAAAATAAAGAAAGTAAATTTGAAAATAAAAGAAATTTCGAAAATCCTCAAAGCGCACCATTAAAATGCACATATTGCAGAAAGAAAAATCATTTAGCAGAAAATTGTTTCAAGAAAATTGAGGCCGAAAAGCATAAACATATTAAAGAGGCAGAAACAAAACTTAATTGCTATGGATGTGGAACGGCAGGATTTTATCGTTCAAATTGTCCTTCTTGTAACAAGGATATAGCTATTGAGCAAGAAAGAAAAATCGATTTTAATTCCATTCATACCTCAATAGTGGGCAGAAACGTTCCCGTTGTAAAAATAAACGTAGAAGGTCTTAATGGAGAAGCATACTTTGATACCGCAGCTAGAACGAGCGTTGCTGGATTTCTTCTTTATCAAAAATTGATCCAAAGAGGTTTTACTTTTCAGAACGTGTGTGCAGAAATTATTTTAGCTGACGGAAGTCAACGAAATGATATTGTTCAGTCTACAATTGTTGATATTATTATTGGTAATCGCCTCAAAAAGATAAAATTTTTATGTTTACCAAAAGCCACATGCAATAGAACCTTAATTGGTATAGATTTTTTGGAAGAATGTGGTATTGTGTTAGACTTAGCTCAACGTACGTGGCATTTTAAGGACGATGGATCAAAAATTTTTGAATTTAAAATGATGCAACCACAAGCAATAAATAATATTTCTGTCACAGAAAATGTCATGCCAAATGAAGTAAAAGAATTTTTGTCCTGGTTTGAAAAAGGTAACAATGATTACTCACCAGGTGGTATAAAGAAAATTTTTGGGAGCTCTATTCCAGAAAATTTAGAGTCTCCCAAATCCAAAAATTTATTTCCTCCTCCCAAAAAGCTAAAAAGCAATGAATACTTTGATGAATTTTTTAAACCAATTGAACTGAGCTCATTGGATATTAAACTACGCTCTAATGAAGCTCCCCATTTATTAGAAGAAGATAAAAAGCTTTTAAATGATTTGCTAAATTCTGAAAAAGAAATTTTTGAAGATATTGAAAGCCCTATTCCCTATGTAGAACATTATATTAAAACAGGGTCACATAGTCCAATTTCGAGTCAGCCGTATAGAATTTCACCAAAAATGAAAATTTTGTTAAAACAAGAATTAGATAAAATGCTTGAAAAAGGCATAATCGAAGAAAGGGAATCGCCATGGTCATTTCCAGTAGTTCTGGTACCTAAAAAAGATAATTCAATACGACTATGTGTTGATTATAGACGTTTAAATGCGATTACTACCACTGATACTTATCCTTTACCAAGAATTGATGATCTCTTGCATTCTGCAAAAACAACCTCATTTATGTCTACTTTAGACTTACGTTCTGGCTATTGGCAAATCAAAATAGCAGAAAAAGATAAAAATAAAACTGCTTTTACAACTGCTTTCGGCATTTTTGTGTTTAATCGAATGCCATTCGGCTTAAAAAACGCCCCAGCCACCTTTCAAAGGCTAATTGACAAGTTTCGAAATGGCTTACCAAACATTACAATTTTGGCATATCTTGATGACATAATTATATGTTCAAAAGATTTAATGACTCATATATCAGATATAAAACAAACTTTTAAAAGATTAAAAGATTTTAATTTCCGTCTCAACAGAGAAAAATGTTTTTTTTGCAAGCCGGAAATAAAATATTTAGGACATATACTTACCATTGATGGACTCAAAGTTGATCCAGAAAAAACAAGTGCCATTATGATGAGGAAAAGTCCTAAAAACTCAAAAGAAGTTTTATCCTTTTTACAAACCTGTTCATGGTATAGACGATTCATACCTTCATTTGCAAATATTTCAAAACCTTTATCAGACTTGACAAAAAAGAAAGCAATATGGAATTGGTCTGAAAAAGAACAAAACGCATTTAATACACTGAAAAAACTTTTAACCTCACCACCAATTTTGCAACAAGTAAATGAAAATATGTCTTTTATATTAAAAACAGATGCTAGCAACTATGCTATTGGAGCTGTTTTACTCCAGGGGGAGAAACAAAGCGAGCACACTATAGAATATGCTAGTCGACTGTTATTGCCAGCAGAAAGAAATTACTCTACAACAGAACGTGAAGCTTTAGCAGTAGTCTGGGCAGTTCAGAAATTCAGAGGTTATATAGAAGGTTCAGAAGTTTTAGTTCTTACTGATCATCAGCCTTTAAAATGGTTATTTAGCTTAAAAAGTCCGACCGGCCGCCTTGCAAGATGGGCATTACAATTACAAACTTATAATATAAAATTTGAATATACTCCAAGTCGTCAAAATGCTGTAGCAGACACTCTTTCAAGACCTCCATGTTCATGTGAAAACCATAAAGATATTATCTGTGAATGCATGACAATTTATATTGATTTTCCACGAAAAGGTGCAAATGAATTCAGAAAAGCTCAAATAGAAGACCCTGATATAAAACAAATTATTGATTCATTTGAAAGTAACGATGAAAATGTTATAAGGCATACCAGCAGAGGCTATATAATGTTAGATGGTGTTTTATATCGATTTTGCTCATCAGAAAATTCAGAAAATGGACAGCTAGTGGTACCACAATCTATGCGTAGCATGATTCTTTACAATTATCATGATAGCCCCACAGCTGGTCATTACGGTATTGACAAGACTATAGATCGAATAACTCCACACTTTTATTGGCCAAAAATTAGATCTGATATAACAAATTATGTAAAATCTTGTATGGAATGTAAACGCTATAAACCAACAAATATGAAACCAACAGGTCTACTTCAAACTGTATGCAGTAACCGCAGATTTGAAATCGTAGCAATGGACTTGTTTGGTCCTTTACCAATAACATCACAAGGTAACCAATGGATACTGATTGTTGAAGATTTGTGTAGTCGTTGGATAGAATTATTTCCATTAAAAATAGCATCTGCCGAAAATTGTGCTCAAATGCTACTAAATGAAATATTTTTAAGATATGGTATACCTCGGAGACTACATTCAGACAATGGAACACAGTTTATTTCAGCAGTAATGCAAAAACTTACTTATTTTCTTGGAATTAAACAATCATTTACGCCTGTCTATCATCCGGAAGCTAATCCAGTCGAACGAAAAAACAGAGATTTAAAGACTCAACTTTCTATTTATGTAGGCAAAAGTCACACTACTTGGGACTTAAAATTACCGTCCATCAGATTTTCTATGAACACAGCAAAATGTGCAACAACTGGATATTCTGCCGCATACTTAACTTTTGGTCGTGAACTTAGAACTCCAACTGAAACTCAACATGACTTAAGAGCAATTGTAAATGCTGAAAACTTTGTGCCACAAATAACGCCGCATCTACTTCGCCTTTCAGAAACACTAAAATTTGCAAAGGAGTTAGAAGAAAATATGCAAGACAAAAACAAATTTTATGCAGATTTAAAACGAAAACCTCAAGCAAATATTAAAGTAGGAGACAAAGTTTTAGTCACAACACATATTCTAAGTAAAAAAGACACAAATTTAACTTCAAAATTTGTACCACGAAGAGATGGTCCATACATAGTCATTAACAAAAAGGGAACTTCATGTTATATAATTGCTAATACAAACGATCCTAATGTGCCTATAGCAACACACCACGTATCAGATTTAACTTTGTACGAGGGTGTATCTGAAACTCCAATTTATCCTTTAAAACAAAAGGGTCGGCCGAAAAGCTCAAAAATTTACAAAAAATTAGAAAATATAACAAATAATAACGTATCAACTAATACAACGGAAGACAACAATATATCAACAAATACAATAAAAACACAACAAACAACAAACACAATTAACAATAATGTATCAACAAATGCAACAGAGAATAATATATCAAAAAACTTATCGAATAAGAATATAACAACAAATATAAGAAACAACAATATATCAGCAAATACAACTGACAACAATATATCAATAACAAATAGAAATGCAATGAATAGCAATGTAATTGCAAATACAACTAACAACGAAATATCAACAGAAAATACAACAACAATTAGAAGATATAAACGAGAGAAGAAAAAACCAAAAAGATACTGTCACTGACTGCCTCATCATCGGGACGATTTCAGAGCCAGAGGGGGAGTATGTAGCGGGAGAATATTTTATTATTAAATATTATTTTTATTGTATTACTATTTTATAATTTCCTTGACCTTAATGTTTATTTTATGCAATATTTTCTTTTGCAAGAGTGCACTTATTTGAATTTCATTTACTGTACGTTGATATTAAGTGTCACTCAATTAAATACTGTTACTAATATTACTTAAATACTAATTTCTCATAAAACTCATTATTTATAATTGTCTTACTTTTACCTATACTTTGCTATCGTGTTATTTCTTTTCTTTTTATTTTAATGTAATGTTAATGGCTCTTATATATGTAAAATTGTTTTGAGTGATGAGAAACATTTACCTTATTGATCTCTAAAATTAAGTTATATTAACAAAATCATGACAATAAAAGATTCATTCGCTCATGAACTCTTGAATAATCAAGAAACCAAACAAACAGCGGAGTTCTTATTTTCAAATAATAAAAACATACAAAGAGGACAGACTAAAACTCTATAGTTCGGTTAGTCCCTTTGTTATAAAAAAATAAAAAGTATAATCCAACTTGGACGTACATCGTCTGGTTTGGGCTTACTAAATAATCTATTTGAAAATAATAATACTAGAAAGGCGGATTCGATCTCCCTTCCTACAAGACTAAAAAGTTTCTTTTGTACTAAAATAAATTCTTTAGTAAGTTGATGAAACTCATCTTTATAGTTTTTAACAAATTTGTAGAGCTCCACATTTATGTCTTTGCACATAGAGCAAGTCCAATGAATATATTTCGCTGTGTCATTTCGCGTGTCGGCATTACGTGCCTTCAGCGTAATACATTTCAGGTGGCACCCACCTGAGTAAACCTAACATGAGATCATTCGATCATTATCAGAAATATTACAAGTAGCTTTTAGGCAATTCATTATACAAATAAAAATCGGTGATGACGTTGTAGAGTGTAATTAAAAAATAAATATGTTATGGGCAGCGTTGTCATATTTTAAGATTTATCATTTTTGCAAGTTTTTTAAGATAAAAAATTTTTTTTTTAAATTTGTATATTTTGTAAAACTTCACCATTTTTTGTTTATTTCAAAAAATGTTCAAACTTATTTTATTCTTTTACTCGTATTGGAGCAATAGTTAATATTTTCTTACTGTCTGCTACATACAATATTGTTTTATGGTTTTTCTTTTGAATAGTAAATTTGTTTTTCTATTCACATTCAGTTGAATTTTCTTAGTCAACTGAAAAAAAATATGTTTTACTATATTTAGCAAACAATGGCAAGAAAGAATTTAACCCTAGAACGTCATCCTTCGTCAAAATGACGACGCCCGATCTTATTTTTTAATTAAAACTGTTGTTTCTGTTTGTTTTGATCTCATTTTCGTAACAAGCTGTTGGTGGACAAAGACGTGCAGCGAACCGCGTCGTATTATATAGCTTTTATGTTATATAATCCTTTGTTTAAAAAAAAGCCAATTAAAAGAAGATTTTGCAATGTTAATTTTACATTTAAGAATTGAAAAATATAAAAAAATTTTTTTTTATTGATTAAAAAAGAACTAAATATGAATAATAAATCTATTTTGGTATATATTTTCGCTCACTTGAAATAGGTCGTAGTCAAAATGACGAAGGATGACGTTAGTGTACAAAAAATAAGGATGATATTCTAGAGTTAAAAAATGTAATTTATGGAACATTAAATAACTTTTTTTTGTGTATTTTAAAAGCTTTCAGTGAGACAAACAACGATAACAATACTCTAATTTTTTATAAATTTTTCGTTGTAAGTACATAATTTCATATTGAATATGAAACAAACTGAATGAATAATTTAATTTTTGTAAACACATATTCGAATGTATGTAGGAACGGGGTAAAAACATACTAAATTATCAACACTGTGAGTCGTATTCTCACAGTAATCAAGAATGACATGACATACTTAAAATTACAAGACAAACAAAAAGCAGGAGAGTTGTATTTAAGACGTGGAAGAAGTAAGATTGGTCATCAAACCATTTAGAAAAAGAGTCGTGATTAAGATGTAGTACGAGGAGGACATAAGACGCAGTGATCGGTAGTCAAACCGAAAGGTTAAAAGTCTTGAAATACTTATATTCAAGTGTAATTATTGAAATAAGTTAAAACTTAAATATAATTAAAACTTAATTGTAAAATAAAATGTAACTCTTTTAAAACTTACATGTACATATGTTTGTTATATATGTTACATTTGTTTAATAAAATGAAACTAAAACCACACAAATTTTAATGTTTTTTAATGATTTGTAAAAAAGAAAAGATGTTTTCGCCGAAAAAAATTTTTTTTCTCAGAAATTTAAAGATTTACAAAAAATATGAAAACGGTGGTGTGTAGTGTATAAATTTCTTGTCAGTATAGTGTACCATACAATTCTATACTGCGTATACAGTACATAGAACAAACATACAAAGAGGTATCAATTACTATCTGTTCTATACATGGTGTATTGCCGATGAGACAATTATTTAAGTGACACAGTTTTGAATGTTACACACTCAATTGAGTGTAAAGCAAATTATGTTCGTGAGTGGTCATTGCCAACCTCAATAATTGTAACAACTGAAATATTTATGTTGTAAGTTTATTAGATATATTATAGTATACTAGCATTAGATTTGTAAACTTTCAGTTAATAATTAATAAACTAGACTTTGATTATAAAATAAACAAGGGTTATAGGGTTTACACTTCGTACGAGTAGACTGACTTCACATACTACTACTACCTACTTACCCTACATTAACTTTAAGTGTTGTAGAGTTAGCTAGACTTAAAATAACCGTTATAATTTGATGTCATTACTTGCTAAATCTAGAAGGTTCTAGGCTGAACTGAAATAACCGTTATGGTTTGGTTTCGTTACTTGATAAATCTTCTAGATTTAGCTCAAATGGTATATAAAGCCATACTGAGATTGCCACAGTTCCAGTTTTAGTTCAGACGTAAAACAGTGAACAAGGTGTATCATAAACAACAAAGTGTCGTTTCTACAATAAGTGTTGAAGAAAGTGAACTTCTTGCATTTTATTTTGCAATACGAACCTTAATAAACTAAGTTTTTATGATGTGTAAAAAGTAACAATATGAATGACATTTTTGATTTTTTAATATTAACAAGCCTACAACCATGGTGTAAGAAAACCAGGTGACACTGAATCGCCAGCTCAACCATGCTTGATGAAAGATGGTTCTGTCAAAAATTAAAAGATATCAATGTGTTAAAAAGAGATCAAAAGAGGAAACAAATTTTTTGTTTCACTTTAGCACACTTCTAGATATCAACCACCGGAAATAGTTTTTGACAAGAGGAGCCGCAAAAACAATAACAAAATATATGGGCTTTTTGTAATGTTGTTATTTTTGAAGTTACCTGGTTTTATTGTACCATGCGTACAACTGTTGTAAGAGGGCTTTCATACTTGGCAAGTGATTTGCGCAAGTCCCTTGTGCACAGTAGATGATCGGGTTGAAGGGAAAAGTATTTTTACTTTTTTAGTACACACTTGTCCGTACTTCGTTTTGTTCTTTCAAATTGTGTGTGTGTGTGGCTGTGTTTAAGTCATTTCTTTGATTTGTTGCACTTTTTGTTGTTTTGTGCGTAGTAAGAGAAAAGAGAAGGGACAAAATGGTACTTTTTGGAAAGCTTTAGTTCATATTTGAAAGTCAGTCAAGTATGTACATATATTCGCTTTTATTTGCAATAAAAAAATTGCTGCTGTCAGACACTAGTTTGTTGGAGCAACGTTTTCGGAAAACTCCCTTTTCCTCATCGCCAGTATTTGTGTTATCAACTGGGGATGCTTTAGTTTGTTAGCTTAAGTATTTAAACAACTTCGCAATGTGAAATTATAAATTGTGAATAATACAAATTACTTTCTCTCTCTCTCTCTCTCTCTCTCTCATATGCTCAATTCAATTAATATACACTAGAAATTACATTTAAGGATGGATTCCATGGGTTTCAAAACTGTGGCATACGCAGACGATGCTGCGGCTGCGATATCGGGAATTTGTCTGGATACGTTATCCCTGAGAATGGAGATGGCGCTTAGAATCATCACTAACTGGAGTAAATCAGTGGGACTATCCGACGACGACGGAACTTGTATTATTCACGGGAAGATGCAAGGTTGCTGCATTCAGATTAAAAATGCTAAACGGCTCGTAACTGAGCCTTTCTGCCAGTGCAAAATACCTGGAAGTGATTCCAGATAAGTAACTCTCATGGAAGAAGAATGTTGAGGTAAGGGCCTCGAGGGCAAATGCGGCTATATACGCCTGTAGCAAGGCCATGGGGACGAAATAAGGCCTAAGTCCTTGCAACGTTCACTAGCTATTCAAGATGGTGATCTAGCCCATCTTGTTTTATGGACCATTTCATCAGACGCTACTCCGAATCCTCAGTAGGTTACTCCCAACGTTTCTTGCAACATTAGAACCTTTATATTGTAAAAGCAATTGACTAAATAAGAATTATTAATCAATAGTTACAAAAAGATTCAAATATTCAAACAAAAAACTCAGTAAGCATTGAACTGAATAAATAAATAAATTTCCCAACCAACATTTTAATATTGAAAACTATATATTCTATTTTTATTCTTCTCTTCTCTTTGACATTTGAATGCCAGGTGGGTATTACTAATGTTTGCAGTAACCTACTGAGGATTCAGAGTAGCGTCTGATGAAATGGTCTATATAGGTATGCTCTCCCCTTCAGTACTTATTGTACTGAATAAATAACTCATGAGAATATCATGAGTAAAAGAATACATTTTAAAACCAACACAATTTCTGGAATTAAGCACAAATAAAGATTAATATTTTGTTAAATTTTTAATTAACTGTATGTGGACCTTTTTAAATTATATATGTTCGGTTATTTTCGGCTATTTTTGGTCCTTACATTAACAAAAACAATAAGTAAAAAAAACCAAGGTTTTTTTAATAAATTTATTAATTTTTATTAAAATATCCAATATTTTATTTTTATTGTTTCGTGAAGAAGACTCGGGCTCCAGAATTTGGAGTCTCAAGGCCAAAGTGATCGCATTGTGATAGTGAGTTAGAAAGAGACAGAGTTTTGAATTTGTTAATTTGGTATAATAAGCGGTAGTTGAGACTCCGCTGGGAAACATCTGTTTTAACAAAGTAGTGAAAGTGTGGTTAGGTACGACAAGTGAGGTTATAGACGATCCAAGTGATTGCGCCTTCTGTACGTGAGATTGCAAACTATTGTGTACGGTGCCAGTGCGGTTGGTCCGTGCTGAACGCCATCTATTTGTGCGGTAGTGCGTGGTGTGTTGTGTAGCGCCATCTACATCTTGATTTCGGTAACGGACTTGTTTGTTTGAATTTGGTTTTGAATTGGATTTCGGTTACTTGGTTTTGGTTGCAACGGTTTTATTCGGTTTGTTGACGGCTTCTGTTTTGTCCATTGACTTTTGTGCGAATATCGTTGTCAGTTCGGTCCGGTGAATGCTAGACCTGGACCGAGGGTTATTGTCCAGAGGGTGCACGCAGAGATCACCCCGGATGAATTTATGCGGGAGCTGTATGAGCTAAACCTCAAGGAGACCATGCCTGAAGAGAGAGGAGAGTGCGGCTGGTGAGCAGCCCCTGGAAGGAACGTGGTGCTGGAGTGCACGGCTGCTGTCGCGGAGCAGTTGCAGTCTACTGGCGTTTACGTCAAGTGGTTCCGCTTCGTTGCTAGGACGCAGGACGCCGTGCCGGCTTGTTTCAGGTGCTTGGGGTTCGACCACAGGGTGAAGGAGTGTAGGTTCCAGAACGATGTGTGCAGGCGGTGTGGCGAGATGGGGCATGTGGCCTCGAGGTGTGGTGGTGCACTTAGGTGCAGAAACTGCGCCTTCAAGGGCCTCCCGGCGGATCATCTTATGATGTCGGCGGCGTGTCCGGTGTACGCTTAGATGGTGGCCAGGGTGAATTCCAGACATTATTTTGCAATTGAATTGTCAGGGCGAGTACATGGTAATGTGTGAGCTGGGGCAGGCGATGCGACAGCGAGGTGCTCCTTTTGCAATTTTGCAGGAGCCGTTTACCTCGAATATTTGTGTCAGGGGTTTGCTTAAGGCAATGAGGGTTTTCGTTGATCCTGTTGATGACACGGCGATCCTTGTGGGCAGTGACGAGTTTAACTGTACGCTTGTCAATTCGACAAGCTGGGGTATTAGTGTATCGATTGTAGGTAGGCACGGACGTTTTGTGCTCTCCAGCATCTACTGCCGACCGGGTATTCCTTTGAACATTATTTGCGGTACATGGATACGGCGCTACTTCACGCGAGTAGCATTCCAGTTATCCTGGGCTTGGATGCGAACGCGTATTCTCGCATGTGGTTCAACAAGATGTCCAGAATTGCTTCTGGTCATCCGAACTATGTGCGAGGGTTGGCGTTAGGCGATTGGCTGGTCACTAATGACGTTTCGGTGTTGAACGTGGCTAGTGAGCTGCACACATTTGATGGTCCAAATGGCGCCAGTGATGTGGACGTGACCGCTGCCAATGGTGCGGCTATGACGGCTTATGACTTTAGGTGGGCAGTGCGTGATGAATGGGGAATTAGTGATCACAATCTCATTGAGATTGTGGTCGCTTGTAGACAGAGACGTGACGTTTCTTCACAACCTGCTCGTAGATGGTGTTTGAACGACGTGAACTGGACTCTTTATACTAACAGACTTATGGCGATTGCTGCAGAGCATTCGCTGGACGAGTTCAGGTCTTTGTCAGTAGATGACCAGACAGCTGGATTGATGCATGGATGTGCATGGTCAATGACGAACTGCTGGGTCATAGACGGGTGGGGAGGCCTGGTAGAGTCAAGTGGTGGACTCATGAGTTGGACGTGATGCGACCCCATATTAGGCGCCTGAGGAAGCAATTCCAAAATGCCAGGCGTGTTGGAGGATAATCTTACTCAGGTGAAAGCCATTTACCTGTCCGGTCTTAGAACGTACAAGGACATGATTGTTAGGGTCAAAGAGGACGATTGGAGAGGGAATGTAGGGAGGACCCCTGGGGTAAGGTTTACCGTATCTGCAGGGGAAGAGATAGGCGTACCGACATTGCGGGGCTTCGGGATGGCAATGTCACCTTGTCGTCTTGGAGTGACTGCGCAGACAGACTGTTGGCCAGTTTTTTTCCGGAGGCGGATTCAGCAGATCATTTTTCTCACCTTGCTGGGGGGATGACTGTGGCTCCGAGTCTGGAGAGATCGGAAGTGTCTGACAGCATTTATCTGGTCAGGAGTAGGAAGTCTCCCGGTGTTGACGGTATGACTGGGGAGATGTGTAAAAGCATCTTCAGGGCCATACTCCAATACCTGGAGTCAGTTTTTGAGAAGTGTCTGAGTGAGGGCTATTTCCCTAGAACTTGGAAGATAACTCGAGTCGTGGTGCTCCTGAAGTCGCCTGATAGAGTGACGAGTAATCCTCGCTCTTATCGGGGCATCAGTCTCCTTATGGTGGCAAGACTGAAGGAGGTCTACGTCGAAGGCCCTTCCTAGTACCAGTTTGGTTTCAGGGAGTTCAGGTCTGTGGAACATGTTTGAGCACATGTCAAGGAGTGCGTGCGAGGGTCGACCCACAAGTATGTCCTTGGTATATTTGTGGATTTTAAGGGTGCGTTCGACTACCTCTCATAGGGTAGAGTTCTTGATAGGCTGCGTGGTGTGCAGTGTCGGGAGCTTGCCCTATGGGGGAGTTACTTCAGGGATAGGAGGGCTTGTCTGGTAGGTGACAGCGACACAGTTTGGTGGAATGTTTCTCGTGGCTGTCCTCAGGGTTCCATCTGTGGTCCATTTATTTGGAACCTCATGATGGATCCCCTGTTGCGGATTCTGGGGCATTCTTACAAGCTACGCTGATGACCAGTTGATTTTGATCGAAGGCCAATCTCGTATTGAGCTGGAGAGAAAGGGTGAGCAGGCCAGGGTTGAAGTGAATGCGTAGGGCCATCGCGTCGGCATCCAAGTTGCAACGGATAAGACGGTGATGATGTTGCTCAAGGGCAAATTATGACCTCGTCGCTCGCCGCATGTTCGATCTGGCAGTGTTAGCTTCAGATATGAGACTCAGATCAAGTATCTGGGGATAATGGTGGGGGAGAGGATGAGCTTCACAGCTCATCTAACTCATGTTAGGGATAAGCTGATTGCTGCGGAAGGAAAAGTTAGGCGTGTTCTTAGGAATGACTGGGGCATGAGCAGGCGTGCGGTTCTCATTATATTTGGCGTGCGCTTCGTGGCTTGCGCTGCGTGGGGTGCGTCTGTATGGTGCGGGCTTGTCAAGTCTGTTCAAGGCAGAAACAAGGTCTTGTCGTGTCAACGGGTTGCACTGTTGGCTTGTTTGCCGGTGTGTCGTACTGTTTCCACGGATGCTCTTCAGGTCTTGCTGGGTGCTGCTCCTCTGGACTTGGAGGTAATACGTCGCAGGGTGGCTTCTTTTTTGCGACGACTGGATTCCTGCTTCGGATTTGGTGGGTGCTGATGAGGGACGAGTTAAGACTCTTCTGGATGAGTGTCTTGTGGTCAAGTGGAGAAGTAGATGGACTAATCCCTGTAATGGTCGTGTTACGCACCAAATTATTCGTGATGCGGACTTTGTCTGTGGACGCCCAGATTTTGAGTTTAGCTTGAGTCTGGGCTTATTGCTGAGGGGGCATGGTTCCATGAATGCATTTTTGCACTCTAGGAATTTGTCTGATACTTTTCTGTGCCAATATGGTAATGGGCCGAAGGACTGGCGACACATACTGACCGAGTGTCATCCTTATGATGACATTCGTGACTTAGGAGGTATGGGAATAGCCCATACTGGCCTAGTTTTTTGCTACGAGGTCTGACGGGAGACTTAAAGCTGGTACTACGGGCGTCAGGATGCCCGCGTGGTGGCTGTGGTTATACCCAAAGTGGGGAGAGCTTCTGCTCTGTGTGGAGTTGCATTGCAACCGGGTACCGTGACCCATAGATCGGAGGGAGTTTTAGATGGGCTCCGCTCCTACCCAAGGGGGAGACAATGTCCAAATAGCATGGTTTCGAATTGGTACTCATATGTGTTATATATATGGGGGCGTTAGTGGACGCATTGTATTCACCCGTGCGTTAAGAGCACAGTGAGTTAAACGCCGACATATTCTGTAGTAACAAAACACTGCAATTTTGGCAACCATGAGGAATAGACTGTGGAACACCTTCTCTGCCGTTGTCCAGCCCCTGGAAGAGCGGCACATGATCCACTTTGGTGAGCGACGTCTGCAGGCTCTCACTGCGTTGTCGAATGTAAGGGTCGACATGTTGTATGGCTTCGTAGTAAAAGTAACGATTGGTTTCGGTGACGGACTCACTCTCTTTATTTCTCTATCTGTCTCCTCTATCTTCTTTCCTTTCCCCTCACTATCCTTCCTCTTCTTTATTTTTCCTCTATACAGGTATCACAAAGGGACCACGTCAGAGGACCCAAGTGAGCCCAGCATCTATTTTCTTATTCGGGCGCCCTGTTTAATCAAACCTAATCTAACCTACATTTAACTTGTAACTGTGAAGTCAGACTGTGAATAAAGTGAAAAACAATACACACGAAATTACACACAATATTTGGACACAAATTTGCAACTCTGCATATCCACTTGTTAAATACGACCAACTTTGAGTGGCCAAAATAAAATTCAAATTTTATATCACCACTTACAATTTTCAACGTGTGCAACTTAAGCTAAAAAGAAAAAACCTAAAAAATGTGAAAATGAAACATTAAATCTACTTAACCATTTCAAATTAATGGAAATTAAATACTTTCCATACTAGCTGTGGAAACAACTGCTGAATATATACTTACCCCTTGGTAGTTACATGAAACCCTACAATAAGCCTGCAAGTACAAAATTTTTCCTATAAACCCTAACCTTATAAAAATAAACTAATGCCCTTGTGTTTATTTCTCTACCCCTAACTGCTACTTAATTATAATTGCTCCATAAACAAAATACTTACACAGTTATTTATAAATTAAACTTACCTGAAGTAAAAATTAATCTAATATACTTACCTGCTGTAGAATCTGCGTAGTCTATAATTACATTAACTATTTTTTGTGAATTTCTGCATTATTAAAAATAAATACTTAAACATGCTCTACCTGGTTTTTTTTTCGTCCTATGTATAAGAAACCTACTCATTTCCCAGTTAATGCAAGAAACTAATTCCCTTGTTTTTTTCTCTTTTCCTACATAATTGCTTCAATCACCCGTAGTAATTATAATTAAGATCTTTCTATAGCTTTCATTCTCTCTAATTTCTTGGTAAGCTATAAGAAGATTTAAATATATTCTATTTTTTAAGCATTAATAATAAATTCGCTAATGAAGTAGCGGCTTAAATACTAGTAACAAAATAAAGTTTAATAATTTAATATTGGAATTTTAAATATTTTATAATACAGGGCAACAAAATGAATTTTTTGTGATGCCTAAAATTTCATACTGAATTTGAATACATGCACAAGGTAGTAACATCTAATCTTAATATATAAAATTCGTCTGTACGTGCGTTTGACATTGTACTCCTCCTAAACGGCTGGACCGATTTAATTGAATTTCTGCGTATGCCTTTGTGTTACGCCTTGGAAGATTTAGCGTTTCAAATCCGTCCGATAGGAGGCGCTGCAGTCGATATCTGGCTTATTTATCTACTACCTCTTTTTACCCGGTCTTGCACGGTTCTTTACTCTATGAGTACAATTTCTCAGAGTAAGAAAAGCAAATATACAAAAATTTTATATTTTCAACAAAACCCAACTTGAATTTTTAAGAAAATTTAAATAGATCACAGTCATTACCACGCCCACTTTTAAAACTTTTCTCAACTCGAAGAACGGCTGGACCGATTCACCATAACCGAACTTATATATTTCTTCTCTTTTTAATTATTTTTCAATATAAATAGTATTTGAATGCAAAACAACGTTTGGCGGGTAAGCTAGTTCGTTTATAATTGACTTTTGTTCTTAGATTGAATTAACAAAAGTAAATACTTAAGATTTGGGAACAACATAACTGAATTTTGAATTATGGTCTAATAAATTTTCCACAAGTCTTATCATTTTGACGATATTTATAAAGTTTTATCAAAAAAACTTTTTTTCAGGAAAATTTCAAAATTTTTTTCCTAAAAAACTCATTCAAAATCAAAAATAAAATTACGCATATTTCATATATTATATATATCCATTCTGAATTCATTTATAATACGTTATACCGGTACAAACAGAAAGTGATTTTATTTATATAGATTTATTTATTAACAGTAGCAATTATAAATATAATAGTGTGATTAAAAGTGTAGAGTTGAAAAAACAACAAATTGAAAACATAGTATATATTGCACATAAATAAACTAGTTATTAAATAATAATTGATTACGTTTTGTAAATATATAAAAAGCTCTTTTATTAATTGTATTACGAGTAGGAAATTAGAGAATAACATGTTTTTTTAATATATATTTATTGTCTTTAGTTTGAATCGAATACTAATTAATATTTATTTCTAAGTTTCTACGACGAAATCAAAAACAAATATTTTTCATTACAAATAATTAAAAGATTAATGAATAAATTTTCTAAAAAAAACAGTTAAATAGTCTTTTGATTAATTAAAACATTTTTTTAATTAGTGTTTGCATATTCAATAATTGTCTTAAAAATGTCAGCCAAGGAAATTTTCTCGAAAAAAAAATATTTTGTTTTCTCTTTTAATATTGTTTTTTTTTAACAATAAAATTTTAGCTTTAAAAAATATTATAATTTAAAAAAAAATTATTAAAGAACTTTTCGAGTTAATAATTAGAAACAAAAACTGTTTTCTTTCATTGAATTGAAATTTAGAGGCGGCATTGATCTTTAAATTCTTCTATTAATTTTGTAGAATTAAAAAATGATTTTGTTTTTGTGGGAGGCATATACAAGTCTGATCTGTCACAACACGTTGCTGAAGCCCCTATATCTTCGAAATATTTAACAGCTTTTTGCGAATTACAGTCATCACCCCAAATTAAAGAAATTTGTCCTAAATCTTGAGATTTTTTTATTAAAACAGCTCCCTCTTCTCCATTGAAATTTTCAGCATTTGGGGCAGTACCTGCCAATTCAAAAGCTTGAGCATTGTTAATGGCCTGCTCGAAAGTTCTAGTTCTCAAATCGAGAAAATCCTCCCATTTCTTTGTACCACCTTGAGTCAAATACAAAACGGGCAACAAATTCTGTTTGAATCTCAGCATAGTGCAAATGTCAGCATCAAAACTTGAGAATACCAAAGGACGACCACATCCTTTTTGTAAGATAACTTGCAAAACTCTATCAACAAAATAGTTCTTGTCTATTGTTTGTTCAGCTTCAATGCTGCCTTTAATTTTGCGCTGAGGCCATTTAATTTCTATATCTATACCCAAGGTTTTGGGTAAAGCTTCTAGCACGTCTTCTAGAGTTGGAAATATACGTTTTTCAAAAACTGGTTCGTTGTCATGGGATGGATATTCTTTAATTTCATTATTAATTATGGAAAATATACGCAAATTCTTAATGGCCTCATAGGTCAAGTCTTTCAACAATACAAATTCTAATTGGATAACATCGTTGACAACTTTTCCTTGAGGTGCTGTACGCACGCCAAAGTCATGATAAATCACTGGTATGCCATCGGCCGTTAAGTGAACATCCAGTTCTACCATATCGGCGTACACTTCATAGGCTTTTAGAAAAGAGGAAATTGTGTTTTCTGTTTCCTCAGGAGGATTTTCGATATAACTTTTGCCATTTCCACGATGACCTACATTTAAATTAGGCCAACTTTTGGGCCAGTAATGGGCGTATGTGCTACGAAAATCTAGCAAGCTTACATCACAAAAAGGTTTTACTAATAAATATGGCAAAGTTAAACGGGCTATCACAGTATCACCAGCATCCTTAATTTCAAGTATATGATCGCCTTGACTTCCTTGTAAATATATGGGCTCTATAACAGTTTTACCAAGTAATTGATGATCTTTGTTATAAAAAAGTAGATTAAAGCCTACTTCCAAGTCTAACGGCAAAGTTATATGAAATATAATCACATCGTTACGTTTATGTGGAATACCTTCATCCGGTTGCTGTCTAAGTGTACTGTCACCGTATTTTAATTTAGCCACTTCAACATTTACACCGGTTTTGTTTGCATCCAAAATAATTGATAAATCTTTGTTCAAGGGCACTACTTTTATGTAGACATTTTCGGGATCAAATTTATTTATATCATGAACTTGAAACATTTTCTCGCGCTCAAATTTCAGTTGAAGTATCTTATCATGGATCAGCCAGCCACGATTAAACTGAACATCTTTTGTTGTCTCCAACTGGCCAAATATATCAGCACTTGTGTAGTTGGTGATGCAATTGCTTAAAGATCTGGGTTTTAAATGAGTTTCCCAACGTCTAATTTGTTTATGGCCTGCGATATCTTCAGCATAGATGAAATAACGGTAACTAGTATTATGACAATCAGACAACATCACATTAGCTGACCATTCCATTGGCGCACTATTTTTAAATAAGGTAACACAACGTTCCAATTTCCATTCACCCAAGGCCTTGGAATTACCGGTTAATCCAACATGTTCATTATCAGCTAATTCTTGTTGTAAAATTAATCTAAATTTCTTAATTGAGGTTGTATATGAGTCATCTTCAAATTTGTGCTTCTCAGCTGTCGAATTTGCAACTGCCGCACCATCAACAAAGGAAGCTGACTGCTGAAAGAATAAACAACACGTGATTAAGAGTTTTAGAAAACGTGCCATAATCTCTTGATAATAGCAAAAGCAATATTCCCAGTTCAATTAACTTTGTAATGCGTCTATGGTTTTAAATTGACTGAATCAATATGTAAACATCTTTAAGCTTTTTAATGCAACAAATAAATTATATTTGAGAATCTATACTGTTTTTATTTTCAGAGATAATTTTTTTTTCAGTTACATTGAATAAATACATAAATTGAGCTAGTATTTATAATCGTTTTTGTGATTAGATTAAGGAGAGGGGGAAGAATAGAGATAGAGCAAATGAGAGAAATTATTTTTATTTATGGATGTAATAACAATTTTTAAATGCTTTGTTTCATGCAAGTGCAAGTTCGAAACACTCAGTACATTCACATTTATCGAACTTGCAGCTGAACGGCAACGAAATTCCCTTGCAGGTAAATTTTTAATACTTGCAGCCAGTAAACTGACAATTGAGAAACAGTGTTACGTTAGTATTTGACACTGCGATATAGCAACACATTTAAAAGATAAATTTAAATATCAATTTCATATTTTGAATTACAAAAATGCTAACAACAAAATTTTAGTAGGTGTTCATAGTATTGATAATGCAACAACACTTCGTTCATACATATATTTTTATTTTCTACACCAGCGCAGCAATTTTTTCCTTAGAAGTGTAGCCTTTGAGGATATTTTAAGAATGAGCTTCAACTGCGCTGTAAGATTTTCGACTATTTTTTCAACTTTAACGTAGTTAATACGTAGCATATTCAACTTGGAAACTCAGGGTTAGTTACCAATTATCTCTCAAAGATGGAGATAAACAAAGTTTATTACAGGTTAGATTATTGTAAATAAATGAAATAGAAATATGATTAATTTGAATTGATAATGGTCAAAGTGAAATATGTACATTGTACAAACATACATGCATATATATTGTTACGTTTTTGCAGTATCATAAAAAAGTTTAGTTTATTACGATTCGGTATTGTACTATAAAAAACACACAAGAAGTTCAGCTTCTCAGCACTTATTGTAGACTCACATTTTTATTATAACCATATTAACACTTTATTGTTTATTACGCACCTAGTTTACTGTTTACCGTCTCAACTAAAACTGATCATGTCTGACAATCTCAGCATTGCTTTATATACCTTTTGCAGCTCAGAACCTGCTACAAACAGTCAGACGTTACTACATGTTTCTAGATATATCAAGTAATAAAACCAAAGCTTTTAACCAACATTTTTAATCCAGCTAATTCTTGAACACTTAAAACAAACATGAAACCTATACACTAATCCAGATATAAATACTACACATTTTATTTTATAACTCACACACAAACATTACATACACAAATTCTACGTATTAACTTAAGCAATACTCATAAATTGCTATATGAACATAAATACAGTTTCAATAGTAACAGTGGGACAACAGCACAATTATTCGTAACAATATTGTTATGAATATAGCAATTTATTGCTTAAAATCAATTTTTTTATGATAGTGTAAAAACGTAACAATATTATTATTAAAGTTAAATAAAATAATAAAAAAAAACCATGGTTATTAACGTTTATTTATTTTTTGATAATAAGAGTACACAGAGAAGACACATGCTTCACAAAATAAGTCAGGGTTAGTTCCTACCCATATTTCTCTTATTTTTTTTTTTTTTATTGTTCCATTGAAGCTGGATAATTTTTTAAAACCATCAAGCTGGTGTTTGCTATTATTTTGCTGATGGAAGCTATCAAAGAACTAGTGGCAATGATATAAAGCAATTTCACGTCCAACTGTTTACTGAATTTTAATGAGATAATAAAGATATGCAAAAAACGAAAAATCCACAAGAAATATCCCGGAATATTCATACAGAATCCGCATCAATGACAGTTCCGCCGGAAAATAGAGCGAGAGAAACAATAATGCTAAGAGATTGCAAAGCAATGTGTTAGTAGCAACAAGTATAGACTGCAATTTTCACCATATGTTAACATCATTCAATAAATATTTTTCTAAACAAAAAAATCAACATTGTAAAATTTTTGCTCAATTTAAAAAAAATAAGCATATTGTTCATTTATTTGAAAAATAAAAATTCTTTTCAGCCACAAACTGTGCAGCCTGTGAAGGAACTAAATTCCAATATGTGCTTAATGTCTGAAAACAATGGGTTATGAGTAAAAATATGGATATTGTAACAGTTTATCGACAGTCTAGATGTGCTTTATAGTGAACTACACGAAAGAAACTGAAATACGAGTATATATGTATTTTGTTGTTATTTGTTGTAGATTACATTGTTACCCGTGTGGAAGAAAACAAACAATTCAGTATGCACTCGTCTTCCCTACCATAAATAAATTTCAGATACAAATCCACGTAAATAGAATGTAAATGAAATGCAAGAAAACGAAAAGAAACCCTTACGTTCCATAGTGGCCCATTCTGCTGAAAACCGTTGCAAAAATAAAAAATCGCCTATAAAATTTTGAGAAATGCATTATCGCATAGTACAAAGGACAACTTACTAATCAAGAACCGAAAACCCGTTCTTAAATCGGATGAAAATTATGAATTTTAGAACCGCTTAAGTTGTTAATTTTTTAGACTGTAGAAAAAAATTTTATTTTCGACAAAAACTTTAGACTTAAAAAAATTTCTGGTAAAGTTTACAACCGATTGCTAGTTGTTTTTTAACCTGATTAAAAAAAAAATTCTTAATTTTTTTTACTTTAGTGGGCGTGGTTTTCAGCCACCCTATATTTGGGTCGTTTTTGGAAATTAAATAGAATAGAACTAAAAAAGTTACACGGAGGTACGGGAAATATTACATACACAATTTGATGGTTTCGTACACTAACTAATTTAAGGAAATTTGGCTGCCAGATCCTGCCCGCTTACCTGCAACAAGAAAAAAACTGTCCCAACCTCGTCAGTAAAACAAATTAGTTTATATATGACTTTCTTGGTTAAAGTCTTAATAAAGATTTCGAAAAGATTTAAAAAGCAATCAAGAAAAAACTTCTGACACTATAGTATAAGCGCTCACAGATTGTGTCACGCCTACAAAAGGCATAAATATTTTCTGTCACATATCAATACTACTCACAATTTTTTCAGTAATAAATAAAATAATAAATATTAAATAACTACAGTCCTTAATTTTTTTCATCTTTTGTTAACAACACGAATCTGAGAAGCTTCTTGGCTTCTCTGCAGAAAACGCCCAAAGTCTAGGCAGGAATCGAACCTGCGACCCCTATTTAGGTTAGTGTCCTACAGAAGTACCTGATTACATTTCTCAAAAACAATCAAAGAAACAGGACAAAACTCAACAACAAGATTACCTGATAGTAATAGTTTCTTATCGGTATTTTGTATATTATGTTTATTCTTTAGAAAGTAAGCGCAGCGACAAGTCGTGTTAAGTCACAAATAAATAAGATAAAAAATAATGTGTTTTATTACTGTGTGGTAATTTCTTACACAGAACAATTATTTTTAAGAGAGCCGTGATGTAAAATTCAGACTTTTTGAGTTATTCGGAAGATCAGATGACGACTGTACATTTAAATTGTCTCTTAAGGACAGAGTAAATATTTTCATAGGGGAAGAAGAAGCCGAGGATCTGGAAACTAAGCTTCATTCATTATATATGTTTCATAAAAAAAAATTCCGCTTGGTTAGATGAATTTCCAGTAATTAAAGAAATTGAAAATTCTCATACATCTACTGACCAAATAAGAGGTAGACCGGCAAAATATCTTGAAAAGTGTGCACCAAGTACAAGGAAAGGAAAAGCTAAGTATGCTTGCTACAGCCTCAATAATTACACAACATTTATCGAAAACTTTATCTATAAAATACGCAAAAGACAAGGATAGAGTAAAATCAGACATCACAAAGGCAGTGTCGATCGTAAGTCCAGTACAGCTGAACAGGATAAAAGAGAGTATACCTACACTGCCAAACGCTTTCCCTACCAGGTATACTTTAGAAAAAGCTTTAGCATTATTTACGGATTTGGGATTGTCAAAGCAAAAATATTCTATTTTACGAAACTCTTTAAATCATCATAACGTGAATGAACTTCCTTCACACCGTAAAATTACTACTGCAAAAAAAGGAATTCCGATCGGGTTAGAGATAACTGAAGTGTCAGAACAGGTAAAACTTCAATCTTTAATGGATCATACTGCGAGACGTCTAATTCAAAGTCTACCTGAAGAAGAGGCAGCACTACTTTCGGGGTTGTGATGGACCATCCGATCATGACAACTACTGATACAAATATGTTAATGGCTTCTATAAGTTCTTTAAGTCTTAGAAGTAAAAATTCAGAGTACTGGAAAAATCCCCGCCCATCATCTGTCCATTTTTGCCAATATTCAAAGGAGTCTTCAGAAATAATCAAGTCTACAGTAACCAATATTAAAAATCAAATTTATAAATTTAATGCTTCTGTTTTTTAAACAAGGAATGGAAAATTTCTTACTGTCAGCTGGGAATTTTATCTTCCAATGATTAATGTTAAGGTTAGGTTAGGTTACACAGAACGCCCAAATAAGAAAAACAGAAGCTGGGCTCACTTAAGTCCTCTAATGCGGTCCCTTTGTGATACCTGTATTGAAGGAAGTGAAGAAGAAATGCGCTAGAGATAGAAGTGAAAGAAAAGGAAATAAATAAGATGATTAATGGCAAAGTTTTTAATGAAATTACGAATGAATGTCAACTTTAAAATGTGCTATTTGTAAAAGAGCACAAAAAGGCTTTCAAAATTTGAATGATTGAAACAATGATGAGAACAACTACGAATATGGAATTTCTCTATTGCATGCTACAATAAGGAGTTCATTTTGAAGCTGACATATACGAGTATATAATACCATGGGAAGAAAAAACTTTTGACAAAAATGCAATATCAAAGGAAAAGCAAAATTTAAGAAAGTAAATCATACAAAAGGAATTTTTAAAAAAACTTGGAATCAAATTAGACTACTAGACAAATTATACTCGTAGTCATACGGTCACGTCATTTTTGATAATGATGAGGTGACTGCTCAAGTCAAAGATGTCGAGGTTAATATAATAAAAAGGTTTGCTGTTATACTTCATCAAAATTTGAAGAATATGCTTCCAAAACTGTTCAACTTTTAACCCAAATGTATCCTCAAAAAAAATTTACCTCCACCGTTTACAAAATGTTAGCTCATGGGAAAAATTTAATTAAATATCAGTGCATACGAATTGGCTGAATTTAAATAGGAACCTGCACGCAGAAACTTTCAACAAATTGGGTGCTAAACTTTTCTGAAAGTCTTCTAGGGACTTCAGAAGAATAATTTCAATATCCACATAGAAATTACACAAACAACCAGTGAATGGTATAAAGAAAAAAAAGAAATTTCTGGGTAGTGACCTGTTGGCTATTTGCAATTGATGCGGCTGGCGGCTGCGCGGCACTGGTCTGTAAACGTTGGTCTCTGCAGGGAATTTTTGACGCAGCAGGTAAGTTTTATTTGGTACCTCGGCAGGTAAGTATAATTACTTTTTATATTTCGTTCTTATTCAATTAAAATTTCTAATTAAATTTTTTTTTTCAATGTTCAGTAGTGGTCACATTAATAAAATGTAATTTAGAGTAACACTTTTTTTATTTTTCTTAAGAATTTTATTTCTGGGGAATTATTTCATAAGAGTTCACATGTCTATACATCTGTATGTTGGCACTGAATACTTGGAGAGCGTAGTAGTAAATCCATTTCCCAAAAACCAACAAATATTTCCTTTCTGTAATCTGACCACCAAATATTTCTTAGCATCAAACAGAAAAACAGCAGATTTTAAGCAAATAAAATGATTTGCTAGCAAACAAAAATGCTTCTACTGTAACCACTTAAGCGCAAATATTTGTTTCGTTTTTCAGCAAAACAATTATTTGCTCTTGCAAAGTTTTTGTAAGCACAAGCAGGAGCAAATAACAGCTGTGAAACAATGTTGTATACTTTTAAAAATAATCAGTACATACTTTAGATATTTACTGCGTTATTTATAAAATACTGCCTTCTTTTAAATAATTTCTGTTGATATTTGCATAATGTAACAATTTTATAAATTTAGAATCAAATAAATTAATATCAATAATCAATAGAATAAATTAGGAGTCATTAAAGTGTCTGCAGTGAAGTTATATTTTTAAAATCATTTAAAGGGTGTTCACACTCAGTGAATTAAATATATAAATACGGATTTAACGTTAAATCCAATTCATAAATTCTCTATTTATCAAACAAAATTACTTTATTATAATAAGGTTAAAAGACGGTCTCTAAAAAAACAGAAATCAAAGGGAAATTATTTTAAATGCGCACATTTCTCTATTCCATTCAAACTTCTTCATTCCATTGTTTAATGTTTTTATTTGCTCTTGAGACGTACTTATCTATTTAGAAAAGAAAGGAATGAAATCAAAAATAACACCATAACTTATTAATAAGAAAAAGAGTTTTATTGCCTGTTATTGAAATTTTTTTCTTAAATGAACGATACACACAACATCATTCATGCATTTTATTGCGTTTTTTTAATGGAAGTCACGTATACGTTGAGAGTGATTTTGACGAAAATAAAAACGACAATATGACGAAGTCGGTATCCAAAACTAAAATTTACGGGTGCTTAGATCCTTTTTCCTCAAATAATATACTCGTATTTCATAGTGCTATTGTTTTAGAACTTGATATTTACAATTTTCCAAAATTAATAATCCTACTAGTCCTAAATTTGATTATAGCAATTGTGATTTCGACGCGTTAAATTCTACTTTATTTAATATTGATTGGAACATTCTATTTCTAAATCAATCTACTAATACTTCCTATGAAATCTTCATAAAAGAAGTACTTCATGCATGTAAACAACACATTCCTATAAAATCTAAATTGTCACAAAGTCATCCGTGGTACACAACAGGCTTAAAAGTTCTCAAAAATAAAAGAAACAAATTACATAAACTATACTTTTCATCCGGCTCCAATGAAATATTAACCCAATATAAGCAGTGT
Source organism: Thelaira solivaga (assembly GCA_947397855.1). Classification (NCBI taxonomy): domain Eukaryota; kingdom Metazoa; phylum Arthropoda; class Insecta; order Diptera; family Tachinidae; genus Thelaira; species Thelaira solivaga. The sequence goes on from OX377613.1 coordinate 27,813,935, forward strand.
AATAGGGAATTCAATTTCTTGAACAAATTTCTCTATAAACAGTACTTACTTAAAATTGAATTAGATATAAAAATTAATCCAAAATGGTTCTGGTCATTTATACGCTCAAAAAAACGACATATTTTATATCTTTCCTCAGATGATCCTAGTGATCTTTTTGCTGAATTTTTTAAGTCTAATTTCGATTCTAGTGTAGGAAATGTATTGTCTGATAGTAAAATAACTTCTAATATCAATCTTGGTCATATTTCACTATCTGAAAATGCTATTCTAAATGCAATTAATCGTATTAAAAATTCGTTCGGGATAGACGCTGATGGTCTAATCTCTTATTTGATCAAAAATGTGCTATGTCTTAATAAATCTCTCCTAGAAGACAAATTCATCGATCGTTAGAAATTGACATTTATTAATCCTATCTTTAAATCCGGAACGCTTAATAATATTTGTAACTATAGATCCATTTCGAAGCTAAGAGTAATCTTTAAAGTCTTTGAATATGTGGTTTTGGACATATTACATTTCCTTACGAAATCCTTCATTATTTCCCAACAGCATGACTTTCGTAATAATAAATCTGCAATTTCTTATCTTACTGTATTCACTGATTTTTACTTTTCACAATTGGGGCTTGGTTCTCAAATTGATGTAATATACACAGATTTCTCCAAAGCTCTCGATAAAATTTCTCACTGCTTACTTTTAAAGAAATTGTTGGACTTAGGTATACATTCGTCTTTCCATAAATGGTTGCCTTCTTATTTGTTGGATAGATTTTGCATATTTCAAGTAGAAGCACATAACTCTATACCGTACGTTCAAACGTCTGGTGTTCCACAAGGTAGTGTGCTAGGACCCTTACTTTTTACTCTATTTATTAAGGACTAGATATTTTTACCCGGTCTCGACCGTCCTGGTCTTTTATTACGCTAGTCTATTATATATCAGAGGCAATAAAAGTATTTATTTTGATATAGATCAATTTGTTACTAAGAAATATGTACGAGTATTAGAAATAAATTATCAATTTCTATTTTAATTATGGTTCACTATTTTGACGATAATTGCTTCCACATAAGAGACTTTTTTGTAGGACTATTACGATTCAACGATATTTGCGGCGCAGGCCAAAATATGTCCCCGATTGTAGAATTTTTCCTACTTACTTTACACCTATCTTTACATTTTGGACAATTTGCACAATATCTTTATTAATTATAGCCTATTTTTATTATATTCTGATGTATTTATAAGCTAAATTATTATAAGGTTTCATTAAAATCCATTCAGTAGTTTTTGCGTGAAAGAGGAACAAACATACACACTCACAAACATTCAGCTTTATAATATTAGTAGGATGTATCAACTTACTTTACATATGCCAATTTTCTTTTGTACGCTGATGACCTCAAGATATATTCAAAAATGGATAGTATAACTGATTCTAATAATTTACAATCCGACCTTGATAAACTGAGTAATTGGTGTTTCAGTAATCATCTCAAATTTAATCTTGGTAAATGTGTACATATCTCTTACACAAGACGTCGAAGCCCGTTAACTGCAGTTTACCGCATCGAGCATGACATTATAAAACAGGACCAGGTGATTAAGAACTTAAGCATTATTTTCGATTCTAAATTAACTTTTTTGCCTCATTTCTCAAGCCTCATGCCTCAAATCTTAGCTTTTATTAGAAGAAGCTATTATGAATTCAGCGATCCTTGCACGTTTAAAATGTTATATTCTACATATTTTATATCTAAGCTGGAATATGGGGCTATAATTTGGAGCCACCATTGCGTAATTCACATATCGTGGCTTGAAAAAAATTCAAAGAAGCTTCATTCGGTATGCTATACCTCACTTAACCCTTATTCAACCTCCACCTTCTTATGAGTCACGTTGTCTTCACTTAGGCATGACCAGCTTGGAAAAGAGACGTAAAGTTCAGTCAATGATGTTTATATATGACTTAGTAAATAACAACATTGATTACCCTGAACTATTAAGTATTATGCCGTTTTGTGTACCAGATAGGCTATTACTTCGACATAGAAATATGTTTTATTTTCCATTATGCCGTAGAAATTATGCTGCAAATAGTCCATTGACTAGATCTTTAACTTATCTAAATACTTTAAATGAACACCAGAATTTAACGTCTCAAAAAATTGTTTTAAAAACTTTCTTTTCTACAATTTAAATTCAATTAGTAATTAAATCAATTATTTAAATTCAATTATCATGTAAACCAAGAGTATAAAATTCAGTTTATATTTATATATTCTAGTCTGTAAGGAATCTATGTCCATAGAATAAATAAATAAATAAACATAAATATTAATAAGAATGAAAATGAAGGTCTGTTATAGTGCATTTACATTGAACCGAAATCTTTTAAATTTGATATGAAATCTCTTTTTAAATCTCTACCGTTTACATTATATTATTTATGACAGATATCAAGATTTCATTTTCGTAACACTTATCATTTTTTTGTGTATGTATTTCCATACATTTTAAAATAATTTTTTATGTGTTTAATTTAATTTTTTTTTGTGTTTTTTTTTCATCCAAATGTCAAATTTTCTTGTGCAGTGTCGTATTTTTTTGGCGTATTAATAACAAAACCACCGTTGTATGACTAAGTACACCAGGATTTTGGCAAAATCTAGTAACAAACTAGATTTTGTTTTGTATGGGAAATCTAGTCAAATTGAACTAGATTTCGATCAAAATCTCGTATCAACTAGATTTCGATCAAAATCTCGTATCAACTAGATTTGGCTTCAGTGTAAATTGCCTATTATTGTTATCTTTTGTATTCATAATTTTAGCACACAAGATATGTTATTTTTTTAAAAGCAAAATTTTTGTTCCGAAGTAAAAAACGAAAATAAAACAGAGCTTAATTATACATCTAAATCAAGTAATTCGATCACACTTAAATCTAAAAAGTAAATAAACAGCAGTGGCTGGATTTATTACCCGCAACTTAAATATCGATTTCTCACAACCATTTAATCCATGTCCGCACTTATAGCATCCCATTTCTTTTTGATTCCTCATAAAAAATGCTGCGCCACGGCCTAACAAGAGAAATACTTCAAAATATTCTACAATAATTTCTTTTATTTACGAGTGTGTGTATGCTCTTAAGCAAAAACTTTTATTTGTTTTGATTATTTGGCCTAATATTTATTTGCTATCAAATATTTGTCATTTGTGACCACAGCGCCAATATGTTTTTGAACAGTTGAGTTTGCCCCTATTGGTAAGCTGCTTGTACAAACAAAAATGAACAAATAAATGATCGTAATGTGACCGCAAATAAAACTTAGTACTAATTTAAAATCTTTTGACAAATATAACACATTTGATGCTGATATTTGCTAGGTATGACGGTAGCTTTACACACAAGAACTTCATAATGAAGCAATAAGTTATTTTTGAAGTTATTTCTATTACAACTGAATCCTAAACCTTTTGTGAATACAGTTAGAAATACCTTTAATTACTACTTATCTATTCTTGCTGAAAGCGTTGTTCATTACAAATACAGAAGAATTGCCTTAACTTAAAATATATTGATTTTTTTAACTCAAACGAAACACTAGCATTTTGCAATATTATAAATTACGTAAAATGTAGGCTGCCGGTGTCTTCCATCCCAACACTTATGCAGCTTTCTGCCTTATTGAGGTTTTTAACAGAAGACGGATTGCACAAGTTGTTGGAAAAGGCTCCGATGTGGCTTTGGCTAAAATAACAATACTTAAAACTATAAGTCGTATGCTCATTGTGTGCAAGGAATACCATAACTCATTCAATATGATGCGGACACCTTTCTTAAATCTTTTTGCAATGTCTGGATTTTCGTTTTACATAAAGCGTAAGAATATTGCAACTTGTGTGGTGTTTTTAAGTTTTCCATTTTAAATAAAAATATATTATTATCAAGGGCTACAATCACACCGCGACCTTTAAGATCTGTTGTACAGAAAAAAAAATTTATCTTTTATTATGCTAATTGCTTATTTCTCTAAAAAAATTTTATTTTACAATGAAATTTAAAATTATTTTCAAAAAACTTCATTTGTAGAACATGGAAATTCACTACGAATTTATATTCGAAAACAAAAAGTAAATGAAAAGTAAAGAATAAAATTGAGAACATCAAACATTCAAATTGAAATGATATCAAAGTGGAATGTAGAACATGTCTGATAGTATACATTTGCAACATTAATATTTCATTCGTTAATTACTTATAAGTTTTTATTTGTTTTAAATAGTTATCTATACATATACTGACGGACTTATCATCATCGTAGAGCCCAAACGGCTAAAGCTTCGGACTTGAAATTCGGTAATCAGGTGCACGTCCCAATAAGAAGAAATTTTTGGAAATTCGAATATTAAGGGGGTAAAAAAGGGAAAAACGGGTAGAATTTCTTGTATCTCCGGAACTACTACAGATAGAGCCAAAGTTCAAACAACAAAATATTCTATTAAAAAAATAAGCGGAAGGGTATTTGGTATTTTTTCGATATTTGTACATTTGTGGCAAAAAAAGGGTAAAAACTAATGTTGGTACGTTTTTTTAACCCCATTTATCTTTTCAAGTAACAATCATAGCAACAACAACTAAATTGTATTCGTCTCTTCTTAAAAAAGTCTGCAATGTATATTGGCACTTTTTTAAAATTCGAGCATATAAGGGGTAAAATATGTGCCCCTTTTTACTACTATTTCTAAATGTGTACTATAATGTAAATTGATGCAGCATATAAACATTTTATTACTAATTTGTAGTACCCAATAAAAATCAATAAAAGAGATATTTGGACTTCATATTTAAACAAGTTTAATGGTATTTTTAATGTTATGTGCAAACCTAGAGTTTTCACAATAGCAGTAAACGGTCTTTAACAAAATAAAAAATCGTTAAGTGGACAAAATAGTACTTTTTATTGATTTTAATGGTACTTTTTGATATTTTATTATTAACAGCCCTAGAACTACGAGACTAAGTTCAAACGGTTCAGGTTAAATTGAAAAGTCATTAGGTGACAAAATGGTACTTTTTATACATATTAATGGTACTTTTTAATTTTTTTAATGTAAACACACCAGGCAGTACGATATTAAGCTCAAATGGTCCCAAGCAAAGTGAAAAATCATTAAGAGGACAAATGGTACTTTTCATAATTTTTTTGGTACTTTTTGGTATTTTATTATCAAGGAATGTAAAATTATGGGATTTGGCTCAAATGACCTAAAGTAAGGTAGAAAACCATAAAAATAGTACTTTTTATTGTTTTTATTGTTACTTTTTCAGTTTTTCATGCTAACAACACTAGAACTATGAGATTTTGGTCTAACGCTCTTAAGCAAAGTAAAAAACTATTAACAGGCAAAAAGTACTTTTTTTTTATTGATTTCAATGGTACTTTTTGATTTTTTAATATTAACGAACCTAAAGCTATTAGACTGAGCTTAAACGGTTCAGGACTAGGTGAAAAATAATTAAGAGAAGAAAACTGTACTTTTTATTAATATATTTACTATAATGGTATTTTTAGATTCTTTTAACATTAACGATAAGACCGAGCTCCAACGGTGATCAGTAAATACAAAAATCAATAAATTGACAAAAGTGCCCTTTTTCTATATTTTAATGATACCTTTTAATATTATTTGTATTAAAAAATTTAGAACTGAGATTAAATAGTCTACAAAGAAATTCGAAATTATAATAGCTTCAAAGTAAGTTATATTCTTTTTTTTTTTGTTTTGTAAAGAATGGCAAGTGCTTAGTTTTTAAGTATTAGAAATATACTTATGTTAATTGTTTTGTACATTTTTTTTCAGGTAGTCCCGTACAATTTTTATAGACACATGATTTGCATACTTGTCTTTCTCAATAAGTTTTTGTCTTTTCAAATATATAATTTTTCAACCAATCTGCTGCCATATTGTCCTAACACAGGAATGTTTTCCCCAGGGTTGCATTAAACTGGTGGTGATAGATCCCATAACACGGTGTGTCCACCAGTGGTGATCCAAAATCCATAACAAACTTAATAAAATTATATTTTCTTGTAAAACATAATAAATAAAATATGTGCGATTGTGAATCGATAAAAAGCTAAAGCATGTTGCTTCTATAAAATTAATATGAATCTATGAGATATAACCTCGGAAAGCGAAAATAATATTTTCATTATTCATTTGAATTGCAGGTATTCCCAGCTTCCGTTGCCGCTTTTACCATTTAGATAATTGTGATATGACTTTGAATGCTGACAGAAAGGAGCTTAAAGTGGTTGGAATCTTCCCTTTGTAATTCTTCCCATAGTTTTCAATATCTTTTAGGTATAACACAGTTTTTGTGACTTCGAACTGTGTTGTGAATCACTGTTTTCTGTATTTTTGTAATTAATTATATTTTATTCATTGTAAGCCTAATTATAGTACAATGAAATAAAGCGACCTATTGCGCAATAGCCATTATAATAAGCACTTATAATTAAAAATATTGATAAAAACATTTTACATAAAAATCACAAAACACGTCAAAATAACCCTTGAAACCCGGTAATGACCTTCAGACAATCAAAATAAAAGCTTAAATAGTTTTAAGTTTATGTAAAAAAAATCAATCGGTAAATATATTTACAGTTTTCATATGGTCTTCCAGAATGAGAAATTGTGTTGCATCTATTACTCACTGTAATAGAGCACGTTGAAGTTGTACAGACTCTTGTAATTTAGTTTTTCATTCTATTATTTAACAGCAGTAGAAAGCCTTATATTTGTTTTAATATTTTTTAACTAGAAACACGAAATTTGTCATAAACCGGAAATAATTGATTTTTCTGTTGTCGATTTAGGGATTTTTCTATTAAAAGCTTTTGCCTTATTGCTAATAAATTATCATTTTGAATAGGCTAAGGAGGTTTGTATTTAAATAAATATCTGTGTTAATAATAAATTCCGTTTGCTTTGTTTTTATAAGTACTTTATGTCCTTTTTAGCAAAAAAAAAATTTTTTTGGCAATTTATCAACAAAATCAAATTAATTTCTTTGTCAAGTTCAACAAAATATTTTTATATTTTTTATCACTACCACGAACTAGGTACTAAATGTCATTCAATTTAAACAAATAAATAATGTTATGCATTTGGTTTTTATAAGCTGTCTGTTTACTACAAAACAAAAGAGCCAACAACAATATATAGCTTTTATAAAGCTTTTTATTTTAAGAGCATCCGTCGTCAACTTAGTGCTTCTTAATATTTTCTATGCGGACAATTTTCGATTTAAGGGAGACCATACAACGACAACATGCATGCGTGTTCAAGTGTTTGTCACAGCGGTTTGGTCGTGTATGGACATTTTGTGTGATTGAACGCTGTGCTGTAGCGATGTCAAACATATTTTGATATTTTACTAAGGGTGCAAGCTTGTTGCTATTGTGTATGAAAATGCACGAACATTTGTATTTATATAAATAACTAGATTTGTTCTCCGTAGTTCATTTTAGTGAGTCCTCTTCTTAATTCAAAAATTAAAAAGAAATAGTTCGTTCTATATTTCTAGAACTATTTGATCTTTTGTATCTTTATCACTTTTTTGATTGTCATTGTAAGGAATTTTGTAGGAAAAAAGAAAGCAAAACAACAACATAAAATTCGAAAAAATTTTTAATTTAGTTTTCGATTTCTTTTTTATAATGTAATTCAAAAATTACTTAGTCATTATGGCTAAAAAAAAAATAAGGTTTAATTTTAAAATCTTGAAATTAAGCTTTTTAGCATTCATAATACATTTTCTCTTCTTCAGTTTATTTGTTTTAAATACCATTTTTGTAAAAGAAAATAATTTGCAACTTTCGTTCCTTCGTTATTGTTTTAATTTAAGTTTAGTTCGTTCGTTCATTTATAGGTCGTTCATTTAAAATAAAGAGCAAGGAAATGAACTATACGAATTCAAAACACGGACTAGTTCGTTCAGTACAAATAAGTGCAGGGTACAATGTGTACAACACTATTAAATGCAGAAACTGTCGTCTGTCAGGGTAAAATTTTAATTTGCAATAATGAAATTTGCTTTAATGAAATTCTTGCAACGAGTGCTTGACTAAAAGTAATCATGACAGCAATAAAAAGCTGTCATGCGTGAACGCTAATGATTTCGCAGTTGTAAGTTATTCTCGTGAGTGCCAGTGCCGGGCGTTAATAAACTCAAATTTACTTCAAAGAATATAGTGCAAAATTGTGATTTCCTTCACGGGATTCAAGGTGGTACGTCCCCATCACAATGTGAACTGCAGTGTTAATCTATACATCTATCAAGTCTGCAATGAAATATTGCATAAAAATTTAAAAAAACCAAAATGCGTAAGCCTTAACAATTATGCGATCGTAAGTTATTCTCCTGTGTGCCGGAAGTTAATGAACTTATAATATTTTCTACATATATATATTTACTCGCGCTTTTTAGTTCAGTATATGTACCCATTATCAATAATATTTCCATATAATTCCTTATTATTGAAGGTACATAATGTTTTTTATTTGTTATTTTAATTTCTGATAACTTGATATTATTTGAAATGCAGAAAAATTGATTTTAACCCGAGACACTGGTTTGGTGGAGTGATCACTTTCGCAGAAATTCCTTTCCCCTCATCAGCACCATCTGTGTCACCAACTTTTTTGGGATGCTATGTATTGTTAATGTTAAGTATTTAACTCAAGTATATTAGGAAATAGAATACGAGAATTTTTTAACCTTAATTTTTTAACTTATGTTTACTTTAAAATAATAAACTTCCAAATTGTGATTTCCCTCATGGGATTCAAGGTGATACGTCCCCATCACAATGTGAACTAGACATCTACACAAATGTATTTGCAAATACAAACAAAAATGAGTTCACATTTCAGGAACAACAAAATTCATGATTGAGTACTTACTTGTGCTTGCTTGCTTTTTGTGTTTGTATAGATTCGAATTTGTAGAAATCGCAAATACATCAAATGGATTTGGTAATTTTAAGCTATGACTCGTAGCTACAGGCATTAACACAGAGAATCTCTATACATCTTTATTAAAGAAGAATGAGGGAGGCAATTTAAATCAGAATGATTGTTTTTCATTATTTTTCGACACTGTTGTTGCCGGATATAAGGTAATGATGTTTCTAAAAGTCGCCACGGCTTATGGAAACACAAAGTGATTGGCTGAAGAGTTCAAGAGAAGCAAATGAATGCTTCTTAGTTTTTAAAATAAAATACAGCCAATTTCAAGGCTATGATAATAGTGATCCTTTATTTACAAAATTCTCTTCCTTAAATACAGTTACTCACAGAAATATTTTGCTTAAATTTTTTTAACAAAAAATTTTTTTTATAAATAAATGATATGGAAGGTATTAGATATACTTATAAATTTTTTTCTTGTAAATAGTATTAAAGCATAGTCTGTCGGATAATTCTTGCAAAAAAAAAAAAAAAAAAAAAAAACAACAACAACAACTTTTAATTCAGTATAGTTTTTCCGGCTTTTTATTTATCAACTGCGTAATTTTAACTTCACAAAAGTATTTTGCTTTTTGAAGACAACCATTATTTTTTTTAATTTGAAAGGAAAAAAAATTATATTGCATCTCCAAAATATATATGAGATATATTTGATCGATGTCGGCAAACAATGAAAACGTGATAAAACGAGCCAAAGAGTGCGATAGTATGGAAAATATTCCACGAAAAGGTCGCACAAAGTTAACTTTAAGAAATTAAAGACAAATTCTTAAATAAAACCGTGAAATTCTTAAAGCTAATAATAAAGGGTGGTTAAATTTTAAGGGTCGATGTTGATTTTGAATAAAACACAAATTATTTAGGAAATTATTGTCATTTCTTTTCATTATGACAACATGGTATGGTTCAGTTATGTATGGAACAAAATATAGGCAATATGGCCACCGCGACTTCGGCGGCACATCTCCATCCGATGGTCCAAATTTTCGATGACGCTGAGGCATAATTGAGGTTCTATGCCGTTAATGTGCCGAATTATCTCATCCTTTAGCTCTTGAATTATTGCTGGCTTATCGACGTACACATTTTCTATCAAATACCCAAAAGAAAGAAGTCCAACGGTGTCAAATCACATGATCTTGGCACCCAATTCACATCGCCACAACGTGAGATAACACGGCCATTGAATTTCTCGCGCAACAGAGCCATTGTTTCATTATCTGTGTGGCAAGTGGCACCGTCCTGTTGAAATCACATATCGTTCACATCCATATCTTCCAATTCAGGCCATAAAAAGTTTGTTATCATCTCACGATAGCGAACACCATTCACAGTAACTGCCTGACCGGACTCATTTTGGGAAAAATACGGCCCGATGATGCCGCCAGCCCATAAACCGAAAAAAACCCTCATCTTCGCCATAAAAGTTTCGTACGAAACAATTCTGGCTAAATAAAAAATCATACATTCAAGGATTTAATCAATTTAGTGTTTTTTTAGTTGTCTAGTAATATCGTTAAGTAGTACTATAAAGCATAAAATTCACATTCAAATCAAAAAACTAAATTAACGCCCATGTTCTGAAAAATGCGCGTTTTCAAAACGAAAAACGCTAAAGCATGTTCTGGAAAACACGCGTTTTGCTTACATTTTTTTCATAAAATGTGAATGGGAAAATGCCAGTTTATAAGTAAGCAATTGACACACACAATTGACAAAATCAAAGTAAATTTTTTAAAATCGTATTTTTTATAGAAAAATGCTAATTTTCTTTTAAATTTTGGTTTAAATAAAAAGAAAACATATTTAATTTGAATTGTGTACCATTTCATTTTCGCTTTTACTCTTTGTTTCTGCAAAATTTATCACTTCGCTTCAGTGTATGCTTGCGGCTTGAAAATGCCAAAACTAAGCGTTTTGCGTTTTGGAGAACACCTATTTTGCGATTTCAAATCATAATTCGCTTATGACTTTTTCAAGCCATTTTATGTTCTCTTCTACCATAATTCGAAAGATTCTTATAATAAAGAAATGAGCTTGGATACCATTTGAAGAAGGTTCTGCCATTATTCCCATAATAACCAATTTAGCATAACAAAACAAAATCAGATGAAGCTAGTTAGTTTGTTCACTTCATGAATTTAATAAGGTAAAAAAAGTGATACCTACGCATTTAGACCTAAAACACACGAATTGTATGTTTTATCTGTACGTTATGTGACGTATTTGCGCTAGTTATTTAAGTAAGTGTTATTTTATTTCTAACTTTTGTGGTAAACAAATACTTGTTATAGGAGTTCTAGACGATCATTCATTCATCGTCAATCATGAGGGTGTGTGCGTGTTTTTTAAAGATGGCCGTCACATGCATACGTTGTGTGTGAATTTGACGAAAATCAAAACTAGTTTGAAATTTGGGCAAAATTTGCTGGTCTGGCACCACTTCTGTAATCATCATTTTTTTGGGTAAGGTTGAGTGCACATCGCGGAAATTTTAGAAATAAAAATGGAAGAAAACATTTTTTTCATTTATTTTTTACAGTCCTTCATCCAAACTGATTTTGTTTTTTGCTAGTACTAATGCAATAGCATTTTTGTGACATCATTTTATTTATTTTCAGACATTAAAAAAATCACATAAAAATGAGATTGATATCAACAAGTTTGATGTGTGTATCAGCTAATTTAAATTTTTCACTAGCACAAATGCATAATTTGACGTCAATCAGACTGCAATTCAACATGAGAATATTAAAAATTCTGATTTGCTGTAATAAATAAAATTTATTTAAAATTTTGCTTGAGGCAAATAAAACTATTTTTTTTTTATTATTATTTTTAAAAAATATATCATTTGGAATGAAATGATAATTTTTTTTTATTAATTTTAAGTTTTTTGAACTGAAACTAATTATTTATTAATTAAAAAATTAATATATTAGAAACTTTTGCTGTAAGAAATCCATCAAATAGCAAATTTTAAATGACTCCTGTAAAATCAGGTTTTTTTAATTATGACGGAATGAACGTTAGTGAGGGATAAAACACAATACTAAGGTTTAGAGAATACATCATGTGCTTTGTGTAAGGTGTTAAAAGTTGACTTGTCTTGTCACATATTGGTACAAAAATTAAAATAGAGAAGGCAACTTGCAGTCAGTCGGTCAGTATGTACGTAGACAGATTTTCAATCAATATAAAATTTTTTAGAAGTTCAAACTTTTCAATATCAAACAACTTATATCGAAATTCTCATATTATTTCATAAAAAAAATCAATCCTTTTCATTCGATGCCGAATGCGATTATTTTCATGTTATTCAATTAGTTATTTTGTAATATTTACTTCAAAAGCATGAATAAAAAACTGATTCTATTTATAAAAAATTATTAATTAACTAAAAATCATGATCATATATTTTGTTTAGTTGTAAATATATTTAATGCGCGAGCAAACATCGAACACTATTGTAAATCTTTTATCAAAAATTGTGGAAAAAGATAATTTTTACGTAGCTTCTATACGAAGGGGACAGATACAGGAAATAAAAATCCAAACCCTTGGCCCATGTGGCCAAGAGTTCGGCCACACAAAATCTTGCTGCAAGCTTCCATCTGTTAGCGTAGTTTGTGGTAACGCACATAAAACCACGGAGTGTACAGCACTTATAAACGACATCAATGTAAGGAAGTGCAGCAATTGCGGTGGAAGACATTATGCTAATTATAGAGGTTACTGAAGCTAATGCAATGCCTAATGGTGTACATGGGAATAAAATGAACTATGCCCAACAACACTTCGATGGCTTACCAACGTCTTTTATATGCCCAAGTACTAAGGAGCAGCCCTCAACGATACCAGCTCTAGTTTAATCGACAAGCTGACGGAGACAATGAACAATTTCATGACTAACATGAAAAATGTTATGAGTAATATGCAGGGAATGTTTCAGGAGATGATGCGGAATCCGAACATGATTCTGCAGATACTTCTTGGATAAAAATAGAAGGACCCAGTTGCGTATTTGCTACTGGAATGCGAACGGGTTATCCCAACATAGGTTCGAGGTAGAAAATTGCCTACACAGGCAGGAAATAGACATCCTTTTGGTATCCGAAACATATTTTACTGTAAGAAATTGCTTTAGAATTAACGGGTTCATTATTTATGACACTAAATATTCAAGTGGAAAGGCATGTGGTGGCACGGCCGTCATTGTGCGTAAAAACGTGAGGCACTTTGTTATGCCAGAATTTGGGAAGGATTACATTCAGGCAACCTCAATAAGTCTTACTGATTTTCATACCACAATTTCATGTGTATATTGTCCTCCAAGACACATAATTAATAGCGACAATTTCAAAAGCTTCTTCACTCTCATCTCTCCTAGAACATCCCCCTAAGGAACTCGGCTGATTTACAATATGCTCTGAACCACCTTACAGACGTTATTACTTGTGCAGCTAAGAATGCAAGTCCAATGAGAAAAACATATAGGAAGAAACCGTTCAAGTCAGCAGCTGATATCGAAACCCTCCTCCGACAAAAAAGAAAATTGAGAAAGGAATGGCAGAGAAATCGTTCTCCAGCTTTAAAGACCCAATTGAATTTATGTCAAAAAACACTTAAAGAGCTGCGTCTACAGCATGAGTCAGTGCTTGCAAATTATTTAAGTAACTTGGATCCAACAACAAAAACCGACCACCGCCTATGGAAGGCTGTGAAGCATATGAAGTGCCCTACTTCCTCCGAACCACCACTAAGACTTGAGGACCTTAGTTGGGCTAAAAATCCAAGTTAACGAGAAAATGCTTTTGCTAGCCATCTGGAAAACGTTCTCACTCCACGGAAAACCGGATAAAGACGCTACTCAAATTACGTCATACAGACCTATCAGTTTACTATCCATCCTATCAAAGCTGTTCGAAAAGGTCCTCCTCCAGAAAATAACGCCCCATCTAGCAGAGCGAAATATTATTCCAGAACATCAGTTCGGCTTCCGGGCTGCCCATGGAACTACAGAGCAGGTTCACAGAATCGTTACTGCAATCAGGTCGTCCTTCGAGAAAAAGCTGTTCAGTATTATTCATTGATGTCTCCCAAGCATTTGATAAAGTTTGGCATGACGGTCTCCTTACAAAAGTAACACGACTTCTTCCTGCAAACACCCACAAGCTGATTAAAAGCTATTTGACTGATAGAACATTTAACGTACGGTCAAAAAATGTATTTTCACCAGTTAAGAAGATCTTTGCAGACGTTCCCCAAGGAAGTATACTTGGCCCGCTATTATACATCGTCTATACATCTGACATGCCTACAAATCGAAATATTATCACGTCAACGTTTGCAAATGACACAGCATTCTTAAGTGTGAACAAAGATCCTAAAACGCATCTGAGCGCTTACAAGCTCATATAAACGAGCTGGAAAGTTGGCTAAATAAATGGAAAATCAAAATAAATCCATCAAAATGTGCCCATGTGACATTCACACTAAGAAAGGCAAATTGTCCGCCAATAAAAATAAATAACGTCATTCTTCCGGTAGAAACCCAAACTAAATATCTAGGAATCCATCTAGACAGACGCCTAACATGGTCACGTCACATTGAGGCCAACATCTCAGCTATAAAACTAAAAACAGCTCGACTAATGTGGCTAATAGGACTATTTTCATCCCTTTCTTTGGAATAAAAAGTTCTATTATATAAAGCCATTATTAAACCAATCTGGACATATGGCATTGAGATATAGGGAACTGCGTGTGCATCTAACATCCAAAAGTTACAAAGAAGACAGTCGAATATTTTACGAACAATAGTCTGCACCCCCTGGTATATAGGAAATGAGAACATCCACAGAGATCTAGAAATTCCAACGGTTCGGGAAGAAATTGGGAAATATTGTACTAAGTACGTTCACAAACTGGCGACACATCCAAATGCCCTCGCCAGGGACCTGTTACAGTTCGAGGGACACAGGAGGCGTAAGAGAAGTGATACCTTGCGCCTAGTGAGAAGAGACATATAACTTTTTTTTTATTTAACCGTAGAATATTTCTTTTATTCTTAGGATTTGAATACCAGTAACTAGTTATTACATTGGTAATAATTATTTAAGTTTTTTATATTTTTATTTACAGTTAAGATTTGGATACTTATTGTAATTTTTTTATAGAAAGATTCAATAATTAACGGCCAGGCTCTCTAAAAAGAAAATTATCGTTCGCTTCGACTTCAGACGACAAACAGATGACAACAGATTCTATATGAAATTTTCTTTTTAATTAAAAAATTAATTTTTGAAGCTTTTTTGTTTACAATTTGTTTTTGTGAATGTATGTATCGGTGTTTTATATTTTTCTTTCTGCTCTCTTTCGTTGACAGTTTAAGTACTGTATCATGTAGTGTTTTTTAAAGTACATTTCTGGTTTACAGTGGGTTTTCTCTGAAACTGGCGATTAATTTATGAACCTGTTGTTGTGACAACATAGTATATTGAGAAGGTTTGCGGTAAACAACGTAAGGCCAAGCGAACGATAAGTCAAAAGTTAGTGAGCCCCGTTTTCCGTCGAAAATGAGTGACTGGTTTTCTTTCGCCTTCGCTTCGCATCGAAATAGGGAGCCTAGCAGTAAAACTTTTAGCAATTAGACTATTTTTCTTTGTAATTAGAAGAACGTTTAATTAATAGACAATATGCAGGGGTTCTAACGCCAAACTGGACAAGACTTGTAAATGTACTTCAATTTTAATAAAAATTGCTCCCATATATTGATTTTTTTTAACAATACAAATCCGCGAAGATTCTTGACTTGTCTACAGAAAATACCCAAGTTCTAGGCAGGGATCGAACCTGCGACCCCCAGATTGATAGGTTAGTACGCTACTACTAGTATACGGGGGTACCCCGTATATAGCCATTGTGACTTCATCTTACACATAGAAACTTCCCTACATTCATGGTGTAAGTAACATTACAAAAAGGAATATATATTTATTGTGTTTTGCTTTTGAGGCCTCTTCTGCCAAAAGTTGTATTCGGTGGTTGACACGGTAAGCTGCGGTCACAATACACAAATATTTGTCGAAATAAGTATAGCCACTATGTCACCTACATATACGTTTTAATATTTTTAAGTCTATTAGTCAGTCTATTTAATTTTTTTATTAAAACACAATGTACTTGGTTTATTGTACTATTTAAACTAATTTTATGTAACGCAAGTCATGTTAGACTATAAAAATATTTGCAAAAAAGTAGTGGTTACTCTTATTTTGACAATTATATTATTATAATCACGATAAACATGTTTATAGTTAGTTTTAACCATACTATGTTTACCGTCAAAGATATGGCTAAATTTATCATATTATTTTTGATAAAATTTTAACTGAAACCATAAATATTGTTACGTTTTTACCCTATCATAAAAACGTTTAGTTTATTATGGTTCTTTGTTCTAAAATGAGAACACAATTAGTTCTCTTTTCTGAACTCTTTATTTATAACCGTCACAACGACACGGATAGTCCATAGAATCATTGTACTTCTTAGTAGAGTATGTAGTAAAAAAATAGTTGGCAAACATGTTAGATATGATTGTATCGTCACTTGATTTGGACAGTTGAAATGACAGCATCATAGGAAAGCCCATAGTTTTTTTTTTAAATTTACGAATTTATAAAATATCTAGGGTTACGTTTTAAATTAAATTTAGTTTCATTTAAAAAACAGTCATAACACTGTTTATTTATCTTATTATATTCAGCACGGCTCACTGAATATTTAAGATAATCAAAAGCAGATCCCGTTAGCTTATACTTTTTATAACATTTATTTTTTTATTTTTGGCATAAGATAAAGCTCTATTGCACCATGGCGGCCCAGAAGAAGATTTTAATTTATGATTTGGAATACATATGTTCATAAATGAAGATATTTTATCATAGAAAACAGAAAAAGACTGATCCATAGCCTTGACAGAATATTGCTCCAATTTTTATTCAGAATATATTCATTTAAAGCAAAATAATCAGTTTTTTTAAAAGAAAAAACTTTCTCAGTATTGATAGATGACGATATTTTTCTTTCCGGTGTATAATATATTAGCATTTCTATAACTGGATGATATCGATCTTCAGAAACAATAATGGGAAAAGAATGTGTGTTTTAAATTTTAATTCCCAGTCAATAATAAATCCTAAATATTTAATATGATTCCCTTTTTCTAAATATAACTTGATTGTTTATTTTGAAAACCTGATTGCTATTTGTATTTATCTCTAGTATTTTTGTTTTGTTTTCATTTAATTTAAGCTTGTTCATTTCCAACCACTTAATAACATTTTTCATATCCTGTTCGAGTTTATCATAGCATTGTTCCTTCGATTTATCTTCCGCGAAAATAAGCGTATCATCTGCATAAAGAATTATTTCACATTTATCCACTATTTTTGGTAAATCATTTATATATATTATAAATAATAAGACTCCTAGAATTGAGCCCTGTGGTACTCCGTATTCGTTGTCCATTGAATTGGATCGCACGTTGTTAACTTTTGTTATTTGTTTCCTTCCCGTCAGGTAAGATTTAAACCATTTTAGTTCTGTATCCTGAACTCCGTAGTATTGTAGTTTTTGTAAAAGAATATGCCTGTCAATAGTTTCAAATGCTCTTTTAAAATCAAGGAATATTCCCACAATTTTACTATTTCTCTCAACTTTTTTCCATCTGTGAATTACGTAGTTCACTGCTGTCTCACATGAGAAGTACTTTCTAAATCTAGATTGGTATTTTGATAATATTTTTTTAGATTCCATATATTGTTCTAGTTGTTCTTTAGCCACCTTCTCTAATATCTTTTCGCAAGTCATCAACGTATTAATTGGACGGAACTCTTCACATTTTTTGGTTTTTGACACCTTTTCAATTGGAGTTACCATTGAAGTTTTCCAGTTTTCGGGAAATACTACTGTTTTTAAAGATTTGTTTATAATATCAAGCAGAGTTTTTCCTAATATATGCCAGCTATTAAGTATCATTTTAGTGTCTATTTTGTAATAGTCAGGCTTATTTTTTAAATTCTTACATATTATTTTCAATTCTTCTAAAGTTATTGCACGAAATTTAAAATAGGAATTTATCACATTTACGCTAGGAGTGTATTGCACATTATTTATTTCGGATCTTATTAATTGAACGCTCTCTATAAAATATTTGTTAAAGCTATTAGCTATTTCGAAATTATCTTTACATTCTACTTTATTAAATATCACAGTTTCAATAGTATTTTTATTTTTTTTTTAATTAGGTTTTTTATTTCTTTCCACATTTCTTTTTGATCTTTAACGAAAATGATTTTATTATTTACATATTTACTTTTTTCATTTTGAATCTTAACTTTGTAAACATTTCGAATCGTTTTGTAGTTTGCCCATGCTTCGTTCGTATTCTCATATCTTGCGATTTGATACTTATAAATTTGTTTCCTTTTTATTCGTCGTATTTCATCGTTAAACCAATTACACTTGAAATTTTCCCTATAAGTTTTTCTTGTAGCTAATTTTTTTACTGCATTTTCTAAGTACACGTTGAAGATGTTAACGTTGTAGTTCAGATCATTATTTTTATTTATTCTCTGTATATTACGTATTTCGATATTAAAATGATGTCTATTGTATCTAAATATTTCAATTTCTCTATTGGTATTTTCATTAGAATTGTAGTTATCACTATCTATTATAATATCTATTGCTTCGTGATCCGAAATTTTATTTAAAACGTTAATTTTTGCAGAGATATTTCTATTATTCGTCACTATGTAATCTATCATTGTTTTAGAGTTTTCTGTTATTCTTGTAAAATCTTCTACTATTTGCTTAAGGCCATTATCATCGAGTACGCACTTAATTTTGTTTTTATAGAAACTTTCTTTATACCAATCTATATTAAAATTACCCGCTATTATGATATCACAGTTTATTTCATTTATTTCTTCTACAATATCTGTAAATGCTTCCAGAAATTCATATTCGGCACTGCTTGGGGACCTGTATACAGCGGCTACAATATATTTGTTGTTTTTATTCTGCATCATATATGCTGTAATCCAAATCTTTGAATTAACAATTTTTTCGACGATTTTTCTGACATTCCATTTATTTTTGAAATATGTTGTAATTCCGCCTGTCCTTTTTGAGTTTAATAAAGATGAGAATTGATTGTAACCTGTTAACTGTGTTTCGGCCTCGTCCACGTCTACAGTTAAGTAAGTCTCTGATAAAATAACAAAATCAGGCTTTTGTGTTTCTAAGAGTATTCCCACTTGGTTAAAGTTGTTTAATAAACCTTGTATATTCGTATATACTCCGTATATTTGCCATGGTTGTTATGCAATAAGTCCTATCCTTCTTCTCTTCGCATTTAGTTTATTTTGAAAAACTGGGCATTCCCTACTCGTTGTTGCATGGTTCTCATCAAGTCCAAGGTTCAACCTTTTGTTCTCTCTCAAACAGTTAATATATTTATTAATAATATCCTTCGTGCCTTCCTTCGATTTATGATTGCCGTGACATTTATAACATACTTCCCCAAATTTACAATCTGTTGATTTATGATTATAACCCTTACACTTGAAACATTGTATGATACCATTACCTTCATACACTTTGCACCTTTCCCATCCAATATTTACTTTTTGAGCATTCATCACTTTAATATATGAGTCCTTATCTATTTTAATTATTGCATTGTATGTTGTAAGACCGTTCTTTCTGTATTCGAATATTTTTATAACTTCAAGTTCGCTTTCGTGGAGCATATCATTCTCGGTGAATTTAAAAGTCATACCGTTTAATTTTATTTTCATTTCCATTTGATTTGGAACTTTAATTTCTTACAAATCACTCATTTCAGTTTGTAGAACTTTTTTAATTTTTTCCCTTTCTTCATTATTTTCACTTTGAATAACAACCGATCCATTTTTTCTTTGTGCAACATTTAAAATTTTAAAATTAGATGGATTAACTTTTTTTGTTAAATCTTCTTTAGTTTTTATAACCGTTTGTTTTTCTTTTGGTTTTACAATAATCGGGTTTTGTTTATTTTCGTCTGGCATCACTACTTTATTTTTTAATGCATCGGAAAATGATAATTTATTTGTTTTGACACTTGCTTCTGCTATTGTCTTTTTAATTTCGTCACACATTTTTTTGTTCTTGCTTTCAATGGTATTGTATATTTCTTCATTATTGTTTTGTTTTCATTAATTTTTTCATAAACTTTTTTTATTTCTTTTTATATCTTTCATCATATCTTTTTTCAATAGCTTCAAGTAGTTTTTTAATTTCATTTTCGTGTTGTTTTAGCGCCGATTTGAATTCGCCTTTATATTCAGCTAAGTTATTGCTGTTTTTTTCAACATTCTCTTGAACTAATCCTAGCGCCAAATCTATGTTATGTATATACTGAAGGCAATCATCACATATAAAACGTATTAATCCACCAGCTTCTAGTATACCTCGAGAATATTGATCTAAGCCTGAACATTTTTTTGAGCAATGATACACTTTTTTACATATTCCTTCGCAGCTTAAACCACTTTCACCGCGTATCGCAGTTTTACATTGTTGGCACTCGGCCATATTTGTTGCCACCAAACACAATAGTCTTTAAGTTTTTGGTTAAACCAACTTATACGGATTAAGTTTATTGTTTTTACTATGTGTTTTCGCACACTTATAAATTTTTTCTAATATTTTATTTTGAAATTTGTTTATATTTTTATAAATTCTTTAGAGCCAAACACTTCACGATACCAGTGTTGCCTACAAAAGCTTATAATAATTATAAATCAGTTTTGGGATTTCAATTTAAAAAATAAATGAAGATCAAACAAATCAAATCAAAATTTGTGCAAAAAATTATTTTACTGGCATGTACTCGCATTTAAACGAGTATCATGAAATGAATTTAGAAAAGCATCGCCGCACCAGCTCTCGTATCATTTCTTTACTTTTATTTTATTATTTTGAAATCACTAAATTCTCAACAAAATATTCATATTTTTTGCTGCTCCATTTCATTTATATAAGTTAACGAACATGTTTGTGAATATAATTAAGGGAAAATTATTTTTGGAGTTCACTGTAGTTTTTTTCCCTAGAACTTAAATTTTAACAAGTTAAATTCGGCTGTGCCGAGTCTTATATACCCTTCACTGTGTTAACGAAATATTAACATTTTTCACTTTCCACATTCTTCTAAAATATAAAAAACATACAACAAATTAAATGAGTGAAGATAAATATGCCGCGTTTTATCGTATCCCATTACGCTTTTTAGTATTTGTAAATATTTTCAGTATTAATGGCATATTTATCAAATACGTCTTACGTCATTAAATATTAAATGTTTTAAGCAATAGTTTAGCGGAGATCATATATATTTGAACCAAATATTCAGATATTTCGTTGGATCATTTTAAAATGTTCATATACTCTGTTGTTGCTCTGAAGAGTTTTGGAAATTTCCGTTTTGCATCATAGAATAAAAACTACGAAATTTCCCGTATATGTTAAAAAACTTCAAAAAAGCGTAGAACTTAAAAATTTTATTTCAGTTTGGTTTCAGTAAGCTTCTGTTGCAAAATCGGGAATGGTACCTCGCCAAAATTAGGAATGATAAAAATTCCTCAGAGTAAGAGTACTGGGGTAGGAGGGAATTTCAAAAAATAATTTTAAATAACCCGAAGATTTTACTGAGTAGTTGCGCGATAGATTACCAATCTAAACGACCTTCCCTTTAAAATGATATACGTCCCATCTCATAGTCTTCTATGGTTCGTTCGGAAGTTATTTTATATTATTTTGAAATTTCCATATACCCCAGTGCTGTTACTCTAAGTGATTTTAGCAACTTACCGACGAACCATTAAATATTGTGAGATGATACATATATAATTTTAAGGAGGAGACTGTCTAGATTTGTAGTCTACCGTCAAAATACTCAGAAGTTATTTTTGACTATTTTAAAATTTTTTTTGAAATTTCCATACACCCCAATAGTGTTGTTCTCAAGGATTTTGGAAGTTTCCGTTTTACATCGTAAAATAAAAACTAAAAATTTTTCAGAAAATGTTAAAACACTTCCAGAAAGTTTAGTGCCTACAGATTAAATTACTTTTTGATTTTGGTAATTTTACTGGGCAAAATCATCAATGGTACCTCAGCAAATTGGGGAATGGTAAAAATCCCTCAGAAGAAGAGTACTGGGGAATGAGGGAATTTCAAAAAATTTTTAAAAATAATGCAAAAGTTTTTTCTGAGTACTTGGACAATAGATTACAAGTCTAGAGGACGTCTAGTTTAAAATGATATGTGCACCAACCCGTAATATTCTATGGTTCGTTTCAAATCTCTTAGAGAAATTAACGTATTTATGCAAATTTCTATCTGTCTCCTAAACATATTTATAAGTATGTCATAAAAACTAAAAAGATATTTACAAATACTAAAAAACATAAGGAATTACGTGAAAACATATTTAACTAACCGGATTTATATTCACTCATTTCAAAAAATTATGTAACTGAAACACTTGTTTATTAAGCTTGAGGTCATATTAAATATGAAAAATTTATTTATTTATTATTAGAGCGAAATATCTATAAAAAAAATAAATTTTTATAATACGACTAAAATTAACAAGTTCTAAGAAACAATCCTTTCTGAGAACCTCATTTTTAAAAGCAATAAAATGTCTGCAGGCACTAAATTTTTAAATTAATAACAAAAGAAATTCTAAGAAAGATATTAAATAGGAAAACAAAAAAATTTATTTTCATTTAATTTTGCAAAAAATTTTAACCCAAACATATTTAATTAAATATTTAATTATCAAGAAAAATCTAATGAACTCTCTCATAAAGATGTCTGTATTCGTAATACTATTGTACTCAAGGCAATAAAAACCACACGCACACACATACACTTTTTAGGTTTCGTGTTTGTGTGTACAAAGCATTACGCACATGACAGCTAAAAAAATTCCACAAAAAAAACAAAGCAAAAACAAACAAAAAATTAATGAAAATGTGAAATGCCGGTTGTATTTTCGATTTTTCTGGTGTATTTGTGGACCGATCTTTCTGATTTTTTGCACAGACATTACGACTGTTATTTTTAATAAAATTGCATACCATGTTTTTTGTCCGTCTTGTAGTTTAGACAAATTACGCAAAAATGGTCAAAAAATAGAGGTATTCGCAATTTTTGACTCATAGCTCCGCCATTTATGGACCCATCCAACTGAGTTTTGGTTACAATACTATGAATGTGATGTTTGAAAAAACTGCGTACTACTTTTTTCAGTTTAGATAAAAATCGCATAAAAACAAAGCCATAATTAATGAAAATCTAAAATTTCGGTTGTATTTTTGATATTCCTCGGCCATTTGTGGACCGATTGCTTTAGTTTTTAACACAGGTATTATGACTAATACATTAAACAAAACTGCATACCACGTTTTTTTTATCCATTTCTTCGTTTAGACAAAATACGCAAAAAAACCTACTCAAAAAATGGTCAAAAATAGAGGTAGTTGCGGTTTTTGACTTATAGCTCCGCCATTTATAAACCGATCTGGCTGAATTTCAATAGCAATAGTCTTACAACAACAACTGACCGTTTAGTATACTATACTTTTCTGTGTGTTGTCTAGATTCTTCTGAAAGTTGATTTCAACGACTACACGGACAGACAGACGGATAATGCTTATTAAACTCCGCTATTCATAAGGATTCGGAATATATATACATTATAGGGTGTCTTATGTACGGTATAGAAATTACAAACGGAATCACAAAGTTATATATACCCTTCTTACTTACAGTGAAGGGTATAAAAAGCATCAATGAAGATGATGAATTTATTACCTGTCGTTAGCTTAAAGCAACGGAATATTATTTTTTATATTCCAGGAATTACCGAATAAAAATAAATTTGCACTCTCATTTATCAATAAGACAAGACTGAAAAAATAATTAATAGCTACATAGTAGAAAAAAAATCATTTGTTGTAAAAAAGGTAGAACATTTTGAACAATCGTACAAGACACACGCTGATTTCTCAAGAGAAAGAAAAAACTACAAAATATTCAACTAAGAACAAAGTGAATAAAAATTGATATTAAAAGTATTTAATAGAATTTAAAAACAAGAACATTGATTTGTTTAATAAAACCAACTGGTTGCTTTATGTAAAGAAGTAAAAAAGAAAACTGTTTAAAAGAACACCAAAAATATTTGAAATATAATTTTATTATTTAATAAAAAGTGAGACGTTAAAAATTATACTTTATATTTTAATAGTAGAACATTAAAAGTTAAAAGCTGAAAATATATTTATCGTATATAAAAAAAGAACTTTGTAAAAACAACTTTAATGAAAAAGTATTTGAAGGAGGAATTTCTCGACTTCCAGAATACAAATGTTAGTTTTAAATAAAAACAAATATACTTTCTAGTAGACTGTTGTTTGAATAACAGAAACTGCTGAAGTTTGTTATTTAAACTAACAACAATAAAATAAAGACAGGTAAATACCACCATTCTATAATTTATATGTTGGGCTATAAATCCATAATTTGTATTGTCGTTTTAGTACAATAAGAACTAAGAAGAGAATAGCAATTTCAGAACACATATTCCATAAGAATATGAGGCAAAATGATAGTTTTGAGATCGAAAATATTTAAAAAAAAATTTTTCCTTGTTAGATTTACCTTTATGCATATTTTTTTTTTTGTCTTTTATTCACTAGATCTTACAAATAATTTCTTTTAGTTAATGTTTAGTGAAAATTAAATTACATAATTTAAGAGAATTTTATGTAGTTTTTTTTTCTTTTTTTCTGTTAAATAAATAAAGCATTGCTCACACAAAATCCGGCCGCATAAGCAATATTCTTAAAAGAAAAAGCTATTACAAAACTATTGTTCATAAATACATATTTATTTATTGCTTTTTCGGAAATATTAAAAAATTAATTACAATTCATTTCCTCTTATGAATTTCCTCATTTTTGCCTTAATGGTTCCCATTAGTTTCTACACAACATTCTGATCTACCTGCACTGCATATTTATTCCAAATTTTTAACATATATTTGGCGTCAGGACCAAAAATACCCCTTTCCTTTAATTTGACTTTAATAATAGCATAGTATTGTTCAATTGGCCGAAGCTGCGGACAATTAGGAGAGTTCATGTTTTTTGCCACTATATCGACCTGATATCTTTGATACCACTCGATCGCAATTTTTGAATAATGACAAGACGCTAAATCAGGCAAAAATTTTACTGGGGACTGGTGGTGTTTAATTACAGCCAGCAATCGTTTCTGCAAGCATTCTTTGATATAAATTCCTGATGTCATTGTTGAAGAGACGATAAACGTCATGCTTTTTAGACTACAACTGCAAATTTGTTTGGAAAATCATGATTTTTTACTAAATTTATCCATTCTCGTGTATTTGTATTTGCAATCATCTCCACGTTTCGCCGCAACATAAAATTTTTGATCTGCCAGCTATGTTGTTTCGGTGGCGTGGAAACCTCAATGTAGTTTTTTAAGTCACTCTCTAATAAAAAATACTCAAATATTTGTTTATTCAATGTTTATTTATATTTAAATTCAGAGTAATATTTTTACAATATAATATTGAGTTCTTGAAGTGCTTAAAAAATTTAATATTTTTTGACCTCTATGTTCGGTTTACGATAAGCTAATGATTTAAATTACATTGTTATACATATTTATATATGTGTATTAAATGTATTAAAAATATAAGAGAAAAGGACAAGTATATATATACTTGTTCATGACTTTTTGAAGGGTAAAGATAGGATCCATATGTTTTGTATGACCTTTTAAAAGGTAAATGAGTATAAGTGTAATTAATAAATACGAATATTTTAAAGAGTTTATTCGTTGCCTGACGGCGGTAACAAGCTATTTTAAGTCCATTTTTACATAGGTTTTATCGTCCATAATCAGGCAGTTGTTGAATTTTGTTAACACTTGATCGTAAAGAATGCGTGCTCGTCTTATTGCAATGGCATTCTGCTTTTCACTCCGCTTTGGATATTTTATTGAGCGATAGGTTCTGTAGTCAACATCCAGATGAATTCTTTTTGCGGTACTTATACTGGTGTTATATATTTTTGCACGATCATTGTCAGACAGTTCCGGGTTTTGCTGTATTGAGCGTATTATATATTTTGTAAGCTCTATATTTCTTTTAGCAATTTTTTTTTCTTTTTGCTTGCGATCTGTGCTTTGGGTTTGGTTATATTTTTTAAAACCTCATTTACAGTGCTGCAGCTTTTTTCCAATCATTGCACCTGACCATGTCGGATTTTCTAGATATTTGTGCCCAACTTTTTTCTATTTTGATTTTCCATGACACCACGCTTACAAATAAACTAATACGGAAAAATTGTTTTCCACAAAATAACGGTGAATATTTGTAGAAGAATTTTTTTTAATTCAAGTGTTGCCACTAGGTTTTTCTAAAATGCTTTTGTAAAGCGATCGGATTTTGTGTGAACAATGCTTTAGTATTTATGAAAATGAAGAAAACGAAATATATCTGTGGCAATAAGGAAAAACTGCTTATGTCTTATTATGTTATTCTGAAAGGCTACAATTTTAAAAGCCCGAAAAGTTTGTCTAACAAACGGTTACCATCCTAGCTATTACAGAATTTTAATGGCGCCCCCACCCCCAGATCCCTGAACTTCAATTATAATTGCGATAACAAGTTACATTTTACTTAAGTCGACTTAAGCGGTTTTTCCTATTAGCACACAGTATTGTGAAAAGTGGTCTGCTTAATTAATAAAAAAACTTGAACAAATATTATTAACAATATTAAAAAAGACATAAAAACAATTTTAAAACAAATACGATAGAAGCATTGGTTCTTATTGGTTCTTATGGCACTACTACATATTAGCGGTGTTCATGCTTCAGTGTAAATGTACAAATGTAAAAATAATGTATAAATTTGTTTACACCCAACAACAAAATGCACTATCCTACTATTCTCTACAACACTTCAGAGCTACAATATGAAAACCCAAAAAGTCGATCACACTTTGTATTTAGCTAAAATTTCCCATAAATATACATTAATTTAAAAATACTGCAAAACGTGAAAACCCCTAGTTTTTAACGAAATTAATTTTTTTATTACTAGCATTTAAGATCTGGTTAGTCTTTACTTGCTGTTGCTGTTCTATGCTGTAAAATTATTCAGCTGTGTGTATCCCGAAAATCATAACAAAGGCGAAATTATTTTTACCGAGCTGTCAAAATTGCTTAAGAATCTTTTTTAACTTTTTTATGTAAATTTTTATTTATATAAATAATGTAATAAAAATAAATAAAATGTACTTCATGATTGAGAAATCATCCTTTGAGCTAAGTTAAAATTAATTAATTGTAAATGGAAATTAATTTTGACAAGTTGGGATAAAACAGCTGTGGGGCGAATTGCCTAATGCACATAAATACATGTATAATTACACAATGATAATACCCATTGCCGAACTTCATAATTTTTTTTTTTTTTGTTTTTTGGTAAATAAGTTTATATTAAATTACATACTTTATATGAATTTTAATAATAATTTTTTTAAACAATTAGACATTTAACAATAAGATTATATTTCGCTTAATAGCTTCCAAGCTAAAAGATAAATCAATAAATTGATATAAAGTATTAAAGTTGGCACAAATTCTTCTCAAAAGATCAGCTTTGGCATAATTTTACGAAAACTTATAATCTTCCGATTATTTCCGAACATTTTCTTTAATGATATTAAACTTAAGCGATACGTTTCACATCGTACTTTTACTTTTTAGTGTAGGTAGTTTAAAAAGCGTCAATCTTTGATAATATAGAGGCAAATTTATTGCTGAGTTCCAATTCAAACTGCACAAGCAAAATAAAAGAAATTGTTTTTGAACAGATTCAATGTGGTCGATTTATAAAGGGTCCCAAATAACCGAACCATATTTAAGTATAGGTCTAAGTAAGGATTTGCATAATAACCTTGTGACAAAGCGATCGGTGAATTCTTTTTCCCATCTTTTAATGAAAACCAAAACCTTTTTTTCCAGTATATATAAAGTTTGCAAATGTTACAAAAACCGAGTTAACATAAAAAAAAATTTCTTATTCATGAAGAATGCCAAGAAATAAAATATAAAAATTTTTTTGATATTTTAAGAATTTTATAAAAACTTTTTATTACAATTGATAAAATACTCCAAATAATCGATGGCTTGTAGTGAAGTGTACAAAAGAAAACAAATACAGTACAGCCTCTATAATCCGGATACTCGATAGTCCGGACTATTCAGTAATCCGGACAAATCAATGTTTCGGACAATTTAGATATTTTACCTCTGTAGTCCATACAATCGTTTTTTTTTTCTTAGTATGCAATAGTTATTCATTATTTTGCCGTTAGGCAAACGTAAGCATGGCACCTGCAAAAAAACGACAGTTAACTTGGCAGAAAATTTATAACTTTAGACACAATCCATACAAGAAAATTTATCAGACAAGTAGCTGAATAAATAAATACGTTTTCCAATTCTCTAATGTAGATACAGTTCAATCGGTAACTGCAAACCAAAATTTTGAAGACGTTGATAATTATTTGGAGGAATCTGAGAATGTTAAAAACAAAGTTTCAAATAAAAAATCAAGTGAGAAGTTTTTAAAACTTATTTTATTTGCCGAATAAAGGAAAGTGACAGAAAAACAAATTTTACTTTTAAAAAGAATTTAGAAATAGAGCAAATAAATTGCATAACGATATGTGTATTCCAACAAAAGTAAGTTCTAATTTTACACAGTGAATATTTTTAAGTACTTTTGGTATAACATGTAAAAGTTTTCTGTAAATTTGTTAAATGAAAAGTCTTCGTAGTATATATATTTCTTTTTTTATTGCAATGGCATTCTGCTTTTCACTCCGCTTTGGATATTTTATTGAGCGATAGGTTCTGTAGTCAACATCCAGATGAATTCTTTTTGCGGTACTTATACCAAAATTTTGAAGACGTTGATAATTATTTGGAGGAATCTGAGAATGTTAAAAACAAAGTTTCAAATAAAAAATCAAGTGAGAAGTTTTTAAAACTTATTTTATTTGCCGAATAAAGGAAAGTGACAGAAAAACAAATTTTACTTTTAAAAAGAATTTAGAAATAGAGCAAATAAATTGCATAACGATATGTGTATTCCAACAAAAGTAAGTTCTAATTTTACACAGTGAATATTTTTAAGTACTTTTGGTATAACATGTAAAAGTTTTCTGTAAATTTGTTAAATGAAAAGTCTTCGTAGTATATATATTTCTTTTTGTTTTTTAACTGAATTTTTGAGCAATTAAAAATAATATTTATAATTATGTATTGAGTTTAAAAAAATTTTTACCTGTAGTCAGGACGATTCAGTAATCCGCCAATATTCTGAAAAACGGAAAACGCTTAACTTTGGCGTTTTCAAGCCGCAAGCATACACTGAAGCGAAGTGATGAATTTTGCGCAAACAAAGGGTTAAAGAGAAAATAAAATATTGCACAATTCAAATTAAATATTTTTTCTTTTTATTTCAACCAGAAATAGTTGAAAAGAAAATTGACCTTTTCTCATTAAAAATATGAATTTAAAAAATTTACTTTGATTTTGTCAATTGTGTGTGTCAATTGTTTACTTATAAACTAACGTTTTTTAAAATTGACGTTTTGTCCACACACAAATTTTTTGTTTCGGCAATTTTAGCATTCTTATTCAGTCATTCATTCAGCCTTAAAACTACCCGTCTTCTTTTTTTACATCTTTATAAGAGATACAAAGAGAGAACAAAAGGGAATTGCAGAATACGAGAAGGTTGTATTTCTTTACATTCTTCTTTCCTCTCTCCTACAAAATCAAGAATTGCCCAACTAAAATTGATATGTGTGGACCTGGTCTAACTAACTATACATACACGTTTTCCATTAATGGGAAATGAATCAACTGATTCAAAAAGAAATTTGTGATGCAAACTAACACGTAGCTGCCCTACTCCACCCTGCAAAATTATGATATTTGGAATAAAAAAAACATACTAATCGATAGATTTTTATAGCTCAATTCAATATATAATACCCCATTACTCTCATCTGCACCTGTAGAACGATTGTTTTCGTTTGCTGGGATTATCAATTGTTCAAGAAGACAAAAGCTTAGCGATTCAAATTTTGAAATGCTCGTGTTGAGGAAAGCTAACAGCGAATAATATACATACATAACAAATAATTTTCCAATAATAAATACTATATACGAATATGAAACAAACAAAAGATCACCTTAGCAAAGTTTATTGATATGAAATTGTAGAAAAGGTAAAAACATAAAAATAATAATTTAATTAATTAATAATTAAAAAAATAACATATTCAATAACTAGTAAAACTTTACTGAAAAGTAAAATCAACTTCGTTTTCAGTAAAATTTTATTGAAAATGGCAAACATTTGAAATTGCTTGTTATTTCAGAAAAATTTTAGTGAAAATGACAAAAAATTTCGTTTTCAGTAAAATTTTACTGATTATTGAATTTGTTGTCAGTAACAAGTAAAACTTTACCGGTAATGGATAATAAAATTCACTAGATTAAAATTTTACTGGTTACTGATTTTTGTTCAGTAAACATTTATTGGTTACTGATTTTTTTTTTCAGTAAACAGTAAACATTTACTGGTTACTGAAAGCCTTAATTCATTATATATTTAATGAAGTATGCCCATGTATGTTGTGTCCTAATAATAAATGCACCACAAAGCTCACATAAACTAATTATTTTGTGCAAAACATAAACAAATAAAATTCAAAATCATAAATAAAACACAAACATAATAACGCACACCAAAGATACACCGGAGTTCATTTGTTTTTTTTTATATAAATCTACTCACTGCTTTTGTCTTGTTTTTACTCATCATCTGCTATTGCTTGCCATTTGTTCAATCTCTTGTAAATATTATTACTGTTTTTTAATTTTACGCAAAGTTTTCATGAAAGTTTAATGATAAGTTGAACGCATAGTGTAAAATAAGTGCATTAATTTGTTTTAAATAAGAATTCGTGTGTAATTTAGGAATCTAATTTCGTTTTATTTTGATAAAATTAACTCCGAAAATATAAAAATATTGAAAATGGTGTTTTTCTCTTTATAAAAAATAGACAAAGCAAAAGAAAAATTTGGATTTTTTTTTATTTCTATAAAAATTTTGTTGTTTTAAATATAAAAAAAATTCTGAAGATGATATCCGACGAATAGCGAAAGAAAAAATAAATAAATATTTAACTTCTTAATCATTTTATTAAATTTATTATTAGTAAATATTATTAAGTTTAAAACCTTAATGAAAATTATTTTAATTTAATTTTAAAGTATTTCGACTTTGTTTTAAAGGTCTTCTTTAGGGAAATTTATTATTATTTAACTTTTTATATAACAGACGTAGAGCTCGTGAATTAAAATTTAAATAAAATAGTAATATTTATTTTTAAATAATATAATATTGAATTGGAAGTATTGCCTTATTTCTTCTCTAATATCTGAAAAATTTCCGAAATTTGTTTAAAATAATTTTTCTGTAGGACAACACTATTATTATTTATATTATATACAACTAAGTACAGTCCAAAATATATTTACTTAAAAAGCTTCTTAAAATATCAATTGATTCGTGTCTTTTTGTGAATAGTTAGTGCTTATAGAATATGCACCTATCATTTTGTTTATGTTTAATGACAGTTCAATATGCATTTTTTTTTAAATAAAAAAAGGCATTTGAATGGTATTCATGCACATGTCTGATGCACACTAGCCTTTCGCTGCATATTCTGTAAACAAACGACAATCAAGTGGTCTTCAATTACAATAGTACATTCCTTTGAAATCAATTTTCTGAAGTACGCAGAAGACCTACTGAAAAGTTTAGCGTTGTTTCTGTCCTTCAATTGTTATTGAAATTCATTTGTTGGGTTGAGCTAACTAAAGCTCCAAACTCGATGTCAAAAATAAGATTAAGATTAATTATCAAACTATTTTGCTTATATACTATTTAAACTACTCGAACTGGAGTGACTTTACATTACATTCACTAAATTTTATAAATGGAATATATTGTATTTTACCAGGCAATCATGAATCTAGGAAGATTCCACAATTTATAATTGAGTGGCTTTAATAAATCACATTTATTTGCATCTATTCCCATACATTTGGTATTATGCGAATATATCTACATATCTATGTATATTATATAGATATGCTATCCCCTTCGGCACTTATTGTACTGAATAAATAACCCAACATAATTCTGGAATTAAGCACAAAGAAAGCTTATTATTTTGTTTAACTTTTTAATTCCAAATAAAATTATTACATATTATTTAAAAACAATAGTTACAATAAGTCAAAAATTTGTCGTTTCGACTACGTAACTTTTACGAAACCTATCGGCTACTTTCATAGGTATAGACAAAAATTTAAAAA
Organism: Thelaira solivaga; assembly: GCA_947397855.1. Classification (NCBI taxonomy): domain Eukaryota; kingdom Metazoa; phylum Arthropoda; class Insecta; order Diptera; family Tachinidae; genus Thelaira; species Thelaira solivaga. Next base: position 27,846,617 of record OX377613.1, read on the forward strand.
AAAAAATTACAATTACGTGTGTAGAAAACCTATAAGATTTTGTGGCGAATAGGCTTTTTTACGTAAATACAGTAGTAATTCATTTAGGGTGAGTAAATATCTTCTAGGTATACATATATGTTTACATAACGAAAGCAATACCTACTGTTGTTGGTACTGCTGAGATATCAACATTTGAAGTTAATAATGTCATTATTGTTGTTCAAGCATATGCCAGCCAACATTCAATTAGTTTAAAGTTGAGTAATTTTTTATGTTAATTGCACTTTTAACCGTTTATTATATTAGTTTTTTTTATCGATATTTATTTATTTGAAAAATTTGAAACAAAAAGTTTTTCTTACAGAAGTTACATATGTAGTACGCATGTTTAACATATAAGCCTACTACGTACAGCTGCGGTCAAAAAAATAGCACTGAAGTCAAAGCTTCCCTTTTAATATTACCTTTATTTACTTGTAGATGCTATTTATATATATATATATATATATATATATATATATATCTATATATATATATATATATATATGGGTGTGTGTTTGTGCTCATTACTTTCTATAAGGAGCGTATGGCCTCTATAAAACATTTTAAACTGGACAAAATCTAAAACTTTCAACACAAAAATTTATTATTTATACCAATATACATAGTATTTACCACTCGACAATGTTAAAAACATGCCTTCACTATTATGCTAGAAAATGTAATTAATGTTCTTTTTGGATTGTACTCTGTGCTTGGAGGTATCTAATATAAAAAGGAGAACCTTTGCCACCATGCAAAACAACTTTACTTTCATTCGTTCATAAAATTTTCCCCCATTTAGAAACAGTCAGTTTAAGTTTTCATAACTAAATTTTAAACGTTTGATGTTAGACTTTGTAGTCAACAATGGAAAATTTCAGGGACTACAAACTTATATATTATGTTCTGCCAATGATTATGACCTGTTTGAAGAGATAATTTAATCTGTAAATTTTTTTTTTGTTTAGTTCTGTAGCTGGCTTAAAGTGGTCCCTCTAAATATGGATAGTCAATAGGTTTGCCAATAAATTTTACATTGCGTATCATTTTATTTTAGAAATTAAACAATTGTTATATTTCTACATTACTTTTGCCTTCTAAAATCATTATTTGATTTTTTAACGACAGACTTTAAATGTCAGTACAGAAATTTTTTCATATTAAGTATTGTTTTATATTACAGTGGAATCCAAAACATCAGAAATAGATTATAGAAATTTAGTACGACAATAAATAAATCCACTACAGTGCTATTATTTTTACCGACACTGTATGTATTTCCATTTAAACGTGCTACTTATTCGTAAAATTTTACACCAACCCGCATACGCAACAAACAGAAATATATTCCTTGATATTAATAATAGACAATTTTTGTGGAAATTTGCAAACATATATTTGACGTTTAAGTGAAAAAATATTCTTTGAACATTTATTTATTTTTTAAACAGCTAGGTATAAGTATATTATTTCTTTCGAGTTCTAATATCAACTAAACCAAATGATAGTTATTTACGTATACTTTTCTGTTCTATTATTATTTTATACCACATTGCAAACCAAGCCCAAATCACATTGATTTGATTTAATTTAAATAAATTGACTTAAATTAAACAATGAGATTTTATATGATGTAATGAAGGCAAAACTTTACTTATATACAGCTTGTTATCTTTAAAATAGAAGTAGAAAGAAATTACACAATGTTGCGAAGAATAATGATATTCTCCATAATAAGAGAAAAGCCAAATATAGTATTTTTTTAATTAATTAATTAAACCTTTTTTGGAGGTTCATTAGTACTTATAATAATTTCCCCTATAATAACTCTTCCTTGGGTTTCTCTTCATTATTTAACTCTACTTTGCCATCAATATCTGACTTGTTTTTATTATCTTCTGTATTTTTTCTTTCAAAAAGTATCATCAATTCGGTATGTGTGGTGTGTGGAAACATGTCAACAGCTACAGCGGTTACGGGGTAAAAAGGTTCTCCTTTATATTGTTTCGATTCGGGACGACCTAATTCTATCCAGTTACGTTCAGCTTTTTGGGGATTACATGAAATATACACTAATCGCTTGATGGCTGACGCTGCGCGTATTGCAAGAATTGAACGGTTATCTATAATCATAAAGAAATAAATTTACTTTTTTTCATTTCTCTTCAACAAAATAATGTGAAAGTAAATTTTAACTCTATTTCGAAAAAAAAAACTTAGTAGGAAATAACACTCACGCAATCCGGCTCTTGGTGGGTCCACAACTGCCACCAGGTCCAAAGCTTCTCCTGGTGCTGTTCCATAGACCACCTCTTTCACCATTGATTGTATATGGTTATCAGCATTACCGGTATAAAACTTACAATTAGTAATTTTATTTTTATCTGCATTATATTCAGCATCTCTGATGGCATCTGGTATGATTTCGACACCCAAAACTTGTTTGCAATGTTTAGAAAAAGACAAGGCTATTGTACCTGTGCCACAACAAATATCTAAAACCGTTGTATGCGACTTGGGAGCTGCCAATTCAATTGCTTTTTTGTATAACACATCAGCACTGGCTGTATTTATTTGAAAGAAAGCTAAGGGGCTTATTCGAAATTCCAAATCATGGATAGTGTCCTTTATGTAAGTCGTACCGTATAAATGCTCAACCGGTGATACCATTTGTCCAACTTCTCGATGTTTAACATCTTGAATGTACAAAGAGGTGCATTTCAGTTCTTTCCCCTCCTCTGTTTTAAAGGAAAGGTTTTCATAGTAGTCAATTAAATCCTTTTTGACCTGTTGCAACTCTTCATCAGTCAAATTAGACTTATAAATTCCAGGAACTAACATAAGTTCATTTGTAAGTTTCGAAGTGCGTACCATTATTTGACGAAAATGACCGACATTTCCTTCGGGATTAAATGGTTTAAATTTGGATTGTTTAACAAAATCTTGGAAAGTTTTCGCCGCCCATTTTGATAATTTAGGTATATGTGGCAATGATTCAGCGTCTTCTACTTCTACTGAGCCATCGGCATAACTGCCTAACCTAAAACCCACTACAATTTCGCCATTACTATTTTTACCGACCGTAAACTCGTTCTTATTACGATAACCATCTATTTCTGGGGAAGCTAATACGCCTTCATATTTAAAATTTTGTAAATGGAGTTTAGCTTCTTTATTGCATTTTTTTAAATCTAGAATAAACTTTTTGATAAGCTCATCCATTTGGTTACATTTACTTCGAACTTGATCTTCATAGCTTAAATGGGCTAAGGGACATGTGGCTTCGGCGGAAGTACGGTGTTTTTTTCTAACACTGGAACACGTTTCTCTTTGAACGTCGTCTTTTCTTTTTCTTTGCAAAGGGTCTGCAGAAGCTTTAGCAATCTGAAATAGTATATGCAATTTGAGTACATGTTCAATTAAATTAAATATTTAAATTGGAACTGAAAATTACCATAGCCTGTAAAACTTTACCCTTCCACTTGTAGCCATTTAAAATTTGTATAGCCTTTTCCTGATCTTGTTGACTACGGAAGCATACATAAGCGAATTCTTTTCGGAGTGGAGATTTTACTTTGGCCATATCCAATTTTAGTTTATTTTTTAGCAACTTTTTAAATTCCTGAAAATTTCATTTTTTTAAATAGTTAAAAAATATATGTACGTATGTCTACTAAATGTAAAAGTACCTACACCTATACCAAAGTAACCTAAATTTCGGACTTCAATTTTATATATTTCTGATGTGAATTCACTGCGCTGCAAATAGTTAAACTCCTCGCCGGTCTGGTTATTTTCATTTGATTCATTAGTAGGCATATTGCTATCTGCCGCGTATTGCAATTCTTCATCAGTTTTACTCTTCAATTCTTCTTGAGGTAATTTGTCCATTTTTTTTAACAAATATAAATTTTTTTTAAATGAATAGAATTTATTTAAATACAAGCACGTGTCAGTAAACTCAATGTTTAGAAAGACACAACGAAAATAAAATAAGGAGAATGGCAGATAAAGAGTAACAGCGTCTACCTTTGACTTTCAAAAGCCTTAGGCCTATTTAAGCGACCGTAAATGTACAAATGTAAATGTACGCGAAATGTAGCTAAAAATTTAACCGTTGTTGCATTACAGAAATGTTAAAACGTAATCATAAGTTTTTTATAGTAAACAAACATATAACATACATAAAAAAAATCTCCAAAAAATAATATTATTATTCATTTGCCTGAACCAATAATATCAATTTTTCATCGTAAATAATATTAAATTACAATATTTCAATAAATTAAACTATTTACTTTATTATTATTGAGTTAAAATTGAATATGTGTGAACTTCATTAACTTTTACATCTGAACAGGCTATTACATGTATGTCTTGTTAGATAATAATAATAGAAATAACCATAATATATAATGTTATATATAGATATATTATTATTATTATTATTATTTTTATTTATTTTTAGCAGTATTTTTTAATACTTTATATTACAATTTACATAAATATCACACTTATATGCTCTGCTCTAATAAACATTACAAGTTTCTTTCTAAATTGATAAAAAATTTTCAGTCTTTATGTAGTTTGGCATCTTGTTGTTTATATACGTACGTTACACATATACAGTTATTTTGTATACAAATATATGTACATACATATGTTTAATAAATATTAGTATAAATCTTTTACAAAATATATAAAAACTAAATATATTATATATACAAATTTAACAATTGACAAAATTCTAACATAACAAAAAAGTACCATATAAAAGGGCTATTGTGCCACTCTCTCAACCAATACACATACATCCCATCACTGGCTACATTTGGTTACGTGAAATTCTATTTTCTACAGATTGGGACTTTACACTTACGTGGCATTATATTCAGCTAAACATTTACAATCGTACCTCCATCCCCAACACCAAATAAAGTAGCTACTTTGCGTACTGAAAGCCCATCACCAGAGGAGCCTAGCCGATAAAGTACGATTTTTAACTGCATATCGACTGGAAGCTGGGCTGTTTTTGGATTTGTGTTAAACAATTCATCATCTTTTATTAAATCCAGAATATGTAAAAATTCCTCTGGCTGAAGCCGAACCATCTGATTAAATCGGCTATCGTCAAACCTTTTCAGCACATTTTGCTGCCAAATGTCAGATTTTGGGACCCCAAGATGGACGCTTCTGCGGCTAGTGAGTAAACCAGCAACACTCATTAAAAATCTTTCACTAGCTTGATCTTCTTCATCTTCATCACCTTGAAAAATATGCATTAAAATTTAAATAGTTATATATTTTATTACTTACTAGAATCAGCCATTATGACGTCCAATATGTAATTTTCGCACAAACCGCTTATTATTTTATTTCTTTCGCTTGCTTTTGGCATTTTGATAAATTTATTACTTTTTTTTTGATCAGCTGATTAAAATTGAAAATAGTATACTAAATTATGACAGGTTGTTCAAAGCGATCATATTTTTTTCGTGTTATTGTTTTAGGACATATGACTTTAAGACTACCGTTTGAATTCCCTAATAGCTTCTTAAGCTAGAATTAACCGAAGGTCCCGTAAGACTTTGTTACCAGCTGATCCGTTTTGTTATATGAAAAGCAATGAAAGTGCTTATCGAAAACAAATGTCACGTTGACGGTACGGCAAGAATTGTATAAAATAGAACTTAGCAACGTTTTTACGGGACGTTTATGCACAGCTGAAACAGAGTAGTTTTTTATTGGAAAAAAAGCAGTGAAGCGCGTATAAAAGAAAGTTTAAATAATTAAAGTGCTTAAAACTTTTCTAAAAATAACAAAAATCAACTAAAAACAACAATATTTAATAATTAAACACTATAACAAAAAGTGTGACACAGTTTTTTGTAAAAAAAATTTTTTTTTTCTTATGTGAAAAGCATATGACACGTTTTTAAATGTTCTATAGCAACACAAACGTTTTAACGTCAACAGGAGTCGACGGACATTTTCAACAACGTTCAGCTAAACAAGCCTTTATATATCAGAAACGATCAGCTAAGACGGCAACATTTACATTTCTACATTTACGGTTGTTTAAATAGGCCTTAAAAATTAAAAAAAAACACCTATATAAAAAAATCTGGAAAATTAAAATTTTACCCAATTCTTAATTTACAGCTAGAATTAAAATAATTGGGCAAAAATATACACAACATATTAAATTATTTCGAATTATAAAGGAAACAAATTTACTTTAAGCACGCAAACTGGAAAAAATTATCAGCGGTCATAGAAAATTGAATTCTAAGAAAATATTAAGTAAAATATTTCTTGTGGAAATTTGTATTTTCCGAGTTATGGGCCTCCAAAGTTTTCATAGAAAATTTTGCAGTTTTCACAAAAAATAATGTAAGTAATAGAAAATTTAATTTTAAGAAAAATATGTTATGTAAATTTTATAGTTTACGCCTCTATTTTTCGAGTCATGGGCCTCCAAAGTTTTTATAGGTTCTATATAAAATATTTAATTTTGCACGATAAATTAACAAATTTACTTTATGCACACAACTCAAAATTGGGCAAAAATGATCAGAGGTGATAGAAAATCGAATTCTAAGAAGAAAATATTAAGCAAAATTTCGTGGGCAAATTCGTATTTCAAAATGTTTCAATATAAATTATATAAATTTATGAATTTTCATTTTGTTATCTCATACATTTTAAAATGTGAGATGTTTTGCCAGTTCTAGTGAGACTTTTTTCGTAAAATTCTGTTACAGAAAAACTTGTAATCGCATTTTTCCAATAAAGTACGTCAAAATCATTAAAATGACAGATGGTTCTCACGAAGAAAAATTACAGAAAGACTTTTGTGTAATAAATGACATTTTGTTTGAATTCTCATTGTTTTTTGTTTAATTCTATTATTTATTGTGAACATTTTTTTGATGCGAGAGTTATAGAAACGTGGTGAAATTATACAGGCAATTTGCCCCACAGCTCCAATTTTGATAACTTGGTAGAAAATAAATTCGTGTTTGTTATAATTTCCTGAATGCACACACCTGTATAATTTCACTATAATATATAAAATAAGCCGTTCAATTCGGCTGACAAATAATAGCCGATGTCAGCAGTGTACATTGGCGGCAGGAGCTCTATAATATTCTCAGCGGCGGCACACAGCTGGTTGTGAGACACACGGCTTGGACTTCTGCTAGGGCCGCTGAACAGAAAAATTAAATTTCTACTTCAAATACATACTTAAAAAAGTATTAAGAGAGAGCTTACCATTAATTTGAAATAAAGCCATGCCTCAAATGCCCTTACCTCCTTTGGCGCAGGTAAGTTTATTGATATATTAAATCTAAAAGTATTGAAACAACAAAATGTCTGTTCTTCTTCGCAATATATTGTTATATATGCGATATTTTTAGAACGCTATCGAACCGATGCAAGTTGATGCACCAATGGAGGATAACGATAACAATGAGGAACAACAATTAGTTGTTGAGAATCCTACATTGGATTTGGAAGTGTATGCAAATTCGTACGTGGGCTTGGCTCGCTTATACAGATTAATTTTTGTAGCTGATGTGTGTCCTTCGTTACGTTTGGAAGCTTTAAAAATGGCTATAAATTACGTCATGACCACTTACAATGTGACTATGTATCAGGTGTTGCATAAAAAGTTAAATGACGTTTATGTTAGTAGTGCAGGTGGTGGAGCGGGCGGAAGCAATAATGGTGCTGGTGGTCTGCCGGATATAGCTTCTCAGCCAGCTTTATCTGCGCAGGGTCAAGATTTGCCTATATTCGATCAAGCCTGGGTGGAAGCTAAGAGCAAAAAAGCGGCACTTAAACTGGAAAAGCTTGACTCAGACCTCAAGAATTTTAAATCGAGTTCTATTAAGGAAAGTATTCGGCGTGGTCATGATGATTTGGGTGATCACTATTTAAGTTGTGGTGATTTATCTAATGCTTTAAAGTGTTACTCCCGCGCTAGAGATTATTGCACAAGTGGCAAAGATGTGGTTAACATGTGTTTAAACGTAATTAAAATATCTTTGTATTTGCAAAATTGGTCTCATGTACTGAGTTACGTTTCTAAGGCAGAAAGTACTCCAGACTTTAATGAATGTTTTAAAGATGCAAACCAGGTAAGAAGGATAATAAATAAAAGAGATATCAATTTGTAATTTAAAATGGCAACATTTAATATAGTATTGTAAATACTAATATCATTAATTATATTAAAAAATTTAGGCCGTTCTGACGCGTCTGAAGTGTGCGGCAGGATTGGCTGAATTGCAAACCAAAAAGTATAAATCGGCCGCCAAACACTTTTTGTTGGCCAATTTTGACCATTGTGATTTTCCCGAAATGATTTCTTCTAACAATGTTGCTATGTACGGTGGACTATGCGCATTGGCTACATTTGATCGACAGGAACTTCAAAAGAATGTAATATCTTCTAGTTCATTTAAACTATTTCTTGAACTAGAACCACAACTAAGAGATATTGTTTTTAAATTTTACGAGTCCAAATACGCTTCGTGCTTGAAGTTGCTCGACGAAATACGGGATAATTTGTTGCTGGATATGTATATTGCACCTCATGTCAATACATTATATACAAAGATCAGGAATCGTGCTTTGATTCAGTATTTTAGTCCATACCTATCTGCTGACATGCGTAAAATGGCCACCGCTTTCAATCGCACCGTTGAGGCTTTGGAAAATGAGGTCATGCAGTTGATTTTAGAAGGACAAGTTCAAGCTCGGATCGACTCGCACAATAAAATATTATATGCCAAGGAGACTGATCAACGTAGCAGTACTTTTGAAAGAGCTATTTCCATTGGAAAGAAATATCAAAGACGCTCACGCATGTTGGTTTTAAGAGCAGCCATACTTAAAAGTAATATACATGTTAAGGTTAGTTCGTAATGACTGTTTAAAAAGAATTTGCTATTTAATATCACAACTTTTAATTTTAGAGTATACCTCGAGATTCTGGTAATCATGTGACAGATTTATGTGTTGCTGCTGGTTCCAGTACTCCAACAACAGCAAGAATATAAAACTATTTTTATGTTAATTGCTATTGAAAAATCCTGAAGATGATTGAACAATTCTTTATATATTAGCAACCAATTTTATTTTATTGTGAATTAGGGGCCTGTTCAGCTTTCAATTTCAAAAAATTCTGCAGATTTCAAAATAAAGAATTTTTATTTTTTATGCCGAGTCAAATGATCTTTTTTATGTGCATTGTAAATTACATCAACGAATTAAATTGTTTAGTTAAAAAAATGTATTGAAAATGCTAAATTTAAATACTAATTATATTGATTACTATGCCGATAAAGTCTACCATCCCTTTCATGTTTTCCATCATTTTTATTGGCACTTCTTTCTTTAGATCTAGGACGTTTCCTATCCCTTGAACACGAACGTCTCATAATAGAATTTCTGGATGTGGACCGTGATCTATGATTACCATATCCTTTAAATTTAGAAAATGGATTATTCTTAGATCGCGATTGTCTTACTGCATCATTCCTTGATCTTGAATAACATCTATTTTGTCTTTCGATTCCAACTAGTTTTGCATCATATGATAATCCATTTTTTGTATGCTTATTACTGTCTGAACACGAACTTTCTGATGAAGATTCGTCGGAGTTTGATGAGGATTCTGATTTACTGTGAGATTTTTTGTTTTTTCTTTTTTTTTCATGCTTTTTTCGTTTACCATCCTCTGAATCGCTACTGTCATCACGCTTTTTAGACTTCTTCCTTGACTTTTTTTGCTTTTTGTTTTTGATATGTTTACTTCTCTTAAGTTTGTTAATTTTTTCTAGTTTTCTTAATAGCTTTAATTTCTGTTCTTTGTTTAACGACTTTAAGAATGCCTTTTCTACACAGTCTTCTTCATTTCTTTTTTCATCTTCGGGATCGCTGGCCACTAAATCATGTTTCTGATTAGTACTATTTTGCAGCTCCATAGCGGAACGTTTCATCATCAGACCATCACCTTTCATCTGTTCTTCTAATACATTTTTGGCCATTACATCGCCCGCTTCTGCTTCCGAATGTAGTTTTCGGGCTTCACTCATAGATATGCTGTACATTGTGCATTCTTTGTCTGTGTTGATGTGGCCCCACTTGTGACATTTTATACAACGAACATTTCTAACTTGTATACCAAATGGTTGATCTCTAATTTCTGTATCTCCCTTACAATAGGATTCACGTGGGGCGTTATATTTACGCTGCCACTCAAACTTGTATTCAGGCTCGGTATCATCCTTTTCGCGGTCCTTTTTGACACCCGGCGGAGGTTCATACATGAAGTTAACGCTCAATTTATCCTTACTTTCTTTACTTAGCATAGCTTTATTTTCATGCAAATTCTGTTCCTTTTCATATTGATTACGCAGTTCCTCTTGTTTCTTTTTGTAGGCCTCAGCTTGCTGCTCAGCCATCCATACCTGTTTTGATAAAACTAATCATAAAAAACTTAAATTATCTTCTAAAGTTTTATAAATTACATACCCTTTTTAGATTGTCCCTGGAGGCCGGATGAAAGAATTTTTTACACATGTAATTATTAAAACCTTTACCCATTTCGCAGAACTTTTACTCTACTCGACAACTTATCTAAATAAATGATATATTAAATATGCGTCATATTTTACAACTGTCACAACAGAGAAACAAGCCGATCGGTTCAAAGCGGGCGGCGTTACGCCGGCTTCACGTCGCAGAAATTTTTAAAATAAAAATGGAGGAAAAATGTTTTTCATTAATTTTTTGCAGGTGTTCATCCAATTTCTTTTTTTTATTGCTACTACCAATGCAATAGCAATAACATTTTTTTTTTGTCACGTCATCTTATTTTTTTTGATGTGCAATCAGAATAAAAGTGTTTTACCGACGGTAAAATATATTATCTTTATATTTATGTCTTTTAAGTTTTTACACATTACAAAAATCACAAAAATGAGATTAATATCAATCAGTTTGATGGGTGTATCAGCCAATTAGCGATTATGGTTGACAACATAAAAATGTCGTGTTGTTTCGCTTTGTTTGAGTCCTTCTTCATACGATGCAACTTTGAACTATCCATACATTGCACGTTTTGCCAATTACCTCCTAGCACATTCTTTTCATCAAATTTATTTGGAAAATTGTTTTAATTAAAAAAACTGTGAATTCTGACGGAAAACTAACACTGCAGTCACACGATTAAGTTTTTTTACAATTCTCTTTCAAGAAATTTACATATTCTGCTTGTCAAAATTCACAAAAATTGAAAGCTGTGACGTAGGCTGCACGCAATTTCAAAGCAAGTTTTTCAACAAGATGTTTTTTTTTAACCTCTTCCACCGACAGTTTTGTTTCGGCGGCAATAGAGTTATATGCCTTAATTTTTAAATTATTCCGTCTATATGCAGGAATATTCATGTTCCACAAAACTTCATGCCTTCTGTATATCTCTATGAACTGCAAAACGTCGTTATATTTGTTTAATTTGTTCACAAACATATTTAAAAAAAAACAAAACAATACTGGCGGCAGAATAAGAATTCAAATTTGGAATAAAAAAGCTGCAGTCAGCTGTTTTCTTGACTGTAATTTGAAACACTCAATTGAACGAAAAATTGAAAGCAAACTCTCAGCAAATTTTAAAGGTGTGAGTGTATTGGTAAAAAAATGAGAGAAATTTTAAAAATTGAATGAAAACTTGATCGTGTGACCCCCAAGTAAATGAGACAAAAAATTAATAAAGCTCTTCTATCCATGCATTTGTTTTCCGTCGAGATCTGGCATCGCCTTTTTTAATGTTACCAGATAAAAAAAATAATAGTGTCGGCCTTTTCTCACAATTTCTAAAAGTGAACCGTTCGATCATACACATTCAATCGTCATTTATTAAATGTTCCAGTTGAAACACGAAAAAAAATATAAAGGCAATATAAAAATGATTGTGTACCGCTTTAAAAAATTTAAATTATTTATTAAAACATATAAATAAATAAAATAAACCATCTTTACAATATTACTAAAAATTTTTAGCATTACGCCAATGAAAGCATAAACCTTTTTTTAAAACATAAGAACAAACGAGCGGCAAACCGGAAGATCGAAAAAGATAAGAAAGTAGCATAGTATAATTATACGAAATAGCCGCACCATGTATTTTGTTAGTGTAATTATTCATAGTTTAATGTCAAAATGAAGAAAGAGAAGAAACAAAAGAAATAAAAAAAAATAGGGTTGAAAGAAAATATTTCAACATAAACAACATAGCTTTCATTCGTAATGCAAAAAAATAGTAACAAATAAACAAAATAATAAAAATAGTGCAATAAATTTAATTAATTTCATAGGAGAAAGTAATTTTGTGGCCAGTATTTGTGCAGTGCATTGTGTTATATTTATTTTTGGACATATGAGTATTGGAATTGAACTGTTTTTTCCTTTTTCTATTTGGATCTGCGGGCACTTGAAAAGTGCTTTGCCCCTTTTCCACCCTTTTCTTACATAGAATACAGTAAGACATTGCTTTTTATAAATATATTCACAATTTTATTTATTTAGAGTTTGCACTGCACACGAAAATAATTGGGCAAGCAATAAAATTGTTTGCGGCTATGTTTAAAAAAATTTGCAAATACAGCTTTGGCGGCACAGAATCAACACGTTTCTTTTAATCAATTTATTATTTAGCACTTAAATAAAGTTGCTTTGCACTTTCTTATAAAAATTTTAGAAGATTTTTCACAAATAATTGGGCAGGCAATAAATTTTTTTTCCACAATGCTTAAAAAAATTTGCATATAAAAGCTTTGGCGGCACAGAATCAACACGTTTCTTAAAATAAATTTTCTTATACGCACTTAAATAAAGTTGCTTCCCACTTTCTTATAAGATTTTTAAAAGATTTTTCACAAAATTTGGCATAAGAATTAATAAATAAAATTTTACATTCAAAACCACTTTTCAATAAAATTTATATTGTTATGAGTTATACTATGTACTACAAAAATATTATTTCGTAAACAAGCAAAGCAAAATGAAAAAAAATTATTATTCAAGTCTAACAAAAAACACGTGTAAAGAAAAAACAGCTGACGACACTATGAGAAAGTAGTTGTTAAGTTGCTCGGTGGTTGTTAATTTCGTTCAATTGTTTTCTTTTGGTCGTGACCGGCACAGGTCTATTGAATTGTTTATTGTGCATATTTTAATTTATAGGAAATGGAGGGTGTTTCTTATATGCCTGAGGAATTAATCCACGATACAAATCAGCTGTCACCAGAATATTTGCAAAGAAAATTATATTTTTTAGTAGATCAACTCAAGTCTATGCATGAAAATTTACCAGAGTAAGTTAATAAAACTAACTCCAATTTTTTAATTTAGGATTCTTTATTTTAGAATTTATCAGTCGCGCATTTCTTATGAACTTCTCACCGAATTAGCCAATTCTCTACTTAACGAAACTATTTTTGAAATAGTAAAAGGTCTCATGGAAATCCAACATGTCACCGAAAAACACCTTCATCAATTGCGCGAGCAGGTTGAGAATGAATATCAAATTGAAGTACAAGAATGGATTTCAAGAATTAATGATCAAGAAGAATTGCAGCATATTTTGCAATTGATGAAAATAAAACACAATCGTAAATTGAAGGAGACTGATACGAAATTAATTGCATTGCTAGATCAAAAGGTGCGTGACCAACAGTCAACTTTACATAAGGCAGGTGTGGCTGGTTTTTATGTGACAGACAACCCCAAGCAGATTAAAATACAAATGTTTCTATTAGATTTTATACTACGCTTATCAAGAATAAAGTTTGAGTCGAATAAGTAAAGAAATGGTAAATTATTTTTTTAAATTAGTTTGTATTATATTCACCCAGCAAAAATGATGGAAAAAGAAGTTAAAAAACAACTACGAAGTACTTCCACTTCTAAGGAAAATCAATAAATTTTTACATAAGCTCGTCATTGGCAAGGAATTGTTTTTTGGAAACGATGTCGGTTTTGTTCATTTTTAGGATTAAGAAAAAGAAGTACAACTTTTGTTCTGCATTGTAATTAATTTGTGCTAAATTTTTATGACAAAAGCCGCCAAACTTCTCAAATAAAAAGGTTTGTGATTGTATATTACTTTCATGGCATTGCCTTAGGTATATACGAGTATATGTATATATTTATTTTTTAAGCTGATGTCAACATTTTGCAAAAAATGTAAATTGAAAGAATATTATTTTTTTGGCACACTACTATTATTGTATTGAAGGCCTCGCTGGAATGTCAGTGTATTAGCCCAATCATGAATATTCCCAAGAAAATGTTTGTTTTTGGGAAAAAATTTAGATAAATATTTTGTAAGCATAAACTCAGAGCGGTGTTAATTCTACCTGATGGCAATAAACTGGAGGTAAACAACATTGCTGACTGTGCCAAAGTATCTACTAGCTGCTCATATTTATTATTGTTTATACCTATTTATCTTTAAGTAGTACACATCTAAAATAAAAAATTTATGGTAAGAGGAAACGGAAAAGTAAAAAAGCTGCAGGAAAATTTTTATTCATAATTAGGTATATCTTGTGAACTGCAGGTACTCTTAAAAAGCTGATGTTACAAACTACTACCGAGTAACGTTTCTGACTGATTTATCATCAACGCCCAAGACAAACGGCTAAGATATGGATTTGAAATTAGGTAATCAGGTTCCTGTCACAATTTATAGAACGAATAGGAAGGGATTTCTGGAAATTCGAATATTAAGGAGGTAAAATCGAAATTTTTATTTCTCCGGAACTACTACAGATAGAGTCAAAGTTCAAACTACAAAATATTCTATTAAAAAAATAAGGGGATGGGTATTTGGTACTTTTTCGATAATTGTACATTTGCGAGATAAAAAGAGTAAAAACAAATATTGTATTTTTATGTAAATTGATGCAGGTTGTTAATTTGTAACACAAAATTAAACTCTATTTAAAAAATAAATTTCAAGGAAAAAAAGTACCAAAAAAAGGGGGGGGGAAATAAGATTACACTTTATATTTAAACAATTTTAGTGCTATTTTTTATGTTATGTGTAAACTTAGAATTGTGGCAGTAGGCTCAAACGGTCCTGAGCAAAGTGAAAGGTCATTAAAGGGACAGTGGTACTTTTTATTAATTTTCTTTGCACTTTTTGATATTTTATTATTAACGAACCTACGAGTATACGTACGAGATTAGGAGGAAGCTCTTCTCAGATCAGGACTACACACAGCAATTTTAGTTGGGAAATTCTTGATTTTATAAGAGATAGAAATGCAAAGGGGTACAAACTTCCTAGTACTCGCCAATTCATCTTTGTTCTCTCTTCGTATCTTTTATAAAGATGTAAAAAAGGAGACAGGTAGCTTGAGGCTGAATGAATGACTGAATAATAATACTAAAATTGCTGTGTGTAGACACAGCGGAAATTTTACAAGAGAACTGCCCAACTAAGCTTGTTGTGTGTGGCCCTACAAGTACGATATTTTGGTCAAACTGTCCTAAGAAAAGTAAAAAATTATTAGGGGATATGTGGTATCTTTTATTAATTTTTTTATATTTTGTTAAGGATTTGGCTCAAATGGTCGGAAGCAAGGTGGAAAACCATATATTTAAACTTTTTAGAATTTTCATACTAACAACGCTAGAACTATGAAATTGGGGTCAAACGCTCTTGAGCAAAGTAAAAAATCATTCAGCGGCAAAGCAGTGCTTTTTATGGATTTGATTTTTTAACATTAACGGATTTAGAACTATCAGATTGTGCTCAAACGATGCTCAGTAAATAGAAAAATCAATAAACTGACAAAATGGTACTTTTTCTATATTTTAATGATACCTTTTGATTTTATTTGTATTTAAAAACCTAGAAATAAAATAATAAATTATAATAGCGACAATATGGTACTTTGCTGACGAAGAAGCGAGTTAAATACTAGTTTCTTATAAAACTGCATTATACTTTTTTTTTATAGCAAAAATAAAGATTTTTTGTTGGAAAACCGAGGTATTGCACTTCAGAGCTAGTATCTCAGTCGTTTATGAACTGATTGAGCTGGATTTAAATAGATATCTCCTAGCAGGAACTTACAAAAAATAGCACACTAAACTTTTCTGTGGATCTTCTGAGAGCTTCAGAAAAACGTTCGTTTTTGAAAGTGATCCGTTCGGTACATTTTCGTTTATATGGTCATTTGTTAAATGTTTCAGTTAAAAAAATGAACGAAGGATAGAAAAGATCGAATGACAAAAAAGAATATAAAAGCAAAATAAAGACTGTGCTCCGTTTTTTAAAACAAAAATTTTAAATCATTTATTAAAAATTTCTAAAATATAAATAAAACAAATAAATAACATTGCCAAATTGTTTTTATTATGAAGACGTAATTGGATCACAAAACATAAGAACGAACAAACGAAAGTTGTAATAAAAGGAGAGGAACAAATCAATATGATTCGTTCAGTTGCGACCCATACAAGTTTATGATATTGTCTTTAATTTTTATTTCTCTGTAAGTAATCGTCATTTATTATTGAGATATTAAATCAAAGTGATAACTTTTTATATTAGACTGAACCAACGCTAATCTATACCCATATACATATTTATAGATTCGACTTGGGCCGTCCGTCTGGGCAATAGTTTAATAATACAATCATATAAGTAAATCCTATAATTAAAGATAGAATGTTATTGTTTTAGGTCTAAATAATAAAAATAAAACATAAACTAAAGAGAAATACAATATAAAAATAAAAAAAAACATAATTGGATTCCACTTCTAATTAGAATTTAAATCTATAGCTAATTTACAATGTCAGCAGTAGAGGCCCTGGCCCTCGTTCTTTTCTGTATAATAGTTGCAGTATTCTCTTTGGCTTGGGGTTAAGCCCATCTTTTCAACTTCGCTTTTAAATTGCTCTACTCCGCCCACTCCAGCTAAATATCCATTGAGTTTTGTGGCCACATACGACGTTTTTAATAATGTGGAATTTAAATTCAAAGTTTCGCATAAATCACGATGTCCTTGCAGTCTATATTTTTGATGGTAACTGGAATAAATTCAATTTAGGTTATTCAATAGTTAATGTGACAAACATAATAAAACGTACTCTTCAGCCGGAAAGAAATTTATTTTAGGTGAAATTTCAGTACGTATTATTTCAGGAGTTCTTTTAGTTTGTTCTTCCTCGCGGGACTCTTCAGCAATTTTTTTCTGTTCATCATCGTGATACAAAATCAAGGATATGTATTGTCTTTTGATAACAGTGCACAAGCCGTATTCATGGTTATTCCAGAATAAATCTAATAATTGCTTGTAGCTTATAATTTCAGGATCATAATCGATTTCTAAAACTTCTGTATGATCACCCCTATTGTGTAGTGAATTTAGGTTAGATGAGAAAGTTATTTGAAGAAATTCGTTAGTAGGCGATATAGAAAAAGCGAAAGCAAGTTCGAACAAAATAAAAAGGATATATGAGCAAGTACATAAAATAGATAAAACAGAGGTTTTGTTAAAAATTGTTATATGACATAAAACTTACATGTTACGGTACGTTGGCTGATCTTTGGTGCCACCGGCATATCCCACCGTAGTACGTAAAATGCCTAATGTTCCGCCATATAAAGACTCAGCTCCCCAGAAACAACCCATTCCAAATGTTGCAGTTTTAAACGGTGTATCCAATTTATGTACTGGTGTTACACTCAATTCTTTTTGTTCATTACGCACAATACTCTGGAATTAGAGAAGACACAATTACAATTTGTTTTTTTTTTATGTTTAAATAAAAATTACATAGAATATAACATATTTATTTAAAATAGATCTGTTGCAATCTTTCCACTCATTTAAAAATGTTGAAGCGCAGTCAGAAACTAAAGGTACTAACAATTATTAAGAATTAAATATTTTTGGAATTTCTTTTAAGATGCTTTATAAGCATTCTGTGACTTCAAAAATTCAGCAATAAATATGTTGTCAAACTATGATGATTTGTTTTTTGTTTTAATTCTTACAAACAGCCGGTAATAAAACTTAATGCATGCACGCGCAATTGATGAAAGTAAAATGAAACCTTAACAAAAACTAATTTTGTAGTGAATTTACGTATTTTTTATGGCAAAACTTTTTTTTTTAATGGCAAATGACAAGTAAAACAGAAATTTGTGATTTTGATTTAAGAGAAAAACGGCAAAATTTTAAAAAAAGAGAAATAAGAGAGAAATATAAATTCTGCAAATCCCAAGGTCGTTGCAACCTATAAGAGATTCTCTTTTTATATCGCAGAACTGCATACACTTGCACACATTTAATTTAAAAATACAAATCTAACGCTATTTGATAAAACTGTTTTGTATTTTAAATGCTTACACATTTCATTCACATACGTATATATGTATGTATATGAATTTAATTTGAAAATTAAAAAAAAATTATTATGTATTTAATAACCTATCACTGTTGTATTCAACTTGAAAAAGTAATAATAATTGAATTTTATTATTTTGCTGTGGAAAAAATTAAGAGAAAATATTCTCCAAACCTTGAACTTTTCCATGTCCGCGAAAAAACGTCTTTTTTGCACAAATATTACCATTGCGCGTTTAAACATTCTTTATATTTTTTACTTTCAATTCACGTTTATGCATCAATTTATCGCTAGACACTGCAAAATTTATATTTTTCATATCCACTTTTGCCGGAAGAATGAATAAATTACAAGTTTTCTAACAAAAGAAACAGAAAAAAAACACACTGATAAAAGCTTTTTTTTAATTGTCAGCAATAAGTCTCTGTGCAAAGATTGCTGCTCTTGAATTTAAAAAAAGGTTTAATAAACTCGTTGAAGGCAAAATTAAATTAGACAATTTTAGTGGTTTTGTGTGTTCCAAATTATTTTCAAGTAGGTAGGTATAGTTTTTTTTTTGCATATGTTGTGTATAGTTTTCTTGCAAATATCTCACAAATTAGTTTTTAAATTAAAAAAAATTTAAATATCTTATTTTTATATGTATATAAATTATAATTGTAATTAACATCAGAGAAGACTAATTAATATATTATTATATTTTATTGTTAACTAGCATTTAACTCGCTACTTCGTCAGCAAAGTACCATACTAGATTTTTCAATAAAAATAAAATCAGAAGGTATTATTCAAGTATATAAAAAGTAACATTTTGTCAGTTTTTCTATTTATTGAACACCATTTTAGCTCGGTCTGATAGTTTTAGATTCGGAAACGTTAAAAAGTCAAAAAGTACCATTATAGTATTATAATTATATTAATAAAAAATACCGTTTTCTTCTCTTAATTATTTTTCATCTTGTCCTGAACATTAAAAAATCAAAAAATACCATTCAAATCAATAAAAAGTACTGCTTTTCTTAACGATGTTTTACTTATTATAGCTCAAGAACGTTTGACCCCAATCTCATAACTCCAGGGTTGTTAGTATCAAAAAGTATCAGTAAAAAGTACCATTTTGGCTCATTTATGATTTTCCACCTTGATTCAGATCATTTGAGCCAAACCTCGTACTTTTAGATTCCTTACTAATAAAATATAAAATAGTACCAAAAAAATAATAATAAATTTGTCCCCTTAATGGTTTTTCACTTTGCTAAGGACCGTTTGAGCCCAATGTCGTACTGCCAGGTTCGTTTGCATTACAAAATCAAAAAGTACCATTGAAATGTATAAAAAGTGCTATTTTGTCTCTTAAGGATTTTTCATTTTGACCTGAACCGTTTGAGTCCAATCTCGTAGTTCTAGGACTTTTAATGCTAAAAACTCAAAAAGTACCATTAAAATCAATAAAAAGTAGAATAATGTGCCTTTTACGATTCCTTATTTCATTCAGTACTGTTAAATTTTACTATCATAATTCTAGGTTTGCGCTTAACATAAAAAATACCACTAAGCTTGTTTAAATTTAAAGTACCAATCACATATCTCCCTTTTAGTACTTTTTCACGCTTAAAATAATTTTTTTTATCATTGATTTTTATTGGGTGGTACAAATTAGTAATAAAATGTTTATATGCTGCATCAATTTACAGAAAGGTACATACATACATGTACTACATATATGGAAATAGTAGTATAAGGGGTACATATTTTACCCCTTATTTCCTCGAATTTAAAAAAAAAGTGCCAATATACATCGGAGACTTTTTTAAGAAGAGAAGAATACAATTTAGTTTTTGTTGCTGTGATTGTTACTTTGAAATATAAATAGGATTAAAAAAACGTACTAATATTAGTTTTTACCCTTTTTTATCGCGACAATGTACAAATATCGAAAATTCTGTAGTAGTTTCGGAGACATAAGAAGTTTGATTTTACCCCTTTTTACCCCTTAATTTTCGAATTTCCAAAAATCCCTTCTTACTCGTCCTATACATTGGGACCGAAACGTGATCACCGAATTTTAAGTCCATAGGTTTAGCCGTTTAGGCTGGGCGATGATGATAAGTCAGTCAGTCAAGCAGTCAGTAACGTTATTCTTCTATATGTATAGATATAGGTTTTAATGCTAAGCCGCTTTACCATAGATATTTTTACAAAATTATTTCTTAAATTAAATTTTTGGTATATAAGAAATAAAAAAAAACTTTTTGGAGAAATAAAATTGTTTTGTTATGAATTTATTCGACTTATTTAATTCCAGAAGCCTATGAACAAGTCTGCGACTCTTCTACCGCACAATGCAATGTATACACAAGTATACAATGAGAGCTAAGATTGTTTTAAAGTAAAAAATTTTTAAATTTTGCCAAAAAAAAGTTTTTCGTCAAAAATATACAATATTTGCTTTCAAACGTAGAAAATAAAACATTTTCATGTAATGCATATATATGTATGTCATGTCACTTATGCAATCACTCAATTTTTAAATAAATAAAAAAAAAGAAATTCTAAGATAACCCCTAGGAATGCAAAATAAATTTAATTTAATTGAATGTGTTTATAAACTTTTTTTATAACCAAACATATTTAATAAAATATTTAATATGAAATAAAGAATTTAAAATTAAGAGTAAAAATCAAAAAATACAGGCATGTTCTGAAATCACGGTGATATTAAAATACGAACGATTTTAAAATCACGTTAAGGTACTAATAAACGAGATGTTTTATAAATATGTAAAATTTGTTGTTTTACAGAAGGTTTATAATTTTTGATCACAAACGACATGTACAAATACGTCTGACATAGACTTTGTTTTTTATAACAGCTGAGCAACTCAAAAATATTGAAATTTTGTGAAATTGATTCGCTTTTAATTTTTTTTAAGAATTTATGTTTTAATAAAATAAACGGGAATTAAGAAAATAAGTAAATTCCATTGTGCAGTGTTATTTCTGTAGTTCTTTTTTCTACTATCCACGTAGTTCATTTGAAAAAATAGTTTATAACCGTCGAAAATATGGTGACGAGACAACTAGCTTTTATATATTTAAGCTTGTAAAAAAATTTTATATTCTTTGCTTCAATATTATTAAAAATAGAAAACTATCAGCCATGTTCTGAAATCACGGTGATTTTAAACCACGAACGATTTTAAAATCACGTAATTTTTTAGTGTTCGGGGAATCAGCTTTTAGTAGTGATCATAGTATAATTATATATAATTACTGTTCTCAATCACGAACTTAAAGATTTTTTGCTTTGTTTACAAAAAAATTTGCTCAGAAAAAAAGAACAAGAACTGAAAATCACGAAAAATATAAATAAAAGGAAACGAATTATTCACACAAAATAAAGGGTATTTTTAAATTAATAAATTTACGGTTCCGTTGTGAAAAATAATTAATTTTTTTACAAAAACTAATAAAAACCAATTCAAATTAAGTGTATTTAATCATTTTGTTAAGGAATTCAAAGCGAAATGTTTAAAATGCTCCAAGTGATTTGATATCGTAAAGCAGTTATGTGGCCGGTTTCTAATCACCAGATGTCAAATGATTTTGTGTGCAGAACACGTTTTTCGTGATTTGAAATCACTTTGAGAGAAAGTGATTTTCAGAACATGCCTGTATATAAAAAATTTAATATATTTTTCTTGTAAAATTTTTTATTTATTAATAAATTATTATACGGCGACAAATATTTCCACAAAGTGTAGACATTTAAAACACATGAGTGTAATTGAAATTTTGTGAGAAGTTCTCCTCAGGTTTTTTTACAGAAGCAATATTTTTGAATAAACGCACGACATGTTTTGTTTCACATTGTAAAAATTGACAAATACAGTGTAAAAAACATGTTGTCTATTAGTACCTTTAGTACTTTTTTAGTGTTCTGAAAATCACTAGATTTTAGCTTTTGAGTAATGATTTTTACTGTTCTCAAACACGAGCTTAAAGCTTTTTTGCTTTGTTTACAATAAAATTTGCTCAGAAAAAAAAGAGCAAGAACTGAAAATCATGAAAAATATAAACAAAAGACAAAACAATTCTCCACACAAAATAAAGCGTATTTTACAATTCATAAATTTACGGTTCCGTTGTGAAAAATAATTAATTTTTTGACAAAAACTAATAAAAAATAATTCAAATTGAATGCATTTAATCATTTTGTTAGGGAATTCAAAGTGAAATGTTTAAAATGCTCCAAGTGATTTGATATCGTAAAGCAGTTAGCTGGCCGGTTTTAAATCACCAGATGTCAAATGATTTTGTGCACAGAACACCTTTTTCTTGATTTGAAATCACTTTGAGAGAAAGTGATTTTCAGAACATGTCCGATACTCTTTTTACTAAGATTTCTTCCGTTACATTGTAGTGTAATCTGTTACTGTTTAGTACCGTCACAACACACAGAATACACATATACATATGCACGTTTGTATAAGACCGACTGCTTGGTTTTGTGTTTGTGTGTACAACATTACGCACATGCACAGCTTAAAACTTTTCCTAAAAACAAAAAAAAAAATTATGGAAACCTAAAATTTCGGTTATATTATTCATTTCTCTCAACCAATTGTGAACCGCTTCCTCTCATTTTTTGTATAGATAGTTCCGATTGTCATTTTTAACAAAACTACTCACTATTTTTTTGTTTGTTTTGAATTTAAGACAAATTACTCAAAAAAGCACCAAAAAATAGTAAAAAAATAGACGTAGTTGTTTTTCAGAGCTCATAGCTCAGCCATTTATGGACCGATTGTGCTGAATTTAAATAGCAAACTAAAGACAAGAACAAATTGGCATACTAAACTTTTCGGTAGGTCTTCTAGGAACTTTAAAAAGTTGATTTCAACTTCCACGCGGATATGGCTAAATCGATTCCTATTTACAAGGATCCAGAATATATATACTTTATAGGGTGTCCCATATACGATGTAGAAATTACACGTGGAATGACAAACTTATATACATATATCCTTATCACTTTTTATGAATGGTATAGAAAAACAGAAATTACAAGTAGTGTTTCCGGGTAATGGCCATATATATATATGTATCTGTACGGAGACGTGATAAAATATTTGACTAATCTGAACGATAAGATTTAAACCATGGCTTTTTTATGTATAAGGTAATAGCGATCCACAGCTGAATATTTTTTCGTTTGTTGTTCTTGAAATTGTCAGTTTATTTCTTTTCTAATTTTTTTTCTTTACCCAACAAACCAAGTAGCAATCAAATTCCAATAACACAAATTCTGAAGGTGCATTCAGTTAAAAAGTAAATATACCTCTTTTTAACTATGTACATATGCATATATATGTAAGTATGTATATGCTATTGTCAAGTGCTTTCTGTGTAATAAATAAATTGTCACGTTTTGTAAAAGCTTTTGATTACAAAAATAGTATCCACCTACTAGTATTTTTCATAAAATTCTCAAGCGTTAACATTTGGGTTTATAAAATTACACCTTAATTTCATAATTATTCAATTTAAATAGTTTTCATAAAATTTTTTTACGGAATCAATTTCTCATTAAATACTCGTATATGTATAAACAAGCACCTTAATATTTTAATTTTTTGCATACAAATACTTCAAAACTTCTTTTTACGAAGTGAAATTCTACAACGACAAATATAAACGTGTAATAATAATAACCTAACATTATCAGGAGGTTAATAAAAAGAATAGTAGCGATAATAAACCATATATTTACTTTACAGAAAAAAAATTTTTTTTTAAAACTTACCAAGTCCTTTAGCTGTGGGGCATCAATATCTTCACGATTAATAGCAAAGGAAGTCATATCGATGAATTTTTTAAACTATTACTTTTACACTTAAAAAAATCCTTTTTGTGTAATGTGTCTAGGTTGTTGGTTATTAAAGTTCTCACTAGAACTACTTTCACTAGTATATGATCACAGATGAACTGTTGAGACAATTTCTTATGCTTGGTCTTTATATACCCGATATTCATGCAGTCTGCTTTTATGCTGCCTAAAATATAATACGAAAAGCTCTTTATATATTAATTTTCTCATACTCTTCGCTTTAATAAATGCAAAGTAAATAGCACAAATTACTGAATAAAAGAGATTAAAAATTATAGAGAAATTGTAGCTAAAAAATGATTAAATGTGATGGCTCAACTTTATTTAAAATAAACAGTACAACAAATTTGTATTACACAATTCATACTTGCTAGAATTACAAATTTTTCATTTCTTTATTATGGAAGAAATTTGGGTATATTTAGGTATGTAGGTATATACGTTTGGCATTCCATGTGTAATTTTTATACCGTAGAAAGTATACATATATTACATAAATAGTGGTGCAAGTTTTTTGCCCAACTTAATTTGAAATTTTTTTGTTTCAGTGTTTGAAAGATGCTATGTTAAAGCCATAGTTTAATTAGGTAGTGTCTATACATGATGTATGCCGGAGACATAACGCCGGCAGAGTAAATATCAATTTCATATTAATAGCAGTACATAGGGGAAGACGTTGATGGAATTATATTATGATGAAATATATTTTATTATTATTTTTTGTCATTTAAAACTTAAAAAATAAGTTTCTTGTATAAGAACGAT
Organism: Thelaira solivaga; assembly: GCA_947397855.1. Lineage (NCBI taxonomy): Eukaryota > Metazoa > Arthropoda > Insecta > Diptera > Tachinidae > Thelaira > Thelaira solivaga. The sequence continues at coordinate 27,871,737 of OX377613.1, forward strand.
AAATTTTATTTAATAATACATGTACTCGTAAGCTGTAAAATAATTATTTGGTCCTATTTTAAACAAAGAGTTGAAAGTAAACAAATTTCAAAATCAAATTCATAACTAAAATGACATTTGATATCAAGACAGAAATAGCATACCGCATAGCATGCTTTTTCTATCATAACGCTAACGGTGATTTTCTATCATAATATGAATTTGACATTTAGTATGATAGAGATACATCAGTAGTGCGATTCAGTAACTTTTATTACGAACATTCGTATCGAAAAAAAAGTATAACGATATTTTATTGAATTCGGCATTTCCGACAAAAATATTCGGTATGATAAAAATCGTTATATGCGATGATTATTTATGTGCTGTTAACTTCCGCAAACTGCATTGATTATATAAAGTTTGCGACGTAGTTAACAGCACATAAATAATCATCGCAAATAACGATTTTTATCGTACCGAATATTTTTGTCGGAAAGTTACTGAATACCGAATTCGATAAAATATCATTATACTTTTTTTTGATACGAATGTTCGTAATAAAAGTTACTGAATCGCACTACAGGTATAGACCCCGGGTTTTCTCCAGTGAATGCAAGTCTACATGTGTTTTTTGTTTACATTTGGTTCTTGTTCGATCTAATGTAAAAATTTTTTTTTCATTTTTCTTTGTGTTTATTCTTTTTTCTGTATACAAAGTTACAGACATACATGTTTATACATTTGCTTATACACTTTACACCAAGTCCCCATTTTCATTATGGACATTTCTTGCCAATTGTAATTATTTCAATTCTCTTTTGTTCTTTCTTAATTCGGACATTAATGTCCAGATAGAAATTTTTACAGTTCTTCTGTCCATTTATTTTCGTGACGTGCTATATTGATTTTTATGAAAATTAATTGAAAAGAACTTTTGAAGCAATCCAAATTAAATTAATACTAAATAAATACATTTTAAAAATTGATTTCTACAAAAATATGGGCAAATTAATACAGTGCACAAAAATGAAATGAAGCAACAAGACGATTATTACGAAAATTTAAAAAGAGAGACAAAAAAATGTCTAGTACAGAAGGTCGTGTACTACACATCTTGCCTCAAACTTCATCTGTTCGGACAGAAATGTCCATAATGTAAATGGGGACTAACAAAATGTATGGTGAGTTCACTTTTAAGAAAATTGATGTGTAAATCGAAATGCATTTCATGCACTTCGTGATTTTTTTGTTAGCATAATGGACCAAATGTGTCCACAACCGGGTCTGTAGGAAATGTGCAACGTGTTTTTGTTTTTGTTATAAAAACATAATTTAAAAAAAAAAAAAATTGGTATGCACTTTTACGAGAAATGACTTCCGAGATATATCAGCTAAATTTAATTTTAATCGGGCCATAAATTAATTACCCGACAAATTATACATGAATATTAAATGTTTAATTAGTACAATAAGTACTAAGAGGGAAAGCTGTATAATAAGTCAACAATTTTTTGAGATTTTCATGAGAATATCATGGAAAATAATGCATTTTGCACATCAACATAAATTGGAATTAATTACGAATAAAGATTGAATTATGTTAAAGTTTATAAATCCAAATAATTAAATTTGTTGTATATTATATATTCTTTCTTTGTTGTTGGATCCTTGAAAAGCCCCAAGATTACACCATAACAAACATAAAATTTTAATTTTCTGCGCAGGTGGCACAAATGACGCCACGCCATGTCTTTCTATTTGCTAATAATTTACAGCTAAACAAGAGAGAGAGAGAGAGAGAGGGTAATGTATCATTTTTTCTTTAAACAATGGACAATCTACGTTATCTAACGGGAAATCATGCGCGTGACGTAATCTTGTATTTTTATTATTCATGAGTACGTGCTTAATATTACGATTGAAGCTATAAATGTTACAAAATGGAGTAAGTATTGATTTAATCATGTGAGTGGCCTGGAAAAAGTTTTAATTTTGTTCTTAGATATGTATGTTTGTGAGGTAGATTGGATGAATATTCTGCGGATCGATGTAAGAGTAATGGTAGTGAGTGATTGGTTTATTAGTAAATGTATCCTTAGTGTAGCTGAAAATATGGCGACGAACTTAGGTACTGCCTGTGATAATTAGGGCATAAGATACGTATTTTGCAACGATATCAGCTTTTTCATTACCAGCAATGTTAGGAATCCAATATACTATTTAAAAAATTAGAACTAATTTTTATCATCATAAATTATAAATTTATTAGTCAATCATTGTGTCTAATATTATAGAAAAAGTTTAAATTAGCAAGTATAGCTTTTGTCTTGTTTCCAAGTTTAACAGTGACAACGATTTTTGTTTTGTACCGCCTTTGGCCTCACGTACTGATTATCTGATTTTACAACAAGTACAAAAAAAAAACACTATAGCTATGTACGCTCATAAAGAGATGGAGAGAAATACGACATACAAAAGTTGATTGACTAGCATGTGCTGCTTTATTTATTATTTATATTTTTTTTGTCTGTATAAACAATAAACACAATTCATGATTATAAAAATTGTTTACAAGAAAAAGCATATTTAAAAGATTTTTGAAAAATTATTTTTTATATGAAAAATCCTTCAAATTGAAAAGATTCGCATATCATTGAACTAGATTTTTTTTCCAGAATCAGATTTTTTTTAAATTATAAAAATCGGTGGTCAAATAAAGGATCTGTAGAAAATCTCATTTTACTCCTAAACGGCTAAAGCAATGTGAATAAAATTTTTACTATCGATAGTTTATGATATGAAGTTGAACTATGCCAAATTTCATTATATTCTGATCAAAAGTTTTGACGTTAGATTTTTTAGAAAAATTTTTGTTATACATTAACTATAAATGTGCATCGTCCAAAATTGGTATGAGTAAAATAAACATAAGCTATTATAGATTCAATCAGCTGTTGAGACAGAAAAATTGTTTTTGGCATGCTTATCGATTGTGCTCTCGCACTTGCTTGCACGAATCTTTATATTCCGGTTTAATAAAAGGTTGTTGAGAAGAGAGAAAACCTATTACGTTGTTTTTATTTGACAAATACATAATTATATGAACATACATTTGTATATATATTTTTCTTTTTTGTTAGCTTTAATACAATTTCATAAATAAATTACAAAATTAACTATTCATATCTCATAATGAAATTAGAATTTAGTTAGATTTAATATTTTTGTTCTTACTGTTAAAGTTATTTTCACATGAAAATTTACGATTTCAAATTAAACCTACATATTTAAATACATACATACATACATTTATTGAAAAGTTATTATTCAGAATTTCTTATGAATTAAAGAAACTTTCAGAAGGCAATTTGCACATTTTGTATTTATGTGTGTAATTCAGTTAGCTTATTAATGACTTTTCATTTAAATATTGCATTGTCATTTTAATAAAGAAAGTGTTCATGCCATATAATAATATAATCAATAATTAAGCTTAATAACAGTTTTGTATAACGAATAACAATTTTTCAAACCTTAGTTTGTAATCAATAAATTTTATTCTATTTATTTCGATCGAAATCAAAATGTTTTTATTTTTAATTTACGAAAAATTTTGGTTATTTTTATACCCTTCATTGTGAGTATGTCCCTATTTAGACGAGGAAACATTTGGAAGAAAAACATCTTGAATTTTCTTTTGCTTTTTCTTTCGCGGTCACACAGACGAACATGTTGCCGGCAACATTCCATTATTATTGTTATTATTTGCACACAAAACAATGAAAGAAAAGAAAAGGAAAGCAAATCTCCACCCGTAATTTGCCTACAAACGAAATGCTTCCCTTCTAACTGAAGGGTAAGTTTCTTTAAAAATAGCGGAGTCAATTTAGCGATGGCCATCTGTCTGTCTGACTACACAGTCGTTGAAATCAATACAAATCTGTCAGTTGTCGCTGTTTTCAGCTTGTTACTGAAATTCGGATCCGTCCGTATACTATGAGTAAGAAACTGCCTCTATTTCTTTATATTATTTATTTATAATTAAAATCTATGGATACAAAATCCGTACAGACAGTTTAAAGCGTATATTACAACTTAAAAGAAAATTGAATAATTTCCAACAAATTAATTATAATAATAAAATAGTATGTACATATAAAACAAAAATTATTGATTATTTAAAAACAATATAATCTTACACTTGAAATTATTAGAATTTAAAGAAAAATCTATGAGTTGATTTAATCTGTTAAACTCAGTACATATTTTCCTAAATGGATCAGCATAGCATAGTTTGTTCTAAAATATTCAACTGAAAATATTCATAGTGACGGGTGGGGCTTTGAGCTATATTAAAAGATATGTGATTAAGTAAAAATCCAGAACAAATTTTTCCATTAATTAAATTGGTTATAAATGATATATTTAACATGGTTCTCCGACTTTTCAAAGAAGGCAACTTAATTAACGCGAGTCTGCTACTATATGACGGAAGATTGAGTAGGCTCTAACGTAAGCTGCGGAGGCAGAAACAGAAACTATTATTCATGTGTCTTGTACGTAGGATCCCATACTACAGACGCATACTCTAAAACAGGTCTAACGAGCGAAAGAAAGTTGTTTGGTAACATACGGATCGGAAAATTCTTTCGCCCATCGTTTAATAAAACCAAGAACACTACGAGCTTTATTTACAGTCATAGAAATATGTTAAATAAAGTTCAGCTTTGCATCCACCAAGACTCCAAGATCTAAAATTGAGTCAAATTTTTCCAAAGTGTGATTGCCAAGTGGGAGGCTCGATCTCATATAATATCCTCTATAGAAACACATATGTTTACATTTGTTCAGATTCAACTCCACCAAGTTTGTGTTACACCATAATTGAAACCTATTCAAATCACTTTGAAGTAGCATATGGTACCATGGTACTTATTAAAGCTACGGAAAATTTTTACATCATCAGCATATATTAATATATTTGAATATTTGATTATGACAGGAAGATCATTGATGAAAATGGTAAGCAGCAAAGCTCCAAGATGGCTACCTTGTGGAACACCAGATGAAACATTTATCATTTTAGCAAAACTATTTTTAAAACGAACAATTTACGTTCTATTTATTAAATATGAATTAAGTCATTTAATGCAATTATAAGAAAAGTCAATTAAGTCCAATTTCTTTAACAAAAATTTATGGTTCACCTTGTCAAATGCTTTACTAAAGTCCATATATACAATATCCGTTTGCAACCGTTCTAAATACAAAACCCTGATCCCAGTAGATTAGTTACTGTTGAACAACCCTTACGAAAGCCGTGTTGATTAAGTGACAAAAAAGATATATCATCTTTTTTGATGTGACAAATGTTCTGTTACGAGTACAAGCTTTTCAAATAGCTTTGGAATAGTACTAAGCTTAGCAATTCCCCGATAATTAACAATCTCAGATTTGCTTCCAGACTTAAACAACGGAATAATAAAATGAACTTTTCCATGGTTTAGGAAAGCAGCCATATTTTATCGACATATTAAAAATGATTGTTAAAGGTGTAGCCAATGTCTCGGCACAATTCTTAAAGAGGCAACTAGGAAAATTATCAGGTCCACTTTTACATGAAAACTTTAACTTTTTAAGCTGAGAATAATTGTGGACATATCGAAAAAAGGAATTGATATTGTTACGAAATTCACTCTATTGTATGACTGTGTTTTATTATTCATAAGAAATGGTATTTATGTATGTGTAAATGCAGCAATTCAGTGTTTATGTTACTTCGTAGAATTTTATAGTGTAATGCTTGTGTGTGAGATGTGTGTTATTTATATCTGTGTTAGTGTATTAGCTTTATGATAGCTTTAGTTGTACTTGTTGGATTAAGCATTTTGAGAACCAGATAAGGAAACTTTGAATCTATAAAATTTTTCGGTTAAGCCATGTAGACATCTTCAAGCAATTCTCTGTTTAAGTAGGCAGACGAAACATGCATCTGAGGTACAATTCGCATTCGACAGCAATGGCAAAAATCATTCGAATGATATCATATCGAACCACAGTTGAAAATGTCTCAGTATAATTTATACCATACTTTTGCAAGCAGCTTTTTGCCACAAGCCTAGCCTTAGAACGTTCGATTTCGTCTTTCTTGTAATTGTAAATACTCACTTATTTGAGATAGCTTTTTTCCCCAAGGGAAGTTCCGTCAATTCCCATGTGTCGTTCTGCAATAATGCTTCATACTCAGTCTGCATTGCCGCTACCCATCATTACGCCATTTGCTATTTAAAGCCTCATCAACAGTATCCGGAATGTCCATTTGTACATACGAAGCTTAAAATATTGTACTCCCTTTTAGATCTTCCTGGACCACCTGAACGGGTGAAGCGTGGTTTTCCATTGGCTCTTTGCATCTTCTCTACTTTTGTAATTTCCTCCTCAGCTGATTCAAATCCCTCAATATCACTTTCAATTTAGATGCGTTCCCATACACTACTTTGGGAGCCCGCGGGTGCCCAAACTTACTCAAAACTTCGCAAAATTTCTTCGGGCTGATTTGGTAAGTGTGCAAAACAATCAGCTGTAGCAAAATGTAAACAATGAAAATGTATAATAAAAAAAGAAATTTTAAGTTTAAATAAAAAAATTTTTCTATGTAATAATTTCTATTTGGAATTTAAAAGCTTAACAAAATATGTATTAATCTTTATTTGTGCTTAATTCCAGAAATTGTGTTGGTTTTTAAATTTATTCTTTTACTCATGATATTCTCATGAGTTATTTATTCAGTACAAATAAAGATTAATATTTTTTATTAAAAAATGTTACATTTTATGCTGTTTTGTATTAAAATGTCAAAACACTTTGAAGTTTTTTTTGGGCTAAAAATTTGGTTTTTGCTACTAAACATTTTAATCTCTAATTGTGAGTTATTTGTTTTTACTCTCATTTGCCCGAACTTTACACAAAAAGTACGGGATCGAAGCTTTTGATTCGTCTCATCAAACTTGATTGATGCAAAATCATTAAATAAATCATTATTTGTTTTATCTAGTACGAAGGAGATGTTCATTTCTATATTTTGTTTCTCAGTTGGTCACGTCACGTGATACCATTAACTGTCGTGTCTCCTTGTCATGTAATCGGTACGCTTTAGAAGTATCAGAATAGCCCACCATGGTATGCTCTTTACCTCTTGGTTCAAATTTGTTTTTCGGAACTTATCTAAAACAATAACCGTTGAAAAGAAAATTTGCAAGTGGCCCAGAAAAGGTTTCTTACCCTTAAACATTTCAAAAGGTGTTGTGCCATCTAGCGCCAGAGTGGGGGCTCTGGTATGCTGCGGTATTGACCGCGTCAGCCCAAAAATGTTCATCAAGATTTGCTGCGACCAACATACATCTAGCCATTCGATTAATGTTCAGTTAATTCTTTCCGCAACTCCATTCTGCTGCGGAGTATATGGCACCGTTAATTGACGTAGTATACCTTTATCCTTAAGACAGTTGTCGAAATTCACAAATTCGGTTCCGTTATCACTACGGAGTATTTTTATTTTCCTTTCTGTCTGCCTCTCGATTATAGTATGAAACTCTTGAAACTTGCTAAGTGCCTCGTCTTTGCTTTTTCAAAAATAGGTGTATACATAACGTGAATTGTCGCCAATAAATGTTAGCAAGTACTTGGCCCCTCCAATTGATGACTTACTTATAGGACCACAGACGTCCGTATGAATAATTTCCAAAATATTTGCAGAACGAGTTCCGGAAGTACTAAATGGTACTCCAATGCATTTGCTTTTCATACAGATCGAGCATTGCATGTCTGATTGTATCCACAAAATCATACCACGTACCAGTTGCTTGTCAATTACTTCCTTCATACTGCCAAAGTTCAGGTAACCATATCGACAATGCCATTTCATGGCTTCATCAGAAATTTTCCTTGAAAGAAACAACTTGTTATTATTTATATGTGGTGCAGTTATTCACATGCCCGATTTGCATTGGAGTTATACTTAAGATAATCATGGCCATCGCTTTTTCGTTCTTAGCTTTCTGGCTTAGTACCATCTGACACCAACGACCACAGCTCCTGGTGAACCAAATTAAATGATTTCAAATTAAAATGATCGTTATTCTTCGGAATTCAATTAACAAGTAAAATGTCTATTTTATCAAAAAGAATAGGGAAGTAATAAAAGAAAAAAACTATACAGGTATGCAAATTCATGTGTGAGTATGAAGTTTGAAAATGTTACATTGTCACAAGAACAAAGTTAGCATTTCAACATTTATAAAAAATTTTCCGACTTATTTCATATTTTTAGGCAAAGGAATGTGTGAAATTTAAAAAAATATTAAAATGGTATAATTCCACTTAGAAAAAAATTGAGTTTGCTGTGATTTTAGTAAGATAAGGACGCCATTTGACTAATCCTGACTAAAAAATTGATTTACACCACTTTCAAATATAACAGCTCATTTGATGAATTCTATTTGCTTGAAATTATTTAAGAAATTTCCTTAAAGTATACTACATTATTTTTCGTGTGTAAGAAAAACACATCAGGGTTAAACAAACAAACTTCATAAGATTAAGTATTAGAAAATTATGAGTGCTAAAAAAGAAAAGTAAATCATGAAGAATAAAAAGAAAACGAAAAAAATTTTCCACAAAAAATAAAGCGTTTTTTTACATTATTAAGTTTTACGATAGTTTTGTGTAAAATAATTAATTTTATCTCTACTAATACGAGCACTAATCACTACATAGTATAAAACAAAGTCGCTTTCTCTGTCCCTATATCCCTTTAAAACTACGCAACTGATTTTGATGCGGTTTTTTTAATAGATAGAGTGATTGAAGACAAAGGTTTATATGTATAATCTTGGAAGGTTTAAAGTCACAAATCCGCCCGGCAGGTAGCGCTATAGTCGGTATCTGGCTTATTTGCCTACTACCTGTTTTTACCCGGTCTCGCACGGTTCTTTACTCTATGAATACGATTTCTTAGTGTAAGAAGATCGAATATATAAAAATATTAAGGCAAGACAACGTTTGCCGGGTCAACTAGTAATATTATAAAGAGAAAAAAAAATTTATTTTTGTGTGCGTCTATGTTTGTAATGAAAAAACTCAAAAACTACTGTGGCGATTGCAAAAATTCTTTCACCATTGGAAAGCTACATTCGCACTGAATAACATAGGCTATATTTATTGCTAGAAAAGATTAGGGATCCTTACTAAAACTTAAGTAGCGTAACCTAAGGTGTAAAAAGTGTCCTAAAACGTCTTTCGTCGGATGCGTTGAGGAAACTTTTTACATTTTAAAAGTTAACTATATAAATAAAATTTATTTTCTGTTTGTTTGTTCGCTATACAAATTTTTTATTTCCCAACGGATTTGTCTGAAGGTACATATAGTCTACATACTCCAAGGAGGTTAGCATATACTGTTTGAACGGCCAAGTTCATTTTTAGACATACGATTTGTACTTAGTAGACTATCACTCCGGCATAGAAACATGTTTTATATTCCATTAAGCCGTAGAAATTATGCAGCTAATAGTCCATTGACTAGATCTTTAACATATCTTAATGCTATAAATGAGCATCAATTAATAGAATTTAATGTATCAAAAACGTAAATTGATTTGTTAATTTCCTAATTATGTATTTAAGATAATTTATGATTTAAGTCCAATATTTTGTCAATAATTTATATTAGTTTATAGTCTGTAAGGAATCCATTTCCATAGACTACAATAAATAATTTAAACCTGAATTTACAACTTTGCTGGGCGCGTCTAATAATAATGCTACGAAAAACATGAGACACTTTATAAAGTTGTATTATTTGGATTAACAATTAAAATTCTATTTGTAAGCGGATTTCTATAAAAATTGACACATGCTTTCTAGGCATACCTACTCACATAATAAAAGGCCAGGCTGGGTAAGACCGGGCAAAAACATCGAGTTATAAAATAAAAAGATAAAATTGAGTGTATAACTTAATAACTAACTTATTTATTTTAAAGTTCAATCTCCTCTTTCGCAATTGTTGACACATTTCCAATTTAATTTATTTATTTTAAAGTTCAATCTCCTCTTTCGCAATTGCTGACACATTTCCAAGTTAATAAGTCAACCTACTTATTTTAATAAAAAATTCAAGTTACTTCCTCAAAATATTGCTAAAAGTGCTGACAACATAAAATTAACTCAACTTGGTGATTGCTACTCATAAAACAACAAAGTAAAAATGATGACTTATGCTTTATTAAACTTTATTAAGTTAGACTTAAGAATTTTAAAGAACAGTTGTGAAGTAGAAGTTAAGTAGAAAACAATAAAAATGTATTAATAATAAAGTATTAATTATAAACTGTAATAATAATAATAAGCTGTAATAATAATAATAAAATGTAATAATAATAAAAATTTTATAATAAAAAATTATTAAACTAAAATAAAATTAAAATGAATTTATAATAAAATAAAACATTAATAAATAATAGAATTAATCAATAAGTAACAAGCCAATAAGGAGGACGTAGTCTTTCGGCGAATATTTTAATATTAATAATAAATAAAGTGTAAGAAGACATAGTCTTCTTTTATGTTTAAAAAAAGGAAATAAACTCTTTTTTTTATAAGTTATATTCTATTTTCTTAACAAACTCAAAGCAAAGTGTTTTTGTTCACAGAACAACTTTTCCGTATTTGAAATCATTTTGAGAAAAAATAATTTTCAGAATATATATTGTTACGAAAAATCATTCTGTTCACTGTGTTTTATTATTCATAAGAAATGGTATTTATGCATGTGGAAATGTATTTATGTTAATGCGTAGAATTTGATAGTGCAATGCTTGTGTGTAAGATGCGTATTATTTATATCCGTGTTAGTGTATAAGAATTTTCGTTTTCAAGACTAAGGTGCGAATTGACCATTACAGTGAATCATTTTTGCTAGACGAATCTAGATGGCTCTAGTTTTAAGTATATAAGGCAATGCTAAGATTGCCAGATAAGTTTAGTTTCAGTTGAAACATTAAACTGTAAAAAAGAAAGTGTCGCTGTGACGGTTATAATGAAAGTGTGTTTCTCCAATAAGTGTTGAGAAAAGAGAACTAATTGTGTTTTGATTTTATAATAAAGAACTCTAATAAACTAAACGTTTTTATAGTAGTGTAAAAACGTAACAATATATATTTTCGACACCCGCGTTCACTTTTCAATTATTTTACGATCAAAACTCTATTTTTTGATCAATTTCTTTCAAATTTTATACATATCTACATTTAGTACCTTCTAAGGACTCCAACTCAAAAATTAAAAGACCGAATGAAACCGGGTAAAAACAGCTAGTTAGTATGTACGATTACTAATCACTAGAGAAACCAAACATATGCTCCAAAAAATATGTTTTATGCGCAATAAAAATTCTGTAAAAACCCGAAAATATGCTCTAAACATCCAAAGAAAATGCTTTAAAAGAAACAAAGACAACTTGTTTGATAATAAAAATTAACACTTTTATTCAAAATTTCTTTTAGAAAACTTAATCTTGCTATTGCAATAAGCAACAAAATATTGATCTAAGTTTTCAAATAAAAAGCGTTGTCTATTATATCCAAATAAATTTTTATACATCAAAAATAACATTTCAACGTCTGCTGATGTGATACGAGCATATTTAAACGATAATATTTCCTTAACATCATATTTCGAAATTTGTTTTGAGAAGGATGCGTTATACTCTTCGGAAAAATATTCACTTTGGAGTAATCCACTGAAGATTCAGGTTAGCGTCTGATGATACAGCTGTATGGATATGCTTTCCCTCTTAGTACTTATTGTACTGAGTAAACAATTTTTTTTTAATTTTCCATGATACTATCATGGAAAATAATACATTTTGCACACCAACATAAATTGAAATTAAGCACGAATAAAGATTAAATTTTGTGAAACCAAATGTTGTTCACTCAGAAATTTAACAGTTCGTTATCCGCTAAAATCCGCTCAAGCTCAATTTTCTTAACTGTATCAGCTAAAATGCCATACTGCTCATCCAATGTGAGATTACTTGTTTATAACTCTTTTATAAATTTTTCAATGAAGCCAAATTTTGTGCAATAAATATTAATTCATATTTGTATTTACAATTTTTAGAACTTCCAATATTTGTTAATAAATGTTAGCGTAATAATTAATCGCAGGAAGCCATGTTCCCCAACGAGTTATGTCGACTCTATTTGGAGCTTTTAAAAAAAACGGCTGACTAACTAAAAGTATAATTACAATGTATCAATACAGTATTAATACCAAGTTGATACATTGCGTACGAGTAGTTACTTTTCTAATACTTTGGATACTGATATTTTGCATGGTGTAAGGTACTGACTGACTATCCTACACGATCGTACGATTATGTCAAAATAATGTGTGACAGAATTCTGTCCTACTTGAAGAAATCGCTTTAAAATGGCGAACTTTATTCCATACTATTATACAAAAAAAGATGCAAAAACATATGTTTACTCACTGAATAAAAAACTGGTGGTTTTATTTAAAATTTCTTCTGCTTTCCAACAATAAGAAATTATTAATTATATTTGCCCAGAGATATTAGCAAATATAATTAATTGGGATTTGGTTTGGGCGAGAGAAGAGAAAGGGTAAGAAACAATTGAATTAGTTTCTTTTAGCGATTACAATAAGGGTTCAGGGTACTTACGATGTTTCCGTGTATGTTGGTCAGCCAAAGAAAATCTGGTTAATATAACCTTGCACAACTGCCTAGGTTGGTGGCTCACAAATTAAATATAGGCTGAGGTTGATTGTAATGCAGTAACTTAATTTTATTTATTTCACAATTGATGGTTTAGAATTAAAAGGTTTTATAAAAAACTGATGTTAAACCTGTGCCATTGTTGGCTACCAAAAGGTAATAAATAGAGTGTCTTCTTTTTTTTCTCTCTTCCTTATCAGCCTTGCATGAGAAGTTGAGCAGCGATTTTTTATCTTTCGTTAACTTCATTGCTCTCAATTTCTCATGCCTCAACTACATATGAATTGTAGCTTCAGAAAAACTTAAGGTTTCTCAGACATTTAAATAATTCAATTCATTAAATAATTACAATAATTCAAATAATAATCTAATATAGAATTTCAATAATAATTCAATATAATTATAAAATTTTTTTTTTTTTATTGTCCAAATGGAGTTTGGACAACTCACCTTAATACTTTTAAAAGTATTCATTTTCTTCTTTGCCGCAAAATGAAAAATAACAAAACACAAGCTTGGTATTGTTGCTATTTTTCTGCCGTGAACATAGAAAATGCAACTCTGATCGCACAGATAAAATTTATTTTATGAAAATTTTCATAACATTAAAAAATCGGACAGACCTGTCAAAAAGTCTGTCACACACATGCTTTTTCAATACACACTATCATATTTTTTTAGCACACATGCGTTTTTAGACAGATCGTACGACTAAGTAGGATAGTGAGTCCTAGGCTTTAGGAACATTTTTATGCATTGCATCATCTATACATATAAAAGAGTAACGTTACTGACTGACTGACTTATCATCATCGCCCCGCCCAAACGGCTAAAGCTACGGACTTGAAATTCCGAATGAATAAAAAGGAATTTTGGTAAAAATCAAACTTCTTATATCTCCGGAACTACTACAGATAGAGCCAAAGTTCAAACTATAAAATATTTGTACATTTGTGGCATAAAAAATAGTAAAAACTAATGTTGGTACCTTTTTTTAACCCCATTTATTTTTCAAAGTAACAATCACAGCAACAAAAACTAAACTGTATTCTTCTCTTCTTAAAAAGGTCTCCAATGTATATTGGCACTTTTTAAAAAATTCGAGCAAATAAGGGATAAAATATGTGCCCCTTTTTACTACTATTTCTAAATATGTACCGTAATGTAAATTGATGCAGCATATAAACATTTTATTACTAATTTGTAGCACCCAATAAAAATCAATGGTATAAAAATTGTTTCAAAGGAGAAAAAAAGTACAAAAGAAAGATTTGTACTTTATATTTAAACAAGTTTAATGGTATTTTTAATGTTATGTGCAAACCTAGAATTTCCAAAGCAGAATTAAACGGTCCTTAACAAAATAAAAAATCATTAAGTGGACAAAATGGTACTTTTTATTGATTTTAATGGTACTTTTTGATATTTTAGTATTAACAGCCCTAGAACTACGAGACTCAAACGGTTCAGGTCAAATTGAAAAATCATTGAGGGACAAAATGGTACTTTTAATACATTATAATTGTACCTTTTGATTTTTTTAATCCTGGCAGTACGATATTGGGCTCAGATGGTCCCAAGCAAAGTGAAAAATTATTACGAGAACAAATGGTACTTTTTATATTTTTTTTTGGTACTTTTTGGTATTTTATTATTAATGATTGTAAAAGTACGGGATTTGAATCAAATGATATGAAATAAGGTGGAAAACCATGAATGGGAAAAAATAATAATTTTTATTGTCTTTATTCGTACTTTTTCAGTTTTTCATGCTACTAAAACACTAGAACTATGAGATTTGGGTCTAAAGCTCTTAAGCAAATTATTAACAGCAAACCAGTACTTTTTATTGATTTAAATGGTACTTTTTGATTTTTTAATATTAACGAACCTAAAACTATTAGATTGAGTACTTTTTATTAAAATACTATAATGGTATTTTTTGAATTTTTTAATATTATCGAATTTATAACTGTCAGACCGAGCTCCAACGGTGATCAGTAAATATGAAAAAAAGGCCCACTTTCTATATTTTAATGATACCTTTTAATGTAATTTGTATTAAAAAATTTAGAACTCAGATTAAATAGTCTACAAAAAAATACGAAATTATAATAGCGAAAGTATGATACTTCGCTGACGAAGTAGCGAGTTAAATGCTAGTTAATTATAAAGCGAACAATGGCAGAAAATAACATTTTATTGAAAAATATTTCAGATTTGGTCGAACAAGGAAGCTCCAGGTAATTGCTGCTTAGTCCGACGTCTTAATTCGCTTATATGTTACCATAAAACTTAAAAATTTTATGTATATGTCATCCCGCTTACTTATTTTCTTGCGACGCCATTGTACTGCGTGTTGCATTTATTTTGCATCTAAATTTTTTTGGATGCCTTGCTTGCTTTTTATTGCGTATTAAATGCAATAGTGTTGCAAATGGGGAAAAAATTAATTGTAAAAATTTTCAAGGTTGAATTTAGGAATACGCTGCAATGTATTACTACAAAGCAACATGCGTTTAGGAAGTCAACCAACTTTTTTTTACAATTAAAAAGACCTTATTAAAATTAATTATTATGATTGTAAACGATAATTAAATTTTAA
This sequence comes from Thelaira solivaga, assembly GCA_947397855.1. Classification (NCBI taxonomy): domain Eukaryota; kingdom Metazoa; phylum Arthropoda; class Insecta; order Diptera; family Tachinidae; genus Thelaira; species Thelaira solivaga. Next base: position 27,887,126 of record OX377613.1, read on the forward strand.
GGGATGATGTTGAATGTGAACCATACCTAAACGTCAAGTTTCTTTCTGCATTTCATTTGACATTTCTCAATTTCAGACTAATTCAATTTGAACTATGAAAAAAATACACAATCGAGCAACGTGTTAAAGTTATTCAGGCTTATTATGAAAATGAAAATCAATTTTCGAAGAAAATCATCTTCAGTGATGAGGCACATTTTCACCTCAGTTTATTCGTCAATAAGCAGAATTACGGCATTTGGGCGAATGATAATCCAAGAGTGATTGTCGAAAAACCAATACACACACAAAGAGTGACTGTTTGGTGCGGTTTATGGGCTGGCGGCATCATCGGGCCGTATTTTTTCCAAAATGAGGCCGGTCAGGCAGTCACTGTGAATGGTGTTCGCTATCGTGAGATGATAACAAACTTTTTATGGGCCGAATTGGAAGATATGAATGTGGACGATTTGTGGTTTCAACAGGACGGTGCCACTTGACACACAGCTAACGAAACAATGGCTTTTTGCGCGACAAATTCAATGGCCGTGTTATCTCACGTGGTGGCGATGTCAATTGTCGCTAAGCCATCAGCAATTTAAGAGCTAGAGGATGAGATAATTCGGCACATTAACGGCATAGAACCTCAATTATGCCTCAGCGTCATCGAATGGAGGTGTGCCGCCGAAGTCGTGGCGACCATTTGCCCGATATTTGGTCCATACATAATTGAACCATACAATATTATCAATAAAAAAGAAATGACAATAATTTCCTAAATAATTTGTGTTTTATTCAAAATCAACATCGGCCATTAAAATTTAACCGCCCTTATTAAAAAAATCAAACGAACAGGATGATTTTTTTCCGTTTTGTAATATGTCGCGAATCATTTGAGAAGTCAAGTTTTTGGCTTGACCTAAAAATTTCTTTTATAAATTACAATTAATTTTACTGATTTTTGCCTACTTAATTATTCTGAACTATTTTTAAAAACGATGTATTTTTTTATTAATAAGAAAAAGATCTAAAATTTATTTTTCTATTATAGAAGTGCACTAACAAAAACCTATTTTGTTAAATAAATAATAAAATAAAACAAAAAAAATTGGAGATAAATGTGTTTCTATTTTTTCGATGAGTACACAGAAAACAAACATCGCACGAGTGCGTAAAAAAAATTCAGAACAGCTCCAACCCATTAGAACTGCTAAATACAAAGTTAGCAAACATTTTCCGGAATTAAATTTTTTAAATTGTTCCACATAAACAAGAATGGTTTCGCTGATGAAACAAACTAATTTTTTAAAACCATCAATCCGGTGTTTGCTTCTTTTTTTTTTGCTGATGGGAGTTATAAAGAAGTAGAGGCAATGATATGATGCAGTTTCTCAGACAATTGTTTTTTGAATTTAAAAAAAAATTAATAAAAATCCACTGAAAATACATTTCTTACAATTTTACTTAAAATTATTCTGCATTTTCATTTTTAAACCGATAAAAAAACTAATCACAAAAATGAGATAACACCTAATAACCAGTTGTCTATTTTTATCCTTTTTTACAACACCTAAGACAACATGTTCTGAACGATAATCGCCTAAAATTAACATACACAACTGAAAAGACAACACAACAGATAAGTGTTGTAAACGGTAATCGCAATTCACAACACACAAGACCAAAATAGTTAAGTGCTGTGAACCATAATCGGGGCCTTAATTAAAGTTGAACGAAATGAATTTTTAATCTTCTAATTTTTTTAGTTTTCTAAGCTGCTGTTGAGTAGATAAAAATATTTGGGATCATGTATAAAATTCAGGTTGAAATTACATGATCATGATAGGGCAAGTAAATCTAGTTGTTCTAGCAACAACAACAGCACAGCGCAAATTAGTAATTACAACTCAAGCTTGATATGAGCCTTCTCAAATCTCCCCTGTGTTGAAAAACGGATAAAAATAGACTACTGGTTATTAAGTGTTGTCTCATTGTTACGTTAATATCCATGTTTTTTTATTTATTTCAGTGCACTTTGTTTTTTTTTTTAAGCGTTGTTTTCAGATAGATCACAATATTGGATCTTTTTATTCATTCCGTTCCGCGATTGCAGAAAGCATTTTTTGTGCGGAATCAAAATTTGCAATTATTGACTCCGCGATATAGATAAATTTCTATATTTTGCTTACGCTAAAATTTACTCACGGAAAGGAAACGAAAAGATAAAAAATGTAAAAAAAAATTTCGCCAAAATTAAATGTGTTTTATTTATTGAAAATTAATATTCTTTTTATTTATTTAAAATTTATTTTGATGTTAAAAAATTAAATTTTTTTCCTATCACCAGCAACAGAAAAATTAACACATTTTATTCACAATGTTATTTTTAATTCACAAATAAGCTGAAGGCCCAAGATGCCATTGCTCCCCTCTTTTGTTACCTTATTATTTATAATTATAATTTAAGAGAATTAATAAATAAATAAAATAATTCACAATTAAAGTAAACAATTCAAAATAATAAGATAATTCCGCAGGAATGAATAATAGCAATTTGTATATCGATCGATATTTCTTTCCGCTAAAATTTCCTTTCCGTGCAGAATCAATAATACTACCCATTGTGTAGCAGTTAATGTCATTCATTAAGACAAGAACCCGGAAATTCATGAGGAAATGAACTGTAATTTATTTTTTAATATTATCCGAAAAAGCAATATATAAATATTTACATATGTATTTATAAATAGAATTTTTCATTTAAACATGTAATAAACTTATTTGGAATTCAAGAGTTTAACAAAATAGTAATCTTTATTTGTGCTTATTCCAGAATTGTAGTTATTTTAAATTTATTGTTTTCTTCATGATATTCTCATTAGCTATTTATTCAGTACAATAAGTACCGAAAGGGATAGCTTATCTATATGGATCATTTCATCAGACGCTACTCTGAATCTTCAGTAGATTACCCCCAACATTTCTTGGCAAACATTAGAAACCTTTACATTGTAAAAGCTGTTGACTAAATAAGAATTATTTGTCAATAGTTCCAAAAAGATTATAATCTTCAAACAAAAAACTCAGTAATCATTGAACTGAATAAATAAACTTATTCAGGAATAAGCACAAATAGATTAATATTTGTTTAATTTAAGTATATCTTCAATTGCTTATGCGATCAGATTTTTTATGAACAGTACTTTGTGTTTCATTGTCTTTAAAAAATATAAAATTTTTGCATTATTAATAGAATTTATTTTTATAATAAAAATAGAAAATGTGTCGTTTTTAATAAAAAAAATAAAAGTTATATATTTTTTATATAACATTATTTAATTTAGCTGTAAAAAATGTAGTGCAATGAATTAAACTTTAAAGGCACGACTTAACTTATAATTGCAGACTAAAAAAAAAAATAAACTTAAAAAGAATACCCCAGCCAGTAGGTAAATAGTTTTTGTTATATACGTAATGAAGTACGTATGGGTTTCCTTTTCAGCACCACCTTTTCCTCTCCGCGTTGGTTACACATGTGCCGTGCTTTTTTGCACAAACAATTTTGAGATGATAATTTTTTGGTTTGTGTCACGTCCCTTTCAGATTTTGTCTTGAATTTTTCGGGGTTTTCCAGTGATTCAAACGTCATATGTTTTCTGGTTGCAACCATTGAACGTTTAGGAGTTTCTTGTGTGTTTTGTGTAATTGCTTTGTCCATAGCATAATTTTTTTGTTTTTGATCACTTTTGGTTTGTTTTCTTATAGTACTGCAAAATTTAGATTTGTTATCTTCATCCAACAAGTAGATGTGTCTTTGAAAATTATTGTAACAGGGTGAAGGTTTCTCCATTGCAATAGGACTTATATGGAAACTATTCAATAAAGTATTTAATGCTGACTGATACAATTCACTTTCTAAATCCATTTTCCCGTTCTTTATTTTATAAAGAAATTAAATTAAAATTAATTTCATTTCTTATACAGACTCCAACTTAATAAAATTTTAAAGAGCGCTCAAACAGCCGGCATAAACTAGCCCAAGGCAAATTCATGGAAGTAGTTGCAAGGCGAAAAAGGCGAAAATTTTCGACCGATATGTCAAGAACATTACACACATACAAAAAATTGTGCACTTTCACATAATATGTACACTAATCAATGCATACAAAACATTTGCACGTACACTATTATTTAAACTTTTGTTTATTTTGTTACACATTAAAAAAAAATTATTATATAAAATAAAAAGTGTCTTAATTTTAAGTGAATATGATTTGCCCTTACTAAAGATGAGTTACCTTGCAAAAATCTAATACCAAAAGTGGATTATTTCAAAACAATTTAAAATTGCATAGAGCACAGGCACAGTGTCACCTGTCAGGGTCACAGCATAAAGTAACGTGCTTCTCCATGTGGTTTAACCCAAAACAAATACAAAAAATTAACGGAATTACGTGAGAAATATGGTAATAAAGGTTTAAAAATACTAAATGTTCTTTGCAATCAATATGCCTCAGAAATGCCAGAGTGGAGATGCTATGGTTTGTCGTTTGCTGGATGCTATAGCAGATATATGCGATGGTTTTCAAAAGATTGATGGAAACACCTTTGTGCTTGTATGATTTTCTTTATATTCTCGAACTATTGGAAAGTTTAAAGTTTTCCAAGCATTTTATATATATTTTGATTTAATTGTTCTGCTTTATCTGCATCTGTACATATACGAGTACATGTATTCATTCAGTTTCTATATTTTGTACCATAAACATATTTTTATAATAAAAATTGATATTAAATAAAAAAAAAAAAAAAAAAACTGTAGTGTGAAGCAGATCTTATTTATATCATAATACATAGCCATAGGTAGACCTTTACATTGGTAAACAATTATACATTAAAAATTATAAGAATATAAATTCGGCCTAAAAGTTTTCTAAAACTAAAACACTGCGTTCCTAAACTTTTCAGCATGGAAACTTCAGAAAAACTTAGCAGTCATTTTAAAGTTGAATTAAAATGATTTTAGAAAGATGTTTTTTTTTTGGGGCATTTTGTATATCATTTAATATTTTATTTATTTACTAAACATATAAAATTTATTTGCTTTTTATTTTAAATTAATATTTATTTTTTATCGTTCTAAATTATAACAATTGCATCTATATTTTCGTGTTTGTCGGGGTGAAAATTTTAAAACTGTTGGTATACTTTTATTGTTGCCATTTGTCGAGCCCGTTATATAGTAAAATGGCAAAAATAAGGCTTGTTTTAATTATTTTGTGTAGAAACCAACCTTATAAAGAATGTTATATGCCTGTCAGACAACTGTAAAGAAATACACTTATTGTTACGTTTAGTATATAAATTTTAATTGTTGAAAAACCATCGTACCTGCACCAGTAACCTTGTGCCAATCATAATGAGCATGGTGACCAATTACTATAAGCTTTTTCCATGTTTTAAATAAACGGGGAATGTTTTTGCAAGTAATAGCTTCACGTAATACCTTAACACTCAGAATGTTGCGAATAGTACAATTAGAATTCTTTCACACTTTTAAATTCTTTTACATCCTTGTCATTAGGGGTTACTGTGGAACATTTAATACTAGCAGTATATTTTTGTGGGGAAGGCTTGTGACTTGATCTTCGCTTTTGTACCGATGTTATAAGCCTACATTGTATGTGTGCAATGTCCTTGAGAGGTAAAGTCAATTAATCCTTGATGAATGAGCAAGTGACTCGCGTTATTACATAACCCACAATGTCAACACCAGGACTAGTTTTAATTTTAGTTTCCATCTGAAAATAATTAACAGACACGGTTTAGTATTTAGAAAATTCTATACATATTTATAAAATGATAAATAAGTCGTACTTACTGTTGTAACTGCACCGATTTAGGCTTAGCATTTGGCAAAAGTGTTAATCTGTTTTCAACATTAACAATGCCAGAAGCCAAAAAATGATTTTGACAAATGCGATCATTTGATGTAAATGTAACACTACAAATTTGACTCCAACCAGCAATAGTCTTTTGGAACACAGAATAACGTTTTACCCTTAACATATTTTGCTTTGCACAATGCACACTTAACCATTTTGTTTTAATATTGTTGCTTTATATTTTTAAAATATTTGAGATTTATTTGTGTATATTTTTTATATTGTAAATTATTAGTATTTTTGGTATATTTTACAATAAATTAGTTTTAATTTTATGCAAATTATTATTTAATTTCTTCACAAAAGCACAGAACACAAGCTAAATAACACAACTCCATATAAATAAATTACATATACATTTATTAAATTACAAATCCATACAAAAAAAATGACAGCAGGACTCAGTGCGAATTCAAGCAGCTGATGCATCTACCTTGTATGAACTTGCCTTGTTTATAATCATGGCAGAATTATACACGGTAAAGCAAATAGAGCAGCTGACGATTTTTTGCTCTCTATCATTTTGTCTTCGAAGCTGTCAAAATTTGCTAGAGGTACTAATGGTGGATCAGCTGATAAAATCCGTCACAATATTTCAATACATTTATTCGCACGAAGGCTTCGTTTAAGCGGGTTTCAGCATTAATACATGTCAAAAATTCGTGTATTAAGTAAAAATCCAATAGTGTGAAAACAAAATGTTAAGCAAGTGTGGTGAGTGTATTGAAATACTTAAGTATTTTTGGCAGTATTATGGTTTTTGTCATTTTTAGAATTTTTTCTAAGCTATCACACTGCTCATTTTATCAGGGTTGTTTTTGTACAAGCAACCAAAGAAAAAACTAGAAATCAGCTGTGAAATTATATGCCGCGTTTTGTATTGTATTTGATGGTGATGATATGAAAACAGAAAATATTTTCCTTTAGATTTTTTGACAGTCTATTTTATTTGCATCTGATTTCGGTCTCACTCGATTTAATGAAAATGTTAATACTCTGTATCATAATGTGAAACCCCTTTAGCTGTTTAGGTCCTTAATATATATTTCTTGTAAAATTTTTTATTCAGCCGGCTAATACAACAAACTTATATACGACGACAAATATTTGCACAATGCGTAATCAAGTTGTCAAAATTGTTAAAGAAATTTTTTTTAACAAACATTTTTATTTATATAAAAATATAATAAAAATTAATAATATGTACTTCATGATTGAGAAATCATTGTTAGAGGTAAGTTCAAATTAATTTATTTTAAATGAAAATCAATTTTGACAACTTAGGATAAATCAATTGCCTAATGAACACACCTTTATAATTTCACCATGGCGTAGGCATTCAAAACATATGACTGTACATGTGAAAATAGAGCACGCTCTAATTGAAATTTTGTCAGAAGTTTTCTTTATGTTTTTTACAGAAGCAATGTTTTTGTTTCAAATTGTAAATATTGACACATACAGTGCAAAACACATGTCGTCTATTAGTACCTCAACTAATTATGTAAATATTAAAAACACAAAGCAGCAAAAATACTTGATCGTAAATTTATTTTTATTAAAAAATATATTTTAAAAACAAGTTAAATGCGGCTGTCCCGAGTCTTATATACCCTTCACTGTGTTAGCAAAATATTAATATTTTTCACTTTCTACATTCTTCTAAAATATACAGAAAATTAAGTGAGTGAAGATAAATATGTCGAGTTAAATATTTTTGAAAGTAAACCTTACGTTTTTAGTATTTGAAAATATATTGTAAGTATTTATGGCATATTTATCAAATACGCCTTACGTCATTTAATATTTCTATATATATTTTTAGTAGTAGTTTAGCGGAGATCGTCTACATTTGTAACCTACCAACCAATTATTCACAAATTACTTTGAATTTTTTTTTTTAAATTTCCATATACTCCAGTGCTGTTGCTCTGAAGGGTTTTGGCAATTGCCGTTTTGTATCATAAAATAAAAACTACGAAATATTTAGTAAATGTTAAAACATTTCTAGAAAGCTTAGAGCTTACAGATTAAATTCCTTTTGGTTTCATTAATTTACATTAGCAAAATCGGTAGTGGTACCGCTGCAAAATTGGGAATGGTAAAAATCCCTCATAGCAAAAGTACTAGAGTATATGTAAATTTTTTTAAATATTCCAAAGTAATTTCTGAGCATTTGGACAGTACAAATCTAGACAACGTCTTGTATAAAATGATGTGTCACATCCCATAATCTTCTATGATTCGTTTAGAAATTGGTAAAATCTCTTAGAGAAATCAAAGTAAATACTTAAGCACATTTGTATCTATGTATATATGTGCTTATATTTCTCTTAAAACATATTGTTACGTATAGTTTATTAAGAGTTCTTTGTTGTACAATAAAAACACAATTAGTTCTCTTTTCTCAACACTTGTTCTAGAAACACACTTTATTTATAACCGTCACAACGACACCTTATTGTTTTTCAGTCTAATGTCTCAACCAGAACTGAACTGCTTTAAATCTCAGCACTGCCTTATATACTGTTTGCTCTATCAAACTGTAACGGATATTTAAAATCTTTAGTTTAGCCGAGAACCGTCTACAATTTTCTAGAAGTTACTGCATACTTCTAGGTGTATCATGTATAGAACAAAAAGGTAAATGAAAATGCTTAATCTAGCAAATTCTAGAACTAAAGCTTTCATAAAGTTTATACACTACACAGTTATAAATAACACACATCTCACACACAAACATTACACTATAAAATTCTACGAATTAACATAAACACTGAATTGCTACATTTATGTTACACATGCATAAATACCATTTCTTATGAATAATAAAACACAGTCATTCAATAGAGTGATTTTCGTAACAATATTTATAAGTAAACATTTTTAAAAATTATTTAAGCCCAACATATTTCTTTAACGACAAAAATCGAAAAAATTCTCTTTCATAGAGATGTCTGTATTCGTAATACTATAATACTCAAGGCATTAAAAACCACACACAAATCGACTCCGTTATTCATAAGGATCCAGAATATATATACTTTATAGTGTTTCCCATGCACGGTGTAGAAATAAGAAATGGAATCAAAAAATTATATATACCTTTCTTACAGTGAAGGGAATAATAAAAAACAAAGCAATGCATAAAGCTTTTTTATACAAACATCCATTTTCACTTGCAAATTCAAAAATAGAAATTTGGAACTCAGTTAGATTATTCATGCTCATATAGTGAAGTTTTTCATTACAACATAACATGCTTTGTGTATCAGCAATTTTGATTGGTGCAGTCGAAGTTCATTATAGTCGAGATATAATTTTTTTCTTACAATCAATTAAAGACAACATATATTTATTGTACAATTTTTCTTAATGCAAAGTAGAAACTAAGTGTCCTTTTTCTTCCTTGATTTATTGGCAATATTTTTCTGTAATATACACTTTTTCAGCATTATACGTTTTAAATTTTTTGTGAAAAATATTGTTCTTTCTTATTTCCATCTTTTAAAATTAATTTAAAAAAATATTAATTAGTATTTGCATAAATAAGATTGAACAATTAAGTCTGCAATTCAATAATATTCTATTTTAATGTGCTGTTCGTTGGTAAACTTTCTTTGTAAATATTGAGATAATTAACTTCGTAATAGTAGTATAATACTTTTTATTCACAATTGTGATGATGTAACATTTTCCGCAAAGCCTCTTGACTTACAGTCTGTGTAGAGTCCATCTGGTACAGAATATTACTATCGTTTTAGTAGAAAATGTCATTATATATTGTTACACTTTCCGGACTTACAAAAATAATTAGGTTAGGATAGGTTAAACAGGGCGCCCAAATAAGAAAACAAAAGCTGGGCTTAATTGGGTCCTCTGACGTGGTCCCTTTGTGATACCTGTACAGAGGAAAAAAAGAAGAGGAAGGATAGTAATAGAGGGGTGAAAGGAAAGGAGAGAAGATAGAGAAGGCATATAGAGAAAGAAAGAGAGTGAGTCCGTCACCGAAACCAACTGCTACTTCTGACGAAGCCATACAGCATGTCGACCTTTACATTTGACAGCGCAGTGAGACCCTGCAGACGTCGCTCACCGAAGCGGATCATGCGTCGCTCTTCCAGGGCTGGACATCGGCAGAGAAGGTGTTCCACAGTTTCCTCTTCTTCCTCGTCCTGACAACTTCCACAGTAGTCGTTATATCGCAAGCCCATTCCCCTAGCATGGTTGCCAAAATTGCAGAGTTCTGTTACTAAAGCCACCACATTTCTCAATCGGGCTCTTTGGAGTCCCAACAAATCCCTGCTGCGACTGCTATCCAGCCTAGGCCAGATCATCCTCGCCGCATTACACGTCCAGTCGTCTCTCCATCTGGACTGTGCCCTTCGCAAGAATATACTCTCAATCTGCTTTTTACAAAACGATAGAGGTCTGCCACAGGGTGCATTGGCATCTTGCTCTGGTAGCCTCGACCCTTCTCTTGCCAGGTTATCCGCCCTGCCCATGCCCTGAAGTCCCATGTCCACGCACCCAAATGAGGGTGATCACCGAATGCTCTGCCATCCTATTTAAGGATCTCCGGTATTCTTGGACCAGTTTGGATGTCAAATAGACACCCACTAAAGACCTGATTGCAGTCCGACTGTCGGTATAAATGCGAATACTCCTGCCAAATACTCCATGATACCACAGCTAGTCTGCTGCTTGCTTTATAGCCATCACTTCAGCTTGTAGAGTGCTGCATTGATTAGGGAGTCTCAAGGATATACTAGTCCCAGACTCCTCAATATAGACTCCACCTCCAACTCCAGAACTATTCTTGGAGCCATCGGTAAAGACATCCAGATCTTCTCCTGTAGGAGAAGATCCCATTGAGATTCCCGTTTCGTCCAAAATCGTGAATCCGAAGTTCCTCTGTAGGAATGGTCTTGGAGTGACATAGTCAATGAGGTTGGGAAATTCCCCCAAGTACCAATTATCTCCGAATGTCATCATGATCTATGGTTCCACTCCCGCACCTCATGCAATCGCACGGATGCAAATAGTGCCAATTTCTCAGCTTGTAGATCAACTGGCAGCCAATTTAGCATCGTAAAGAGTGCCTTATTGGTCGTTGATCTCATGGCTCCTGTAATCAAGGTGGCCATGCATCTGAAAATCCTCTCAAATCGGGATCGGTTCGTAGTCGTGTTCAACGTTTTCCACCACACCACGACTCCATAAAACAAGATGGGCTGAATCACCATCTTGAACAGCCAGTGAACGTTGCGAGGATTTAAGCCCCATTTCGTCCCTATGGCCCTCCTGCAGGCGTATATCGCCGCATTTGCCTTCGAGGCCCTTGCCTGTACATTCTCCTTCCATGAGAGTTTGCTATCCATAATCACTCCCAGGTATTTTGCACTGGCAGAAAGGCTCAATTCCGAGCCGTTTAGCCTTGGCAATCTGAATGCAGGAACCTTGTATTTTCCAGTGAATAATACAAGTTCTGTCTTTGTCGGATTGACGTTTAGTCCTACTGACTTACTCCAGTTAGTGATGATTCTAAGCGCCGTCTCCATTCTCAGGGATAATGTATCCAGACAGATTCCTGATATCGCCACCGCGACATCGTCTGCATATGCCACAGTTTTGAAACCCATGGAATCCATCCTACTGAGAATTGCATTTATGGTTATGTTCCATAAAAGCGGTGATAGGACCCCTCCTTGAGATGTGCCCCTTACAGCCGATCTGGTTATCCGAGCCGTACCCAGCGAAGATTCTATAATCCTCCACGAAAGTAGTCTTCTTACGAATCCAATAATCACAGGATCAATGCCAACATTCATCATAGCATCCACGATGGCTGCTGGCCTGATATTGTTGAAAGCACCTCCTATATCCAGAAAGGCCGTCAAAGTGAAGTTCCAATGACCTCTCTATGTAGCCCACGAGAGTGTGCAATGACGTTTCAACCGACTTGCCCTACGTATAGGCATGCTGAGAAGTTGACAGCAGGCGATCGTCAATCGACATCCGGATTCTGATGTCGATGAGTCTCTTCAGCGTCTTTAGCAAGAAGGATGTCAGACAGATTGGCCTAAAGTCCTTCGCAGTTACGCAAGACGTTTTCCCACCCTTAGGGATGAAAATCATCTTGTTCTTTCTCCAGCCCACTGGGATATATGACCATGTAAAGCATGCATTATATATTCCCAGCAGCCAGGGAGAAATTACCATAAAGTTCCTCTGTAGATCGGCAGGTATAATACCGTCCAGTCCAGGGGATTTATAAGGCTGAAAACTATAAATGACCCATTTTAAGGAATCCATCTCTATTCTTATAGAGGAGGATTCCCTATAGTACTGAGCGTCATCGTTCATTGCACCTGAAAGCGTAGAACACCCCGGAAAGTGGGTGTCCATCAACACTTCCAACGCCTCATGACTACTAGTAGTCCACTCCCCATTAGTACTCCGAATATACCCAGGTACCGTTGGAGATTTGGAGAGAATCTTGCGTAGTCGACAAGTCTCTGAAGAGCTCTTAATGTTCTCACAAAAGTCTCTCCAGGACTTACGCTTTGCATTCCTCACCTCATTTTTGAAACTGTTTATAGAGTGACCAGTTGCCTGTTTCTTAGCCTCGTTGAACAGTTTCCTGCATCTCTTCCTAGATGCAGCTATGGTGGGGGACCGCCACGGTGGTCTGTCCCTCTCCCTGTGTACGGAAGGTCTGCAAGACCTTATAGTGGCCTCCTTGAAAGCCTCCGACAGCTGTGCTACAGCGCTATCTATGTCCTCAACGCCACTCAAGGGTTGAGGCTCGGTGAGAAACTGGTTAAGGATGTTTCTCTGAGATTCCCAGTCAGTTTTCCTTCTATTAATGAAAGAAGTTACCGGTGTTCTCATAGTACGTATACCGAATTCGATATAGCGATGATCGGAGAATAAACAGTCGCCCGACACCTTCCAGTTCTCCACAAAATGCGCATAATCTGCACTTACCAATGTAATATCCAGCACCTCCTGTCTGTTAGTGACCACGAAGGTGGGCTCCGAACCTCTATTTATTACCACTAAATTCTGGTCTAAAATAAAGTCAAAAATGCACTCACCTCTAGTGTTGACGACTCCACTGCCCCACACTGTGTGATGCGCATTGGCATCGGCACCAATTATCAATGGGATGCCTTTGCTCCTCGCCAGCTGTACCATGCCTCTCGTGAAGTTGTTTGGCGGAAGGTCAGCATGCTCATGCGCCATATAGCACGACTGGATCCAGATGGTTGTTCCATCCTTTTCCCATGTCGCGCTCACTGTGTCTTCATCACTGTAATCAGAGAGAATGAAGATATTAAGATGCTTTTTAGCCAAGATGCAGACTCGAATCCTACCTGTACAATTTGCATATAACAATTTATAGCCCTTTGCGCTGAGTCCAAGAACCTTGCCATCATGATACCAGCGTTCCTGTATCAGCTCCACATCCTCGTCCCGCTCTGCAAGACGAAGGAGCAGTGCAGCGGATGCTGCCTTGCAGTGATGCAAATTAATTTGCGTCACTGTCGCCATCCGGGTCGTAGTTGATCGTAACGTCGACATCCTCTGGGTCTGAATCAGATCCCAGAAGCTTGTCTTCGTCCTCCGCAACATTCAGGTTGGCCAGTAGTTCCCCAACTATGCTCGTGACAGATTGGGAATCCTCTGGGCATCCTGGCTGTACGGGTGCGTCAGCCACGAGCCCGGCTTCGCCTTCCTTGGTCATAGCTCCTGGTTTTACGAAATCCTCCTTGTCATCACCACGATAGATCTTCAGCTTAATACTTCCGAAGCCGTATGAACTCTTTAGCGAAACAGCGCTAAAAGAGGTAGCGTTATTGAGGTATAAATGTAGTTCAATAAATTCTTTTAAAAATGCTTGAATTTGCCAAGCCATCTTTACTCATTGCTTACGAAGCTAGAAATGAAATTTTTACTGTGTTTGATAGAACTGCTATTAAAGGTACTGACTCACTATCCTACTTCGTCGTACGATCTGTCTAAAAACGCATGTGTGCTAAAAAAGTATGATAGTGTGTATTGAACAAGCAGACTTTTTGACAGGTCTGTCCGATTTTTTAATGTAATGAAAATTTTCATAAAATAAATGTTATCTGTGTGATCAGAGTTGCATTTTCTATGTTCAAGGCAGAAAAATAGCAACAATACCTAGCTTGTGTTTTATTTATAAAGGGTGTTTTTTATAGACGTATAGAACTTTAAATTGCAAAAAAACAACGATGGATTATTCGATTGACATGAATTTTATTTATCCGAAAGATAATCTTGTGGCATTACATTTTAAATATGATTTCTGGCATATGACCGCCACGGCTGGCTCGGATGTAGTCCAATCTGGACGTCCAATTTTCGATGACTTTTTCCAACATTTGTGGCCGTATATCGGCAATAACACAGCGAATGTTGTCTTTCAAATGGTCAAGCATTTGTGGCTTATCCGCATAGACCAATGACTTTACATAGCCCCACAGAGAGTAGTCTAGCAGTGTTAAGTCACAAGATCTTGGAGGCCAATTCACAGGTCCAAAACATGAAATTAGGCGGTCACCAAAGGTGTCTTTCAATAAATCGATTGTGGCACGAGCTGTGTGACATGTTTCGCCGTCTTGTTGGAACCGCAGCTCCTGGACATCATGGTTGTTCAATTCAGGAATGAAAAAGTTAGTAATCATGGCTCTATACCGATCACCATTGACTGTAACGTTCTGGCCATCATCGTTTTTGAAGAAGTACGGACCAATGATTCCACCAGCCCATAAAGCGCACCAAACAGTCAGTTTTTCTGGATGTAACGGTGTTTCGACATACACTTGAGGATTAGCTTCACTCCAAATGCGGCAGTTTTGTTTGTTGACGTAGCCATTCAACCAGAAATGCGTTTCATCGCTATGGACGTAGTGTGCGATACGTATTCCGCACAGAACCATTATTTTTCGAAATAAAATTGCACTATTTGCAAGCATTGTTCAGGCGTGAGTCTATTCATGATGAATTGCCAAACCAAACTGAGAATAAATCACTTGACAGCTGTTAAATCGGTCGCCATCTTGAACACCCTTTACAAACAACTGATGAAATGCCCGTCGTCTTATTGCGTTTCTAAATTCGTTTATAGTTACTCACAGATATATTTTGTCATTGGTCTATGCGGATAAGCCACAAACGCTTGACCATTTGAAAGACAACATTCGCCGTGTTATTGCCGATATACGGCCACAAATGTTGGAAAAAGTCATCGAAAATTGGACGTCCAGATTGGACTACATCCGAGCCAGCCGTGGCGGTCATATGCCAGAAATCATATTTAAAATGTAATGCCACAAGATTATCTTTTGGATAAATAAAATTCATGTCAATCGAATAATAAATCGTTGTTTTATTGCAATTTAAAGTTCTATACGTCTATAAAAAACACCCTTTACAAAGCTTTTTGTTTTTGGTATTCTTTTTGATACCCGTGTGTCTTTTTGCAAGACAACAAGATGTTCCTTCTTTCTTTTAAAAATTTTTGAAGCAGTTTGGGAGCTGGAACTTCCTTATTCGTACAAATCTAAAATGTTTTTCAATAAAATGTTCTCTTCCGCCATTGTTTGCTTTATAATTAATGATACCATGCATATAAATGTTCCAAAATATCAGTATGCAAAGTATTAGAAAAGTAACTACACAATGTGTTAATAATGCTGTATTGATACATTGTAATTATACGATTAGGAAGTCAGCCTTTATTAGATATCTACACAAATGGATTTGTATTCGAATTGAAACTTTTGAGGTTAGAATTTTTTAAAACTCAGCGTTTTATTTGAGGTATGTATGTAAGAGACAGATATAGTGTTTTAATATTACGAATAAGAGAAAATAAGCAAAATGAAAAATTTTTTGCTTTAAAAAACATTAATTAGAAAGTTATTTCCGTAATGAAAATGCACATGCCGAAAATACTTATATCTACGTTTTTTGTTATGAAGTATGGAATTTAATGTAAAAGTCATAACAAACACAAATTTTCATGTTTAAAATGTAAATAAAGTGTAAATTTTTTTAGAAAACAAAATAAGAATTTTGAGTTTGTGCAAAAAAGACAGAAAGAAAATGTACATATAAATACTATATCTGCACTCTGACACCTCTGGTTGCTCGGTGGCAAGCGCATGCATTTGCAAATACGAACAAAAATGAGTTAACATTTTAAGAACAACAAATTTCAGGAATGACTAGTTACTTATGCTTACTTGCTTTTGGTGTTCGTATAAATTCGTATTTTCGTGTGCAGTATACGAGTATACTCACAAATTATCTGTACAAATCGCAAATACATCAAACACTTCAAATAGATTTGGTAATTATAAGCTATCATTCATATCAGGTGTACCGGAAAGTCATTACCGGTTTTTCTAACAGATGTCGTTAGGCTTAAGTATGCAATGTTATGATTTGACACATATGAATTTTATTCTATTAACATCAAGCTTCAAAGCTATACATGTTATATTTTGCGAAAGTAATACCGTCATAGATTTATACCTCTTTGAAAGTGTCAAGTTTCATGCCTGAAAACGTGCATTTGCGGCACGCATTACTTTTCTTATTTAATCAAAAGCAAAAAGCCCCTGAGTCATTTTTTGCTGGTAGAAACTTACGGTGAGCATGCTCTAACCTTAAAAACATGTGAGGTGTGGTTTCAAAAATTCAAAAGTGATGATTTCGATGTGCAAGATAAAGAACCTTCTGGTAGACCAAAAAAGTTTGAAGATGCGAAACTTCAGGAGTTATTGGATGAAGACCCAACCCAAACCTGGTGAAACAGTTAATAGTGATCGCTACCGACAACAAATGATCAATTTAAACCACGCATTGATCGAAAAACATTCAGAATGGGCCCGGAGACACGGTATAGTGATTTTACAACACGATAACGTGCTGTCAGAGCAGCACATCGCCAATTTCGAAGAAGTTAGAAAATGGTTCCATGAATGGTTTTGTTCAAAGGGCAAAGAGTTTTTTTGGGATGGCATCCATAAATTGTCAGAAAGATGGGCAAGATGTATATAATCAAGTGGCCAATACTTTGAATAAATAAATTTTACATTTTCTTGAAAATTGCACCTGGTAGTTACAGGCATTAATACAGAGAATGACAACTGATGGTTCCGAGGAAAATTCTTTAGTTGGGAGTCTATATTGAAGAATTTGGAACTAGTATAGCCTTCAGACTGCCCGATCAACGCAGCGTTCTACAAGCAATAAGAAAACCAACAGACTGTCTAAGGTACCGTGGAATATTTGGCAGAAATACTGACTTTTATACTGACTTTCGTACTGCAATATGTCCTTAGTGGGTGTCTATTCGACATCACAATTGATCTGAGAATGCCGAACATCTGATGGCGGAGCATTTGGTGGTCCAAATGAAGGGACCAACAGATGGCTGAATATTAATAGCAGCAGGAATTTACGAAGACTCCTTATTAGACAGATAAATAGTTTCTAGTTATCTCTCTCCAATACGTATTATAACAACAAAAAGTAGTCTATATACACAGCAGTATTGCCACATTATAAATATTATAATATTTATCTTATTAGGAAGTTGCAGTAATATTAAAGACTATTATGTAAACGGCAAAAGTTAAAGGTAATTTTATTGTTGAATACAACTAAAGTTAACAAAAATTTTTAAGACCTTATTGGCAAGTTGTAATAATACCTCTAAAAGTGGTAATATAAGTATGTAGTATTCTATCACATGGCTTCGTTAATTAAAATTCCTATAATTGCTTTCAAATAAATTTTTTTTAAATATTTTTTTATACATTTAATTTTTATTATTAAAGTTAATTCGTTGTTTTGAAGAAATCTCGGAAATTTTGTGGAGCAACCTCTCGTATAACTCTTTCTGTCATCTTTTGTACGTGTTCAGTATCATTGTAATTATTTTTGCTATGGAAAGCCGCAAAATAAACAATTAAACCAATAATTAATAATATAGCCAGAGCGGAACAAATCAAACTTAAGATCATTTTACAGGCACATTCACAGCAACTGGAATAAAAAGAAGTAAATAAATTTATTAATTATAATTCTAAGTGTATCGAAATATAAATATACGTTGATGAGTAATTTATTATTCACGCTTTAGTTCATTTTTTACTTATTCAATAATCCCATAACAATTCTTTTATTGAAAATCAATCAAGTATGTATATTTGCTTTTGTTTCAAATATATAGAAAAAGTAATATTACTCCCAGACAAGGGAATATTTGAGATAAACAGAGAATAAAAAATAAACACATACTCAACAACATATAAATGCGCATGTATTTATAAACCAAGCATTTAAAACTTAAAATGAATTTGATTTCTTTGATATGTTTTTTGTGTGAGATTTATGAAATTTTTAACAAAAATGTTATTGAAATCTTAGGAGCAAATATAAATAGAACGAATATGACTAGTTGCGTTATTGTAGGGTAGAATATCTTGTTTATGGTTGTAAAAATAAAATTTATCCTAGTTCGCAACGAATTTATAATTCATTAATTTGAACCTTTATTAAACTTTTATTACAGATTTGTAGATATTATTTTTATAATGAGAAGTAGTCCTGTTGTATATGCTTTTTAAAAGGATCTATAAGTGTTTTAAAACTCACAGACTGTTAATAATAAATAACACAGAAATTGATGTTATGTTATGAACAAAATTTATTTATAATAAAAATCTAATTATTTGGAAATTAATATGTAAATCATAATAAGACATTTTTATGCCTTATTCCCATTTTTTGTTTCGTGGTAATGTCACAAAACAATTTACTTATTTATAAAAAATTGGTTTTTAAAATATATATTTTACTGTAAATACGTATTGGATTTTTATTATTTTTATTTGTGTATTTTGATTATTTTTCTTACACATTAGCTTAGGTTTCCGAACTGGAATCTCTAATGTAGAAAATATTGAAGAAAAAGAAAATATTTTAAAATTCTTTTTTTATTGTGATATAAAATAAGAAACTAAAGCGTGTGCATGACATGAAATAGGCTTGTTCGGGAGTAATATATAAATTTTTACGCTTGTGTCTGTGAATTTAAGAAAAAATATTTTTAAAAACAGTAGCAACAATTTTTTTCAGAATTATTTTGTAGCTACTCTTTCAGCGAAAAATTTTCTTATTCTGAATAACATAACAGTAGTAACAATATCATCAAAATATAATTTTTCTCAAAGTTTAATTTTGTAACTCACGCTGAAAACTAACAGAATTCCCCACTCTAAAATCTGATGTATGATTCTAAGCAAACAAGGTTCAATTTGGCTTACAAAAAGTACAATTTAATTTGTTAAAGGTTAAATTTTAACTGAAAAATCTGTAATTCCATTGCGGCCAGTAACGAAATTTGAATTCGGTATATTACAACAATAAAATGCATGTATTTACCTACATTAAAATAAACGGTAATGTTATTAGAGCTATAAGAATAAAACAACTTTTTCATAAAAATTTGGTACACATACATATACAGTTTGTATATGGATGTACTGAAAAGTGAAGTTGTGTAGATTCTTGCATTGAATATTATTCTCTTGCATGTTATATTACTCTCTTACACTCTTTTAAATTCTCGCGCTCTCGCGGATATTACTAGCAATATCCATCAACAAATTTAGCACCAGAAAAAATTTACACTACGTAGAACATCTTCTTAGTTTAATAGTCTTTGGCATGTATGTTTTAAAATCTTTTTTTCTAAGTCGATTGATGTTTTATCTGGTGTGCCTCAGGGTAGCCATCTTAGCCCACTGTTATTTTCTTTACTTATAAATGACTTATCGAAAATAGAAAAATTTTCTCATGTCTTAATGTTTGCGGATGACACAAAAATTTTCCTAAGTTATAATCAACTTGAAGATCTCCTTTACTTACAGAATGATCTAAATGCATTTAGCTCCTGGTGTGATCTTAATTTAACGGAATTGAATCACAAAAAGTGTAAATATATGTGCTTCTACTGTGGTCAGCATTTAAGTATAAGCTATGCTTTAAATGGCCAGCAGCTTGACAAAGTAACCATTGTGTCTGTTCTTTGAATTTTACTTGATGTGAAGTTAAATTTTATACATACATCATATTTCTTTGACTATCGCTAAAGCATTTGGATTCATAAAACGCTGTGCTAAAGAGTTTTCTGACCCGTATATAACCAAACAGCTTTATACATCTTTAGTAAGACCTATTCTTGAATATGGCTCAATAATTTGAGATCCGATATACATATATGGTCATGTTAATAATATTGAATCTGTTCAAAAACAGTTATTTTTGCTATGTAGATTACATTGGGATCCATTAAACTTGCCACCTTATAAATGCTAAATGTTACTTTTGTTTTGTCTTACATTTGTTAAAAGGAAATTTACGTTCTGATTTGATCTTTGTTAATGTTCCTTCAAGATTTACATATCAGTATAATCCTTTATCTGTAAAAGTATTCAGTGCAAAGTACGCCGATTCCGAAACTATTTTAAGAATTAATTTAATAAATTTTATAATCATGTTGATTGTGCGTTAAATATTGATATTGTTAAAACTAATTTAATTGTATTTTTAAATAATTCATTATGATATGTTATCATCTGAACCTTGAATCCATAGACATTAAATAAATAAATAAATACCTGCACATGGTACAAAAAACATTGCAGTCAATTTAGGCTTAAAAAGAACGTTTCGATGGAATTTTATTGCAGCAAACCTATACACTGCTATTTTAGGAGCAGACTTTCTATTTCACTATGGAAATCTTCGTTCGAGCGCCCCCGTAGACTAGTAGGGTCGCAGGTTCGATCAATGCCTAGACCTTGGGTGTTTCTGCAGACAAGAAGCTTCGCGGATTTGTGTTGTTAAAAAAAATCTCTGAAAGTAAACGGTAGTGTGGAGCAAACACAGCATCATAGTGTTTCAAAAATAAATTCATAATCTACACTCAGCAATTACATTGAAAAATACATAGACCTAACTAGATCAAATGTGTACAAGCTTCCCAATTCATCAAGCGTTTACCATCGTATTGTAGTGGGTTGTCAACCCAATGCCGAACCACCACGTCGTAGTGCTGGGGAAAAATAAAAGCAATGAAAGAAGAATTTCACTAATTAGTTCAAATAGGTGTAATTAGAACCTCTAGCAGTCCATGATATAGTCCAGTACATGTAATTAAAGAGCAAATGCACATACAACCGCTGATAGTTATCACATACCTGGACTGGATGATGTAGGGGATAATTTGTATAACAAAAAAATATTTTCTGAAATTGACATAAATAAGGCCTACTACAACATTCCAATGCATTCGGGCTTTTCGAGTTTGCAGCTATGCCTTTTGGCTTAAGAAACGCCACACAAACTTTTCAAAAATATATGGACTTTCTTTCGCAACATGGACTTTGTTGTTTTGCTATTTAGATGATATTATTATCTTTTCAGAAACTAAAGATCAACACGAACAACATGTTCACAGTATTCTTGAAAAACTAAGGCAAGCAAACCTGTCCATTAACGCATCTAAATGTTAATTTGGTGTTACTAATATCATATTTCTGGGGTACGAAATTTCTTCCACTGGTTTTAAGCCAAATAGAGTGTTAGAAATGAGACGATTTGTTGGAATTTAAAATTTGTATAGAAAATTTATTCCAAATACAGCTCAGTTACAATCACCTCTAAACAATCTTTTAAGGGCAGCAAGAAAAACGACCAACGATTATCTGGACGCCAGCTCTCGAAAACTCATTTATTACAATTTTTACATAAAAAATTATATATAGTATATACCTAAACATTTTTCCAGTTTAATTTAATTTTTGTTTTATGTAAAGCACTATTTTATTAATTATTCAGTGGTTCTCCTTCAGCACCACCTTCATATTCAATATCAGATTCATCATTTTTATCCAAGTCGTCATTGTCATCGTCATCCATACTATTATCTCTCTCATCTTCGTCAGACGTATGTTAAGTTGGACAGTTAATAATAAAAAGTACAGTAAAACGGCTAAAGACTGATTAACGATTTGGCAATCTAAACATGTTTTCCCTGTTTGTGGCACAAATAGTTCCGATGACAAAAAAGAGGTTTTTAGATTTATTATTAATTTTGACCACTAAAAGCTTATTTATGGTCAAATATGACAACTATTGTAATAATATTTAGCCAAATTATCAAAAAGTTTTGTACCCATTTGTAAAAATTAATGAACAAGACATCAACAGGACTGGGGTTTGTTTTGTTAAAATTTTGTCACCACTTTTTGATAAGTAAAAACTTTCGATCTAATCACACTATAAATGTATATCTATAGCACCGAGCAACCAGAGGTGTCAGAGTGCAGATATAGTATACATTTTCTTTCTGTCTTTTTTGCACGAACTCAAAATTCTTATTTTGTTTTGCTCGGGTATTTCTAAAAAAATTTACACTTTATTTACATTTCGTAAACATGAATTTTAAAACATGAAAATTTGTGTTTGTTATCACTTTTACATTAAATTCCATACTTCATAACAAAAAAACTTAGATATAAGTATTTTCGACATGTGCATTTTCATTACGGAAATAACTTTTTAATTAATGTTTTTTAAAGCAACAAATTTTTCATTTTGCTTATTTTCTCTTATTCGTAATATTAAACACTATATCTGTCTCTTACATACAAACTCCAAATAAAATGCTGTTTTTCAAAATTCTAACCTCAAAAGTTTCATCTCTGGTTGCTTAGTGTCTATAGTCTTTGATCACTAACTTAGGGGTCACACGATCAAGTTTTCATTCAAATTTTAAAATTTCTCTCATTTTTTTACCAATACACTCACACTTTTAAAATTTGCTGAGAGTTTGCTTTCAATTTTTCGTTCAATTGAGTGTTTCAAATTACAGTCAAGAAAACAGCTGACTGCAGTTTTTTTATTCCAAATTTGAATTCTTATTCTCCCGCCAGTATTATTTTGTTTTTTTTTTAAATATGTTTGTGAACAAATTAAACAAATATAACGACGTTTTGCAGTTCATAAAGATATACAGAAGGCATGAAGTTCTGTGGAACATGAATATTCCTGCATATAGACGGAATAATTTAAAAATTAAGGCATATAACTCTATTGCCGCCGAAACAAAACTGTCGGTGGAAGAGGTTAAAAAAAAACATCATACGTCACAGCTTTCAATATTTGTGAATTTTGACAAGCAGTATATGTAAATTTCTTGAAAGAGAATTGTAAAAAAACTTGATCGTATGAATGCAATGTAAGCAACAAACACAAATTTTCATGTTTTAAAATTCATGTTTACGAAATGTAAATAAAGTGTAAATTTTTTTAGAAATATCCGAGCAAAACAAAATAAGAATTTTGAGTTTGTGCAAAAAAGACAGAAAGAAAATGTACATATACTATATCTGCACTCTCACACCTCTGGTTGCTCGGTGATTTGATCTAACGTTGCTGCAGATCAAACTTTAATGTGGTTTTCTTATTAAAGAATAGTTTTCCTAACTTTTTCAAAAATTGTAACAAAACAATCTCCAGTATGTTGGTGTCTTGTTCTCCAATTTTTTCAAATGTTTACAAAACTAATTCTCGGCACAAAAACAAATTGTTTACTAACTTGTTTAGATCCAAAGGGAAAATATGCAATTTGGAACCATCCTGACATCCTTTTATACACACTTTGCTCATTTTCACACAAATAAAAAGTTCTAAATACAAATTAATAGTTATAAATATTTTTATTAGAAAATTTTTATTTTTTATTATGTATGTATATTCTTTAGCACTTACACCACTATGCACTTTTTGCCAATTAATGGTTTACTGGCTTTCATGCTTCATAGAAACTTAATTTAGCACAATTTCTTTTGTTAATTTACAATTTTTTCACACTATTTCGCAAAAATTATTTGTTAAATGTTATAATTTTTACAAAAAAAATTAAAATTCTGGCGGAAAACTAAAAGAGACAAAACATAAATAAGGCTATTCTATCTATCCCTTTTTGTTTTCCGTTGAGATCTGGCATCGCCTTTTTAATGCTACCAAATCGGGAAAAAGAGTCTAGTTGAATAGTCTAAAAAAATGGTAGTTTCTATATATGTACTTTAATTATACTTTTTGATTTTATTTGTGTTAAAAAACCTAGAACTGAGATTAAATGGTCTACAACGAAATAAAAAATTTTAATTGTGACAGAATGGTACTTCGCTGACGAAGTAGCGAGTTAAATTCTAGTTTGTAATAAAATTTATACATTTTAAATTTAAAAAAATAAAAATTAGCTTTTTAATTATAATCGTTTCTTACCAGCACAAAACTTTGCCAGGACACTTAAGAGTGTCTAACAAACAGTCACACATCTTGAATTACAATTTTAATCCTCCGTAGGTATAATATTTTTATAGTATATTTATATTTAGTATGAATCATACATGTGCACTTCTAACGCCGAACGTAAGACTATGACTAAAGCTTTCAATCGCTGTTTCATTAATAATTGTTTTTGTTTATCGGTGATAAGATAACAAACAAAACGGTGAAGAGTAAGAAAATTATTATCAGTTAACTCAATTAAGGCAATTCTACAGAGAAATCAATTATTATCAATTTACGTCTTTCCTTTAAATTTTAATATTTTGGTTGATATTTCTGGGTTTAAAGTATCAGCACATAAAATTACTGATGTATGTATGTATGATACATACAAATATCCATTAATAAAGAACTGAATGAAAAGAAATATGTATAAACAGAATCTAAGTTTAAAAATTAGCCATTTCAATGGTGACATGTAGTTACAGTAGTGAAACTGTTTGAAGAATTAACCATACTCTAACAACAACAAAAAGATTAATTGTAAAAAAAACTACGTTTCAATAGATAACGTAAGTATGTAGTTCATATTCGCAAACACCACACCATAATTTATATTTCAATTAACTTCTTACATGACTATTTTGATTTAAGTTTGATTCCAAAATATCTTAATCTTGTTAATTTTAAATTTTTTTTTTTTTGATTTTTTTTTGTAGTATATTCAAGTGGTTGCTATTACTAAGATATTTTTTTATTTCTATACATTAAAATTTAACTTGCTTTTGCTAAAGTTCTTTGAATGACTCAAGTATTTTGCTACAACCACTGAGCAACCAGAGGTGTCAAAGTGCAGATATAGTATACATTTTCTTTCTGTCTTTTTTGCACGAACTCAAAATTTTTATTTTGTTTTGCTCAGGTATTTCTAAAAAATTTACACTTTCATTATTTACATTTCGTAAACATGAATTTTAAAACAAGAAAATTTGTGTTTGTTATGACTTTTACATTAAATTCCATACTTCATAACAAAAAACGTAGATATAAGTATTTTCGGCATGTGCATTTTCATTACGGAAATAACTTTCTAATTAATGTTTTTTAAAGCAAAAAATTTTTCATTTTGCTTATTTTCTCTTATTCGTAATATTAAAACACTATATCTGTCTCTTACATACAAACTCCAAATAAAATGCTGTTTTTCAAAATTCTAACCTCAAAAGTTTCATCTCTGGTTGCTTAGTGGCGGTATCTCAGAATGCTATGATGAAATGCATCCTGCTCGAGTAATAGCGAAAAATTGCTGTTTGAGGGACTTGTGCTCCATAGTTCATTTTAGTGAATCTCTTCTTAGTTTAAAAATTAAAAAGGAATAGTTCGTTCATTTATTTCATATGATCTTTTGTATCTTTATCACTTATACTGTTGATTATCATTGAACGTTCTTTATTATGTAAAATGATAACTACATAATAGGATTTAAAAGTAGTTTTTTAGGAAAATAGAAAGAAAACAAAATTTTTTAATTTAGTTTTAATAATTTAAATTAAAAATTACTTAATAACTATGGCTAAAAAAAACTTAAGGTTTAATTTTAAAATAGCTTATAATTGAGTTTTTTAGCATGTATAATACATTTTCTCTTTTTCAGTTTATTTGTTTTAAATACCATTTTTGTAACAGAAAATAATTAGTAACTTTCGTTCCTTCTTCTTTGTTTTCATTTAGTTCGATCGTTAACACTGCAGTCACAAGATCAAGTTTTTTTACAATTCTCTTTCAAGAAACTTACACATACTGCTTGTCAAAATTCACAAAAATTGAAAGCTGTGACGTAGGCTGCACGCAATTTCAAAGCAAGTTTTTCAACAAGATGTTTTTTTTAACCTCTGGAATAAAAAAACTGCAGTCAGCTGTTTTCTTGACTGTAATTTGAAACACTCAATTGAACGAAAAATTGAAAGCAAACTCTCAGCAAATTTTAAAAGTGTGAGTGTATTGGTAAAAAAATGAGAGAAATTTTAAAATTTGAATGAAAACTTGATCGTGTGACATCTAAGTAATTTATAGGTCGTTCACTTCAAATGAAAAGCAAGCAAATGAACTACTCGAATTCAGGACAAGGACTAGTCCGTTCAGTTCAGATAAGTGAATAGTATAATATGAATAGTTCGTTCGTGTACTACCCAAAACTACTGTTTGACATGCTGCGCATTTTTGCTATCAACATGGTGTAAGGAAACCAGGTGACACTCTGGCGTCTCGTGAAATTTGAAAAATATTTAATTGATGTGTTCAAAGCAGCTGAAAAAAATTTGATCAATTACAAAGAATGTTTTAATTCCAAGAAGCATACAAAACACCCTTGTCTTTTATTTCCATTAGCTGTCTGCTAAGCTAACGCAATCCTATCACCATATTCAAGGTTGACTGCACACATTCTTTCAATATTGGGTATCTGCGTTAAATTGAGAATAAAATCCGCATTTGCTAATCGATTTTCATGATTTATACCTCATTTTATTCTTGAGGTACTAAGCTCTCAGAGAAATATGCAAAATATAAAACATTTACTTTTTTCTTTTTATTACATTTTTAAGCTGAAAAAAAACGAATATTGTTTAAAAAAAATTTATACTGCATTTAGCTTTTACAATATGGCAAGAACGTCGAAAATCAAACAGTTGTTGCAAACTGTCTTGTATTTGTTAAATTAAAATGGATGTTTTTAGAAAAAAAATTTTACAATTACAACGCATTTTATAACATTTAAGATTTCCAAGGGAAAGAAAAGAAGTGCGTGGTTCGCAAGAGATACGCAGATTCTTTTAAAATTGTGGCGGAACGTGTCACTGAAAATATTATTTTACAAAATAGTTGGTTACAAGCAAACAGCCATGGCAGAATTATACATGGCAAAGCATTTAAGACAGCTTATATATTTTACTCTTCTCATTTTAGCTTCTGAGCTGTTAATATTTGTTCAAAATATGTAGAGAAATCCGAGTGTATGCTAGATCTGCATTGAATTTAATTTTTATTTAGCGTTGTTTTTGTAATTTAATTTTTGCTGTAGGGAATACCTACCGTATATAAATTTAAGTGTAAACAGCTGTTTACTAAATGCAGAAACTGTCGTCTGTCAGGGTAACATTTTAATTTGCATTAGTAAGGCAGTGTCTATACCTGATGTATTTCTATTATAATAGAGATATATATATAGCAGTACATAGGGGAAGACGTTAATGGAATTATATTATGATGAAATATATTTTATTATTATTTTTTATCATTTAAAACTTAAAAAATAAGTTTCTTGTATAAGTACGATAAATTTTATTTATTAATACGCACATATAAGCTGTAAAATAATTATTTGGTCCTATTTTAAACAAAAAGTTGAAAGTTAACAAACTTCGAAATCAAATTCATGACTAAAATGATATACAATATCAAGATAGAAATAGCACCGCATATTCTATCATACCGTTACGATAACACTAACATATGGAGTCTATACCTGATGAATTTTTATCATATGAATTTGACATTTAGCATGATAGACCCTGGGTAAAATTTTAATGCAAATTAACGCCGTCGTCTGTCTACGCTATTAATTTGCATTAACACTCTTAATTCAAATTAATGTCAATTAACTTTATCGTAAATGCATGAAATCAAACTGCATTTAGCTTTTTCAATATGGCAACAACGTCGAATTGTTTTGTATTTGTTAAATTAAAATGGATTCAAAGGCAGCAAAGGTGTTATTTTAATTTTTTATTTATATAAAAAAAAAATATTACAATCAAAACACATTTGTTCCAATTTTAAATTGTCTGAGGGAAAGAAGCGAAGTGTGTGGAGCCACTGATTTGCGGCGTGCTAAAAGAAATGATCACATATATAAGGAAATATCAGTGCTAATGGATAACAAATTTAGTGCAGAAGTTCATGTGAAAATTAGAAATTTTACCCAAAAATACAGGTAATATTAATGTTCTAAAAATTTTTTTGACATTAAGTACATATTGATATTTGTAGAGAAGAAAAAAAGAAATATTTGGTAGCCCATCAAAGTGGAAGTTGTTTAATGCAGTGCACTGCATAATTGAAAATACTGCGGCCAATAGTGCAGAAGGCTTTTTCTTTGTATGTATTAAAATTGCATTTATTAATTAAAAAATATTAACAAAACTATAAATTAATTAGGCCAATGTATCAGATGCAAGCTGCCAGCCATCGCCGGAGTCACAAGCATTGCCATCGCCAGTGCCACAACCATCGCCAGTGTTGCTTTCGTGTTCTCCTTCACCGCTGCCTATTTTTGATAGCCCGTCCACATCAGCTGCCGCAGCTTCTTCGTCCACTGGAAGAAAAAGAAATCATTTAGGTGAAGTGGTTAAAATAATGAAAGAGCAATCTTTAATGGTAAGAAGTGTGGTAGAAGATAGTCAAGCATTATCAAGTGAAATTGTAAATGCTATTCGAGAGCAAAATGAAACTGCTAAGGAATTTGTTAATTTAATGAAAAATTTAATAAATAAAATGTAATTTGTATTAATTTTACTATTAACCACTTTTAAATTAAAAGCTGTAAAACATAATTATTAAAATAGCAAAACAACCTCATTTATTGCATGAAGTATAATCATACTTACTAAAACTCAAAGCTATTGCATTCCTAATAGTCGTTGCTGTTAAGTCATTTTCGCCTGCTATTGTTGAGTGGTTGGGCTGGCTTCATATAGTTAAGTCTGCGGCAACATTTTTCATCCTTGCGAAAGAAACTTCATCGTTTTCCATTTTCAAAAAGTTGTGCAAAATGCAACATGTTTTTATTATAATGTTAACATTTTTTAGTGCTACTTGCAAGCCTCTACCTATTCTTCGGAATCTAGCTTTAAGTTGGCCAAATGCGTTTTCGATTACACGACGACATCTGGATAATCGGTAGTTGAATGTTTTTTCTATATGTGGTTGATTTACTGAATATGGGAATGGCTTCATCATATATCGCGATAAGCGAAAAGCAGAATCACTAATAATGAACACAGGCACATTGATATCGGCAATTACTTTGCTATTTTGTGTAAAAATTTTAGGGCTTTCATGAAATTTTTTAAGGAACTTTTTTCAAAAATGTATGAGTCATTGTTTTTTCCACTTGATCCAATGTTTATAAATATATGTGAATTTTGATCTGCGAAAAAATGAAATAAAAATTTAAAAGTTTTCAATATCTAAGCTTTGAAAAAATTTACCTGTAATCACAACTTGCTAATAAAACCACTGAATACCAGCCTTTATAATTATAATAGTCAAATGCATCCTCTTTTTTCGGATGAATTTCTATGTGACATCCATCAACAGCTCCAAAGCATTGCGGAAAGCCAAGGTGTTCGAATCCTTCAACGATGTGTTTAATTTCTTGTAGGCTTGGAGGATACGAATAAATATAGTGAGCTAGATTATTACATACTGAGTTACAAAAATCTATAACAATTTCACCAACGGTACTGCGCCCCACAAAGAATAAACTACCAATGGTCCTATATTCCGCGACTGATCCCAAAGCGAACAATGCTATTGCCACTCTCTTATCAAGTGGAATACAAAGCCTCATATTTGTATTCAACTTTTCAATATTTTTAACTTTTCGACAAATTTTTTGGAAAGACTTTCTATTTAGACGAAAGTTTTCCTTAAATCTATAGTCGTCCATGGTTGGCACGTCACACTCCCAAGAAGTGAAACTGTGATCCTTTAAAAAAACTCTATATATGAAAGATATCCTCTTGAAATGATTATATTAAACATACAAATTTCCACATTTGCCTTTCTCTGAATTCAGAGTGTCCTACTGCGATCTCTGCTTGTAGCAACACGATTAGATTTATGTTTGCATGTACAACTTTTACATTATGAAGCAGTTTCAGGAAAAGTAATTTCAGCTTTTTTTCAAATAAATATTGATTTTTCACCAACAGCATAGCTGCTAATCGTACTTTCTGTTTTCTATCCATTTAATCTTGATGTAAATGGCAAAAATATTATTTCACAAAATAGTTGTTTACAAACAAACAGCTCTTTACTAAATGCAGAAACTGTCGTCTGTCAGGGTAAAATTTTAATGCAAATTAACGCCGTCGTCTATCTACGCTATTAGTCTTTATACTGTTCACTGAGTAAAAAATATTAAAACCTGTAGCATTTTGATTTTAAGTAATTTTTGAAGTATTTGGTTTCTTAGATGCAAATTGAAGTGCATGTTAGTCGAAATTGGTGTAAATGTATTAAAAAGAGGATAGGTTATTCAGGGTTAAATAAAATAAAAATTATATATGTAATTGAAACAGCTAGTTTATTATAAAAATTTATTTATTATTTTAGTGAAATATCTCCCTTAAGCTTAATAAACTGATTGTTTGAATAAAAATAGGCAAATAAATTTACAAATATAAAATTAATCAAAATAATTTTCTTTGAATACCAATTTTTTTGTTAATCATAAAATAAATACATAATTAATTTCAGTTTAAGAAACTAAAATTAATGAGTTCTAAGAAAAAAAAATACCTTTTGAAAATTTTATTTTTTAAAGCAATAAAACGTCTGCAGCCACTCACTTCTTAAAATAATAAAAAATATATCCAATAGGAATGCAAGCACACATTTTTTAAATCAAACATATTTAATATCAAATAAAAGATTTCAAATTAACGGCAAAAATCAAAAAATCTTCTTTCAATATTCGTAGTTTTCTTATAGTGTTTTCAGACTGAGTGAATTTAACATAAATGCGGTTTTAACGTTAAATTCAACTCATAAAAACTGTATTTACCATACAAAGTGAATTTAATAAATCCACATTAAATGCTACTTTGGAATTGAATTTAAGTTGGATTTATGAAATACAACACTGTGTTTGTCCGTTAAGCTTAGTGCTACCAAGCTAAAAAGTTCTGTAAATATAGCAATAGCTGCTAATAGCATGTTCACACGACGAGTTTCAATGCTGGTTTCGCTCTCTGAACCTCGATTGTGAAAATTTGCGTTCAGACGACACATAATGAGTTTCATTTGACAGTTGCTTTATTTTGTTGTTTGATATTTGCCCGCTTTTGTTTTTTAGTTTTGAAATGGATAAAAAAGGTAAATTTTTAAATATAAATATATATATTTTTAGAAAAAATAATAGTTTATAAAAAATTTATTTATTATTTCAAATAATTTAATATGTTGTGTTATTTATTATGTTTATTTTTATAACTTAGCAATTTAACACTCTTCCTTTGTTTCTTACTAATACAATGAAATACTTGCAAAACAATAATATTTCTTTGTTTACAATTTGTTTTGTTTGACAGCTAGTTAAGATAAACTAGCGATAGTAACTAGGGATGATATTAAATTTTCATGGTTTCGGCAAGAGTTTCAAAATGAAACCTGCAGATTCGCTCACTTAATTTTGTATGGCGAATCTTCTTGTTTCATTCGAGAGACAGAGAAAATATGTGTCTCGTACAGTGGGTGAAATAAGTTTTGTACAAAGTAACGAATCAAATACGCTTATTTCTATGGGAAATTTTTATTGTTTTGTAGAAATTTATTTGACACACTGTATGTTAAATACTAAATTTTAAAAATTTGCAGTGTGAACGCAAAATCATCTGTTGGTGCATTTAATTATAAATTCCGTATTTAACTTTTAGTCTGAAAAGACTACTTATAAGCGAATTCAATTATTTTTTGACTTTAACTTTAGTTTTTTGATTTCAATGGGATTTCTACTATCCTGATATTTAACTTATATTATCAGCATTACTAAACGATAGTACTAGACTACTAAATACTAAATTAATCAATTAATAAAAAATTATTAATCCTTATTTGTGCTTGTTCCAAAACTGTGTTGGGTTATTTTAAATTTCTGTTTTTCCTCATGATATTCTCATGAGTTATTTATTCAGTACCATAAGTACCGGGGATATCATATCTATATGATCATTTCATCAGGCTATCCCCTTCAGTACTTATCGTAGTGAAAAAATAACTCATAAGGAGAACAAATAAAGACTAATATTTAGTCAGAATTTAAAATTTCAAATTATTAATCAATTAATAATAGTTTTCTGCAGAAATATTGAGAAATTTCGAAAAATGTGTCCTGAAAAATAAAGCTTCGATATGAAGTGTGAACGTGCAAAGATAATATGTATTTATTTTACAAGTTAGAAGCTTAATAATTTTCTTTACTCCTGAAGTTACCTTTCGTTCGACCAATTTATCACTTTACATATCAGAATTTTATCGAAAGTATTACTTTAGTTAATTTGGTTAATTTAACTAAAGTAAGAATGCCAGGTCATAGTGGATATGTAGACAGTGATAAAGCAGACGAACTCGCAAAGAAAGGGGTGGCTAATATATTCATTGGCCCAGAACCATTCTGCGGACTGACTTTGAACTCTATTAAATTCAGTTTTATGGAATGGCTGGAAAGAGAATCGCAACAATACTTTGCGGAAGCAAACGGTATAAGAGTACCGAAAACATTCATGCCATTTCCATCTCAGAAGAGAACAAGGGAATTACTAAGCTTGACGGCAGTCAGGAATTCGCATTGTCACAGGATTCCTGACTGCTCATTGCAGAGTATTAAATCACTTGGCGAATATGACCATCAGTCAAAATGACCTCTGCAGATTATGCAACGAAGATGAAAAGACAGCATGTCATGTTTACGGAACATGTTTCTAAGTGTGTACTCAGCATTTTAATCGAAAAACATTCACGTATGTATGTATTAGCCATCTGCACAAATGTATTTGGATTTGTGTAGTACTTATGTACTCTGCAGAAAGTACATGTACATATTTGCAAATACAAACAAAAATGTAGTTCACATTTCAGGAACAACAAAATTCACAAATGACTACTTACTTGTGCTTGCTTGTTTTTTGTGTTTGTATATATTCGTATTTGCTTATAAAGTACACGATTATGCTCACAAATCATTTGTTGAAATCGCAAATTCATCAAATTTTTCAAATGGATTTGGTACTTGTGAGCTATGACTCATAGCTATAGGCATTAACACAGAGAATCTCTATACATCTTTATTAAAGAAAGTATGTAGAAAGAGCGAGAGAGGGAATTTAAAAGAGAATGATTGTTTTTTCATTATTTGTCGAGACTGTTGTTGCCAGATCTAAAGAATGCTGTTTCTAAAAGTCGCCTCGGCTTATGTAATTACAAATTAATTTTTTACACACATATGAAGCTAAATTTTTTTTTATTTGATAAAAGTGTAATTTATATTATATTTAAATATAATTTATCATTTACAACCTCATATTTTATAGGCTTATAATATACGAAACAGAGTTATTAATATTTGTTGAATGATTGGGCGATTTCGTGCTAAGAAGTGTGGTAGCTCCCGCAAAGTATTTGGTGTTCCGCAAATACAGTACTCATTTTTGTAGTACTTTTTTTGCTTAGTTATTTGCCTTTTCTTGTTCCTATTTTCGGAACAAGGTTTTTGCAAATGCTTACGAATAAGAACTTGAAAAGCAACACTTCACTTCACTATTTGAGCTCTGTGTTTACTTTTGGCAAATGTACATATTTACAAATACAAAAAAGTTATTTGTTGCAGATGTCTAGTACGTATATATGTGTAAAATAAACTAAAAAAACTACAAACACAATGAGAGAAAAATACAAATGTTGATAGTGACGACAAGTGAAGGATCAACAGAGCAGCTATGATATTTTAAATAAATAAATTTATCAATAATTATTTTATTTATTATATACATATGTTGTGAAAAGTCAGACATAAAAATTAATGAAGTCAATTAAGTTTTAAATAGTGTGACTGATTTGGGTGTTCACACATATTCAATTAAGTTTACGCAATTAAGCATTTGATAACTGAAAATATTGCAATTTTTTTTTGAAAATATGTTTGAGTATTTATAAAATAAAAAATGAAAAGAAAGTCAAATTTAAAAAAAAAATGTTTTGAAGGCAAGCTATTATTGATCAAAAGAAATTAGTTATTTAAAAATTATTTTCAAAAACAATTTTATAAAATTTATTTACCGGTTACTTCGGTTGCCATTTCCTTTTTATGACATTTATTTTTAAATTTATTTACGTTTTCTCTTTTTAATACTGAAAATATCATCTTTTCTCACTTTTGAGTTGATATATTTATTGGCACAACAAAGAGTTACATTTTGATTTTGACTTCATTAACTGCACGTTAATCAATTATTTAATGGAAATTTGTATGGTAAATTGAGCTCAATAAAGGCGATAATTGCGTAAAATGCTTAATTGCTCGATTAACGTGTATCTCTGAATAGCCTATTAAACAAAAACTTTTTAACAAAAAATTTATCATGTAAGTTTTCTACTCAGTTACATATTTTTTAATTTATATCATTAAGTTATTGGTTTGTGATATAAATATGTATATTTTTATGAAGATATTGCCAGGTTTTCCAAAATAAATAAATCAAATAAAGATCCCCTGAGGGAGTTGAAAAAACCAACGGAACTTCGGTAAAATAAGGAAATTAAAATAATAAATAGACCGTGAAAGCCCAAAAATAAAAATTACATCAAAATTTTAACATTCATTGAATGTATTGAGTGTAATATATTTATACATATATAGTCTTTGTATATACTTTATAGGGTGTCCCATATACAGTGTTGAAATTACAAACAGAATCACAAGCTTCTTACAGTGAAGGGAATAAAAATAAGTACATTTACTGCTATAAATTTGAATAATTAACAGCCTTATTCAGAGAAGAAAATTAGTTTCTATATGATATCTACTTTAGTTAATAAAGGCTTTAAGCTAATAATCCTATATTAACATTTTTATATTCAAGGAAGGTTTATTAACTAATATGCCCTTTAGCAAATTTTAAAATTCGATTCTGACAATACTATTGTTTTGATTTGCCATTTTGTGTATTTTTGTTGTGCATAAAAGATTGCTAAATTATTCGGTACTCGCAAATATATATTTCAGTCGTCCATTTTTTTCTTATTAAGCCACAAAAAGTTTTTTTTTAATTTAAAGAACAGTGTACATTACAACATGTTTACTAGTTTATCTCTAAAAAAATTAAAAGAGCAACAAAATTATATAGGTAATTTATGTAGCCTCTTCACAACGAATAAAAAGAGAAATGATTACCCATTACTTTTTTACTTGTTTTGATTTTTTACACGTCTCTGAAAATTAAAATTTAAAATTTGTGAATTTGTGTTAGTTTTACCAAAAAAAATTTTAATAAAAATGAAAAATATTGAGAGAAAAAGGTGTGATTCCATTTTTTTAAATTAATTAATACTCTTTTTTCAGTAAAATAAAAAAGTTATTTTTACTTAAATTTTTTTTTTAATATAGGCTCTAGGTCTAGAGAGAGCTCTAGAGAGACCTAGAGCCTATATTTAAAAAAATTTTAATTAAAAATCAGATAAAATAAAAAGGTCGAAAAAATTATCAAATAAATAAAAGTTATATTAACATTTATTTTGTTTTAAGACAATGTAATAAAAAAACAAAAACAAACAATCAGTTGTCTCAGCTTAATATAGCTTTAAAGTAGGGCCATACCTACTTTAAAATTTGTGGATTTAATAAAGGTTTAAAATAGGATTATTAAGACTAAAAACGTCTCTGAATATAAATTAAGCGATTTTAACTTAATAACGGCTTGCAAACCTATATTAAGTCTCTCTGAATAAGGCTGTTAGTATTTAAAAAAACATTAAAAATTTCTAATTTAAGCTAAGTGGTTTCTTTTTTGTAATTCTTCGTGATTTTTATCACGTTTTTCTTCGAAAACTTCTTTAATTTTTGCAACTCCAGAATCAAAACAAAATTGTAAATTGATCTTTCATGGATGAATACAACAGAGAAAAATCCGTCTCGCTCTGTCTTTGACGCCTCTGTGTAACATTGTGTTAAGTAAGTTTCAGTAATAAAGATCGCCACACTCATACCGAAACTTTAAAATTATTCCATACAGAAATACAAAAGTTAGATTCGTAGATATACTAATCTGTTGGACTGGTTCGCACCCTGCCTAGACCCTGTTGTTTTCTGGAGACAAGCAAAAAAGCTTCTCGGATATTTGCGATGATTTGGGCCTATATTTTGTCAAATGAAACACTTTAAAACGCTTGAATTTTTTTTTCGAAAATTACGGGGAAATTTAAAAATTTTTTCATTACAAAATTTTCTCTTCACTACGTTTAACGATGCTCTGTTCAAAAGAAATGCATTTTAATTTTCACGAGTTATGATGTTGTTGCAACAAGTGAGCGTTATACAGATTAACATACTGCATACATTCATATATATTTTCTTTTAAACTATGTATGCATATATTTATATATAATATTGGCAAAGTATTGATATGACAAAGAATGAAAGAGTTTTTATTTTGCTTTGTACTTTTAACTTTCATAATTTAACTTTTTTTTGCTAAGCTCAACGCAAAAGTGTTATGAAATGCAAAAATCTGTTTTCTTTAACTTTTTTGTTTTTGTTTAAAATTTGTGTTCTATTTGCTATTTACCATGCAAGAAAATGTTTCGCGAAATCAGACTCAATTTGTTCTTTAAACTATTAACGTGTAATGATTTCACTCTTCTATTATTTACTGTGGGTTTCATTAACAAGTCATTTTATATTAAATAGAGCATGGCTATTGGCACACAGTGGTCTTAATGAATCATACCGCGTTGTGCATTTGTCAAGACATTTTGCACGTGTCTTTCTCAGCATAACAGTAAAAAGCCATACATTTCCTACTCTAATAGAAACAAAATGGCCTAAAATATATTTGCCCAATTTAACTCCGACAATATATCCTTATCGTTTTTTACACGCAAATGGAGATCATACAGATTGTAGCCTAATACAGCAGGCGCGTTGGTCACAGGTTGATTCTATGTCTCGTTTATGGGTAATGGATGTTGGGTGGCTGGCTTCAAATCAAACGACTGTTAGAAATTGTAATCCCAAGCTAATGGTATTTGATTTATTAAGAAACAACATGAAGGTAAATGTATGTAAAATGCAACAGATTGTAATGTATGCACGTGTGTAAATTAAAATGTGTGTTGAATACAATGTGTATTATTTGTTAGCGTTTGTAATTTGTATACCGCAAAACAAAAACAGTCATTTACATACAATCTGTTAAAATTTCGTGTATAATTAAATATCTAAGATAAGTTAATTATACTTATTGAATTTCTTATGTTATTAGGTTTTACATATCGATTGTGGTCATTATATCCAGCCAAATGCAACAGAACTACTAGATATTGAGTTGGGACCACGTGTTACTTGTTGTGGCAACGAGAAATTTATTTATTTTATATTAGCAAATGATCCCCATCTAGTGGCATACGATATTGTGGAACAAAGATGGCATTATCATCAATTGCAAAGCAAAAAATATTCTATTATAGAAGAATATTTACCTATTATGCCCCAAGACATAGCATTCGGCAATAATGGTGAAATTCTTATATCTGATGATGATGGCAATTTATATTCTTCTCGAAATGGAGAGAATCATATTTCGAAGAGATCAAATGATACAAATCAGTCAATTATTAAAATGTCCCTTTTAGGCTTGTTATTGGGCCCTACACGGGATATGATGGTTGATTTACATGGTGCTTTGTTTTATGTGGTAACAAAATACGGTGTTGTAGTGCGTTGTAGTTATAAACAAAATATAACAACTGCAGATAATGAAATTATACACATGACGTCAAAAAATATACAACAATTATTTTTTGGTAGTGAAGGTTCAGTATGGCTATTATCCGAGAAATGGTTAAGTCCATACGATAAATGTTTTTTGGGTTATTAGGAACGATATAGTTATTTTATTTCATTTTTAAATACATATGAGTAAATAGTTTACCACTTTATTCAAAAAGATTAACGTAGATTTTAAATTCAACATTATTGACATTTTTCAGATAATTTTTTCATTAATTTTAATTTAGAGTCTACGTACTTTTTTTTTTTTTTTTGATGAGAGTATTAAGTGTGTATTTATAACACATAAATTGAATAAATGAAATCGATTATTTTTTATAATAATTTAAAGTTATGTTAATCTATATATACTTATCAGGGCTGTCATAGAATCCAATGTTGTCGGTATTGGATTTGAAACCGACAAAAAAGTTAGTTTGGTGTCATGAAATCCAATGTTGTCGGTTTCATTTTCGAACTAGAATTAATGTCGGTTTTAGCTGTCACAGAAACCAATGTTATCGGTTTTGTATTAGATTGAAACCAATCAGTTGACAGTTGTTGGTTTGTTTAATTTCAAATAAAGCAAGTGACTAAAACGGACTTGTCATTAAAAATTCACCTGCAGTTAGATATTTAGTAAAAATTTAAGTAAACTAATATTAATTCTACAAAAATAAATT
This sequence comes from Thelaira solivaga, assembly GCA_947397855.1. Classification (NCBI taxonomy): domain Eukaryota; kingdom Metazoa; phylum Arthropoda; class Insecta; order Diptera; family Tachinidae; genus Thelaira; species Thelaira solivaga. Next base: position 27,925,966 of record OX377613.1, read on the forward strand.
TTTACTCTTTATTTTTTTTTTTCTCTAAAAAAAATAGCACTTAAAACTCAATAATTATGCATTTTATAGAAAAATATCCTGACATTGCGAAGGGATTTACAAAACTTGATAAGCCAACTGTGTGATCTCTTTGACAACAGTTAGATGAATTAATAAAAGGGTAGGTTCACGGCAAAAAGATGTAAATAGAAAGCTTCTTTATTTAACCGGTAATTTATGAATATTCATTTTACTTTCTGTGAGCGTACTTCTTCTACTAATAAAAATCCTACAACGGCAAAGTCATTTTATTTCACTACTTATTTCACTGACACTAATTACATATTTTATATTAAAAATTTTTATTAAAAAAACACGTTTTTATTTTTATTTAAACGAAAACACTGCGATTTATCAAAATTGTTATCAAACATTTACATAAACAATTTCATACAAATAAACTAATGTATAGAACAACTGATTCGAACATCGGTTTTATTTGTCTTCGAAAATAACAAAAACGGCTTGGTTTCATGACACCAAATGAAACCAATATTAGTTTGCAACTGACTTAGATTCTATGAAAGCCCTGATTCTATTCATCGCCTAGCCCAAACAGCTAAAGCTATGGATTTGAAACTCGGTGAGTAGTAAAATCGGAAGCCCAATTCTAAATACTCCAAGGGAAATAACTCCGCGGGAGTTTATTTTCCCCAAAATTGAATTCCCCTATTCTAAGGCTATGTACAGGCGGTTGTCAGATCTTACAATTATTGTCAGCAAATGTTCAGAATATGTCTGACAACCGTGTGAACTTACAATTATTGTCTTGCAACGTTGTCAGCACATTGTAAGACAATAATATTGTCAGACATTGTAAGCTAATTTTTTTATTTTCAGATGTGTTTAAATTAATGCACCTGACAATGGTATCATTGTCAGAGATATATTTCTATTGGCAAAACACATAAATACTCAAAAACAAAGCAAAACAAAACTTTCATTAATAAATTCAGTTAAAAAAAAAAACAAAATTTAGTAAAAATTAAAAAACAAGTGAAATAAAAAATAGGTAGCGATAACGCCTTCGTCATAGACTGCAGCTTTGAGCAATTGACTCATCATTTTGCAGTCGCCAACAAGGCCTGAAGGTGGGAAAAAATCAAGGGACAAACAAAAGTCTTACAGAAAAAAAGTAAGTCCATGTGATGACATTAAAATATAATCAAACCAATAAAAGAAGTTAAGGTACGGCGAAGTTTATAGAATGCTGGTTGGCTGAAATATAAACTTTCCAAAAATCGTTAAGGCAAGATGTCGTAGATTGCATCCATGTAAGTTTGAATAATTGCTAAGGAAAATGGGCAAATCTTCGCAAATCAGTTGCAATTAAAAAAATTCACACCAAGTCTCTGATGAGCAATTTCAAATTGCTTGAATATACTTCAAGCCGATGATCTTTTTTAAACCACGAAAGTTCACAAATCTACTCAATCCAATTCCTCTATGCAATTGGTAAGTATAAAATGCATTTTTATATATGTATATCGTTTGCTGTTTTCTATTCTTACAGGAATATGCAGCCACATATAAGTCATTTATCAGTGCAATGGGTTTGATCAATTAGTTCAAATCGACTGCGCAATACGCGCTGGAGCAACATAATCGAAAATATGAGCCAACAACGTCATAAACATCATTAAGCTTTGAACGCAAAGCTAGTCTTAAAGAAATTTTGGTATTGTGTGTTGTAAATTGCGATTACCGTTTACAACACTTATCTGTTGTGTTGTCTTTTCAGTTGTGTATGTTAAAAATAGACAACTGGTTATTAGGTGTTGTCTCATTCTTGTCATTAGTTTTTTTGTCGGTTTAAAAATAAAAATGAAGAATAATTTTGAAGTAAAATTGTAAGAAATGTATTTTCAGTGGATTTTTTTAAAGTATTTTATTATTTTATTTAAAATTCAACAATCAGTTGTCTCAGAAACTGCATCATATCATTGCATCTACTTCCTTATACTACCATCAATTTAAAAAATTTAATTCCAGAAAATGTTTGCTAACATTGTATTTAGCAGTGCTAATGGGTTGGAACTGTTCTAATTTTTTTTTAACGAACTCGTGCGATGTCTGTTTTCTGTGTACTCATTATCGAAAAAAATAGAAACACGTTAATCTCCATGGTTTTTTCGTTTTATTTAACTTTAACAAAATAGATTTATTTTAGTGCACTTCGTTTTTCTTTTTTTTTAATGTTGATTTTTTTCAAATTCCCAGTTTTTGCATGCACTCTTGTATTTTTAAGAAAAATCTACTAACATTAATATACAACTCTGTGACGTAGGCAACAGCTAGATGTTGTGAACCATAATCGCGTTCAATTAATGTTGTGTTGTAAGCAAGACAACACAACATTTTTGTGTTGTGAACCATAATGGGGGGGTTAATTCGAAATAAATTCCAAATTTTGTTAAAATCAATGTAAAGGGTGTTTTTTATAGACGTATAGAACTTTAAATTGTAATAAAACAACGATGGATAATTCGATTGACATGAATTTTATTTATCCGAAAGATAATATTGTGGCATTACATTTTATATATGATTTCTGGCATATGACCGCCACGGCTGGCTCGGATCTAGTCCAATCTGGACGTCCAATTTCGATGACTTTTTCCATTATTTTCGAAATAAAATTGCACTATTTGCAAGCGTTGTTCAGGCGTGAGTCTATTCATGATGAATTGCCAAGCCAAACTGAGAATAAATCACTTGACAGCTGTTAAATCGGTGGCCATCTTGAACAGTAATGCTCTATACGTCTTATTATTTAGTCAATTGCTTTTACAATATAAAGGTTCTAATGTTTGCAAGAAACGTTGGGAGTAACCTACTGAGGATTCAGAGTAGCGTCTGATGAAATGGCCCATATTGGTATGCTATCCCCTTCAGTACTTATTGTACTGAATAAATAACTCATGAGAATATCGTGAGTAAAAGAATAAATTTTAAAACCAACACAATTTCTGGAACTAAGCACAAATAAAGTTTAATATTTTGTTAAACTTTTAAATTCCAAATAGCAATTATTACATATGTTAATATTAAATATTATAATAAAAAGAAAATATTAAATTAAAGTGCAATTTATTATTAAAAATGTTTAGTGCTGCGTTTGTATTGGAAACTAAAAGACAAATCGCTGAGGAGGAGAATGAAGATAAGAATGTGCAAAGTAACAAGGAAGAAATTACGTGATGCCGCTAATCCACTTGAATTGCCGCAAAGTTTGTAAGTACATATGTATATATATATAAAAATAATATATCATTTATTTTATTACTTTCCAAAGGTTTGAAAAATACTATAAGGTGAAAAAGTCAGCATTTAAATATTTGGTGGACCTGTTAACGCAGCACATCCAACTAACACGTAAAGCGTTTGGAAAATCAACAGTAGTGAAACCAAGTGCTGCACTACGTTTCTTTGCCGAAGGTGGGTACCAAACGGGTGTAGGAAAAGATTGCGACGTATCTGCAGCATAATGTAGTGTTAGTAAAATTCTGATGGAAGTCATTAATATATGAAGAATGTTTGTGGCCAAAGTGGATTAGTTTTGCCAGAACGGAAGAAGATAGAAACAAAATTGTGTTAGCACTTTGAATAAAACATGGTATTCTTAGCGTTATATGATGCGTTATCAACGTTTGATCAGAATACATATTCGGACTATCGCTCCTTGTAGAAAATAAGCACTTATACTATAGTTTGAACGTAATGCTTTTAAGGATTTTTTTAATTGTAGTAGTATATTTGTATTTTATGTTTTAATTTATATTACTAATTATTAATTTTTAATCAACAATTACAGGTTTGTGATCATGAGCTGAATATTTAGTATGTTGATGCCTCTCATCCAGGTGCGTGTTACGACTCATTCATTTGGAGTTCCAGTCTATTGAGAGTTTACCTTGAGCAACAGTATTTGAGAGGTCCAAGATATTATTGGCTCCTTGGTAAGTTTGTAATTGACAATAAAAATGAATGTGAAATAATAAATAATTAACGTTTGTTGGTCATAACATAACATCTGCATTCACTTCAAATGCAGTACGGATGACAGCGATGTAACTATTTCAGATAGTGTTAGCATCCAGTGCAGTAATGTGTTACCCTTAGTGTCACAACAGTATTTGTCCATTGGTCAAAATATTAGAAGTAATATTGGAAATAATTTGCAATAACTTTCTACATAACAAGAAATACATGAATAGTTTATTTAAAAAAAAAATAACAAAACAAAAAACACTTCAATAAAACTTTAAAAAATCTTAAAACTACAAAACGAAACTTAATTTCAGTCTTTCTTATCACATATTACGTATTTTAAGTCTTCTAGTTCAAGTAGCCGACGGTTTTTTTTCGATTTTATCTTCAACTTCCCTAAGCCTTAATTTCTCCATTACTAAGTTATGGCGCTTTTGCTCTTTTAATTTTTCTTTCTTCAGCTCATACGGGTGATCAAGAGAATGTTTTTGGAGTTTTGTTGTTGCTATGTCATCGCTTGCAACATTTTCTTTTGGATCGTTATCTCCTCGGCAAGCACGTCACGAGCAGACACGTGTGGGGGTCGAGCTCTGTTAATGCCGGTAGTTGCGGGCATATCTCCTCTCTTTGGGGCACCTTTAAAATCTCGTCGCGGTAATGCTAGCATATATTTTTCTTGAGGTCTTGTAGAGGTTGATAACCGAAAAGTAGTGGCCGCACTTTCCACAGATTCCCTCATCCCTATTAAATTATAAATTGCCTCTTCATTTACAGAGAATTTCTGCTCCATATTGGGCCCTTCACCAGTTCCTTTGGAACTGCTTGCACTCGTAATATTTGCATAAAATGTAAAACTGTGTATGCATATCTTCTTCGACTCACTGATACTTTTTATTGGTGGCCCAGCCGAATTTAATTTCACCTCCAAGCTGCGCCATACCCGGTTTACATCTTCCTTATTTCCCTTAAACATACCACATGCATAATTGGAATTAAGCACGAATCAAGATTAAATTTTATTGAATTATTACTATAAGGTGAAAATTGCTTGTAACGGATGGGACAAAAGTCCCGCTAGTATTTTGATTGTCTATAATAGACATCTGCACAAATGTATTTGGATTTGTGTAGTACTTATGTACTCTGCAGCAAGTGCATGTATTTGCAAATACAGGGTGGGCCAAAAGAAACCAAGGGGTGTAAAAGTTTAATAACTTTTTTGTTTATTAACTTTTTTTTATTTTTTCTTTCAGATTATATAATATACAAAATGGAAATTTTTTTACACTAAGTATGAAAAATGATGTCTCTTAAATGACCACCGTTTTCAGCTTCGCACTGATGGGCTCTTTTTAGAGCATTTTCCATAACATCTTTCAAAACTTGTAGCTGTAGCGTTCGAATTTCTGCAACAATGTTTGCCTTGAGTTCAAGGATTGTCTCTGGCTTGTTCACATACACTCGCTCCTTCAAAAAACCCCAAAGAAAATAGTCGGGTGCTGTCAAATCTGGCGATCGCGCTGGCCAAATAATTTCCGAATTTCGAGAAATTATTCGCTCTCCAAAAATTTGACTTAAAAGTGCCATTGTGTCTCGGGCAGTATTGGCAGTGGCTCCGTCCTGCTGAAACCACATACCAGGTCTGTTTTCAAGAGCAGGACGTAAAAAATTTTCTATCATAAAACGATACCGCTCTCCATTTACGGTTACAGCACTTCCATCTTCATTCTCGAAGAAGTAGGGCCCAATGACATTTTCAGATGTGATCCCACACCATACTGTACACCTGATGGGGTGCAATTGGCGTTGATGAATGGCTCTTGGATTTTGAGAACCCCAGAACTTACAGTTCTGCTTGTTAACAAAGCCATTCAAATGAAAATGAGCGTTAAAATAATTGATCTCTGGTTTAAATAATAAAATTCTATTGTTCTGGTTCTCTGTTCAGTTGTGAACCTCTCCATTATAAATTCTCCAAGTGTTGTCTATATAATCTGAAAGAAAAAATAAAAAAAAAATTAATAAACAAAAAAGTTATTAAACTTTTACACCCCTTGGTTTCTTTTGGCCCACCCTGTACAAACAAAAATGTAGTTCACATTTCAGAAACAACAAAATTCACGAATGACTACTTACTTGTGCTTGCTTGCTTTTTGTGTTTGTATATATTTGTATTTGCTTATGCAGTACACGACTATGCTCACAAATCATTTGTAGAAATCGCAAATTCATCAAATACTTCAAATGGATTTGGTACTTGTGAGCTATGACTCATAGCAAAGATTATTAAACCAAAGACTATTAAACTATTAATATGATAATTCAACACTGTCCCTTGTTATTTTATGTTAAAGATTTCTAATATAATCTTCAGTCTTGTTGAATTTAGAGGTTTCGTCATTAAATCTGCTAATTGGTCTTGTGTAGAAATTTGTTGAACTTCTAATTTTTTCTCTTTCACTTTTTCACGAAGCTGCAACAATTTCTGCTTCCGTTGTGGACGTAGATACAATAGCTTGTCTCTGACTCAACCAAGAAATTGCTACACCTGCATACTTTACTATTATACCAGTCGTGGATCTTTTTGTTTTCAGACAACCACTAAAATCAGCATCACTATAGCATTCTAGTTTTTGATCTGACTTATTGTTGTAAAATATTCTATATTTTACTGTTCCAGCTATATAACGAAGAACTCTTTTTACAAGAATCACATCATATTTTGTAGGATTTTCTAAAGTTCTTGAAAGAAATCCAAGACTATAAGCCAAATACGGTCTTGTTCCTAGCATTAAATACATGATGGCACCTACTGCTTGTCTATATGGAAATTGGTCACATATTTCATCTTCTTTCCTTGGCTTTGGAAATTTCTCCTTTTGTCATTGGTGATGAAACTGGTCCACAATTTGAGAATCCAAATGCTTCAAAAATTCGTTTTGCTTATGTTTCCTGACTAATAATAATTCCACTATTGTTTCTTTTTATACCCTTCACTGTAAGTAAGGATATATATAACTTTGTGATTCCGTTTGTAATTTCTACACCATACATGGGACACCCTATAAAGTATATATTTTCTGAATCCTTATGAATAGCGGACTTTAGTAAGCGTTATCCGTCTATCTGTCTGTCCGTCCGTGTAGTCGTTGAAATCAACTTTCAAAAGACCCTAGAACATACAGAAAAGTATAGCATACCAAACGGTCAGTTGTTTCTGTAAGACTATTACTATTGAAATTCAGCCAGATCGGTCTATATATGGCAGAGCTATGAGTCAAAAATTGCGATTACCTCAATTTTTGACCATTTTTGGTGCGGTTTTTGCGTAATTTGTCTAAACTACAAAACGGATAATAAAACGTGGTACGCAGTTTTATAACAAATAACAGTTTTAATGTCTGTGCAAAAACTCATAAGGATCGGTCCACAAATAGACCAGAAAAACCAAAAATCCAACCGGCATTTCACATTTTCATTAATTTTTGTTTTGTTCTTGCTTTGCTTTTGCTTTGTTTTTTTTATGATGTGTGTGGTTTTTATTGCCTTGACTATAATAGTATTACGAATACAGACATCTTTATGAAAGAGAGTTCATTAGATCTTTCTCCATAATTAAATATTTAATTAAGTGTTTGGCTTAAAAATTTTGACAAAAATTTGCAAAATTAATTGAAAATAAATTTTTCTGTTTTCTTAGAATTTCTTTTTTTTATTAATTTAAAAATTGAGTGCCTGCAGACATTTTATTGCTTTTAAAAATGAGGTTCTCAGAAAGGATTGTTTCTTAGAACTCGTTAATTTTAGTTGTATTATAAAAATTTATTTTTTATTGATATTTCTTTCCAATAATTAATATAGAAATTTTTATATATAATATGACCTTAAGCTTCATAAACTAAGTGTTTCAGTTACATAATTTATTGAAGTGAGTGAAGATAAATCTGGCTAGTTAAATATGTTTTCACGTAATTCCTTGTTTTTTAGTATTTGTAAATATCTTTTCAGTATGACATTTAAGTAAAGGGTGTTTTTTATAGACGTATATAACTTTAAGTTGGCATTACTGTTCAAGATGGCGACCGATTTAACAGCTGTCAAGTGATTTATTCCCAGTTTGGTTTGGCAATTCATCATGAATAGACCCACGCCTGAACAACGCTTGCAAATAGTGCAATTTTATTTCGAAAATAATGGTTCTGTGCGGAATACGTATCGCGCACTACGTTCATTTTATCGTCGACAAAATCGTCCATCAGAGCAGTTAATTCGATTAACCGTGGAACGTTTTCGCACCACGTTTACTCTTATTGATAACTCGCATCCCCAGAGACGCCGTACGGTGCGTACAGAAGAAGCTATTGCTGCTGTAGAGCGTAGCATTGAGGAAGACCAGAATGAGTCTATCCGCCATCGAGCACAGGAATTGGATCTGTGTCCATCCACTTTATGGAAGATTATGCGGAAAGATCTTGGTTTGCGTGCTTACAAAATCCAACTCGTGCAAGAATTGAAGCCAAACGATCATCAAGTAAGGCGTAGATTCGTCGAATGGGCCCAAAACGAGATTGCCGTTGTTCCCGATTTACATAAGCGAATTTTGTTTCTGGTTGAATGGCTACGTCAACAAACAAAACTGCCGCATTTGGAGTGAAGCTAATCCTCAAGTGTATGTCGAAACACCGTTACATCCAGAAAAACTGACTGTTTGTTGCGCTTTATGGGCTGGTGGAATCATTGGTCCGTACTTCTTCAAAAACGATGATGGCCAGAACGTTACAGTCAATGGTGATCGGTATAGAGCCATGATTACTAACTTTTTTATTCCTGAATTGAACAAGCCACAAACGCTTGACCATTTGGAAGACAACATTCGCCGTATTATTGCCGATATACAGCCACAAATGTTAGAAAAAGTCATCGAAAATTGGACGTCCGGATTGGACTACATCCGAGCCAGCCGTGGCGGTCATATGCCAGAAATCATATTTAAAATGTAATGCCACAAGATTATCTTTAGGATAAATAAAATTCATGTCAATCGAATAATCCATCGTTGTTTTATTGCAATTTAAAGTTCTATACGTCTATTAAAAATATACATACATAGATACAAATGTGCATAAATACGTTGATTTCTTTAAGAAATTGCAAGCGAACCATAGCATATTACGGGTTGGTACGCATATCATTTTAAACAAGAGGTAATCTAGATTTGTAATTTATCGCCCAAGTACTCAGAAAAATCTTTGCATTTTTTAAAAAAAATTTTTGAAATTCCCTCACCCTAAAGGATTTTTACCATTCAACACTTTGCTCCGATAACATTCCCGATTTTGGTCAGGAAAATTGCCAAAATCAAAATGGAATTTAATCTGTAGGCTCTAAACTTTCTGTCAGGGGTAACCCACCAACTACTTTCACAGTCTGGCATTCTCAGTTTTATGCTGTCAATATTATATGTCAATTTTAAATCTAACGCTTATATTATTATTCTAAAGCGTCCATCTCGACAACACGCCTAGTTCTGTAAATCATTAAATAAAAATATTAATTTGTTGTCTTTTATTTAACCACCTCGACATTAAGAGTACAACACTTTCTGAAAGTGTTTTAGAATTTATGGAAAAATTTGTAGTTTTTATTTTATGATATGGTATAGGAAATTTCAAAAAAGTTTTAAAATATCCAAAGGTTACAAATATAGATGATCTCCGCTAAACTACTACTAAAAACATTTAATATTTAATGACTTAAGACGTATTTGATAAATAAGCCATTATTACTAAAAATATTTAAAAAGCGTAATGGGGTACGTTAAAACATATTTAACGTGGCGTATTTATCTTCACTTACTTAATTTTTTCTATAGTTTTCTTATTATAGAAGAATGTGGAAAGTGAAAAATATTAATATTTGGCGGTATATAAGACTCGGCACAGCCGAATTTAACTTGTTATTTCCAATCCCAAATAGTAAGTAACCTTTTTCGTTGTAATTTTGAATTCTTTTCTTAACTCATTTAAGAATTTTTCTAATTCTTTAGGATCTGTTACAGCAACTAGGCCATCATCAACATAGAGAGCAAGTATTAATTCTTTACCTTCTTTATTTCTTTTATATAAACAAGGATCAGCCATACAAACTTCTGTTTAATTTGCACACATATATATGATTTCTTCAAGTTGACCATAATGAAAAGCTGTAGACACACAAAGTGTTCAATATGCATACCTCGACTTGCAACTGTACTTAGTATTATTATTATTATTATTATTGAAATTATATTACATATAATAATACATATAACATTTCCTCTTAATATAAGTTATAAATAGTACTATCTTGGTAATATAACATACGGCTATGACAAAAGTCGTCAGCCGGAAATTCTGGTTTATATACATAAATAAATAACCTTTTTACTTTTAAATATATAGCATACATTTAAAATTAGTAATTATATTACCCGTGTTTTGTTTTTAATGATTATACTCATCTATTAACATTTTACGATAATTTAAAGCATAAGTAATAAATTTTATTAAAATTTCAAAATTAAATAAATCACCATTTAATATTCTAACAAGTTCCCCTTCTGATATTGTTATACATTGAAAATACTGTCGCCTCAGACCGTTTAGAATAGGACATCTGCAAATGAAGTGCTGAATAGTTTCAATTTCTCTCGTGTTACACAATGAACATTCTTCACACTGAATTGTTGAAAATCTTGATCCATTAAGTTTTATAAGACCACAAGGCACCTTAAAAATCAATGCAACATAGTTGGTGTTATTCATATTCATAAAATAATGTTCTCCTCTGGTAGGATTCAATTTTTTGTAGAAGGTTGTTGTATGGGAAGCTCTTCGTAATCGATCTTCATTTGCTTGCATTTTAAGGGTGTTTACTATGCGATATTGCTTCATATTCCATTCTTCTAAAGTTGCACTGGCAAGCAAGTTTTCCCCAAGGTTGTTGCAAAGTTGATTTAAACTATTGGCCCAAAATATTCCTCTTTCCAATATTTTTTTGCTTAATTTATGTGGAAGGCGTGTTGAACAGAATTGAAAAAGGGTTCGTTTTAAGTAATTTAGTTTTAACTTAAGAGTATATAAATGGCAATCATCCAAGCCAGATTCCAACATAGGGCGTAATTGGGTGTTAAATTTGGCAGTTTTAAAGTACGTTTTAGAAAATAGCGCTGTAGAGTATCTACCTCCTCGAAATGTGTATATCCCCAAACAGCAATTTGGTTCTTGTTTAGAAATGATATCCATGTTAAATTAATGCTGAATTTCGCCATGCCATTTCTGTTTGCCACATGTTTTGTAAACGTCATTTTTGGGGTTAATATTATTCCCAAATAGTTGTATTCATTAACTATTTCAACATCTGCCTGCTTATAGGTCCATTTTTAAGAACTAGCCAGTCGTCGTCCATTTCTAAATACCACTATTTTCGATTTTGTGAGATTAATTTCCAGATCCCAGAGATCACAATATTTTTGAAGCTTTCCTATCATTTGTTGTAAAACTTCTACTCTATCAGCCAAGATCACAATATCGTCTACGTACATAAGTAGCCTTATATTTAGTTCTTCTATTGAGAGACCTCCTTCTAAATACTCATGTAAATCATTAATATATAAAGAAAATAGGAGCGGGGATAATAAACATCCTTGCTTAACGCCAGATGTCGTGTAAAAGGGTTTTGAGAGCTCATGTCCATTCCATACAGTTGATTTCGTTGTTGTATAAATGCTTTCTATAAAGTTTACCATTTTTGTTGCGATTCCAAGCTTGTGTAATTTGTATATAAGGGCCTTACGTGATATCTTGTCAAACGCTGCTTTAAAGTCCACAAAAAAAGCATATACTTTCTTTTTCTCATTTAATTTTAAATGCACGATAGCTGCCAAATTGTATATATTATCTATTGTGGAGTAACCTTTTCTAAAACCTGCTTGATACTCTGTTATAATATTATGTTGTTCTATCCATTTGTATATACGCTCGTTTAATACACCCATCATAATTATATATATAATTACTTGCTACATTACTATCCCCTTTCTTAAATATGGGGTAGATTACGGTCGTTGTAAACGTTGCATCAACTGTCATATTATTATATATTTTATTATAGCTTTGGGCTAATAATTCCAAAAATTCAATTGGAGCATTTTTGAAAAATTCATAAGGTATTCTATCTTCACCTGGTGCCTTGTTTATTTTGCATTTATTCAATACTTCCACAATTTCCAAAGTTGTTATATCTGAATCCAGGAAGGCATCCCTATAAAGCATAGGTGCATAACTAAAATCACTGGTTGCTTTTTTTTGGCTTAATAATTTCATAAAATATGTTCTAAACTCTGTAGAAGATACATTTGCAAACTCATTAGGCAACTGTTTTCTTATTTCTCTAACTATTTCCCACCACATCTTGCTATCTTTAACCTTATTTAGTTTTAATTCCAGTTCCCTGTAGTGTTTTATTTGGCTTTCCTTACAGACTTCCTTATAAATTGCATTTGCTTTTAAATAATTTTGCTTATTGTTATCACTCGGTGCCATTTTGAAGATTTGTAACAGCTTGAATGAGTGTTTTCGTGCTCTTATACATTCCATGGGCTATTAGGAATAAATGTTATTTTATCCTCATAAACTTCCTCTACTGAGATTTTAACTATACCATTAAGTGCTGATAAATTTATATCAACATCACTTTCATTCATGTGTCGTATTGCTGTTTTAACGTTTTGTACATATTTATCTTTGTATTTATCAACCCATTTTAGTTTCGGTAAAAGTTTCTCCGATTTGCTACATGTATTTTTGATATTTAGCTCAATGGACAAACAAATTGGCAGATGATCAGACCAAGTTTTCTCTTCTACTGAAAAATTTTTAAATGTGTGAAGTACATCTTGTGAAACTGCACATATGTCATTAACGGATGATCCTACACCGCTTTTAAAGGTTAAGTTGCCGCATTCATCTCCTTTAACTGCACCATTTGCCACTACCAAGCCCATATCTTCTGCTCTAATTGTTCCTAGTTTAGCAACTGGACTAAATTTTTCATTATAATCTTTATCTTGTTTTTAATTTTTCTATACTTCCATCAGAATTCATTTTTATTTTAAAAACCCATTTTGATGGTAAGACTTTAGCTTTATTTGGAAGGTCAACTATTTCCCACGTATTATTTTCTTTTAAAGAGTTAATTTTCGAATTTAAAGCTTTTAACCACTGTTCTTTGTTAATGCTTTCTATTGCTTCTGTATAAGTCAATGGAATTTCAAATTGATTTAGAAACTCCTGAGCAGCCATTACATAATCATCAAATCTTGAATTATGCAATAAAGTACGGTCTCTTAATCGTTTGCTAATTGGTTCTTCATCTTTAGAACTCAATGTGCGTTTACGTTTATTTTGTTCAAAAGCACAAAAATCATTATCTTCTGATAAACTATATATATATATAGAAATAGAATCATTTATTTGTGAATTATAATGCAAATCATTTACTTTCTCATTACTAGTATTAATTAGTTGATTGTTTTGGTTTTCTTCCACAAATTCATATTTTGGTCTTTCATAACTTTTAAATTGTAATTTCACTTCTCCAATTTCATCAAATTATCAAATTTGGCATTTTGAATATGATTATCATAATTTATTAATTGTCTTTTATCTTCTAATTTATTGTCTATGGAATCTTGAGTATCATTACAATTTATTAATTCTTCACTAAACTTGACATATCTTGATAATATTAAACTATGTTTTTCTTTAACATATATTCTATACCTTTCTTCTGTATCGTTTTCAATTAAATAACCCTTCATTGCCTTTGAATCCATCTTATTTCTTTTCTGGTGAGGAACATGGGCAAAACATTGACTTCCAATTATTCTTAAATGGCTAATTCTTGGCTTAGTTGTAAACTATAATTCGTGTGGACTTTTATTTTCAATTAGAGTTTTACGAGTTTGATTTAAAATATATATTGTTGTACGAACTAACTCAGCCCAAAGAATTTCTGGAAATTTTACATTCCTATTTGAATATTTAAAAGTTCTAGCCATCTCTATAATTGTTCTGTTTTCTCGTTCACTATAGCCATTTTGTTGGGGTGTGTACGGAGCAGTTAACCGCTGAGTTACTAAATACTCTCTAAGAATTTGTCTTACTTGATAGTTATCAAACTCACTAAGAAATTCTTTAATTGGATTCCCTTGATTCTTTGATAAAACTAATACATCCTTCAATGCATTTTTAACTTCTGATTCTTTAAAAACAACTAAATATTTTCTTTTACTATTTGATAATGGAAAGGGTTCATATATATCTGCTGACATTAATTTATCAGCTTGTTAACTTGTTGTCTAGTTACAAATGGTAATCTATGAAACTTTCCATAAACACAGGATTCACACAATTTGTTGTCAATTTTTACATTAATACCTAAATCAGTTTTAAACTTTTGTTGCACATGTCTCTTATCTTGATGTCCCCATCTCTCATGGTATAATTGTAATGAATTATCCCTTTCTATAGAATTGCATTTTTCGTTTTTGGAATTATTGTTGTAATATCTGCCTTGTAGAGACTGCCTCCTAACTCTCGATGACCTACTTGAATCACTTTGTTATTTACTACTAACTTACATTTTGTTGCAGTTGAGTGAAAATAACTGTTATTTATCTTGTCTTGACTAGATAACGCAAAGAATAAATTTCTTGTAATATCTGGAACATACCAAACATCCGTAAGATCAGAAGTAAATACTTTATTTATTTTTGATTGAATTTCTATACAACCTTTACCAATTACATTTAAATTTCTTTTCCAGCAGCTTTTATTATTTGTAACATGTCGAGTTGCACCATTATCTATCCACCAATCATTTGAAAAATCTTTGATTTCATTAATTTCATTACAAATTTAGGGTAAATTTTCATGGGATGCAAATTTTATTTCACTTTTATTTTCTTTTGTTGGCTTTCCATCTTCAATCCATTTTCTACACTCAGACACCATCTACACAGGGAAAGTTTACTTTGACAAATTTTGTTGAATTCTCTTTTAAACTTTCTTTGGTGTTTATACAGGGAAAGTTTTGTTTCTCAAATTTTGTTTTCCTTTGTTTGAGTGTTCTTCATTTTTTGACATTTCTCATTTGCTGGTTTGTGAATTCTCTATCCGTTTTAATTGTGAAAAACAAAATCTTTGAAATTTTAAAATGGACGAAAAAGAAAAAAATTGTTTAATAAAAGATATACTTGAGTGCATTGGAGATACTGTTAACTTGGAGTCTGAAGACAGTGAAAATGAGGATATACTTATTGGTTTGTAATACATACATACATACTTGTTTAGTTTTAAATAAAATCAACAAGAATTCTTCAAGGTTTGACAAATCTCTGCCAGAAAGCAATATGTCTTCCTACTAACAAACCGAAGAAGCAGTGGATAAAACCTTGGAGGAAATTAAAAAAGAGCCGTGGTTCCTTTTCCTTTTTAACAACAGAATTGCTGTTAACTGACGAAGCGTCTTATAATAATTATTTAAGGATGTCCAAGACGCAATTTACATTTATATTCAACTTAGTAGAGCAGGACATAATGCGTGCTGATACGCAAATGAGAGATGCCATTACTCCTGCAGAAAAGTTAGCATTAACGTTGCGCTTTCTTGCCACTGGTATGTACAGTAATTTAAAACGATATACATATGTTTATAAGTTTAGTAAACTTGAAATAATTTTATAGGAGAGACTTTCCGTAGTATAGGATATCAAACACGAGTGTCATGTCCGGCTATCTCTGGTATAGTTCCCAAAGTGTGTCGATCCATTACGAAACGAATGCATGGAACATATTTGTATTTAAAAGTATTCTCTGCAAATCAAACTTATTAAACACTTATGTATGCTTATAAGTATATTAAATTTTTTTCTCTCCCTTTAACTTTAGTTTCCCAGCAACCCATCAGAGTGGGAAACAATTGCTAAAGAATTTGCAGTAAAGTGGCAATTTCCTAACTGTCTGGGTGCTTTAGATGGGAAGCATATAAATTTTCGACCACCACGAAAAGACGGGGCGTTTTACCACAATTATAAAGGAAGCAACAGTATAGTTTTGATGGCCCTAGTTGACGCAAATTGTAAATTTATTTATGTCGACATTGGTTGCAATGGCCGCAGTAACGACGCTGGTGTATTTCTCCAAAGCAACTTAAAAACGGTTTTAGAAAATGAAAAGGAAGTACCACAAAAAAGTATTGTAGGAAATGGTAGAAGTCTTCCATATGTTGTAGTTGGCGATGATGCGTTCCCAATGCAAACATATTTAATGAAGCCCTATCCATACCACACCAGCTCAAAAGAAAAACAGATTTTTAATGCACGACTGTCACGTGCAAGACATGTTGTCGAGCATACTTTTGGCATTCTTGCAAACCGTTTCCGTGTTTTTTTGGCACCAATAAATTTAAAAGTGGAAACAGTGGAAGCCATAACATTTGCTTGTTGTGTTTTACATAACTTTTTATTGCAAAGCGATTCTGCATACATAAATACCACCGCACACTCTACAGCTGATTCCAATGGAAACTTTGACACCGCGTACAATCCGCGCAAAGGTAGCGCGGAAGCTGTTCGACAACAGTTCACTGAATATTTTAATGACGAGGGAAAGTTGGATTGGCTGTAATCTATTTATGTATATATTGCTGACGGAAAGAAAATTGAATTTATGTATTCCACTTATTTATGTATATTCCACTTAACTTGTTTTCTTTGACAGGGACCAAAAAGTTATTTATTAATAGTTTGGATTACAGTTTTCAAAAATTTTAAATATGCAATTAGTAAGAAATAAGCAACTTTACCATGAAATATGCATCTCATTTACATTAAAATATTGAAACACATAAGTTTATTTTGTTTTTGTTTATTTTATTTGAAAAGCAAAAAAAAAAAATTCAGTCTTGTATTATCAATTTTTTTTATCTAATAAATAAACATTTTTAAATAGTATTTATTATTATTTAAAACAGGTACACAGACTTTTTTTGTACTAAAAATAATACATTTTACACATCACAGTTTCTTATATTTACTAATAGAAAATTTAATAAAAAAATTCTATCAAGTTATCCGTTGTCTTTTTTGGAGATGAATTTTAAAACAAAACAAATAAAAATATTCAAATAATATTAAATGCATATAGACTATTAATAATATATAAAAGGAAACAACGAATTAAACATTTGAAAACAAAAACTAAAATAACGGATAAAAAAAATAACACAAAAGTATGTTTAAAATACTGATAAATTATTTCGGTTGCACATATATATTTTTCTTGGAGCTGCAAAGAAAAATGATATTTAATAGAAAAATTTACATATATTTAGTTAATAACTTACTATAAAATGCTAATTGAAATCGTCATCGTCAAAAACTCCTTCCATAGACAGCTCAATAATATCTTTTGAGCAACTCGAAGTAGATGAAAGGCTACGTTGTCGACGCGATTGGCTCGTAAGTTTGCGCATTAGGCATTGGACCTGCCAAACAGCATCAGGTTGATCTTCTGGACTAATTTTCTCTATTTCACTTACTACAAGTGCTCCCAGCCAGGCATATGGTTTTTTTTTTTTTTTTGGCTGAGAACCGTTTTAAAATTTTTTAGCTCATTATGAAACTCATTATATGCGCGTGTTTTCTACAAGATATTAATAATGATATTATTATTTTCAAAATAACTATATATGTAGATTTTACAAAACTACGAAGATTTATATATAAAATGAGTCACAAAAATATGGCTTTCTAATCATCAAACCCGATTTAATAAAACTAATTTAACAAAAGCTTCATAAACATACCTTTTGTATTTTCTTTGGGGGCTCTTCGTTTGAACTATTATTTTGGTTGTCGCTGGGAGTATGAAATTCGTCATTTTCTGTTTCTGTGAAAATCTAGAGAAATTAAAGCAATAAAATAATTAATGCAGCATTTTGCTATACTTTACTTATACATATTTACTTTGAAAAAATTTTGACTCAGCCCTGAAATATTTTTACACATACCTCTATGTTGTCTTTGCTGGCTTTTATTTCACTGTGTGTTTTAAGGAAGTTTAATTGTTCAAAACACCACAGTTTTGGAAAGTAAATATCTTCCGTTGAAGCTCCACTTTTTTTAGACTGATTTATATTGCGTAGTTCTTGCATATATTGAATTCGTAAATTTTTCCATTTCCGTTTAATTTCATACAATGTAATATCACTGTCATTTTTTTTTCAACTCCTCTAATATTTTGTTGAATGCTTGAGCCTTCTTTGCTCTATCTAGGTACTCCTGGGATTTAATATTATAAATACAGGTATTTTGCTGAACGAAAGTAATTAATTTTTCTATTTGGTCCCTTTGCCATTTATACACCATTTTTAATTTTTTTCTAATATTTTTTAAATTTGAACACAATTTTAAATTTTCCAACTAACCAAAATGTTGTTCACAATAGCACAAAATGACTACACCCAACGAAATAAAATATAAAAGAAAACGTCAAATAAAAAGTTGCAGCTAACTTCAGTTATATAAACTACGAACAAAGAACAAAACGAATTTGCGAGTACAAGAAAGTCTGTACTGCCTCCCGTTCTCTTCACCCCTATCTCCTATAAACTCAAGACTTTGCAAAGTAAACTTTCCCTGTGTAAATGGTGTCTCACGTATCCAATGACCTGTCTTGTGACAATAATTACATTTCTCAAATTTCTTACTTGCTTTGCTTTTTGATGACTTCTTAAAACTGTTGGCTACTAACACTTCATCGTTCTTTATAACATCCAGACCTTTCAGATTTCTTTGAGATATTTCATCAAAATTCATTTCTTCATTTTTAGTTAATGACATCCAACTTGATTTTAAATTATCATATTGACTTGGCAAAATTTGAAGAATTTTACATAATAGTAATACATTTGGTAATGTATTTTCATTTCTTCCTTTTAATCCATTATTTAGCTCTAACCATAAGTTTTGCTATACATCTTCTGAATTCCATGTAAATTGAAAGAATATATTTTCATATAAAATATATTCAACAGTTTATTTGTTGGTTCCAGTGTGTGTATCAAACAAGGGAACCTGAGCAAAAAACGTGTTCCGTAAACATGTTTACAAGTGTGTTCTCAGCATTAGAGGTAAGTTCAAATTAATTAATTATAAATTAAAATCAATTTTGACAACTTAGGATTAATCAGCTGTGGGGCGAATCGCCTAATGCACACACCTGTATAATTTCACCATGGCGTAGACGTTTAAAACTAATGACTTTCATGAGAAAATAGAGCCCGTTTCTTTCTTGTTTTTGTTTCATATTGTAAATATTGACATATACAGTGTAAAAAACATGTCGTCTATTACTACCTTTAGTAAACTGAAAACAACAAACACATGTACAATTGACAGAGAAAGTGAAAGCTGGCAGTTTTTTCGATGATTTTGTGATCTAGTTGCATTGATTTTGGTGTTTGCAAGCAAAAATTTCCGAAATTTTAAGACATTCACGATCTAGTTGAATATGCTTATCATGTATGCACAAATTCGATGTGTTTGCCCCTAATGTAAAACAAGAGTAATATTCATGCCAATTATGAATAATCCGAAGGATTATTTTCTTGGAAAAATTTTAGTATTTAAGAGAAAATTCGCTAAATCAGAAAACTTACTATGTTAAAAAAGGAGAAATTTTGTTTATTATAAGAAAAAGGGGAAACGTGAAAAAACTCCCGGGGAATTTTTATTCATAATTGGGCTGATTAGTTAAACTAGAAGAAGAATGGGAAAGGGTACAATTTCTTGTAAAAAAAAGATAGTAAGCTTGAATGCAGAATTAATGATTGCATAAGAATGCTAAAATTGCCGAAACAAAAAATTTGTGTGTGGAAAAAGCGACAATTTTAAAAGAGAATTGAAAAAGAATTGCCAACTTAATTTGCCGTGTGTGGTCCTGGTCTTTGTGCTACCCCGTTGCTTATGCCGCCACAATAGTGCGCCGCAGTACAAAAATAATTAATTATTGTAGCGGCGGCCAACGCGTAGTTAGTTTTCGGCAAACGAACGTCAGAAAAGCTGAAAAACAAACGTGCGGAAAAAATTTTTAGTGTTACATTTGTTCATTATTAAAAGAAAAACAAAGTGGCATACATGTAAATCCTTATAAAAACAAACTGACAAAGTAAGTAATAAAATTAAAATTTTTTGTAGAAATAAATGGCTTCTAAGTGAAAAATTGCCTATACCCTTTTTAATTAATCAAAAAGCAACAAAAGGCATAATACCGAAGTGTAAAAAAGTGAAACTGAAAACTAAGTAGACAAAAGGTAATCAAATTAAATAACATTTACTAATTTACCTTCATTTCTCGATTTATTTTGCTGTATAATTTTTGTTATTGTGGACTGCTTGTTCTCTTATTTTGTTTTAAATTCAAGCAGCTGCTTTCAACGAAAAGAAAATATAAATCAATGTTGACATATTAATTCGACCAATGAATCAGGCGAATCTATACAAAATGATTCCTGATTTTTGAAAGTTGTGTACATGGTGAAATTATACAGCTGTGTGCATCTCGAAAATCATAAAAGGCGAATTTATTTTCTACCAAGTTATCAAAATTGTTAAAGAAAATTTTTTTAAACTTATATTTTTATTCATAAAAGTAATAAAAACAAATAATAAGTACATCATGATTACACCATGGTTGTGTACATATATGGTCGGAGTCCATAAACAAGAGTTATCTTTTTTTGACAAATGCAATATATTTTAAATATAGAGATGCTTGAATGCACATATACGGATTCGTCTTACATATGATTCTATGCATGGTGAAATTATACAGGTGCATTAATCAATTCGAATTGTCAAATTGATATCCGTTTACAATTAATTAATTTTAACATACCTCCAAAGATGATTTCTCAATCACGAAGCACATACAATTTATTTTTATGTGCTTTTACATTATATAAATAAAATAAAAACCAAAAAGTTTAACAAAAATTTTTCAATAATTTTGACAGTTCCGTAAAAAATAGATTCACATTTTCGGGATGCATACACCTGTATAATTTCACCATGAAATCTCCAAATAAATATTTTCCACCAAAGAATATTTTCTAGTATGTTGCATGTTTTCGATTGTGCAAATTTAACGTTTGAAATAGAGTACTTTGGAAAATTTTCATATTAAACAGCTTGGCAATTACTTTTGACATCACTGTTTTTTGTTGTTATTGGCTTTGTAGAGAGAAGCATATGTTGTTTTGAGTGTGTGATATTCATTCTAGAAAGAATAAAAATATTTGTTGTGTTTACGCAGTAATTGAAGTACGTCCAAAATTCAATTTCCGAAAATTTATTAGTAATGAATTATTACGACTTTTTTTTTTTTTTTCAAATAAGTTGTTTGGGTTTGATAAATGTTTGAAAATATCTTTGGTATGTTAAGAAAACGTCGACGTATTGATGGAGATGAAGGCGCTGGTGCTGGTGTCAATCGCTCCACTTCCAGCGGCAGTGCTGCTGCTGCCAGCATGTTTGCCTCTGGACTACCCACACACTCTAATATAACTATGTTTTGGGACTCCTTATTTGGTTCTAACGATGAAACTTCAAATACTGCCGCTGCACATTCTGACCGGACTGAGCATTATCAAACAGCCAATAGCTTCAATAACTATAACAACTTGCCTGTATGCATTCATAGGTAAATACGAAACTAATAGGATTTTTCTTTCTATTTTACTTTCAGCTAAACAACTGGTTTTATAACCCCTTCAAACATAAATTTAAGAATGCCAACAATTATGTGTAACTTGTAAGCGATTACTAGTATAAAGTACGGTATTAATAGCGCCCACAAGAAAACAGTACGAACTCACCAAGCCAGTATTTTTTTTACCAGCTTAATTGTTTTGCGACGACTTGCTGATCATATTTCTGATTTGTATTTGTAAAATACATTCGATTAAGCAAAATTTCACATCAAAAGCCTTTGAACATAGAAAATATGGAAATTGATCCATCTCCAGTACCGCCACCTCAAGAATATTCCGATAATCCTGCTGTTCCTTATCAGTCGGAATCGTCAATGAATTTCGATTATTTACATAGCTTGCATGCTGATACAGCAATGGATTCCAACAGCAGTGGCTCTTCATCTAGGATACAAGGTACTAATTCGGCCCGTCACTTTGCGGGTGTAGGAGGCAATACATCGTCATCTTCCAATTGTGGTCAAGTTGATGATAGCCGAGTAATGGACAGGTGCTTATACAAATGATATACTGTACTAGTATAAAAAAAGTGGTTTTTTATACACTTATTCTAAATATAATGCCAAAATATTTTTTTATTTATATTATTATCCACATTTAATTTTGTGCATATTTTCTGAAAGTGAGATATACCATTGATATATAGTTTTTTTTTATATTGTAAAAATAGTAATATTTACTTACAATTAGATTGAGTTTAAAAAAGTAAAATATTTTCTATAGAAATCCTTGATATTGATGAACTTTTAATTTATTTTAATGTTTGTAGAAATAGAAGCTTATACATACATTCAATTTTACTATGCGATCATAAATAACCTGCGAAGAAATTAGAGTAAAAACGCTGTTTAAATTGGTTAAAATTTTAAAAATTTTAGAAAATTTATTTGTTATAAATTTCTCACTGACGTAATTTGTACATTTATTTTGTCCATAAGGTATTATCGCACACCATTTATTTTTTTATGTTTTATTTAATTATTTTTATTTTGACAAAATATTAATCTTTATTTGTGCTTAATTCCAGAAATTGTGTTGGTTTTAAAATTTATTATTTTACTCATGATATTCTCATGAGTTATTTATTTTTATTTTGCTTAAAATATTATTTTCTCAACCGGAAAAACGAAACATAAACTCATTCCCTTTACTATTGTTAAAATATATTCAGAATGTAATATGTAATTTTTTTTTTTTTTTTTTGATCTTTAAATTACCCTTTAAGGAATTATTTGGCTCGGAATATCCATAACGCCATAACAAATAATAATTAAAATTAAATCAATAAAGTAATTATGAGTGATCAAATAGTTTCTGGATCATATAAAAAAAAAAATTAATGATGAAAATAAAATTTCTTTATGTTGATTGAAGAATGGATTGAATAAATGTTGATTGAAGTAATATGTAATTTTGAATATGTAATTTTAAATAATCTAAAAGGCAAAGTTTTTAAAACAAAAACAAAAAGGAATTTCTTTTTAAAAAGAATGGGAAAGTAATTTATGTTTTTACAATAAGTTAACTTGAATTATATGAATTATAATTAAAAAAATATATATTTTTTATATGTATTTTCAAAAATTTTGTTTTTTCAATTTTTCTTTTCATATATAAAAATATTCCTCCCTACCTTTAAAACGTAAAATAATTGGATTTTGACTTTTTAAAATTATGAAATCATATGACTACAAAAACACCGTTTTCGGCAGACCTTTCAATATGAATGAAAGGTAATATTAACTATTATTATTTATATTTTTTACAATATTGATTCGTATCCTATTTTTTTCTCGTACATATTTCTTAAAAAAAAGTATATATGTTTCACTTAAAAAATATTTATGAACTTGACGCTTTTTATTATATTTATGTTCAATTGTGTATATTGTTTTAGATTTGTGACGGTGTTGGATCAATTGGATGCTCGTGTGGAAAAGTTTCGAAAAGATGCCTTGTGCTTGCAGGAAAAACGAGACTTTTTGCTTATGTCCATTGATTTAATAAAGAGCAACGATTTAATGCAAAATTTATCAGAATGTAAGTAGAAATTTCGACTGAAAAAAGTTTTAGTGTAAAGCTCTAATGAAAATTGTTTTATTTCATATCCCTTTCGTATGTGCACTAATAATTATAATGCCAAATAGCTCATAAAGTAATCACATCGTAGATTCCAACCCACAATTTATAGTGTTTTCAGACTGAAAGTTAAATACTGAATTTAACATTAAATTCACCAACAGATGATTTTGCGTTCACACTGCAAATTTTTTAAATTCAGTATTTAACATACAGTGTATCAAATAAATTGCTACAAAACAATAAGAATTTCCCATAGAAATAAGTGCATTTGATGCGTTACTTTGTACAAAATTTATTTGACCAACTGTACAGCAGCCACAACATGCGTGACCTTTGGTAAATACAGTTATGGGACACATTTTCTTTGTCTTTCGTCGAAAAACTTCGTTTTCTTCGAAATGCTTTTATTGCTGCTGCCATTGAAAATATTTTAAATGGTTTTTATTTTACTATCTCATTCAATAAAATTATCAGTTGTTGCTATATTTATTTTTAACTTGTTAGCACTGAGCTTAACGGACAAAAATAGAGTTGTATTTCATAAATCCAACTTAAATTCAATTCCAAAATAGCATTTAATGTGGATTTATTAAATTCACTTTGTATTGTAAATACAGTTTTTATGAGTTTAATATATGTAATAAAAATATTAATCTTTATATATGCTTAATTCCAGAAATTATGTTGGTTTGTTAATTTATTCTTTTACTCGTGATATTCTCATGAGTTATTTATGGACTATTTCGTCAGACGCTACTCTGATTCCTCAGTAGATTACTCCCAACGTTTCTTGCAAACATTAGAACCTTTATATTGTAAATAAAAGCAATTCACTAAACAAGAATTATTAATTAAAATGGCTATTTTGTTAAGCTTGAGGTCTTATTTTTCAAAAATTTATTTTTATATCGATATTTCGCTCCAATTTTTGTAGCTTCTTCAGGATATAATTATAAATTAATCAAATTATTAAAAATACATATTTCAAAAATTTTCTTGACAAAACTAAATTAGGGTGTTCAATAATAAGGTCATCCCAAACAAAATTTGAAAAATATTTAAAAGTAATATGTTAAAAATGTATATATAAAACAATTGTTATAAAAATGTATGTGTTAAATGAATTATGTATGTATGTAACAAGTAACAATTAACATATTTTTTTTTATAAAAATATTAAATAATAACATAATTTTGTTAATATGCTCAAATAAATATATAAAATTATATATTTGTACATGGACACACTTATTTGTATATAAATAATATGTGCATATTAACAAAAATATTTAACAAAATTTATATTTGTTTATTAAGTGTCTATAATTTTGAGCTATATTTTCTGTATCAGACTTAAAATTTATTCTATGTGTTGTAGGTGTATTAATTATTTGTAACATTTCTAATGTGTACCTTCTTTTATAATTATTTTCTATATTTAAAACTGAAACATTTTCAAAATTAGGAAAATGATTTAATTCAAAACAATGAGAAGCTAATGCCATTTTTTGTGAAGAAATGTTCCTATACTTTTGATCCGATTTATGTCCAGCCATTCTAGTCTTAAGTTTATTTTTTGTTGTACCTACATATACTTTGTCACAAGTTTTGTCAAGAAAATTTTTTAAATATGTATTTTTAATAATTTGATTAATTTATAATTATATCCTGAAGAAGCTACAAAAATTGGAGCGAAATATCTATATAAAAATAAATTTTTGAAAAATAAGACCTCAAGCTTAACAAAATAGCCATTTTAATTAAAAAGAAAAAGGTCAAATAAAACTTACTAATAATATACAAGAATTATTAATTAATAGTTACAAAAAGATTCAAATATTCAAACAAAAAACTCAGTAAGCATTGAACTGAATAAATAAAAAAATTTCCCAACCAACATTTTAATATTGAAAACTATTTTTTTCAATATGATTTTTTTTTACATGCATGTAAAAGGCAATTAATAAAAATTATGAATGTATAGCATGGCAGAATTATACAAGGTAGCGACTAGACATCTGCACAAATGTATTTGGATTTGCGTAGTACTTATGTACTCCGCAGCAAGTGCATGTACTTGCAAATACAAAAAAAAAATGAGTTCACATTTCAGAAACAACAAAATTCACGAATGACTACTTACTTATAGTGTTTTTTGAGACTGAGTGAATTTAACATAAATGCGGTTTTAACCTTGAATTAACCCTCGAAGTGGCACATGGTTCTGGCCAGACATATTTCATTTTCATGCTTCAATTTAGCATACTTCTATTTTAGGTACATGGCTGTAATTTCAGGTAATCTCCCAAAATATTGTTGGCTTTCGATGTATAAATTAATAATTGAAAAAAAGTCCTTGGAACAGGACAAAAAAGCCAAATAAAAAATCTTCACCTTACTTTTGGTACATGGTGTCTGGCCAGACACCTATGCATTTTGTATGAACGCATAGGCAAAGCACATGGCACGAATTGGGAATTTGTATTTACTTTATTCTTTTATGCTTCTTTCTTTCTTCTGATTTTGTTTGTGAGTTAGTTATTCATTGAACGTTGAACAGTGAAGAAGTAATCTAGTTTTTGTGCGGCAATTTTGAACTTGTGAATAATTTTACGCAGGTAGATTTGTTGCGTTGTTAGTATATTATGGCTGATGAACTGGAATTTATTTATAATACACGCTTGCGTAGCGCGAATTTGCAACCCCAATTGTCAGAGGGTAGAAGCTGATGAAAATGATGATGTTTTTGAAAACGATGGTGACGACACTGCTGATTATGTGCCAGAAGATGATGCATCAGACATAGAAAATGATTTGGAAATTGAACCTAACGAACTTTATGATAGTGATGAAGACATAGATGAAGAAGAAGAAAGTGGAAATGATGCTGAAGCAGCAAATGAAGTCGACTCAGGCTGTTTTTATGGTAAAGACGGTACTAAATGGAACGAAACTGAACCCCCTACATCTCGTTTGCGCCAGCATAATATCATGCGTTTTCAATCTGGAACAAAAACAAGGCTCACCAATCCAGTTGAGGTATTCAAGCTATTTTTCTCAACCAATATTACGTTCGTCATCATTAGTGAAACAAATCGGCATGGGCGCGAATCAATTAGAAAATGGAATGAAGAACATCCAGAGTCTACCCAAAGAAAATGGATTGATTTGACAAGCTCTGAGCTAGATGCATTCATTGGGATTTTGTTGGCTTCTGGTGTCAGCCATAATAATATGCAAGACTCCAGTATATTGTGGCGTTCTGATTCGCTGCCCATATTCCGTGCGGCTATGTCGCACAAACGATTCATTACTCTGTCCAGATATATTCGTTTCGATAATAGTCGTACGCGGGCATTCCGACACCAAACAGATAAAGCAGCTCCTATCCGGGACCTTTGGAATTTTCTCAATGAAAATCTGCAAAATTATTATGAACCTTATGAAAATATCACCATCGATGAGCAGTTGTTTCCGTATCGTGGGCGCACAAAGTTCACCCAATATATCCCATCAAAACCTGCAAGGTATGGGATCAAAGTTTGGTGGGCATGCGATGCTAAGACTAAATTTCCATTGAAAGGAAAACTATACACTGGAAAGGAAGGAGAAAATCGGGAGATAAATCAAGGTGAAAACGTTCTAATGTATTTCGCAAATTGTTACGCAAACAGCGGCAGAACAATTATTTCTGATAATTTTTTCACCTCATTGAACGGCGCTAATCGACTTGCTGCTATGGGACTGGCATTTGTTGACACCATTCGAGCAAACAAAAGATGTCTTCCTAAGGAAGTTATGAAGAGCACCAGACGACCAATTCTTTCAAGTGTGTTTGGTTTTCATGAAAATCTTGTTGCACTTTGCAGCTACGTGCCCAAAAAAAATAAGGCAGTCAATTTAATTTCAACCGTGCATTACACGAAACATGTTGAAGGCGTAGCCATGAAACCGGAGGCAATTTTATTTTATAATTCAACTAAAGCCGGAGTCGATACGATGGATCAAATGCTAACTCATTACACAACAAAACGGCCATCCAGACGCTGGACATACGCGTTTTTCTGCAACATGATTGATGTGATGGCATTGGCAAGTTACATTACATGTAAGCTAAATGATGAAAATACAAGAAAAGAAAGAAGACGCATATTTTTATATAAACTTGCAAAGCAATTGGTACTGGCCAACGTTGAAAATCGCATCAATAATCCGCACATTGTGGCTCAACCAACAACTCGTATAGCATTTGAAGCGTTCTTTGGGAGACCTCTCAATATAGCAAACCTTAATGTGGCTTCACGCAGTGGTCCAGACACATTAGCTGCCAAAAAAGATTGCAGAATTTGCCTGCAGCAAGGTGACAAAATACGCCGTAAGACACGCTTTTTTTGCTACAAATGCAACAATCCTGTTTGTCAGCAACATTCAAAAGTAGATTATTTATGTTTTTGTTGCCTTCCGCAAAATTCTGAATAAAAAAATCAATGTATTCTTCATAATAATTTTCTATTTTGTCATAAACATTTATTACTTTACCCATAATAAAGAGAAATATATATAGAACAAAAAAATTGTTGCCCTTTTCATTCCAAAGATTTTTTCAGGTCTATTTTTTCTTCCTCAGGTAGCTAATAACATAGTAAAAAGAAATAGAAACACAAAATATAACAAATATTTTCCTATCTTAGTAAAAACTTTAACGGCAAACAGCCCTTATTTCCATACAAATGCATGTAAATGTATAGGGGTCTGGCCAGACACCATGTGCCAGAACTGAGGGCTCAAAATATGTGCCTGACGAAGGGTTAATTTAATTTTATTAAAAATAAAGCTTGTGGAAATTTTAGAAAAAAATTCTGATATTTTTCACACAATTAAAAAAAATACAAGAAGTAAAATTTGGAAAGTCTTAATTTAATTCAAAATGACAACAAATGGCAAACACCAAATTTAGCAAACTGTTTCCACGTCTTCCGGACAAAAATTTTGTTCGTAGAAATTTTTTCAAGTGAGTAAGTTTTATGCAGCATAACACACCCATTTTAATTTACGAACTGTCAACATTAAACAAATATTAAAGTAGACACTAGACTCAAAATTTTCTTCAGTGCATTTTAAAGCGTGATCCATTTCGAGGTTCCCTACTTTTTAAAGAAAAAAACAAAAAATTCCAATTTAATGGAGAATGTTTATTATCATTTGAAAGAACATTCTTTGGCATTTATTTTTTTGAAGATTATGTCTATCAAATGTTGGCCATTGCTACGTCGCAGATGGTCCATCCGTTGAGTCCAATTTTCGATGACTCGTTCGAGCATTTCGACTGGTAACTGGCGAATGACACACGTGATGTTTTCCTCCAAGGCCTGAATCGAAGCGGGTTTGTCCGCATAAACTTTAGACTTTACATATCCCCACAGGAAAAAGTCTAACGGTGTGAAATCACACGATCTTGGTGGCCAATCGACCGGCCCAAAACGTGAAATTATGTGCTCACCGAAATGTTCTCTCAATAAATCCATTGATTGATGCGATGTGTGGCGCCGTCTTGCTGAAACCAAATGTCGCCGACATCACGAGCTTCAATTTCAGGCATCAAATAGTCGGTTATCATGGCACGATAACGGTCGACATTGACGGTTACGGCCTTCGTGTACACTCAGCTACGGCCGCTATATTTTTTTCACAATGTGCTGGACGTGGTAAATACAAGTAGGTACTTGCTCACAGAGCTCAAATAGTGAATAGTAGTGAAGTGTTGCTTTTCAAGTTCTTATCCGTAGGCATTTGCAAAAACCTTGTTCCGAAAATAGGAACAAGAAAAAGCAAATAACTAAGCGAAAAAAGTACTACAAAAATGAGTACTGTATTTGCGGAACAGCAAATACTTTGCGGGAGCTACCACACTTCTTACCACGAAATCGCCCAATCATTCAACAAAAATCGACAGATATTAATAACTCTGTTTTGTATATTAAAGCCTATAAAATATGAGGTTGTAAATGATAAATTATATTTAAATATTATATAAATTAGACTTTTATAAAAAAAAAAAATTTGCTTCATATGTGTGTAAAAATTTAATTTGTATTTACATAAGCCGTGGCGACTTTTAGAAACAGCATTACCTTAGATCTGGCAACAACAGTCCCGACAAATAATGAAAAACAATCATTCTCTTTTAAATTCCCTCTCTCACTCTTTCTACATACTTTCTTTCATACAGATGTATAGAGATTCTCTGTGTTAATGCCTGTAGCCAAAGACTATTAAACTAAGAAGATGTTCTACGTAGTGTAAATTTTTTCTGGTGCTAAATATTTTGATGGATATTGCTAGTAATATCCAGGAGAGCGCGAGAATTTAAAAGAGTGTAATATAACATGCAAGAGAATAATATTCAATGCAAGAATTTGCCCAACTTCACTTTTCAGTACATCGATATACAAACTGTATATGTATGTGTACCAAATTTTTATGAAAAAGTTGTTTTATAGCTCTACTAACATTACCGTTTATGTTAATGTAGGTAAATACATGCATTTTATTGTTGTAATACATATGAATTCAAACCGAATTTAAATTTCGTTTCTGGTCGCAATGGAATTACAGATTTTTCAGTTAAAATTTAACCTTTAACAAATTAAATTGAACTTTTTGGAAGCCAAATTGAACCTTGTTTGCTTAGAATCATACATCAGATTTTCTTTTTCTTCAATATTTTTTACATTAGAGATTCCAGTTAAGAAAAATATTCAAAATACAAAAATAAAAGTAATAAAAATCCAATACGTATTTACAGTAAAATGTAAAATAAATATTTTAAATGCTTAGTAAGTTTCTAAAAAAGTTTTAATTTTTAAAACTTTTTTACTTGTTAGCCAAATTGAAATTCTCATTTGGTTTGATAAGTATTAAACGTATAAGCTCAAGACTTTTTATGAAAAGTATTGTAGAGCCTACTGATGATATGCCTAGCAGCAATGAAATCGCTATATAGATAGCTATCCATCAATGGTAGAGCATTTAAAAACAATTTTTTTTTATAAATAAGTAAATTGTTTTGTGACATTACCACGAAACAAAAAATGGGAATAAGGCATAAAAATGTCTGTCTTATATGATTTACATATTAATTTCCAAATAATTAGATTTTTATTATAAATAAATTTTGTTCATAACATAAAATTAATTTCTGTGTTATTTTTTATTAACAGTCTGTGCGTTTTAAAACTCTTATAGATCCTTTTAAAAAGCATATACAACAGGACTACTTCTCATTATAAAAATAATATCTACAAATCTATAATAAAAGTTTAATAAAGGTTCAAATTAATGAATCATAAATTCGTTGCGAACCATAAACAAGATATTCTACCCTACAATAACGCAACTAGTCATATTCGTTCTATTTATATTTGCTCCTAAGATTTCAATAACATTTTTGTTGAAAAATTTCATAAATCTCACACAAAAAACATATCAAAGAAATCAAATTCATTTTAAATTTTAAATGCTTTGTTTATAAATACATACATACATACGCATTTATATGTTGTTGAGTATGTGTTTATTTTGTATTCTCTGCTTATCTCAGTAGCTAAATGAGAGAAACTTTTATTTGAAATGCGTATGCTCAAATATTCCCTTGTTACTAGGTCTACTAGGTAAAATACATAAATACAAAAGGTAATGTGATTAGATAATTTTATATTAACAAGTAAATTTGATAAAGTACAACAAAAACAAAATAAATTCTTGTAGAAAAAACTGTTTATTTTAAAACAAATTAAATTAACTTAAAAAAATATTAGAAACAAGTAAAAGCGTTGTGTTATGTGTTGGGAGCTGAATGCTGTAAAAAATAGTGCCAAGAATAGCTCAACTTGTGAAAAAACCACTAGCGCAAAGTATAACCACATTAAATATATGAATTATTTAAAATTTAATATGTAAAAAAAGGTAAAAAATTTTTAATTTAAAGAATATTGAAACAAAATTAATATTTTTTGACAATTTTTTTTGGTTATACTTTGTGCTTTTTCCTTTAAAAATTTATTACAACAGCAGAAAATGAGAATCAAAACAAAATTAACGTACTATATTTCACACTTGCATGTAGAACAGTGGTCGTCAAAACTAAAAATGAGCTTGTATTAGTGAGAGAATTACCCAGCAAACGCAAAATGAAGCATTTCCAATATAATTTATTTAAGAAATATTTTACCATTTGTCAATAAAACAGATACGTATTTTTTTTTGTATTTTTTTCTGCCCTTGCATTGTTTTCATCAACAACAAGTAGCCATTCTTTAATTTTTTCTACATAAATGTTTTTTACCATGTCTAAATTGTCCTTTCTTTTCTTACCTTCGAAACTTTTCATGTCACTATGAAAAGAATCGTAATGTCTTTTAATAACATATTCCCTATTTTCTTTGAACATTTGGTAACATAGAAGACATTGCATGTTACCAAATGCATTATTTATCATGAAATATTTTTCACATATCATTATGTTTTCAAAATGTTCGCTGGACAAGGATTACTGAAAAAAAGAGAAAAAAACTGAAACAAAAATTCGTAAGCAGCCGCACATGTGTAGCCATCGGTACCTAAACCACGACTGAATACAAGAGCGTAAGAGTATACGTGTGATTGCTTTAGCACAATTGTGCTATGGGACGACGACCACTGATGTAGAAACACTTCAACATGCAAGTTCATGTTAAGAAAACTAATACACTCACATTTTTTTTTACTAACACACTTTTCGAACTTGCAGCCGAACAATTTTCTTGAAAGTAAATGTTTGACACTTGCAACAAGTAAAATGACAAATTAAAAACAGTGTTACCGAATATGATTTTTAAATTAATTTATTAGTCTTCGGTGAAATAAAAGATGTTAGTAATTGATATTAACAAAATTAATATATCTTAATATATAAAATTCGACTGTACGTATGTTTGACATTGTACTCCTCCTAAACAGCTGGACTGATTTAATAGAATTTCTGTGCATGCCTTTGGGTTATGCCCTGGAAGGTTTAGCGTCACAAATCCACCCAGCAAGTGGCGCTGAAGTCGGTATCTATCTTATTTATCTACTACCTGTATTTACCCGGTGTTGCACGGTCCTTTACGATTTCTTACAGTAAAAAGAATTTTATATTTTCATCAAAACCCAATTTAAATTTTTATGAAAATTAAAAAAAACCACGCCAAATTTTTAAGTTTTACTGAAATCGGAGATCTACGTCAATTTGAGTAATTTTTTTGTTATATGTTTGAAAATAAATTTTATATTTTTTTCTCTCTCTCTCTCTTTTTAATGATTTTTCAATATAAATAAAATTTTAAAGCAAAACAACGTTTGCCGGGTCAGCTAGTATGTATTTAGTATGTATATAATTAGCTAGTTATATACATACTAGCTGACCCGGGAAGATGAATTTAAAAGCCTGTTCAGCTATTTTAAAACATCTTCGTTCGCACGCTAAGTGAAAGAAATTTAATTCGGGTTTAACTCTAACGTAAGTACTTTCATACAAAATCCGATGGAAAGCAATGACATCATTGCGAACGCAAATGCCAAAATCAGTTACTTGTTATTTTGTTGTCACATGCATACCAAAATAATTCAAAAAAATTTTAACAAGCAAAATTAAATATTCAAAGCAATGAAATTAAAAAATATGTATGTATTAATGAATAATTACAGTGAAACTTCGATATAATAGTGCATTTACATTGAACCTAAATCTATTAGATTTGATATGAAATCTCTTTTTAAATCTCTACCGTTTACATTACATTCTTTTTGACATATATCAAGATTTTATTTTCGGAACAAGAACAAACTGCACTAAACTTCATATTAATATAATAAATAACACTTTTAATTTTTTGTGTATGTATTTCCATCCATATAAAAAAATTTTTTTTTTAATGTGTAATTTAATTCGTTTTTTTTTGTTTTTTTTTTTTTATCCAAATGTCAAATTGTCTTGTTCAGCGTCGTATTTTTTTTGGCGTATTGACGTATTAATAACAAAACCACGGTTGTAGGACTAGGTACACCAGGATTTTGACTAGGTTTTGGCAAAATCTAGTGACAAACTAGATTTTGTTTTGTATGGGAAATCTAGTCAAATTTTAACTAGATTTCGATCAAAATCTCGTATGAACTAGATTTGGCTTCAGTGTAAATCGCCTATAACGAATTTCGTTACAACGAAAAACTCAATATAACACATTTTTTGCTGAGTCCCTTGAAAAAAAAACTTCTTGCAAGGTTTTTCATACAAAAATGCTCTATAGCTATAATGAAGAAATTTAGAGCTATAAAGCCTCTTTCAAACAATGACATCATACTCGGAAAACATAATCACTACATAGTATAAAACAAAGTCGCTTTCTCTGTCCCTATATCCCTATGTATGCTTAAATCTTTAAAACTACGGAACGGATTTTGATGCGGTTTTTTTTAATAGATAGAGTGATTGAAGAGGAAGGTTTGTAAAGAGTGATTTTTTTGCTATTATCTTTTTGGCAAAACTAGTTTTAACAGCTCACGCACGTTTTGTATCTTGTGTCACTGTCAAACATCTTCAGTTTGGTCTATAATTTAATCATGAATCGTCTTACAAACGAACAACGCTTGCAAATTATTGAATTTTATTACCAAAATGCGTGCTCTGTTAAGAAAGTTCATCGCGCGCTTCTTCCATTTTATGGTCAGTTTAATCGACCTACTGAGGCTTCTATTCGGGCTATTGTAACAAAATTTCGCACCAAATTTACATTGTTGGACATTAAACCACCAACACGCTTACGTAGAGTGCGAACTGAAGAAAATATCGCAGCCGTATCGGCCAGTGTTGGTGATGACCGTGAATTATCGATTCGGCGCCGTTCGCAGCAATTGGGCCTCTGTTACTCCACTACGTGGAAAATTTTGCGGAAGGATTTGGGTGTGAAGCCTTATAAGATACAACTGGTGCAAGAATTGAAGCCAAACGACCTACCACAACGCCAAATTTTTGGTGAATGGGCTCTTGAAAAGTTAGATGAAGATCCACTTTTTTATCGAAGAATTGTGTTCAGCGACGAGGCTCATTTCTGGTTGAATGGATACGTGAACAAGCAAAACTGCCGTATTTGGAGTGAAGAGCAGCCAGAAGCATTGCAAGAGCTACCAATGCATCCACAAAAAACAACCGTTTGGTGCGCTTTATGGCCTGGTGGAATCATTGGTCCGTACTTCTTCAAAAACGATGATGGCCAGAACGTTACAGTCAATAGTGATCGGTATAGAGCCAAGATTACTAACTTTTTCATTCCTGAATTGAACAACCATGATGTCCAGGAGCTGTGGTTCCAACAAGACGGCGCAACATGTCACAGCTCGTGCCACAATCGATTTATTGAAAGACACGTTTGGTGACCGCCTAATTTCATGTTTTGGACCTGTGAATTGGCCTCCAAGATCTTGTGATTTAACACCGCTAGACTACTTTCTGTGGGGCTATGTAAAGTCATTGGTCTATGCGGATAATCCACAAACGTTTGACCATTTGGAAGACAATATTCGCCGTGTTATTGCCGATATACGGCCACAAATGTTGGAAAAAGTCATAGAAAATTGGACGTCCAGATTGGAAAACATCCGAGCCAGCCGTGGCGGTCATATGCCAGAAATCATATTTAAAATGTAATGCCACAAGATTATCTTCCGGATAAATAAAATTCATGTCAATAATCCATCGTTGTTTTATTGCAATTTAAAACACCCTTTATAAAAATATTAAGGCAAGACAACGTTTGCCGGGTCAACTAGTATTTTATATATGTAAGTCGTCGTTGTCAAAAGCCTCTACATAACGAAGTGTTGATTCTATATCAGCTATACAACGATTGTTTTATTTTTATTTACTCTTTGAGTAGTGAATTTTTATTACATAGAATTTCGGATAAAAAAGAACTAAGTATAACGATTTTTTTTTGTATTAATTAACTGAGAAATATGTATAATCAATAGCTATAATGAAGTATTTTTCGATCCCCTTCAGAAGTTTCACTATATAGAAAAAAATTTTTATTCGTAAATATACTTCACTGTGAATATCAATCCAAAAATGTATTTTCATGTGCATATGTTCACGTTTATTTACAACCATTTCTTCTTTTTAAAGCAAACATATTTCTGACAATTTTATTCAAAATCATATTAAAAAGTGAAATTTTTCGTTTTGGCATCACTTTCATATTCATATTCGTTTATATATTTTGAAGTAATATTCGTTCAGATTAGTTTAATTTTTCATTAAAATAAAACACTTGAATTTATTTATTTGACTTAATTTTATATAATAAAAGTCATGTTAGACTAAAAATATTTACCAAAAAATATTGGTTACGCTTATTTGGACAAATATTTGTGTAATGTGACCGTAGGTTTAGTCTTGTGCTAGAAAGAATAATAAATAATAAATACTAATACTAAGCCATGTAAAGCAAGCGAAAGAAGATAGATGTCTTTATTCGAATGCTTTGCTTCCGTTCGCTTAGGTTGTTTTGTGACATCGCAGAACAGGCAGTAAATATCAATTTCTTAATTTAAAAATATACTAACGACAAAATGGTATTGCCAACACAGAATCACTACATTTTTCTACACCAATGGTGCATCCATGTTTTCATTAGAAATGCACAGTTCCGCGTAGAAACTCATACAATTTACAAGACTCGACTATTTTCGGCTTTTTCGTAGTCATACGTATATTCAATTTGCAAGCAATTACTTGCTTGTGGAAACGCAGGGTTAGTGCAAATACAAAAGCGATATGAAACATAACAAAACATTAACTAAGTATTAATTACTTTTTCTACAGCTGAACGTGAGGAAATTTCTTGTTATATACAACGCGTTAATTCTCGTCTCTCCACTGTAGAACTAAATGTACGCACGGTACGTGATCAATCTCAAGAGGATTCTCTAAGTCAAATAAATGTGTTCATCGATATGATGATTACGATTGGTGATCCTGTTTTATCACGACAACGTTGTCAAATGTATTTAAATGCCTGTTGTAGTGCACGAGAATTGGGCAATTTACCATCCTGTAGTGAATCGGGCATTGATATGGATGACGGTCCGATCGATAAAAAATTTGAAAGTGTTTTGCTGGGCTGTACATTAGATGATCAAAAAAATATTAAGAAACGTTTGCAGGCTTTAATGGGTTATTTGAATAAACAAATAATACATCATTGAAATTAAACATTGTTTAAATTTCGAAAAAAAAAAAATAATAATGCAATTGAACGAAAACCATCACTTCTTTTTTTAGATTACCAATAATTAAAACAACCATCTACTAAATAAACTAATATATTTCATTATTATGAATTTTTTTTTCTTTTTATATCTTTCAACAAAAGAAAATAATACATTTGCGTGTTTTTTTTAAATAAAAATACTATAATAAAACTATTAAATAACAAAAGGAAACATAGTAAATCAATGGAATAATTTAACGCAAACGAAATACGTAAGAAAAATATATATTTAGTTTCTATTTAGTATTTAAAATTAAGTTATTTAAATTAATCATTTTGAATTAAAAATTGTTTTCAATGTAAACAATTCAGCCTGTTATCTATTTTCTACTCAACACCCATTTCTATTCGATTCTGAAGCCGTTGTTTGATGTTAAAGCATGTTATTTGGGTTATTAACTAAATTTTAAAATAGTTAAGGTCTAATTATTTATTCCGTTGCGCGATGCGGATACCATTTTTTATGCGGAAGCAAAATTTGCAATTATTGATTCCGCTTAAGTTTTCTCACGGAAAGATCAAAAATGTAAGAAAAAATACTAATGTGTTTTAGCTTGAAGTAAATAATCTCGTTTAATTTATTGAAAATTTATTTTCTTTTTGTTTATTTCAAATTTATTTTGATGTTAAAAAATTTAAGTTTTTCCATATCAACAGCTGAAAATTACCACAATTTATTCACAATAGACAACTTTTTAATGCACAATTAATTGAAACAATTCAAAAGAATAAGCTAATTCCCAAATAATGAATAATAAAAATTTTCATATCGATAGATATTTTTTCCGTTAAGTTTTTCTTTCCGTGCGGAATAAATAATACGACCCTTTATTATTATTATTTGTATTATTTAGTATTACATCAGAACCATATAAATTATATATGATAAAATAAAACAATGAAAAAAAAGTAATAAAAAAAAGAAAACGAAAAACAAATTGAAAGTTGTTTTGATTGAAGATAACACTGTGCGATAAAAAAAATACCTGGTAAGTGATATTCACCCTTATCGCGAATCTCAAGGGAATAAATTCTAGGGAATAATCACCCCTATCATGACTAACTTTTCACTCGTAATTTATTCAGATTTCACATATTTGCAATCATGAATAACTCCTCTGAAAAGTAAACTTTTAAGTAATTCAATTAAGATTAAATAATTTTTTGCCATGAATTCGTTCACTTTTCCTTAATATTTATTCACTTCATATTTGTTGGGGAATCTTTTAGTTCAGGGCTACAATATTAATGTGGGTTGATCAATACATCCCACAACACCAATTATTTTAAATTTACGATCAGATGAATTATGAGTATTCCCCAGTTATTTTTTTTTCAAGGAAAATTTTGGTTTTTGGAAAAAATACTCCAAATCAGAGAACTTTCTATTTTAAAAAAGGAAAAAACATTTTATTAATGATAAGAGGAAATGTTTAATAAGTCTTCGGCTGTAGGTCTATGTTCTTCTTCGGACAGATAAGTTATCTACTGATGACAAAGACTTTTCTCTAAAACATTCAATATTTATGAAAGCATTATACAGAATGTTGATTGTGCCATATCCACTACATAATCTCTTGTTATTTCAGTTTGGTATCATCCCTCTGCAAAAAATCTCAAGTTTGACTATCGTTGGAAGACCAAATTATTTTCTAGGAAACGTCACATTCAGAAAATAAGAAAAGGCTTCTTTATCAACTTTATAATTTATAAGGTTGAATAGACTGCATATTTACGGGTGGACAGTTGACCCAACAATACTGGCTGGAAACAGCAGGTATCAGGTAGCGAAAACATTCATGCCATTCCGATCTCGGAAGAGAACAAAATAATTACTTAGCTTGACCCGGTCAGGAATTTGCATTGTCATGGGATTCCGACTGGACATTGCAAGAGTATTGAAACACTTGGCGAATATGAGGATCAGTAAAAATGACCTCTGGAGGTTATCTAACGAAGATGAGAAGACAGCGGAACACATATTGTATCACTGTAATGGTCTAATTTGTACCCGTTTTCGCTACTGAGGACAACATTACCTACAACCGTCGCACATGGCGGACAAACCACCCAAAGAAGTTTCTGAATTCTTAATGAATACTAGACTCTGTGAGGACTTGTAACTTGAGAGTAGTGTCACAATAGGTCTATTTTGGCTGCAGTGACCAGGTGACTTGTTCCGGCTCCTTATTCTAATTCTAATTCAACTCCATAAAGTTGTTTAAGTCTAATACAAAAATATTTCTACAATTCCAAACATTATTTTAGTAAATTTATTTGTTTTAAATTTCAAAATTTTTGTACACTCAGCTTGTTCTTCTTGTTTATAAGAATCAATTTAAGCTGATAGCTTATAAAAATTTCATTGGAGATTCACGATAGCATTTTTCACTTCAAGGGAAATAAAAATTTCATTGGGAAAAATATTTCACGTTATTCTCGATAGGGGTGATTTTTTTTATTCCCATGAACAATAATTTGGTATCGTCAATTGTTAGGGAATAAAATATATTTTCGAACATATGTGGCAAGTCGAACATACTATTGTGAATTGATTTAATTTAGTTTTCTACGTGTTTTATTTGTAATTTTCTTAATAAATTGTTATTAGTCAATAAAATGTATAGTATTTCATTCCGATTTATGTTATTAGAAGAAGAGAAGAAATTATTGGAGAAAATAAAAAGACGGAATTTAAGAGATGCATCAAATCCATTGTGGTTACCAGAAACAATGTAAGTGAAAACACGAAGAATTGTTAACATTATGTACATATAAATAAATTCTTTGCAGGTTTAACAACATTTTCTAGCTATCAAAGCAGCTTTTAAATACCTTTTAGATATATTGAACCAGAACTGCCTACCAGAAAGTCGTCGTGTTGTGTAGCTTACAACATGTCTACGGTTTTTATAGGATACAAAAGATACAAAATCTTAAATCTAAAAAGCAATAAATCACATTTGTGTTATTTTTGGTTGTACTTTATGTATCACAAAAAATTTTAATAAACAGGCACATAAAAAAGGCAAAAAAAATTTTAATACATAATTAATATACGTTTTTAAAACTAAAAAATTATCACATTCTCACATGTTTACAGTCCATCATTGCTATTAGATTGCTTGATTTTCAGTTCCTCTAATTTTATTTGCCGCTCCAACAATTCTAAATTTTATTCCCAATCAAAATGTTTGTGAAAAATGTCACAATACTTTTGGGAAAAAACCCACAGGAATAAAAATCGGCGATGCCATAATTTTTTCGAGCATGCGAGTTTTTTCACTTATTCACGATTGCAACTTTATAAAGGGTGTTTTTTTTTATAGACGCATAGAACTTTAAGTTGACATTACTGTTCAAGATGCCGACCAATTTAACAGCTGTCAAGTGATTTGTTCTCAGTTTGGTTTGGCAATTCATCATGAATAGACTCACGCTTGAACAACGCTTGCAAATAGTGCAATTTTATTTCGAAAATAAAGGTTCATAATTTTGATTTTCATAAGCGAATTTTGTTTAGCGATGAAGCGCACTTCTGGTTGAATTGCTACGTCAACAAACAAAACTGCCGCATTTGGAGTGAAGCTAATCTTCAAGTGTATGTCGAAACACCGTTACATCCAGAAAAACTGACTGTTTGGTGCGCTTTATGGGCTGGTGGAATCATTGGTCCGTACTTCTTCAAAAACGATGATGGCCAGAACGTTACAGTCAATGGTGATCGGTATAGAGCCATGATTACTAACTTTTTCATTCCTAAATTGAACAACCATGATGTCCAGGAGCTGTGGTTCCAACAAGACGGCGCAACATGTCACACAGCTCGTGCCATAATCGATTTATTGAAAGACATGTTTGGTGACCGCCTAATTTCACGTTTTAGACCTGTGAATTGGCCTCAAAGATCTTGTGATTTAACACCGCTAGACTACTTTCTGTAGGGCTATGTGAAGTCATTGGTCTATGCGGATAAGCCACAAACGCTTGACCATTTGGAAGACAACATTCGCTGTGTTATTGCCGATATACGGCACCAAATGTTGGAAAAAGTCATCGAAAATTGGACGTCAAGATTGGACTACATCCGAGCCAGCCGTGGCGGTCATATGCCAGAAATCATATTTAAAATGTAATGCCACAAGATTATCTTTCGGATAAATAAAATTCATGTCAATCGAATAATCCATCGTTGTTTTATTGCAATTTAAAGTTCTATATGTCTATAAAAAGCACCCTTTAGAAAAGCGAAATATTTCGAGGGAAAAAATAGTCACGATAGGGGTGATTATTTTTCTGATAAGTGCTGTAAAGTACAACTAGGATCTGTTTTTGAATCTTGCCAAGCCTCCCAAAATCTTGAGTTACGGGTTTTTACTCGTTAAAAAACATATATTAAAAATTAAGGCCTCGATTATGGTTCACAACACAAAAATGTGTTGTCTAGCTTACAACACAACATTATTTGAATATGCGATTATGGTTCACAGCATCTAGCTGTTGTGTAAGTCACACAGTTGTATATTAATGTTAGTAGATTTTTTCTTAAAAATACAAACGAAAAACCGGGGTCTTACCCATACCTCAAGGTTTTGGAAGTGTTTGGCAAATTCGAAAAACAGATTCTTGTTGCACTGGACCTCTACCAGAAAAATAATATCTTTTTACAGATATTTGCACTTCATTATTTTTTGTATCACTGTGTAATTTATGTATTAGGAACGTAAATTACTATATACTCACCCCTATCGGCAATAACGTGAAATATTTTATCCCATGAGATTTTTATTTCTCCCGAAGGAAAAAATGCGATCTTGAATCTCCCATGAAATTTTTATAAGCTATCAGCTTACATTGATTGTTATAAACACGAAGAACAAGCTGATTGCGAAAAAATTTTAAATTGAAAACAAACAAATCCAGTGAAATAATGTTTAAAATTGGAGCAATATTGTTATTACAGGAGTAAGAAAATAGGCAATAACGAATTGTTCGCCGGCGTTTTGCGCGATTCATCTAACACCTTGCAGTTACCTGATGCCCTGAAATGAAACATTTAATAAATAAAGTTGCTTTGAATTAATTTTTGTATTAGATTTAAATAACATACTGGATGTAATCAATAACTCGTACGCATTTAGTTTGGTTTGGCCCCCCTTCTGTCGCACGTTGGTTTTTCATATTTGCGGCAGCCTTCGATGGAACATACCGTTTTTGATCGATCCAAACCTGCAGAACAAAGTACGAACATTTTAAATAGTATTTTTGTGTTAAATTTATACAAATAATATATATTATTTTACTTTTTCCATTCTGACTCGCTTTTAATTCGGGGCCCATTACTGTTGAACTCTTCTGTAAGTGTCTTCCAAAATTCAGTTAAAACTTATGAAAGTTTTCCAAATCCACAAGCAATTGGTCTATTATGTTACATTTTGTTAAAAATTAAATCGATTTGGGCTTTATTAACGGATCTTGTCCTGAAGAAATGTTTATAAAAGTTTTATATATAATTCTAGTTAAAATAAATGAATACTTACATGATTGATGATACAATTTCCCCAGCAAATATAAAGTGAACAAATATTAAGGAAAAGTGAACAAATCTCATGAAAAAAAATAATTTACGATAAGGGGAAATTTCTTGAAGTAAATATTTTTTCATGTTGTCAATCAATCAATTGAATTACTTAAAAGTTAATTTTTTATGGGAGTTATTCATGATTGCAAATATGTATGTGAAATGGGAAAAAATTACGAGGGAAAAATTATTCACGATAGGGGTGATTATGTACAAATAAATAAGGGCAAATGAAACAAGTTAAATTCGGCTGTATCCACTTCACTGTAGTGGGCAAATACTTATATTATTAATTTTGCATAATTTTCTGAAATGGATAACAATAAAATATTTTTTTTTAATTTTTAAGGAAATGACAAATATTGATTAAAATAATGTTCTTTGAATACCTAGTTTTATGTTAATTCTAAACTAAATAATAAATGCTAAAGTAATTACTAGGGCAAGAATTTTCATGCAAATGCATACTTTTACTCGATAACTTAAAATCGATTCTGATCAAGTAATTTTCCGAATTCGACATCATTTTGTTATTGCATATTTTGTTATAAATTAATATTTTTTTGTGCATAATTTTTATTCATTTTTATATTTTTAACATTCAAAATTATAACCTGTTTGTGGCTATTTTAATGTTGAAAGCGATCAAACCGTCTAAATAGAAAATATTTATGAATTTTTCTCACTTATTTCAACATACATTTATTAGACGATTTGAATTTTGTTTATTATAGGGAAAGTATTTTCAGCCAATATAGTCTTGTAACGTGTGGCAACATATTTGCGTATGACATTTGAATCGTTTACTCGATCTAGAAGAAATTTGTAAAAGTATTTTCGAAAAAGTAATTTGTCGATTATTTATGTACCTGAATTTAACTCTTAAAAATATGTGATTTCTTATTTATTTTCCATAAAGGTTTAGTGTATATTTCAATGCATATTTTGTATTTTTAAGAGCATACTTTTGTTTTTTAAATGCATGAAATTCCTTGCCCTATCTTTCAATAATATTTCTGTATTCGTAGTTCTATTTATTATACAAAAGGCATTTAGAAGGCACATGCACATACACACATTTATATAAAACCGGTTCCTGATTCCGTGTTGTGTACACAAACATTATGCACATGACCAGCTTAAAAATTTCCACACAAAAAAAAAAAACCGAAATGAATGAAAAATTCAAATTTCGGTTTTATTTTTAATTTTTCTTGGCCGTTTTATATTATTATTATTTATAATTTGATATTAGAAATTAATTCTAAGATTAAATTTTTTAACGACTGCGAGTGACTTTGACCATTTGCTCCTAGCGTCTAGTCAAGAGTCAAACCTGTCGGCCGTTTTCTATTTTAGACAAAATACGCAAAAATCGCACTCAGAAAAATCATTAAAAAATAGGTATTTGAACTTCATAACTCGTAGCTAGCACCACACAGGAACTTCCAACAAATTGACATAGTAAACTGTTCTGTAGATCTTCTAGGGACCTTAGAAAGTTGATTTGAACATCCATACGGACAGAGGCACATTTCTAAATCGACTCCGCTATTTATAAGTATCCAGAACATATGTACTTTATAGGGTGGCCTTGTTCAGAGCATGAACACCACTAACATTAAACAAATCAGAATTAC
Source organism: Thelaira solivaga (assembly GCA_947397855.1). Classification (NCBI taxonomy): domain Eukaryota; kingdom Metazoa; phylum Arthropoda; class Insecta; order Diptera; family Tachinidae; genus Thelaira; species Thelaira solivaga. The sequence continues at coordinate 27,970,518 of OX377613.1, forward strand.
AAAAACGCTGACAAGTAAACATGAATTTCTCTTTTGGTTATTTTTTTGTGTACTAAACAAGAAAAGAAGTAAATGGATTTTAAAAAGAAATAAGCGTTCACATGTAAATTTATTAATTTTTTTTCACTGTTTCTATTGTAGCTCTTTTGTCTAATTCTTTATACTTTTATAATAGTTTTTCCCAACTCTTTTGTTTTGCAGTTCTGTCTTTATAAACGTCACTTTTTGTTTGCTCTTTTAAAATTTCAATAAATTCTATTAAAAATTCTTTGCTCGCCATCACCGCGATAAACACACTGACGTCTCGTAGCACACTAAAATAAAAAAAATGGCGAATGCTCGCGTACCAGCCCATTAACATCCAACAAATTTATTGTAATTGAAAATTTTCATACTCATTCAGACACAAATCATACGTGTATGGGCAGCTTAAGCAGATAACAACATAGTGTTGTAAAAGAAAAAATTAAAAAACTGAAAAATCTTCATGGAGTTACCAGAATTATAAATAGTCTAAAAAAATCGTCAACAAAAAATCGTCAGAAAGAAATTTTATTTTTATATATATAAAAATTTGTAATTTTACAAAAAAAAAAAAAAAAATAATTTAATGTGAAATATTAAAGAATATTATACTGAATTAGAAAAGTTAGAGAAAAACATAAAGAAAAGTAAAGACAGAATTTACTCACTTGAGTACAAAAACGAAAAATTAGATCGGTTTAATTTAAATAAAGAAGAGCTTGATAGAATAAATTTAATTCTTTCAATAGAAAAAGAAACTACGTCTCTTATAATCGAAATCAATAAATTATACAAGAGAGTAATTCGTATAATAGAAAACTTAGCTACTAGAGAATCTTTGCAAATACTTTCGAACGTAAAACCTAATAATCAAATTATAAATATGGCTGATTTTACTATTTCTGTCTTTGGTAAAAATCTTCAAATTTTTAAAGGTTTCTATGAGGCGTTGGAGGATTTTTTGATACAAACTGAATTGCTACATGATTTATTGCGCGAGGCGGTAAGGGAAATTGTTATTCGATATATATACAAATTTAAATAGATAGCGATACATTAAAAACATTGATACCAACTGAACGTGAGAAAAAACCGAAGGAAATATTGGCCATAACACGAAATATGAGAAGAAATTTAAATAATGAGAATGAAAAAAGATACGAATACGACATTCTCACTAAAAAGCCTGATCAACTTTTTACATGGAACTGTACCCGTCCAGAATCACTCCCAGGTATTTTGCACTAGCAGAAAGGCTCAGTTCCGAGCCGATTAGCCTTGGCAATCTAAATGCAGGAACCTTGTATCTACCCTTGAATAATACAAGTTCCGTCTTCGTCGGATTAACAACCTTGTATTAGAAAGAAAACTTATCAGGAAGAATTCCTATATATTGAAGTATCCAAATGAAAAATATGTATCGTAACCAAACTATATATTTCAAAATAATTAGCATCTGATTCAGAGAATGGAGTTAGATTTACATTTATTCCTAAAAAAAAAAATTAAATTGGAAGCTACATTAAGATTATTAGCCCAGTAATTTGATCAATTCAGTGCTAAAATTATGTTAGTTTAGGATTCTGGTTCAGCTTCTGATTGCACTAGGAAAGTGCATTTCTTTTATAGAAATTTATTTTCAATTGGCCTTAAAATTAAAAGAAAAGGTTAGAGAAAGATTTTTACCAATTATTCCATAAGTTTTTCAATTTGTTTTTTAAATTTTTTTGTGTTATAATTTTTTTAAAACTTTAGTTGTTAAATAAAATTTGGACTACAAAATCATAATCGTTTAAATAAAATAGCTTTGTTCAAGTACTTTGTGGGTAAAGTTCGGTTAAATAAGAGTAAGCTAAGTTACTCTCAAAAAACAAAAAAAAAAATTAAAATGAAACGAACGCAAAAAACCAATTTTTAGCCCAGAAAAAAAAATGCCAAACACTTACAAAAAATAAAATATGAGGTAGTGTCGGTAGCAGTTTTAACGTAACAAACGAATTGTGTTGATATCAAGTTTGACATATTCAGCCAGAAAACTTCATAAATTTGTTTATATTACATACTTATTATATGAGTTTTTGTTTTGTTTAAATATTAAAAAGTAAAAATTATTCAACAGACTGAGGAAAAATGGACACGTCGTAGTTGCACGTGGTTAAGTGTCGGCTTAATAATAGTGGAGTTCGGACTTGGTAAATAAAGAGTGATTTTTTTGCTATTATCTTTTTGGCAAAACTAGTTTTAACAGCTCACGCACGTTTTGTATCTTGTGTCACTGTCAAACATCTTCAGTTTGGTCTATAATTTAATCATGAATCGTCTTACAAACGAACTACGCTTGCAAATTATTGAATTTTATTACCAAAATGCGTGCTCTGTTAAGAAAGTTCATCGCGCGCTTCTTCCATTTTATGGTCAGTTTAATCGACCTACTGAGGCTTCTATTCGGGCTATTGTAACAAAATTTCGCACCAAATTTACATTGTTGGACATTAAACCACCAACACGCTTACGTAGAGTGCGAACTGAAGAAAATATCGCAGCCGTATCGGCCAGTGTTGGTGATGACCGTGAATTATCGATTCGGCGCCGTTCGCAGCAATTGGGCCTCTGTTACTCCACTACGTGGAAAATTTTGCGGAAGGATTTGGGTGTGAAGCCTTATAAGATACAACTGGTGCAAGAATTGAAGCCAAACGACCTACCACAATGCCAAATTTTTGGTGAATGGGCTCTTGAAAAGTTAGATGAAGATCCACTTTTTTTATCGAAGAATTGTGTTCAGCGACGAGGCTCATTTCTGGTTGAATGGATACGTGAACAAGCAAAACTGCCGTATTTGGAGTGAAGAGCAGCCAGAAGCATTGCAAGAGCTACCAATTCATCCACAAAAAACAACCGTTTGGTGCGGATTATGGGCTGGCGGCATCATTGAGCCGTATTTCTTCAAAGATGATGCGAATCACAACGTTACTGTGAATGGTGAGCGCTACCGTGCGATGATAACAAACTTTTTTTTGCCCAAAGTGGAAGAGCTTGACTTGCATGACATGTGGTTTTAACAAGACGGTGCCACATGCCACACAGCACGCGAAACAATGGACCAATTGAGAGGCGAGTTCGGTGAACAGTTTATTTCACGCTTGGGACCAGTCAATTGGCCGCCCAGATCGTGCGATTTAACGCCTCTAGACTATTTTTTGTGGGGCTATGTTAAGGCTAATGTCTATAGGGACAAGCCCGCTTCGATTGACGCACTGGAAGGCAACATTGCCAACATTATTCGTGAGATACCGGCCGAAATGTTGGAAAGAGTATGCCAAAATTGGACTAAGCGGATGGACCATTTGAGGCGCAGCCGCGGCCAACATTTGCATGAAATAATCTTCAAACATTAAATTATATCGACCCAACTATCGATCCAAATAAATATTTCATGCATTTTTCTGAATTTTATGTGTTTTTTTTTTTTTTAAATTTCCGATAGTTCTTATAAAATCACCTTTTATGTAAAATTCTCAATAACAAACAATAAGAGTAAGAAAATGAGTAAGAGTAGAACTCATTAGTTATAAGATCCATTGGCTTTAGTTTGTAAGACTGAGACAAAACAAATATTATTTGAAGCTGAAATTTTTAATTTTTATTGCTATTAGAACTGTCACAGACTTAATTCCGACAATTCGTTACAATTGATTCAAAAACAATCGGGTATGTGATGGATACCGATTTAGTATCCAAAATGATTTAAAATCGACAAAGGTGTGATGTAGTTTTTAATATCGTTTTGTTGAAGTTATTTAAAGTTTTACATTAAAGTGTTTTAATTTTTTGCTCTCTAATTTTTTTATTGAAAATGATAAACAATCTTAAGTTCTATCAGGTGCATAGTACGAGTATAATTGAGTTTTTCGTTTTTCATCACACCTTTGTTGATTTGATTTCAAATTCTACATGTTCGTCTTCACATGAATTACTGAGAGGTTTTATAAAATGTTCATATAAACGAACAATACTTCGTTCGGAAATTTATATTAAAACCAAAAATAAAATATGAAAATTGGTTTTTGTTGTCAATATAAATTTCCGAAAAAAGTGCTGTTCGTTTGTATGAACGTTTTATAAAATCTGACAATTAGGTGAGAGGTTTTATACTATTTATTTTTATTTATCAACTTAAAACAAGCTTTCGAATGAATTTGTTTATTTTTGTTTATTTTTTAGTAAATCTTAAAAAAAAAATATTAATATTTCAATATTAAAATTAGGTGTATTTTATTACGTGTGTCTATTAATTCATTTCCAGCTCAATGTCTATAACACCTTCCACTTCAGTAAAAAGCAAATCATTTTCGTTTGCAATATTGTGCAATACACAACACGCCCTTATAAAGTGGCACACGTAAAGTTGAAGCTTAAAAAATTTATCCCTTGGTAAAAATGTGTAGCCTGATCCAGTGTCCACTTCAAAATCTGCCACATTTTGACCTATGGTTTGGTTTGTTTTAAAGAATTTATAACACTCAACAAAAACATTTCTTTTTCATTTTAAATGGTTTCGAAATTTATCTACTAAATAATTATGTATATGAGAAATCATTCTTTCTTTTAGGGGCCGTCAGAGAAACAATAATTTTATACAATTCAGCAACTCCAAAACTACACAAGAATCCGATTTCTTTTTAATATGTGGTTGCGTTCAATTTAAACAGGTGGTCTAATCTACGAACATGAAACTCAAAATCTTCTCCCATTAAAAATGGCTCAACAGTACTTTTATTCCGTTCTCCTTATTATGACTCCATTTTGTTTCCTTTGAATTTTCTACCCTGAAGTAGCTCCCTAAAGGCTACTTGTTTCTTTATCCTCTTGAAATTTTGTTTACTCTGAAGATTTTCTGATATATTTTTATTTTTTTTATTTTATTGTCTTCATATACTAGTTATTAATTTTTTTTTAGCAATTTTTCTTTTTTGTTCCAGTGTGATTATTTCTTATATATTTCTTTTATTTTCTTTCTTTGGTACAAGTACACACTATAACTTTTATATATTTATTCCTCGCTATCTGCCAATTTGCTATTTATATATGATCTGGTATTAGCTAGACTTTTCGATTTTCCCATCTACCAACAACTAATCCTTATATATTGTTACGTTTTTATCCTATCATAAAAACGTTTAGTTTATTAAAGTTCTTTGTTGTAAAATAAAAACACATTTAATTTTCTTTTTTTAACACTTGTTCAAATCCTTAGTTTAGCCGAGAACCATTTGCAAGTTTCTAGAAGTTACTGCATACTTCTAGGTGTATCAAGTATAGAACAACAAGGTAAATAAAAATGCTTAATCTAGCAAATTCTAGAACTAAAGCTATCATAAAGCTTACACACTAAACAGTTATAAATAACACACATTTCACATACACTATAAAATTCTATGCATTAACATAACACTGAAATGCTACATTTACACAAACATAAATACAATTTTTTAAAAATAATCAAACACAGTGATTCAACATAGTGATTTTTTCTAACAATATTCAACGCAACATTTTTATCTGCACTCACTTAATTTCTTTATATTTTAGAAGAATGTGGAAAGTGAAAAATATTAATATTTTGTTAACACAGTGAAGGGTATATAAGACTCGGCAGGCGCTCATAGCTTTAGTAGGTCTTGCTCCTATTTATTTTATATTCTATATTTTTAAATTATTGTTGTTATATTTTTTTAATTTCAAATCTTCAATGAAATTGTCTTTTAATTATTTCTACCTTTTATCTGGCAATACAGTGGTGACAACTGTAAAATGTGTATTCTAACATTTCATGTTTTCTTTTCAATTTTAGAGCGTTTAAGTCCACATTTACATTATGGACATTTCTTGCTGATATTTTTTCAATTTTCTTTTGTTCTTTCCTAAACCGTTTACATTTTGGACATTAATGTCCAGATAGAAATTTTTTCAATTCTTCTTTCCATTTATTTTCATGAAGTGCTTAATTGATTTGTATGAAAATTAATTGAAAAAAACTTTAGAAGCAAACCAAATTAAATTAATAATAAATAAATACATTTTAAAAATTGATTTCTATAAAAATATGAACAAATTAATACAGTGTACAAAAATGAAATGAAGCAACAAGGCGATTATTACGAAAAGTTGAAAAGAGAGACAAAAAAATTGTTACGGATTTTACTCACCCTCATTTGTGATTTTGGTCGTGCAACTCTGAGCAATGCCATCCCCGTGATTGGCTTGGCAAAAAAACTTTTTTTTTACAAAAGAAAAATTTTGAATTAGTGAGTTTGAATTAAAAAAAACCTATAAAAATTATTTATATGAAAGGAAGTGCACATGTCGAAAATGTCTTATAGTGTTTTATAGTGAACATAAATCAATATAAGAAAAATGTGTTCTTAATTCCTCTGGGAAATTTTTCCATACATTCCTTGAACATGTTGATGAAGGAATGATGAAATACATTAAATAAATATGTGCTTGTGGGTGTGGTAAGTTCATTGGCTAGCAAGTTAACGCCACATGTTTGTAACACCGCGGAATAGCACTTGTACAATTAAAATTTAAAAAGCTAAAAATATATCATTATAACGAAAAAGAACAAGAGAAAACAATCACTATTGTAAACCTGTAAATATGTATATAGTATAAAACCGCATACTTATATACCTCATACGCAACACCTGTAAATATTACTCACCTGCACCTCAGCTCCAACAATGTCATCCTACACAACTCGATCGCCATTCAACTAAACCCCTACTTGTATGGTATCCATCAGACTCATCAGCGTCAATTCACCTATATACCTGTTTATCTAATACCAACCTGCAGCAACTATACTACACTGTCATCTAGGAAAACCTACTTAACATCATGTGCCGTAAAATTATCTCGACAACAATGTGCAGCTCCGCCATCATTTCCAGGTTCCGGCATAATTAAGATAAGTTAATACATTGCAGATCGTAGTTTTGTTATCCTTAAACCCAATCCTTCACGAAGATAAAATAAATGTACTCTCCTTTATTATTAATAACGATGCCACAAGTGTGCGTATGTGCAGTAACATATTTATATATATAACCCTATGCAGATAGGACAAAATATAACTCTAAACGCAGGACTCTTATGTCAAAACGTTTTCAAATCCTCCCTAGTATTTAATTTTTTTTGTTGTTGTCCAATTAAAAGGAAAGAAAAAAAGAACTGAGTTGCTACACTTACACATACATAAATACCATTTCTTATTAATAATAAAACACAGTCATTCAATAGAATAATTTTCGTAACACTGCCGCCCGCTTAAGCCTTTTCGTTCCCTTTACCACAGTCCGCTAGGCGTTCAAGGTGTACAACCTTCATTTTGGACCTTGGGCTATTATCCTTTTGTATTCTGTAAAAGACATCATTTATTCGTCTAATTATTTTATAGGGTCCATCCCAATGCGTCTGAAGCTTGGGAGATAGTCCTTTCTTTCGTTGCGGGTTGTATAATAGAAGCCCTCAGAATTTGCAGCTTTATCATATCTTGCTTTCATTTTGTGTCTTGTCAATTTAATTTTTTTACGCACAAATTCATGGAGAAATTTCCTTCATTTGCAGACACGGGTTTGATGCCAAACTCGAGATCTCCAGGCAATTTCAGCTCGGTGCCGAATACAAATTTTGCTGGTGTTTATGATGTGGAACACCATAGCGACACACCCAGTTGCTAGCAATTGCATCTGCAACAGTTTTCGCCTCCTGATTTGGTATGGCATATACTTCTGGCCACTTACTAAAATAGCCCATTACCAGCATTACTGACAGGGAAAGGACCTCTACATCCATTGCGATTCGTTCAAATGGAGCACCTGAATTGTATTTCTGCAACTGCCCACGACTTCTTCTAACTAGGCCTTTGGCTGCCATACACTGAGTCAGAGTTATGACTTCTCTATAACTCTGCAGGCGCTCGATCTAACGGGCAAGTTGGCCTTCAGGGTTTTTAAACCGCAGAACCACCTGAGTGCGGAATGGTCCGTTCTAAGTGTAAAATGTTGACCATACAAATACTTGTGGTAATGTTTCACGCACTCTAATACTGCTAAAAGCTCCCGGCGAGTTACACAGTAATTTCTCTCAGGCTTCGAAAGTATCCGGCTGTAATAGTCTATAACCTTTTCCGTACCATCGATCACCTGAGAGAGGACACCCTCTATTCCAGATTCACTTCCGTCAGTGTCTAGTACGAACTTTTGGCCAGCAATCGGATATGCCAAAACAGGTGCCTTACACAATAACTCTTTAAGGCTTTGAAACGCTTTTTCTTGAGCCTCACCCCACTGATATTGTCTGAATTTCTTGGTCAGCTCATGAAGACTTGCAGCGATGTTGGCAAAGCTTGGAACGAATCGTCTATAGTACGTGCAGAGTCCCAGAAAACTGCGTAAGTCATATAAGTTTTTCGGGCGAGACCAGTCCTTTACTACTCGTATTTTATCCTCATCGGTAGATATGCCGTGAGATGTTACGCGATGACCCAAATATTTAACTTATTTCTGGAACAATCCGCATTTATTCACACTAAGCTTTAGTTATATCTCTCTTCTCACTAGGCGCAAGGTGTCACTTCTCTTAAGCCTTCTGTGTCCCTCGAACTGTAACAGGTCCCTGGCGAGGGCGTTTGGATGTGTCGCCAGTTTGCGAACGTACTTAGTATAATATTTTTCAATTTCCTCCCGAACCGTTGGAATTTCTAGATCTCTGTGGATATTCTCATTTCTTATATACCAGGGGGCGCAGACTATTGTTCGTTAAATATTCGACTGTCTTCTTTGTAACTTTTGGATGTTAGATGCACACGCAGTTTCCCAAAGCTGAATGCCATATGTACAGATTGGTTTAATAATGGCTTTATATAATAGAACTTTATATTCCAAAGAAAGAGATGAATATGGACCTATGAGCCACATTAGTCGAGCTGTTTTTAGTTTTATTGCTAAGATTTTGGCCTTAATGTGACGTGACCATGTTAGGCGTCTGTCTAGATGGATTCCTAGATATTTAATTTGGGTTTCAACGGGAACAATGACATTATTTATTTTTATTGGCGGACAATTTGACTTTCTTAGTGTGAATGTCACATGGGCACACTTTGATGGACTTACTTTGATTTTCCGTTTATTTAGCCAACCTTCCAGCTCGTTTATATGAGCTTGTAAATGCTCAGATGCAGTTCATGGATCTTTGTTCACACTTAAAAATGCCGGTGAAAATACATTTTTTGACCGTACCTTAAATCAGTCAAATAGCTTTTAATCAGCTTGTGGGTGTTTGCAGGGAGAAGTCGTGTTACTTTTGTAAGGAGACCGTCATGCCAAACTTTATCAAATGTTTAGGAGACATCTATGAACAATGCTGAACAAAACAGCTTTTTCTCGAAGGACGACTTGATAGCAGTAACAATTCTGTGAACCTGCTCTATAGTTCCATAGAAAGCCCGGAGGCCGAACTGATGTTCTGGAATAATATTTCGTTCCGCTAGATGGGGCTTTATTTTCTGGAGGAGAACCTTTTCGAACAGCTTTGAAAGGATGGATAATAAGCTGATAGGTCTATATGACGTAATTGGAGTAGCGTCTTTACCCGGTTTTTGGATCATGACAATTTCTGAAATCTTCCAAGAAGACGGGAAAACCCCCACTCTTAAGATGGCGTTAAAAATGAACAATATAATTCTCACAGCGCAATCTGGCAAGTTCATCAGCGTTGAACTAGTAATTTTAATTGAGGGCAACCGCATCCTTATATGACTTTCAATGGATTCGCTGATATATGGAGGATTAATATCACTATTTATGTCATGTAGAGTGAAAACGTTTTCCAGATGGCTAACAAAAGCATTTGCTCGTTCACTTGGATTTTTAGCCCACTTAAAGTCCTCAAGTCTTAGTGGTGGTTCGGAGGAAGTAGGGCACTTCATATGCTTCACAGCATTCCAAAGGCTGTGGTCGGTTTTTGTTGTTGGATCCAAGTTACTTAAATAATTTACAAGCGCTGACTCATGCTGTAGGCGCAGCTTTTCTTTAAGTATTTTTTGACACAAATTCAATTGGGTCTTTAAAGCTGGAGAACGATTTCTCTGCCATTGCCTTCTCAATTTTCTTTTTTGTCGGATGAGGGCTTCAATATCAGCTGATGACTTGAACGGCTTCCTCCTATATGTTTTTCTCATTGGAGTTGCATTCCCAGCTGCACAAGTAATAACGTCTGTAAGGTGGTTCACAGCACATTGTATATCAGAGGAGTTCCTTAGAGGGATGTTCTGGGAGAGATGAGAGCTCACATACATTTTATACTTTAGCTAGTTCGTGTATCGGTTCGGATAGTGTTGAAATAAAATACTTTGAAATAATAAGCTTTGTAAAAATTATCAAAATGTGGAAAAATATTTAGTTAGTTCAAATAAAATACCTTAACTAAAAACACAATTACAATAGGTTATGGGCCATTGTTGTTTTAAAGGAGATTTATATAAATAAAGGAGATTATTTGTTCAAGGAAATCATTTTCATCTTTTTAAAGAACCGCAGTCAAGATGAGCGATAACAAATTTTATGGAATGGAGAAGCTTAATCAGAACAATTATTATAATTGGAAATTCAAGATGAAGATGTATTTAATTAAGGAAGATCTATGGTATGTAATTGAGAACCAATTAAAAATACAGATACATGGAAAAAGAATAATATGGAGGCTTTTGCAGTACTGAGTTTGTGTGTTGAAGATTCTCAACTTATAGACATTCGTAATGAATCTTTAGCCAAGGATGCCTGAACTAACCTTCAAAATCAACATGAATGTGTCACATTAAGTTGAAAAGTTCATTTAATGCGAAGAATATGCAGCATGCGGTTGGGTGAAAGTGAAAATATGGAAACACATATAAATTTAATGATGGAATTGTTTGATAAATTGCGTGCTATTGGAAATCAAAATTTCTCAGAGGACTGGCAAGTTTCAGTGATTCTAAGCAGTTTGCCAGCTAGGTACGATGGTTTAATTACTGCTCTTGAAGTACGACTAGATGGGGATTTAACAATGCAAACGGTTAAAGGAAAATTGTTGGAGGAATATTGTAAAAAATTATAGCTTGACGATACAATTAACATTTCTGCATTGAAATCAAAAGCTGTTAATAAATTTGATGGAAAAACCTGCTTCTTTTGTAAAAAATCTGGAAACCTTAAGAAAGATTGCCATAAATATCAAAAGTTTAGAAAAAATAAAAAATCGGGCAATATTATTGAAGAAGTTAATGATGAAGAATTCGTTTTATTAAGTAATTTATCCCAAGGAAATCAAGCTGCTTTGATAATAGATTCGGGTGCAAGTTGCCATATTGCCCATGAAAAATCTCTATTCTGCAAAATAAATTTCAGTGAGAAAGGAACGTGCAAAACCAAAATTGGTAATATGTCCTTAATTGCCGAAGATGAATGCTATGTTCCGGATTTTAATTCGAATTTACTCTCAGTTAGAAAAATCGCTGAAAAAGGTCACAGTTTTATTAAAAATGTATATATGTTAGAGAAAAGAAGAATAATGAGGTCAGTATGTGAATAGTACTCAAAATAAACAAAAATAATGTGTGTATATAAAAAAATTGTATGGAAGTGCAATATTTGAAAAAAAATTTTTTTTAAGAAAATAAAACGCCTAAAAAATAGAAAAAAAAACATTTAAAAACTGTAAAAAAAAAATTACATAGTAACCGTTGGAACTTTACGCCTGCTTGTATTTATATTAAAAAATACATGGAAAAATTTTACAGAATAAAATATATACTCGTACATACATTTATTTGAATACAAAGAAACAAAACTTAAAAAAGAAAATTAAAACTAAGTAATTAATTATACATAAGTATAAACGGATAAAAGAAATCTTAGTTACTCTACAAATAATTGATGCAAACATACATACAAAGTTACATACAAACATTTTTACAAACATGCAGCTAAATAAAAATAACAAAACCTCAACACAAATTCCAAAATGTTTAAAATATTGTATTGATACATAGAAGTTAATGTGCTTCAGTTTGCAATACTGCGCTTGATGCAGTTATAATACCTGCTGCCTACCTGACATGATAATTAAAATTTTACTTTTCTTTATTATATTTATATATATTTTTTTGAATCAAGAATGAAATGAATAAGAAATCAAGTTACTTTTGTCAGAAGAGGAAAAATTGTGTGAATAAAAAATTATTATTAGCACAGGAGATCTTTAATATTGTATTCAATAATTTTCAATTAGATATTTTCAATATTATAAAATATATAAATAAATATATTGTCCTTAAAGGACAATATAAAAGGATCAGAAATAAAAATTATTTTATTTAATAAAAGATCCCTTATATGCTAAAATTATTAACAAAATAAATAAGAGTTATAAGATTAGATTTAAGTAAACACTTACCTTAAATTCATATTTAAAGAATCCACCTACGATGTCAGAAGCAATTTGTTCGCTTTCTAACTTTATGCCCATCAACACCATCAACCTTATATTACATAGCTGCAAGCAATGGCGGCATGTTTAAATTAGCATAAAGAAATACAGAAGTTTCGGCAACACAGGTTAAGAAATGTCAAATTTTTATTCACCTCAATAGAACAGACAACCCATGTTGACACAACTTCTTTCTTCTTTTCACACAATAAAATTCAACACTCACCTAACAACACCTCACAATTATAAGTGCAACAGATATATGTGAAAATTATAAATCTTAAATCTAAATAAAATCATATCCTTTGAAAACTTAAACTACTACCTAAAATAAAGAAGAATTAAAACTATTTACCTATGCTAAACCTTAAAATCATTGTTACTTAAATAACCTTACACCCTATTGTTCATTTAACTAAATTTGCCTTAATTAATTATTATCTAAATAATATAAAATAAAATTAATTATATAAAAGTGGAAAACCCTATCCTAGTTTTATTCAATAGTATATTTTCCTTTTAATAAACATGAATGCAATACAGATATTGATGAAATTAGAAAGAAGTCAAACAAATGTGATGAAAATAACATTTTTGAGGATAGTGTAGAAGAATCAAAAAACACCGTATTGACAGAGAATAATAATCATATTTCTGATTCTGAATTGTCTGGCATTGGTGAAACGTTTGAAGATGCTATTCAAAATCCAGAACCAGTTCGATGAGTGTCTAGTAGAATTAATAAGGGAGTACATCCGAGTTGATATCAAGCCAATTCTGTAATGATCACACCAGGTTAAAGTGGATTGAAGCTACGAAGGAAGAACTTAAATCCATTGCGGAAAATAATACATGGATGCTTGTTGATCTTCCCACTGACCGTAAAGTAATTGGTTGCAAATGGGTGTTTAAAAAGAAGTTATATGAAAAAGGAGAAATGGAAAGATATAAAGCAAGACGTGTTGCTCAAGGCTATAATCAAACATTTGAAATTGATTATGATGCAGGATTTGCTCCGGTTGTGAAGCAAGCAACCACAAAAATATTATTTACAATTGCTGGTAAAGAAAAAATGCACTTACATCATTTTGATGTAAAAACAGCATTCTTGAATCTGGATCTAGATAAAAAGATATATATGAAGCAACCACCAGGGTTTACATGAAAAGAAAATCCTGATAAGGTATATTTACTTAAGAAAAGTTTATATGGCTGCTGCTTGTTCTTGGAATCAATGTACGAGTATACATAATGCTTTAATCGAGATGAAGTTTAAGCAAAGTATAATGGATTCTTGTTTATACGTCAGAAAATCTAAAGAGGGCATTATTTATATTTTAGTATACGAGTATGTAGATGACATGATTATCGCAAGCAAAGACTTAAAATATATCGAAGAATATTTTATCAAATTAAGTTCAAAATTTACTTTATCAAATCTTGGACCCATAAAACATTACTTAGGGATGGAAGTAAAACAAGATAAGGATGGTAACTATTTAATAAATCACGAACTTTTTATAAAGAAAATTGTAAATGATTTCGGACTTCAAGACTCAAAATATTCAGATATTCCATTAATTCCTTCGTATAACTAAATTATTATTCAGAAAAATTAGTAGATAATAAAATATATCAAAAGGCTATTGGGTGTCTTTTGTATTTATCAGTTAATACAAGACCAGATATTACTGCAAGTATAGCTATTTTAGCTCAGGCTCCATCTAAAGAAGATTGGAATGAAGTAAAGAGAGCAATGAAATATTTAAAGGGAACATCTCAACTATTATTAAAATTAAGAAGCTCTAAAGAAAATAATCAATTACATGGATATGTTGACGCAGGTTGGGCTGAAAATAAAACTAATAGAAAATCTCACAGTGGCTACGTATTTTATTTAAATAATGGAGTAGTTAACTGGGCATGTTGAAAGCAGAATTGTGTGTCACTCTCTACAGCAGAAGCAGAAGCACTATCGGAAGCTTGTAAAGAAGCAAAATGGATACATGGATTACTTCAAGACATGTACTACAGTGTAAATACACCAATTACAATTATGAAAGATAATAAGAGTTTCATTAAGATGGTACTAAATGAAAAATTTAATGCTAGATCAAAAAAATGATTATTGTACTAATAATTTTATAAATTTTAAGTATTGCTCCACTGATAAAATGATAGCAGATATTTTTACAAAGCCACTTGATAAAAAACAGTTTTTACTAAATATTAAGGGCATATTTAGGACTTATATAAATTATAAACAAAGAGGAGGAGTGTTGAAACAAAATACTTTGTTTAAAATTAAAAAAAAAAATTATTATGATTTATTGTAAAGGGTGTTTTTTTATAGACGTATAGAACTTTAAATTGCAAGAAAACAACGATGGATTATTTGATTGACATGAATTTTATTTATCCGAAAGATAATCTTGTGGCATTACATTTTTAATTTGATTTCTGGCATATGACCGCCACGGCTGGCTCGGATGTAGTCCAATCTGGACATCCAATTATCGGCGTTAAATCACAAGATCTTGCAGGCCAATTTACGGGCCCAAAACGTTAAATTAGGCGGTCACCAAACGCGTCTTTCAATAAATCGATTGTGGCACGAGCTGTGTGACATGTTGCGCCGTCTTGTTGGAATCACAGCTCCTAGACATCATGGTTGTTCAATTCAGGAATGAAAAAGTTAGTAATCATGGCTCTATACCGATCACCATTGACTGTAACGTTCTGGCCATCATCGTTTTTGAAGAAGTACAGACCTATGATTCCACCAGCCCATAAAGCGCACCAAACAGTCAGTTTTTCTGAATGTAACGGTGTTTCGACATACACTTAAGGATTAGCTTCACTCCAAATGCGGCAGTTTTGTTTGTTGGCGTAGCCATTCATCGCTTATGAAAATCAAAATTATGAACCATTATTTTCGAAATAAAATTGCAGTATTTGCAAGCGTTGTTCAGGCGTGAGTCTATTCATGATGAATTGCCAAACCAAACTGAGAATAAATCACTTGACAGCTGTTAAATCGGTCGCCATCTTGAACAGTAATGCCAACTTAAATTTCTATACGTCTATAAAAAACACCCTTTATAAGCTTTGTAAAAGTGATCAAAATAAGAAAAAATATTTAGTTACACTGCAGTCACACGATCAAGTTTTTTTACAATTCTCTTTCAAGAAATTTACATATACTGCTTGTCAAAATTCACAAAAATTGAAAGCTGTGACGTAGGCTGCACGCAATTTCAAAGCAAGTTTTTCAACAAGATGTTTTTTTTAACCTCTTCCACCGACAGTTTTGTTTCGGCGGCAATAGAGTTATATGCCTTAATTTTTAAATTATTCCGTCTATATGCAGGAATATTCATGTTCCACAGAACTTCATGCCTTCTGTATATCTCTATGAACTGCAAAACGTCGTTATATTTGTTTAATTTGTTCACAAAACAATACTGGCGGCAGAATAAGAATTCAAATTTGGAATAAAAAAACTGCAGTCAGCTGTTTTCTTGACTGTAATTTGAAACACTCAATTGAACGAAAAATTGTAAGAAAAGAGAAATTTTAAAAATTGAATGAAAACTTGATCGTGTGACCCCCAAGTTAGTTCAAATAAAATATTTCAACTAAAAACACAATTACAATAGATAGAACGTAGGGGATACTTCAGAGTTTGTAAAATTAAGCACAAATAAAGATTAATATTTTGTTCAAATGAAAATTTTTTTGAAATGTAAATAAAAATTATGATATTAAAAACTTTTTCCAAATTTTCAAAAAACATATACAAAAACAATAACAACATTAATAATAATTTTATACAAAACACAATTTAACAAAAACAATATACATTATATGGTATATATTATATTCTATCTTTTTCTTACTAAATATCTATAATTTTGTGCTATATTATCTGTATCCATTTTAAAATTAATTCTACTATCATTTGATACATTTATTATTTGTAACATTTCTAATAAATAACGACGTTTATAATTATTTTCTCTATCTAATATTGAAATATCTTCAAATTTTGCAAGTTTGAAACAATGTGATGACAAAGCTGTTTTTTGTGCATTAATATTTCTATATATTTGATCAGATTTATGCCCAGCTTTCCTAGTTTTAAGTTTGTTTTTGGTTGTACCTACATATATTTTATTACAAAATTCTGTGTTATTTCCACCACAAGGTATTTTATATACTATATTGGATATTTCTAGTTTATTTAATTTATCCTTCATTTTAGTAAATAATTTATTTAATGTATTGTATGTTTTGTGTGCCATTTTGTAGTTATCTCTATCAAATATTTTTGATTTTTCCAATTTTTCTGATATTCCCGGTACATATATTAAAGATTTATAAATTTTATTTTCTTGTGTTCTAATTCTGTTATCCTTGTTTCTATATTTATTCTTTTTTAATAACTGATTTATTAAATTTTTTGGATAATCATTATTTCCTAAAATATTCTTAATTATTTCCCTATTTTTGTAATGAAATTCTTTATCACTAATTCCTAAAATTCTTACTATCATATTATTAGCAGTATTTATTATAATTCTTTTAGGATGTTTGGAATAATAATTAATTATTCTTTCTGAAGATGTTGGTTTTTGATACCAATTTAGTACTAATGTATCATTTCTTCTTATAAGTAAAGTAAAGTTTTCCATCTTTTTCTTTTTCAATTGTAAGTAAATATTTGAATGAAAACTATTAAATGTACTTAAAATGTCATCATTTGAATTTTCTAATACCATACAAAATAAATCATCTACATATTTTGTTAAAATTTTTGGTTTTTTAATTAATATATCAATGCAAGTGTTATGTAAGTTTTCCATAACTATATCTGCTAAAATATACAAAAGGGAATAGAATAAGAATTTCAAAAATCAAGAATATTTTTTCAACATTAGTCAATTACTGGGGAAGATAACATATAGAAATAATATAACCAAATATATAATATGAAGAAGAAAATTAGAGAAATATAAAATAAAAAATAGTTTTGTTTAGATAAAAAATATTTAAAAGTGCATTAAAAAAGAATAATGTAATTAGAAAAATAATAAATAGATATAAAGTAACTAGAGATAAAATAATACGTGCAAGGTCATCAATAACTTTTTTAACACGTTGCAGAAATACAGGTATTTTTCCAAATTTTATTAATCATTCAACAAAAACTATTTTAAATGTCTTTGATACTAGATATATGCCCAAAATTAAAAACACTATATTCAACTATACAGAAGATTTGAAAAGAAAAATGTCAAATTTAACAATAAAACAAAAACATGAAATACTAAAACAATTAAATATAGAAATAGAAATGTTAGACGGACATTTAACAAGAAAAGAAAGAAAGAAAAATTTTTACTATATGAAGACAAAAAGTTTGAATCATTATCCGAAATTTGAAGATGTTTCAATATTAGATAGAGAAAATAATTATAAACGTCGTTATTTATTAGAAATGTTAGAAATAACAAATATATCAAATGATAGTAGAATTAATTTTAAAATGGATACAGATAATATAGCACAAAATTATAGATATTTAGTAAGAAAAAGATAGAATATAATATATACCATATAATGTATATTGTTTTTGTTAAATTGTGTTTTGTATAAAATTATTATTAATGTTGTTATTGTTTTTGTATATGTTTTTTGAAAATTTGGAAAAAGTTTTTAATATCATAATTTTTATTTACATTTGAAAAAATTTTTCATTTCATTATAAAATTATTTTCCTTGAGAAAGACAGACGAAGGCGTGGCGAAATATTGAAAACTAATTTAATAATAAATAAAAATATATAAAAAGACCTAAAAGCTTAAAAAATATTTATAAATTTTTTTAAAACAAATTTTTTTTATCAAACAAATTGTTTAGTTGAGCTGAATGTAAAGTTTACTGAAAATGTAAATAAACATCAAACAAATAATTATCTGATTCAAATAAAAATGTTTACTGAAAATATAAAAAGTTGAGTGGCACGTGGAAAATGCAGACTTAGCACGGGAAGATAGATTACAATATCGTTTTAAAGTTAACTGGGATATTGAATGGTAAGATTATTGGACCATATGAATTGACAGGTGTACCTTGAGTTTTTGCAGAATGTACTATAATGAATATGGCAGCATGTGGTTTCAACAAGATGGCTGTCCGACTCACTATGACCACCCAGTTAGAGAATTTCTGAATACGGAATACGGAATACGCTGGCCTGTAGATAGGATGATCTGGTACAATTTTCTGGCCAGCCCGTTCAATTTAGATTTCTTTTACTGGGGAGTGTTAAAAAAAAATTTTATTCAAAACCAATCCGAAACATAGCCGATCTGCGTCAAAGGATTCAAGACGCAATTGAAGCTATCAACTCTGGCAAATATGATCGTCATATTAGTAGATCAGATAGATTGAGCCTTTGTTATAAATTCTGTAAATAAACCTTTAGCTAAAGTACCAAAGTTTCATTTGAATTTTTAATTTAAAGAAAAAAATTTTACCGGTTTAATTAAAAAAAAAAAATATTTTCACTGTTGCGAAAACCAATAAACTAACTTTTATACCATTTTGGAATTTGGATTAAGTTCGCCAACTTTTGATGCAGCTTGCCAAAAAATTTTAGTACATATTTTTTTCAACACGGTCGTTTAAAGTTGGGTGTAATAATAACCTTCAAAACATAGTTGGCAAAAAAAAAATAGTATTTTCCTCGAAAATTACTTTATTGTGGTAAAATTTTTTATTGACGTTTGCAGAAGGTATGCTTACAATAACATAAAGTAAAATATTGTAGCTATAGCAAGAGATATATCGATATACTGTACCAAAATTAAAAAATTATTCCAGTTTTTCTGGGAGTAGTCACCATGTGAGCTATCACCCACTTTCGGCTTGACGTTGAATTATGGGACACCCTGTATATAATATTAGTCTTTATATTGAGTCCATCTTTCATGCAGACTTTTTGCGGTGGGAAATTTTAAACCGAAATCAATACTGATCTTAGAGGGAAAAATACAAAAGATAATATTTGTACTGTTGATTAATTTTAAGAACTTTCCAAATGAAAATCAGATGGTTTTATATAATCCGACCATAATTTAAAAATTTCTGTAGTGGATTTAGACTTTTCTATCTGTTTAAAACGAAATGCAGCACATTTTCGGGTAATTGACTCACTTTTGAGATATTGTAAGTATATAATGTAAGTTTCTTCGGAAACATCTTCAATGTTCTGTAGTAAAATATCAGTGGACATATTATTATATATAGTATTTTCGCATTTGTCTTTATGTTTTAAAATATGTTTATGGAAGGAATGTTTCAGATAAAATTTTTGTGTACAATCTCAAAATGAGCATTTGAAAAATTTTTCTTTTTGCAGGCCACAAGTATTTAAATGTTTAATCAATTTCTGTGGCGATTCACAAGTGATATTACACCGAAACAATCTTGCTTATATTTTTCTTCCTTCAATATAAAAAAACACAATTGTATAAAAATTTGAATATGTAATTTCGTCTACTTACTTGACCACACTTGGTTGTGACCAAAAGAACTTTTAAAAAATTATTAAGCCACGCAATTCCAAAATTTTTAGCTTTTTATGTAAAGTTCTCTTCCTTTTTTTTCTTATATTTTCTTTTGCTTTTTTATTGTACAAAAGGAACAATTCTCATATGTCACAATAATTTTTTTAATTTTGTATCAAACTAAAAATTAAACAAATTTGTTATTAGATCCAAACAAAAAAGTTTTTAAAAATTAAAAAAAATATTTAACTACCGTTTGTTTGAAAATTTTTTCCAATTATATTTTTTTCTGTGTATACCAAACAACCATATGAGAATATTTTGCAATATTAAAGTTATAGCACTTTAAACAAGATGAGGTTTTGACAGTTTGCAGTAAGCGGACAGAATCGGACAGCCAAATTTAATTACACTCGTTAGTGTATGAAACAATAAAAATTTGTATGTAGTATTTCCCGTACCTTCATGTAACTTTTTTAGTTCTACTACTCTATTTAATTTCCAAAACGTCAAAAAACTATAGAATTTTTCTTTATTAGGTTAAAAAACAGACAAACACTCTTTTATAGTCGAATTTTTAATTTTTGCAACGGGTTTTTGAAAAATGAGCCACTGTGCGTAATAGAGCTATGTAATTACCCTACAAGAACAGTGACACTAAACTAATCTGTCATTTGATTGACATTGTTGATAGAAATATCTATGACAGCGTAGAAGAAACTATTTATTCAATGAATATGTTTTTATCAAAAATACTGACATTAGTTATTTAAAAAAACTAGATTAAAATAGAAAAAGATTTTAAAACTAAGTTTACAAGAGTATTTATTCTAAAAATTCGGTCATCCTCATATTTGATCGACCCGGCCAAACTTCAAGTGTCACTTCTGGAAATAACATTGATTGACAGAAGCCATAAATAGAAACGTTTTGATTCAATCACACTATTGTACTTAATTGCAATTTGAGTAGATTCTGTATCCGTTATAAGATATTTTTCTAACAGTTTTTTATTTTACCTCCTACAGCAAATTCTTTCGCTGGTGTACTATGCTTTAAAAAATAAACCTGACTATAACTTTGAGATTTTTTTATATTTTCCGAAGCATCACGTCGTATTTTTTCTATGTCCGTAATTTCATCACCTATTTTTTCTTTTACAAATTCAGTTAATTCATCAATGATTCTTTCTTTTTGCTCAACCCTAAATAAAAGTTTAGAATCCTACTTTCGAGTAGTAGAATGCATAGTATTATTAAGTGCATATTCAAAGTTTACTAATTTTGATAGCCAATTAGTCAGGGCTGTCATAGAATCCAAGTCGGTTTTGCTAATTGTCGGTTTTGCAAACCAATATTGGTTCCTTTTGGTGTCACGAAACTCAGTCGTTTTTGTTATTTTCGAAGACAAATAAAACCGATGTTCGAATCAGTTGTTCTATACATTAGCTTATTTGTATGAAATTTTTTATGTAAATGTTTGATAAATCTTAGTGTTTTCGTTTTAATAAAAATAAAAACCTGTTTTTTATTGAAAATTTTTAAAATAAAATATATAATTTGTGTCAGTGAAATAAGTAGTGAAATAAAATCACTTTTACCGTTGTTGGATTTTCAATATTAGAAGAAAAACGCCCCCAGAAAGTAAAAAGAATATTCATAAATTAGCGGTTAAATAAAGAAGCTTTCCGTTTACATCTTTTTGCCGGGAGCCTGCGCTTTTTATTGATTCAGCCAACTGTTGTCAAAATTTATTTTTATAGAATTAATATTAGTTTACTTAAATTTTTACTAAATATGTAGCCACTTGCTTTATTTGGAATTAAACAAACCAACAACTGTCAACTGATTGATTTCAATCCAATAGCAAAACCGATAACATTGGTTTCTGTGACACCTAAAACCGACATTAATTTTAGTTCGAAAATAAAACCGA
The DNA here is from genome assembly GCA_947397855.1 of Thelaira solivaga. NCBI lineage: Eukaryota > Metazoa > Arthropoda > Insecta > Diptera > Tachinidae > Thelaira > Thelaira solivaga. Next base: position 27,992,585 of record OX377613.1, read on the forward strand.
CAACATTGGATTTTATGATAGCCCTGAGTATGAGTAATTGGTTCAGTCAAATCAGACAACATGGATTTCAAAGTTCTATTGACTCTCTCTACCTGTCCATTGCTTATGGAGAGGCCACTGCTATTTTTACATGTTTTATATTGTTTTGTGAAAGGAATTCCGAAAACTCTTTAGAAGTAAAACCAGTGCCATTATCCGTTACCATACTTACTGGTCTACTAAAATTATCAAAATAATTTTGTAGTGACATACATACTTCTTTCGAGTTTACTGGTTTAACAGCATATAACATAACGTATTTGGTAAAACCATCTACAATAACTAACTAAAATATATTTACGAACCGATCGAATAGAAGGTAATGGAACAAAATGATCAATATCATAAATAAAAAATATTATGAAATGAAATAGGATCTTCTGGACAGTATAAATTATGATCGTTAGAATGAATGACTGAATGGCATATAAATTATACACTTCACATAATTTTTAATATAATTAACTACTTTTTTTCTCAGTTTCAGAAACCAATAATGCTGTTTAAGAGTTTTTACTGTCTTATTTGGTCCCAAATGACCAATTTTCTCATGTACTCGTATAGTTTGAATAATATAATTTTCCATCTCAGTTACTAATTTCTCTCTCTTTTCTGAAAACGATTCCATGTATCAATTCAAAATAATCATCACTATTATTTTCCAATTTTAATCTCAGCTCTTTAATTTTTTTCATCTCTATTTTGAGCAATTTGAATATTTAAATCAGTTTCATAAATTTCTTCTGTATTTATCATGCAACACCGACTTCCGATATTCCATTTCGATGCTTTTTCTACTATTACTATAATTTTCAAAAGAAAATCCACATTTAGCTATTCTATTTGTTTTTTATTAATTGCTTGTGGTAAATCATTACAATCAGTAACAATAACAAATTAGAATAATGAAAGTGGTTTCATTCTTCTAGTTTCAATTTTCTATAGAAGTGATTTACGGAATTGAAGCTACTTCCGATCGGAATTGAATTCAGCAACAGGCCTTGCATATTATTTTCCAATAAATTATTAATTATACTTTCTAATTCAGTTTTTTCAACAAATGATAGCCTACGAGTGGAAAAATGAAAAGGAGTGTCTTCTGTTAAATTTATTTTCATTCTAACATCAAATGGCACTTTCTTAATTAATAAATTGTTTCTTATCTTCTTCACTTAAATTTGAATCTATGTCTATTTCATCCTGTTTTTTAATTTCGGATATAGAAAACAACATTTCCCCAATATCAATTGCAACATCTCGATATTTCTTTCTGTTTTTATTAACTAATTCAATTGATTTTAAATTAGTAAAATAATTTTTTTTGCTTATCAGCAGAAAATTAGCGGCAGCGAGAGCTGAATTTGACATCCTGCTAAAGTGTGTTATTTGCCAGTCATCTAGCAGTAATTTGTTTAGCCACTAGTACACGGTTCTGAAATCCAACGGGTCAAGAAGCTGTTCGCGATCGATACCCACTCCCATTCCTCCCAGATTTTACCAGCAACTTTAATGGTAATTTTTTTCTTCTAAAATATATCTCCATAAAGCTTTCCATCAGGCTTAGGTCCGCCCTGAGGACATCGTTAAAACTGCTATAATAACATCTTTTGGTCTTTATTAATTTAGATTTATGACATGGGGTATCTGCAATACCGCGCAGACTTTCTAAAGGTTAATAATTAACGAAGTGCCATGAAGCTTGGATTTTCATTAAATTTGCGTAGTTTCATTATTAATCGCACAGCTCAAGTAAGAGCATGTGGAAGTTTTTACAAGGCTACTGGACAATAACTTAGCCTTTAAAAACACCTTTAAAATTTCTAGGCCACTATGTCACTGGTGACAGCATACTTGACCGTGTTGAAGCGATTCGAATTGAAAAGATTTATAACAGCAATTGAATTTTATAAGAGATTTTTAACGAATGATACTTCTAATCCTATTAAACTTCAATTGTTAATAAAGGACAACATTAAAAACGATTGCGTCTTCATTTAATGGACACCTGAAGCCGAAATTGCTTTGGACAAATGCAAAGACGTGTTGAGCAACGCGGCCTTACTCGCACACTCTTCCACAAACGTAGACTTAGCGCCATACATGGACGCTTCTGACGTTGCTGTAGGTGCTGCTCTTCATCAGTGCTCTTATTCAGCCTATAGGTTTTTATTCAAAGAAATTGTCGAGTTCGCAGCAGAAGTACAATACGTAAGATCGTGAGCTAATAGCAATTTATCAAGGAGCTTGCCATTTTCGCAAAAACCTAGTGAATAAAATTATAGCGCCGACCTGCTCTTATGTATTCAATCTGTTAGTCTAATCGTCTACTACGCAAAAATTGCATCAGCGCAACGTACAGCCGAAGAATTGAAAATCATACAGTCAGGTATAACCCCTAATTCACTAAAATTAACAACTTTTGCAATTTTAGGCTCTAATTTTTAATTTTTTTGTTATACCACAACAAAAAAGCTCATCCGTTTATACCAAAACCACTTAAACAGCAAATACGTCTGTATTCATGGTTTAGCACATCTTGGCATAAAAGCGACTATAAAACAAATGACTGCTCGTTTCGTGTGGCCAGTAATTCTAAAAAACAATTCGCTTGCAAGTGAATCACATGCAAAAACGCAAATAATTCAGCATCATACCAAATAAGAAATTTCAAAATACGAGTCGCATAAAGAACGCTTTTCATCGTTAGCCCTTTTTGACCGTGTGAGTGGAAATGATATTGTTTGACGATTATGGATCGTTTCACGAGATGGCCCGAGGCAATATGACTTCCGTGATAGTTTATAAAGCTATTTTCCAGTACTGAATTACTAGATATGGAGTCCCTGCAAAAAAAAGAAAAAAAAAACTCCGACAGAAGAAGACAGTTTAAGCGATCTGTATTTGCCGAACCAACAACTTCAATTGGTGCTTCACATTTTCACACGACGCCATATCACCCAGAGTCAAATGGAATAATAGAACGATAGCATATTATTTTAAAAGCTGTAATTCAATGCAACAATCCAGAAAAATGGCTTTATAACCTCCTATAAATTTTATTTGAGCTATGTGTTGTTGTTAAGCCATACATCAATCCATCTCCGAACGAACTCGTCTACGGAACGAATTTGACAATTCCAGGAGAATTTTTCGATAACAGCAGACAAAATTCATCCATTAGCAAAGGGTTGAAAAATTTCGAGAAGCGATACGAAAACTTCGGCCAACTAACACATCAAATCATGTAGATCAGAAGTTGTTCGTAATAACTTTCCATACGAAATATTTTACAATAGCTATTTCGAACCGACATGACTCGAGTCTGCTTTTATGTACAGTTCGAGTATAAATAACCAACATATTTTTAATCCTAACGAAACCGAAACAAATCAAAATCTGCACCATGAAGCCCAACAACTAATTCCAGCGCAGAATCTGATATAAAACTATCATCAATCCTGCGAAGCCCAAAGAAGATATCGATGAAATCTACTAGAAGCAGTCGAAGTTTTATCTTCCAGTAAGGTTCAGATATCTGTCATCTAGCCGGGTAGTACTGTGGCAGCCTGTCACTCTATTTTCATTAACTTTTTTACATGAAATCAGTATGTAATGTTAACTTTTTTATCAGTCATTCAATTCGTATGACTTTTTTTTCTCAACGTGAATATTCAGTCGCCATTTAATTTATAATAATATCCATTTTCTTTAATACCAGTACAAAAATAAAAATACATTTTGTTGAATTTAGAACACCACGATTTATGTTACATATATTGTAAATTATCAAATTCCAAAATATATTTGTATAATGCAAACCAGATTCGTATTTAGGACAAACAGTACGCTTAAAAAATGTAGTTTTCTAAAAAAAACAGTACATTATGAAATTGTGCAAAAAAAAAGAACAAAACTGTAAAAAAAAAAAAAAAAAAAAATACCGACTGCACTGTGCCACACGTTGCTTTGTAGTTCTTTGTCGCTCAAAGGAGCCGTTGTTTCGTTAGCTGTGTGGTAAGTGGCACTGTCCTGTTGAAACCACATATCGTCCACATCTATATCTTCCAATTCGGGCCATAAAAAGTTCGTTATCATCTCACGATAGCGAACACCATTCACAGTAACTGCCTGACCGGCATCAGCCACACTATCGCGAACAGCAGCAATATTTTCAGCAGTACAAGCTGTACGAGCATGCGCTGGTGTTCTCACAATTCCTATAGAAACGGTTTGCTCAAATTTTTGCACGATTTTTCCGATTGTACGTACATTTGGACGATTAAATTGACCGAAAAAATCACGAAGTGCACGATATGCATTTTGATTTAAACGCCAATTTTCATAATAAGCCTGAATAATTTTAACGCGTTGCTCGATTGTGTATCTTTATATGGTTCAAATTGAGTTAGTCTGAAATTAAGAAATGTCAAATGAGTGCAGAAAAAAACTTGACATTAAGGTGTGGTTCACATTCAACATCGGCCCTTAAAATTTAACTACCCTTTATATGAATCCGATTCAAATGCCTTTCTTTATTTTTTGAAAATGTGTATTGAATCGTCACTAAACATAAACTAAATGAATGGTGTCATAGCAAGATTCACCATATCAAGTAGCTTGTTAAAAATGCATGTCATGCTTGCATTTTCTATAAGCAGTTACCATTAACAAAAGCAGCAAATGAATTAATAATATTAAAGCTTTTTAACTAAAGTTTATCAAAGCTGTTTAAGTAAAGGCTTTTTAGTAAATATATTTTGGACTGTATTTAGTTGTATTGTTTGTTACGGATTTTGTTTATTTACTACATTTGTTATGATTTTTTCTTTTCTTTATTCACCACTGATGGGTGCACCCTGTTAGCTGATCACTTAGGCCACCACTAGTGCAATACAACCCTAGGGAATTATTATCTCTGTATTAGGAAAATATGGCAGCATTGAGCTATACAACTGTCATATGGCGTGGTTTATTGGTAACTGACCAATCAGAGGCCGCCGCGTGGTGACGCCAATTAATAAAACAGAAGTGTGGAAACACACGTACTAGGGTCGAGTTGAAAAACTTGATAGATATTCAGCCCTTCTTCTTTTGTGCGTTGAACCAACCGGACGTGTGTGCGGAAAAATAAATAAATTTTGTTAGTGAAAAAAAAAAAATTTAAATAAGTGACATTTATTTTTTATTAAAAAAAATAAAAATATTAAAAGCACCGTATAGACATTAAAAAAACAATTATTTTGGCATATCACCCAAGTGTTGGAGATTCCCTCCCAGGAGGATGCTCAAGGATTCTTCCTGTGCCCTAGGAAAGAAATTTGTGATTGCATCTGCAAAACAAAATGTCGCACACCACGTCGTGTAAAGATTTCTTTTAAGATTGTCCGAAAACACATAAGTGACTTTAGTGCTTAATAAATATTGTAAAAGCAATTGACTAAATAAGAATTATTAATCAAAAGTCACAAAAAGATTCAAATATTCAAACAAAAAACTCAGTATATATATATAGTTTGAATATTTGAATCTTTTTGTGACTTTTGATTAATAATTCTTATTTAGTCAATTGCTTTTACAATATAAAGGTTCTAATGTTTGCAAGAAACGTTGGGAGTAACCTACTGAGGATTCGGAGTAGCGTCTGATGAAATGGTCCATATAGGTATGCTCTCCCCTTCAGTACTTATTGTACTGAATAAATAACTCATGAGAATATCATGAGTAAAAGAATAAATTTTAAAACCAACACAATTTCTGGAATTAAGCACAAATAAAGATTAATATTTTGTTAAACTTTTAAATTCCAAATAGAAATTATTACATATAAAAATATTATATCCTTAAGATTTTTCTAATATATTTTGTACATTAGTAGCAAACTTTCTGTAAGCATACACGCATACATATATACCTATATGGTACCTTGTATGGCAATCTGCCCTACAGATGATGTAAACTTTAAAAAAAAAAAAAACTTAAAAATTTTCTATTTTCATATATATAAATATAAATTATACCTATTGTAGTATTTATATATATAAATTTCATATATTCATATTTTATTTCTTATTCTGTAGATTTAGCTTTCCTTCATTTTTTTTTATATTAAAATAAATATGCCATGAATTTAATTTGGTAAAAGTTTGATTTACTGGAATGCTGGGAAGAATGGGTAAGGTGGGTCGAAGGTTGCCACGGGTTGGCGGGCTGGCCATGCATTGGGCATGAACCAGCGGTAGTTGCAAACGTTTAATTTTTTTTACAACCTCTACATGGAGAGGTTGTTATATGTTCACGCGCGGTGAAGCCACAGGGTCGGAGGATCTACTCCTGAGGAGCTGCCGGCACAACATCTTTCCATGTGTTCCGATTATACTATTTCTGTTTTGTTCCCTAACCTCGTATAAATACGCGCGTAACATATATGGCGCCCAACGAAAAGCAACGGAAAATTATTGCATCATTTGTTTTTTTTAATTATACTGTCATTCAAGGCTTTTCTTAGTTAATGTCCACAAGTCATGATTTTCTGGGAATTTAAATCCTGGTATCATTTGCGGTGCAGATTGTTGGAGAAGGCTCGAATGATAATTCTATTTTGTTAACGACAATGCATTTTTGCTGTGTTTTGCCAAGTTATAAGTCCGGACTGTAACGACACGGTCGTACAGTTGCCTGTTGCGATAACGCGGTAAAATCTCGGTGGAATAGCACATTAAAACGACACGTATTGTGAAAGTCACTTTCTCTTGCAGATAGTTAGCAGCACAATCCGGAGCGTGATTCGTCCTAAAACATTTCTCGATTATATTGAACTTTTTTTTGCTTTGCCTCAACATACGCTTGAGACATCAGTCTTCATGACGCATGGGACTTGATTTGCCAAGTGGTATATATATATATGCATACATATAGAGATATATGTATATATAATAAAAGGGAAGCTCAAGTTCATTAACAAATGACTTAAGATCGGCGTAATTTTCAAATTCTTTTTTTTCATATACATTTGCAACTTGAATATCTTCACCGACCTGCCCATCTCAGCATTCCGGTATCTTAATGAAAGGTTCTTCTGTAATCACATAACAATAAGTATACTTTTTTTTCTTTCCTTTTTTTCTTCACATAGAGTGAGGGCAGTTTTCATTTTTTTTATATAAGAAAAGGAAGGAAAAAGCTTTTGAAAAAAAGTTTTCTTTTCCTTTTTTTATTTTGGCGAACGGGAATAAGGAGAGAATTTTGTCTTTCCTTCCTTTTGTTTCTTGCTATTAATATTTACATACGATAGTTTTTATTCGTTGTTTCCTTCTGCACGGTCACTCATTTTTTTTTTACACATTTCGGCATTATGTATTCGAAATGTTGACTGCATATCGGTGCATGTCGTGAGTTCAGTTCTTGTATTTTTTTTTATTGTAGATAGTTTCTATCTGCTTATCTTATTACATAATTTACCTTGTCAGATTATAATCCGCTGTTCACGAAACGTGATTCGTGTCTGCTGCTGAGAGTGCTGGTGCGTAATGCACAAGTACAGTACACGCCAAAATACGTCAGCTAAACCAGTAGTAAACCCAAATTTAGTAGACATTTCAAGCCTTCACAGAGGGACTTAGCTCCAAGTAACCCTGATTTAATTTTAAATATACCTGAAAATTTTTCATTACATAAACAGATACAATCACAAAGTCTTAATGTAAAACGTTTAAGCAAACCTAAAGTCTCACGCAAAATTTTTAAATGTAGAATTAGGTTTCAGAAAAGGAAAAATTTTAGAAAAGCTGTTGAAACCACATATCTCTCAACTCAAGAAGACGGTAGGCCATTTGCAATGATTAAGATCAATGGGGAAAGCATACCTTGCTTATTAGATTCAGGAGCTAATGTATCGGTCTTGGGGAAAGGAAGCTTGAGGAAGTTATAGGAAAGTTTCCTTCTTTCGAAAAATTAGGCCTGGGGTGTACCAAGCTCCTTGAACATCATATTGATACGGGAGATGCCTCACCCGTCAAACAAAAGCATTATCCTCTTTCTCCTCCTGAAGTCTACCAAGAGATTGACAGGCTGCTAGCTCTCGGTGTTATAGAAGAATCCAACTCGCCTTGGTGTAGTCCCATAGTAACAGTACGTAAACCCGGGAAAATAAGACTTTGCCTTGATTCTAGAAAATTAAACTCCTTGACCAAAAAAGACTCATATCTTTTACCTCATATAAATGGTCTTCTTGGCCGACTAAAGGATACACATTTCATTAGTGGCATCGACTTAAAAGACGCGTTTTTCCAGATAAGCCTTTCAAAAACCTCCAAAGAAAAGACGGCATTTGCTGTCCCAGGACGATCTCTTTTCCAATATAAAGTAATGCCTTTTGGATTGTGCAATGGTCCTCAGACGATGAGCCGTCTCATGGATAAAGCGATCCCCGCAAAGCTTAGAGATAATGTGTTCATTTATTTGGACGACCTTCTAGTTTGCAGCCCTGATTTTGCTTCGCATCTCATTTTGCTTTCAGAAGTCGCCCAGTGCCTAAGGTCAGCTGGGCTAACGATTAACGTAGGTAAGAGCAAATTCTGTCAGCGCGAAATAAAATATTTAGGGTACCGCATTGGCGGAGGAAATTTAAAGGTTGACCCTGAAAAAGTTGTAGCAATAGCAGAGTTCCCAATTCCCAAAACTCCCAGGCAGGTTAGACGTTTCGTGGGAATGGCCAACTGGTACCGTTCATTTATAAGTAACTTTTCTGACTTAGCTGGACCTCTCACAGACTGCTTGCGTAAGACAAATCATCCATTTCGCCTAACTCCTCAGGCTATTGAATCCTTCAACAAGCTGAAAATTGCGCTCTCAGACGCTCCTGTTTTGGCTCAGCCAGATTTTAGTAAGCAATTCGTGATACAGTGTGACGCTTCAAATATAGGAGTTGGTGGTGTTTTATACCAACTTGACGATACGGGCCAAGAGCGACCGATCGCTTTTGTCTCCCAGAAATTAAACAAAGCCCAGCGCAACTACACAGTGACCGAACTGGAGTGTTTAGCCGCAGTCATATGCGTAAAACGTTTTAGACAATACGTGGATGGCCTCCCTTTTAAAATTGTAACGGACCACTCGAGTCTCCAATGGCTCATGAGCCAAAAGGATTTAAGTGGTAGACTGGCCAGGTGGAGCCTGAAACTCCAACGCTTTGATTTTCTTATGGAACTTTAAATGTCGTTCCCGACACACTTTCCAGGTTTGACGCAGACGAGATAAGTGTAAATTGCAATCCCCCGGTAGTTGACCTTTCCTCACCAGAATTTGATAGCATTGAATATAATAAATTGAGGAATACCATACGGGAAAACGGCAAGATGTTGCCAGACCTATGTCTATCGGAGAATTTTGCTTACAAAAGGCTGGAATTTCGAAATGGCATTGAAGACGAGGCAAACTTGTGGAGGTTGTGGCTACCTAGCACTTTGACCATGCAAGTTATAAAGTCCGCTCATGAGGAAGGTTGTCATGGAGGCCTAAGCAAAACTCTTTTCCGTATTAGGCAGAAATATTACTGGCCAAAAATGGCATTGGAGGTAAAAACCTACATTGATCCCATAAACCCACCAATCGGATACAACGTCCTCCCATGGGGAATCAAACTATCACCGATAGACCTTTTCAAAGGCTTTATTGCGATTTTTTGGGTCCTTACCCCTGCACTCTTGCAAGAAACTGTCAACTATTTATTGTTCTAGATCATTTATCTAAGTTCATTTTCCTAAAGCCCATGAAGGCAGCTACTTCTCTGAATGTAATGGATTTTCTCCAAAACGAAATTTTTTGCACCTTTGGGGTGCCACAATTCCTACATAGCGACAACGCAAAGCAGTTCTCATCTAAGGAAATAAAAGAGTTCTTTTCTAGTTTTGGGATCACACATGTGACCACAGGGTTTTATTCGCCTCAGGGCAATGCATCGGAGAGAGCTAATCGAGAGATAATCTCGAAACTCCGTTACTTTCTCAAAGACCACTCTGACCACACAGATTGGGATAGACATATACCAACTATTTTACAAATTCTGCGCAGTGACACCCATTCAGCCATAAAATGTTCACCCTATTTTGCGGTCTTCGGACAAAATATGATACTGAATGGAACAGCTTACTCCATGCTAAACCGATTGAATATGTTAAGTGATGATACTGCAATAGCGCCTGATGACCGATCAAAGCTAATTCGAGAGAAGATTAAGAAGAACCTGTGTATAGCCCACGAAAAGGCATGCAAAACGTATAATACCAGATGTAAGCCTGTAAGCTACCTTGAGGGTCAAGAAGTATTTCGGAAGAACCATTCCCAAAGTAATTTCAAAAGAGGGATTAATGCTAAATTCCAACCAAAGTTTCTCAAATGTCGAATTAGGCGTAAACTGGGTACCACTCTTTACGGGTTAGAGGACCTCCAGGGACGTTACATTGGTAAATATCATGCTTCAGACATACGAGCATGATTATTCTAATTAGCAATTGATATTTCCCGGCTAGCTCAGACGGTAGAGCTGAGACTTTTAATCTGAGGGTCGTGGGTCGAGCCACACGTAAGCATTGGCTACCTTTTAGCTTTCTCTCATCCTTTCTCCTGTTCGTCCTGCGATATGAAATCTCACTACGAAGCAGATTTGTTACGGATTTTGTTTATTTACTACATTTGTTATGATTTTTTCTTTTCTTTATTCACCACTGATGGGTGCACCCTGTTAGCTGATCACTTAGGCCACCACTAGTGCAATACAACCCTAGGGAATTATTATCTCTGTATTAGGAAAATATGGCAGCATTGAGCTATACAACTGTCATATGGCGTGGTTTATTGGTAACTGACCAATCAGAGGCCGCCGCGTGGTGACGCCAATTAATAAAACAGAAGTGTGGAAACACACGTACTAGGGTCGAGTTGAAAAACTTGATAGATATTCAGCCCTTCTTCTTTTGTGCGTTGAACCAACCGGACGTGTGTGCGGAAAAATAAATAAATTTTGTTAGTGAAAAAAAAAAAATTTAAATAAGTGACATTTATTTTTTATTAAAAAAAATAAAAATATTAAAAGCACCGTATAGACATTAAAAAAACAATTATTTTGGCATATCACCCAAGTGTTGGAGATTCCCTCCCAGGAGGATGCTCAAGGATTCTTCCTGTGCCCTAGGAAAGAAATTTGTGATTGCATCTGCAAAACAAAATGTCGCACACCACGTCGTGTAAAGATTTCTTTTAAGATTGTCCGAAAACACATAAGTGACTTTAGTGCTTAATAAATATTGTAAAAGCAATTGACTAAATAAGAATTATTAATCAAAAGTCACAAAAAGATTCAAATATTCAAACAAAAAACTCAGTATATATATATAGTTTGAATATTTGAATCTTTTTGTGACTTTTGATTAATAATTCTTATTTAGTCAATTGCTTTTACAATATAAAGGTTCTAATGTTTGCAAGAAACGTTGGGAGTAACCTACTGAGGATTCGGAGTAGCGTCTGATGAAATGGTCCATATAGGTATGCTCTCCCCTTCAGTACTTATTGTACTGAATAAATAACTCATGAGAATATCATGAGTAAAAGAATAAATTTTAAAACCAACACAATTTCTGGAATTAAGCACAAATAAAGATTAATATTTTGTTAAACTTTTAAATTCCAAATAGAAATTATTACATATAAAAATATTATATCCTTAAGATTTTTCTAATATATTTTGTACATTAGTAGCAAACTTTCTGTAAGCATACACGCATACATATATACCTATATGGTACCTTGTATGGCAATCTGCCCTACAGATGATGTAAACTTTTAAAAAAAAAAAAACTTAAACATTTTCTATTTTCATATATATAAATATAAATTATACCTATTGTAGTATTTATATATATAAATTTCATATATTCATATTTTATTTCTTATTCTGTAGATTTAGCTTTCCTTCATTTTTTTTTATATTAAAATAAATATGCCATGAATTTAATTTGGTAAAAGTTTGATTTACTGGAATGCTGGGAAGAATGGGTAAGGTGGGTCGAAGGTTGCCACGGGTTGGCGGGCTGGCCATGCATTGGGCATGAACCAGCGGTAGTTGCAAACGTTTAATTTTTTTTACAACCTTTACATGGAGAGGTTGTTATATGTTCACGCGCGGTGAAGCCACAGGGTCGGAGGATCTACTCCTGAGGAGCTGCCGGCACAACATCTTTCCATGTGTTCCGATTATACTATTTCTGTTTTGTTCCCTAACCTCGTATAAATACGCGCGTAACATGTTACGAAAATCACTCTATTGAATGATGAAGTGTCTCCAAGTCAACATTTTTGTCAATAATTATGGTGTCTTTTTGGTGACACTGTCAACAAATTGTTTTGTTTTTGATAGGTAGAGAAAATTTTTGACGGCTTAAAACAAATCATAAAGCTGATGGGCTCAAAATCGGTGGGTAGCCAACGGCAATTGTTTTTATTGATCTCGGCGCCACCGTCTAGAATTGGGTCAAAGACACAGACATACATATATATATATATTTCCTCTTAAGTAAGTTTTCTCTAAAAAAAAATAAAATAAAAATAATACTGTAAAAAGTTGTATAAAGTATCTTGCATTTTCAGAAAAGTTAAGGCAGTAAATTATTTAATTTGCAAATATTTGCTTCAAGCTGCTTTTTCAGTCGCCGCCTATATTTCTTTATATGAGCCGGCGGCGACGCCGGTTAAATAACATCGGCTTGTTGCGTTTGTTATTTATTTCATTTTGTTTTTTAAATTTAGTTGTGGCCGCAAGCTAAATAGCTGGTTTTATTAAAATAAATAATAAAAAGTGATGTAAAAAGGTAAGTAAAAAGTACAAAACTAATTAAGTATTTTATTATTATACAGTTCACTGTAAGTAAGAAGGGTATATATTTACAACTTTGTGATTCCGTTTCTAATTTCTACACCCTACATGGGACACCCTATAAATATATATATTCTGGATCCTTATAAGTAGCGGAATCGATTTAGCGATGTCCGTCTGTCTGTCTGTCTGTCCATGTAGTCGTTGAAATCAGCTTTCAGAAGAATCTAGACCACATACAGAAAATTATAGCATACCAAACGGTCAGTTGTTGCTGTAAGACTATTGCTATTGAAATTCAGCCAGATCTATCTATAACTGACGCAGCTATGAGTCAAAAACCGAAACTACCTCTATTTTTGACCATTTTTTGAGTGGGTTTTTTGCCTATTTTGTCTAAACGAAGACACGGACAAAAAACGTGGTATGCAGTTTTGTTTGAAGTATAAGTCATAATACCTGTGCTAAAAATGAAAGCAATCAATCCACAAATGGCCGAGGAATATCAAAAATGCAACCGAAATTTTAGACTTTCATTAATTATGGCTTTGTTTTTATGCGATTTTTATCTAAGCTGAAAAAAGTAGTACGCGGTCTTTTTAAACATCACATTCATAGTATCCTAACCAAAACTCAGCTGGATGGGTCCATAAATGGCGGAGCTATGAGTCAAAAATTGCGATTACCTTTATTTTTTAATATTTTTGGTGCGTTTTTTGCGTAATTTGTCTAAACTACAAGACGGACAAACAAACTTGGTACAAAGTTTTATTACAAATAATGATTGCAATGTCTGCGCAAAAAATCAGAAAAATCGTTCCACAAATGGACCAGAAAAATCAAAAAATACAACCGAAATTTTAGATTTTCATTAAGTTTTGCTTTGTTTTTTGCGTTTTTTATCTAAAGTATAAAAATATTAGTAAAAAGTTTTTTGAGATATCATATTGATAGCATAGGGACCAAAATTCAGCTAAATCGGGCCATAAATGGCTGAGCTATGAGTCCAAGATCGCGACTACCTCTATTTTTTTTTCCATTTTTGGTGAGTTTTTTGCGTAATTTGTCTAAACTACAAGACGGACAATAAAACGTAGTACGCAGTTTTATTACAAATAATAGTCGTAATGTCTGTGAACAAAATGAGATAGATCGGTCCACAAATGGACCAGAAAAATCAAAAATACAACCGGCATTTCACATTTTCATTAATTTTTGTTTTGTTTTTGCTTAGCTTTTGCTTTTGCTTTGTTTTTTTTGCTTTGTACACACAAACACGAAACCTAAAAAGTGTATGTGTGTAGTTTTTATTGCCTTGAGTACAATAGGATTACGAATGCAGACATCTTTATGAAAGAGAGTGCATTAGATCTTTCCCGATAATTAGTCATTTAATTATAATTAATAATTTAAATAAATATGTTTGGCTTAAAATTTTTTACAAAAATTTGCAAAATTAAATGAAATTTAATATCTTTCTTAGAATTTCTTTTTTTATTAATTTAAAAATTGAGTGCCTGCAGACATTTTATTGCTTTTAAAAATGAGGTTCTCAGAAAGAATTGTTTCTTAGAACTCGTCAATTTTAGTCGTATTATAAAAACTTATTTTTTTTTATAGATTTTCGCTTCAATAATAAATAAATAAATTTTTCAAATTTAATACGACCTCAAGTTGAACAAAGTATGCGTTTCAGTTACATACCTACTTTTTTTCAAGTGAGTGAATATAAACATGGTTAGTTAAATATGTTTTCACGTAATTCCTTATGTTTTTTAGTATTTGTAAATATCTTTTCAGTATTTTTGACATACTAAGATACAAATGTGCAAAAATACGTTGATTTCTCTAATAGATTGCAAACGAACCATAGAATATTACGGGTTGGTTCACATATCATTTGAAACAAGAGGTCATCACCAAATTTGTAATCACCCAAGTACTCAGAAAAATTTTTCCATTATTTTTAAAAAATTTATGAAATTCCCTCATACCCCAGTACTCTTCTTCTGAGGGATTTTTGGGCAGGAAAATTACTAAAATTAAAAAGGAATTAAATCTGTAGGCTCTAAACTTTCTGGAAGTGCTTTAACATTTTCTGAAAAATTCGTAGTTTTTATTTTATGATGCAAAACGGAAACTGCCAAAATCCTTGAGTTCAACAGTACTGGGGTGTATGCAAATTTCAAAAAAAATTAAAAAATAGTCCAAAATAACTCTGAGTATTTTGGCGGTAGACTAAAAATCTAGACAGTCTCCTCTTTAAAATGATATATGTCTTATATCACAATATTTAATGGTTCGTCGGCAAGTTCCTAAAATCACTTAGAGCAACAGCACTGGGGTATATGGAAATTTAAAAATAATCCAAAGTAACTTCCTAACGAACCATAGAAGATTACGAGATAAGATGTATATCATTTTAAAAGGGAGGTCGTCTAGATTTGTAACCTATCTTCTAAGTACTCAGAAAAAACTTTACATTATTTTTAAAAATTTTTTAATTTCCCTACTACCCCAGTACTCATACTCTGAGGAATTTTTATCATTCCTCATTTTGGCAACAGAAACTTACTGAAACCAAACTGAAATGAAATTTGTAAGTTCTACGCTTTCTGGAAGTGTTTTAACATTTACTTGAAATTTCGTAATTTTTTTATTCTATGATGCAAAACGGAAATTGCCTAAACCCTTCAGAGCAACAGCACTGGAGTATATGAAAATTTAAAAAAATGAAAAAAATTTTAAAATATCCAAAGTAATATATGAATATTTGATTGGTTGGTTACAAATATAGACGATCTCCGCTAAACTATTGCTTAAAACATTTAATATTTAGTGACCTAAGACGTATTTGATATATAAGCCATTAATACTGAAAATATTTACAAATACTAAAAAACTTCGGGTTTTACGTTAAAACGTATTTAAGGCGGCATATTTATCTTCACTTATTTAATTTTTTCTATGGTTTTGCTATTAATGAAGAATGTGGAAAGTGAAAAATATTAAAATTTGGCTAGCACAGTGAAGGGTATATAAGACTCGGCACTGCCGAATTTAACTTGTTTTTATTTAAATAAGTGAATACATAGTTGGGTACATATAATGAGCAAAAGAAATAGCAGAAGACTGGTGCAAAAGCAAAAAAATTTTTATAGAAATAGAAATAGAAATTGTGAGGAAGCATCAATTCTATTAAAGGATGTTCAGTAAAAATGTTTATGCTTACCTCTTGATACTAATTTCATAATTATACCAATTATACTGTTGGGGAATTTTTCCCCACACGAAATTAAAGTATTGGAAACCCTAACTGACTTCACACTAACTTAATAGCAATTAACTGAATAACACCTTAATGTGAAGTCACTCAATTATATATAAGCTACAACCTCTGCTTACGTATGTATACATTAAGCACATATAAAATATTTTTTTTGTACTATTTTAAAAAGACCTATCGGTAAATTTAATTTTTTTTGCCTGCTGTAATATTTAAAAAAGGTTTTTTATAACAAGAACATTTTGTAATTAACAGAAGATTTACTTCTCAATCTTAAGCGAAAGAGTAAAGAAACTTCTGAAACTAGCGGAATATATTTCTAATTGTACTAAAATGAATTAAATAAATAAAGTACACACATTGGAATATATTAAAAAGTAACGTTTTGTCTACTGAATAACTAAACTCCTACACATTAAATGGTGCCGAAACCCGGGAACTGTCGAATTTCCCTTATAAAAATCTACATTAACTACTAATTGCTGCTACCGTCTGGTCTACGGTGTTCTTATTTGAAGATATCATTATTTCTACCCTGTTTTATACAAAATGGAATCGATTGTTGCTGTCATTGAAAATCAGAAAAAGTTATTTCGTCATATTGAACGAATGGTTTGCGCTTTTGAACTTAAGCCAAAAGAATGCTTGTCCAAAGGGTATGTCCAAACAGTGCTAGAAGATTTGGAGCTCAGCTTTAAAAACTTTAAAAGTGGACATAGTGAAATAATGGATACTCTTCACGAATCTTCACTGAATGAAACTGATGTACCGTATCTCAGTAATGATGAGTATTACAAATGCTATGATAAGTATATTTCTTTTAAATCTGTACTTCTTGATTTATTTTATGAACTTGAAACTCCTCATGATTCTACAATCCAAGCTAGTACTTTTGCAGGTTGAAATAGTAGGCAAGAATCGCTTAGCAGTGGTGTGTGACTTCCGAAAATAAACCTTCCAACATTTTCAGGCGATTATCTGGACTGGATTGCTTACCGTGATATGTTTTTATCGCTTGTACAAATTAATATTTTGCATACGTTTATAATCGTTTATACGATTTTAATTGAAACGATATGCTTGAAGTTCAAAATGTGAATATTCAAATTTTATTTTTTTTTTCTTGATTAAAAAAAGAATACAAATTTTATATTTTCAAATAAAAAATATAACAAGTATTAAAATGAAAAATAGAAAGAATTATAATTGTTATTTAATATAAAAGAATAATAATTATATTATAATAATAATAATAATAATAATAATAATAATAATAATAATAATAAAATATTAAGAGTTCTAATTAATTTATAAATGTTTAATATTAACTAATATTAACTTCCCTCCCTCTTAAATATAAAACGTCCTCGTTTTATAAACGCTATTATTTTCCAAAAAGTTTATTTGAATCTAAACAGTGCACAATACCAATATATTAAGATGAATAAAAACAAAAAGTATTAAAAAAAATCTCTGACCTCATCTTATATTACTTTTATGTACTTGTTTTCCGTTTATCATAACTTTGGTACCCAAGTCTTCTTCTACAACTTTTTCCAAATATACCTTATCCACTTTATTACCCAATCTCTTATTTCGTCGTACAAACACTATGTCGCCCTTATTAAATTTTTTTGAAATATTATCCAATTTACCAGCAGTCTTTTCTTGCGCAGAAACTATATTTTTTCGTACACTTTCTAAGTCATCATTGCAAGAAAACTGCAGTATATCAATAGGTTTTCTTTTAGTAACAGAATGTATGCTGTTATTATATCTATGAGTAGAGATAAGTATTAAATCTACCGTATCAGTAACATCGTGTTGTGCCTTAACACATCTTGCGATTTCAAGCAAAGTGGAGTGAAACCTTTCTACTTGTCCATTGCTTTCACTATGTAAAGGAGGTACAAAAAATTGTTGAATTCCAAAGAGATCTCTTAACATATTTTTAATCGTATTTGATTGAAGAGATTTTTCATTATCAGAAACTATAAGCTTGGTATTCTTAAAAATATTAAGCACTTGTAAAAGCCCAGTTTTAACGTCAATAAGAGCTCTTGATGATATTGGTATAGCAACTGCATATTTTGAAAATTTGTCAACGCAAGTGAGGAAGTGTACTTTATTGGTTGAGAAAATATCTATATGGAGTATCTGTCCGGAGAAATCTGGTATTGGTGATGCACCAATAATAGGTTTTGATGGTTTTCTATTATATTTATTTTCTAAACATATTTTACAATTTTTAATAAGTGAACGTAGCATCTTCTTTATATTAGGAAAAAAATATTCCGATGTAATTTGCTTATAATTTTCCTGTAAACATCTATGTGCACGGTTATGTTCTAAATTTAATGTCTCCAATTGATCATTCTTATTTGTTAAATCTATTACGATTCTTTGTGTATGGATAAATTTTATTAATGGAAAATGATCAAGAACTTCATTTTGAATTTCTGCCAAAGTACTCAAATCACAATGTATTGCATTAACTGTCCTATGGTTAACACAATTTTGTAAGGTATTTAATAGTTGTTCAATATTACTATAGTTTATAATGTGTCTCTTATATTGTTGAAATAAAATTTTAGTTATTTTGTTATCATTAGATGATTTAGAAATGATTAATTGATTCATAAACTGATTAACAGGCGCTATTACTGATTTTATTGTTTTTGAAAAAGATACTTCACTATGTACTGTCTCTGAGTCTGTATTATTTATACTGTACATATATTGACGTGACAATGCGTCAGCAACAATATTTTCTTTTCCCGGTTTATAGTGAAACTTTGGAGAAAAATCAGCTATAAATGCTTGCCATCTTTTAATTTTTGGGTTTGGGTTTTTATTGGAAGTTGTAAATGTTAATGGCTGATGGTCAGTAAAAATGTTTATATTTTGGACTCCATACAAAAAATGTCTCAATTTTTGTAGAGACTAAACAATACATAAAAGTTCACGTTCATTAGTTGCGTAATTCTGTTCTGTAGGTGAGAGCGTTCGAGATATCATGGTAACTGGTTTACCATTTTGTGACAACACAGCTCCAATAGCGTTAGAACTAGCATCAGTTGTTAATTCAAATGGCTTATCAAAATCTGGATGCTGAAGTAATACATCTTCAGAAGCTAATATACGCTTAATTTTTTCAAATGCATTAACTGCTTCCTGAGAAAAATTAATTTTGACATTTCTCGACATTTTTGCATTAATATTACCATTTCCCCCACGAAGGTATGAACTTAAGGGTTTAACTATGTCCGCATAATTTTTTATAAAGCGTCTATAATATCCAGCTAAACCAATAAAAGATCTTAATGCTCTTAGACTTTTAGGCATCTGAAAATTAAGAATATCTTGAACTTTTTCAGGAGATGTTTTAATTCCGTGCTGAGAAACAACAAATCCAAGATATTCAACTTCAGGTCGAAAGAATTTAGATTTTTCTGTTGAAATTCGCATTCCAGCATTGGACAACATTTTAAGTATTTTGTCAACATGATGAATATGGCTATCTGCGTTTTCTGAAAAAATGATTACATCATCCATATAAACAAAACAGATTTTTCCTATTTCGTCTCGCAAAATATCATCAATGGCTTGCTGAAAAATACTCGGGGCATTTTTAAACCCAAAAGGTAACCGACAAAACTCATATTTTCCATTATTTACACTAAAGGCAGTTTTGCATCTATCTTTTTCTGTTAAAGTAATTTGATGAAATCCTGATTTTAAATCAAGAGTTGTAAAAAACTTTGATTTGCCTAAGTTTGATAAAATCAGTGTTATGACCGGTATAGGATATTTTTCTGGTATAGTAAACTCATTTATTTTTCGAAAATCTATAACCATTCTTAGTTTTTGTCTACCGTCACAATCAACACCTTTTTTATTGACGACATGAATGGGTGAATTATAGGGTGATGACGACTTTCTAATAATCCCATCCTTAAGTAGATTTTCTATCTCTGTATTTACAAACTTTGTTGCAGAAATGGGATACGGATAACTACGAGAATATATTGGTTCTTTTTTAGTTAAATTAATTTTAGCTTCAACTTGAGTATTAGCTGGCAAAGCTCTATCTGGATCAGCAAAGGCAATTACATTATTTCGAATAAGCTTATCGAATTCATCAGACAAGTTAATAGGAACATATTTATTATCAATTTCAATAGAATTTACCTGTTTACAGAAAAAATAGTTAATTTTTTCTTGTCCAGTTTTATGGAAAAGAATACCATTTTTAACATCAATTAACGCTTCTATTTCTTTTAAAAAATCATATCCTATAATCCCATCAAAAAAAATTTGTTGTATGATTTAAAATATTTATCTCACATTTTTCTGTAATCAGTGTAGATCCGTTTATTGACTTTATACAAAAGGGTTTAGTTACTGTTGTAATACCTTTAATGAAATTAAAATTTTTTATATAATTTTTAGAAGTGCCTGTGTCTACTAAAATGTTTAGCTCTTGACCATTTATTGATTTTTTAACAATATAAGGCAAGAGCGACTTTACACTAAAAAATTCAAATTATCAATAACATTGTCTTCACATTCATCACTGAGAAAATCTTCATTTTCATACATGTTATCGTGCTCTTCAGTATTTTCGGTATAATTGATTTTTTGAATATTTTGAACTGGAGACTGACCAGAGTTATTGCCAATGTATTGACGCTTAAACTTATTTTCATATGAAACTGCTTTTTGCCTATCATAATTTTGATTAGTATTATGTGGCTGAAACTGTAATCTATTCGAATATACCGTTGGTTTCCTAAAATATGATGTATTTTTATCAATTTCCATTGGAACGGGCGGTGGATGTTGTGGGGCTTGTTTATCAATTGTATATTGAGGAGCATTTATTTTAACTGAATTGTCATATAAATAAGGTATATTTGTCTGAGATATATTTTTAGAATTAGCAAATGCATTTGCAAATTTATAACGTTGATGATTTTGTTCAAGCTCTTGAGCTGTAGGTAAGGCTGTGGGTAGATCTAAAGGATTTGTGGAAAAAAGAATATCGCATAAAGGTTTACGAAGACCTGATATAAATACACGCAGAGCGTTTGCTCTAGATCGTTCATTTAAAGCTTCTATAACTTCTTGCTTACCCATATTAGTCATAAGAATTTTGTTTATAATAAGAGTGAGTTGCTTGTTAACCTTATCATAATATTCATCTATTGTCAACCTACCTTGTCTTAGAACACTAAGCTCATTCTCTAATAAATATAAGGGTCTCTTATCAGAATAAGATTGATCTAATCGAGATAATATAGCATCAAAATTAAAAATAGTGTTAAATGAACTTAAAGTGGAATTTGCTTCACCAATTATCTTGTTTCTTAAGATGCCCATAGCAACATAATATGTTTGAGCAAACTTTGCGGATTCCCTCCAAGCTGGATACTCACTTGCAATCCCACTAAATTGTGGTAGTGACTTTATAAGGTCTAAATTCGTATTTCCAGCGGCACTACCAACTTGAATGGTTACCGGAGCCAAAGGTTCCACTCGACTTGGAATCAATTGTCCAATTGCTATTGTTAAACTTCTAATATGTTCTAAAATTTCTGTTTTTGTTACATTTACTGTAGATTCTACAAGACTTAATACCTCATTTCTATTCATCTTATTTCTCTTAATTTATATTATGACAATATTAAAAAAATATTTTGGAAAATTATAGCAAATTTGGGAGGAATACAAAAAATATATCAGAGAAATTGTTTAGATTTGAACTATTGATTATAAAATATGATAATAGCAAATAGAAAATTTAATAATAATATTATTTAAAAAAATATATTTAAGAAAATAAATTTTATGTAATAAATAAAAGAGATTAGTTTAGAATTATGTTTTCTTACAATTGTACTGCATCAAAATTTAATCCACGTTTGATGTACGTCAATTTACTAATGCTTCATATAATTTTTTACAGGTTCACGAAATTTTCTTCACTTTTTCACTGATTCTTCATGTGAAAATTTTTCTTCAGATTCTTGAAATAATAAAAATTCTTCTAAATTATGCGATTTTTTTACAGCTTACAGTTTAATTTTATATTGTTGTTGTTCTTGTTTGAAATCTTTTTATTTTTCCAACTTATTGTAATTGATCTGTACCTTTTTCTCGTTTTTGCACTCTTATTTTGATTTTTTTTTAATTAATTTTTAATTTAGTTGTTTGTCTTTCGTTTTACTTTTTAAATTATGTATCTTTTATCTGCGTTGGGCGCCAATTAATATTTTGCATACGTTTATAATCGTTTATACGATTTTAATTGAAACGATATGCTTGAAATTCAAAATGTGAATATTCAAATTTTATTTTTTTTTTTCTTGATTAAAAAAAGAATACAAATTTTATATTTTCAAATAAAAAATATAACAAGTATTAAAATGAAAAATAGAAAGAATTATAATTGTTATTTAATATAAAAGAATAATAATTATATTATAATAATAATAATAATAATAATAAAATATTAAGAGTTCTAATTAATTTATAAATGTTTAATATTAACTAATATTAACTTACACAACAATCAATCATTGTCAAACGTACAAAAATATTGTTTTTTAAAGGGGTCATGCACAGGTACACCTCTAGATATAATAAATGAATTTCCAGTTGCAGATACTAGCTATGAATTAGCTTGGGATTCATTGCAAAAACGCTTTCATAATGAACGAAAATTAGTGGAGCAAATCTTGGAGCGTTTATTTTCTATACCATCATCCAATGGAATTTTTAAAAACATCAAGGACTTATTAGTTACTACTAGGAACTGCCTAGCCCAGCTCAAGGCTTTAAAAATTGATACATCCACTTGGGACTGTATTCTAGTGTATATGACAACTCAGAAACTCGACATTCAACTTCGTAAGGAGTGGGAGAAATCACTAAATGCCAGTACTACAGTACCAGCAATGTCGACTATGCTTTCGTTTCTAGAAACTGCTTTTAGAACTTTAGAATCTGTAGAAGAAGAAATATATACAAGTGCTAAACCAAGAACAAATGTCTTTTCTAAACCACAGAAAATTCAACCAAAAATAATTCGTGCTCATACGGTTAATATGAACCAAGATGACAACTGTCCATGTTGTTCTAAGAGACATCCTCTTTATAAATGCTTTCGTTTCTCGTCATTATCGTCATCTAAAAAGAAGGAACTGATAAACCAAATAAGATTATGTCGTAATTGTCTTAATGCTGGACACCTTCAATCGGCGTGCAAACTAAAGACTAGATGTCAGATTTGCCAAGAACCTCATCACACTATTATTCATCAAGAGTTTGCTTTACCAGCTGATAACAAATATTCGCCTTCAACCACAATGCAAACTACCACAATAAATCAAATTGACTCGTTCGAGAACCCGTCAACTTCATCGACTCCTCAAATAATTAATGTAAGTACAAACACTTGTAATTCTAAAGAGAAGCAGCTCGTTTCGTCATTACTGCCGAATGCAAAAGTAATCATTAAATCATCAGGTCATATTTTTAATATCAAAGCTCTTCTTGATCAAGGATCTCAAGTGTCATTTATCTCCGAAAATCTAGTTCAATTGCTGAAAGCACATAAGCATAAAACGCATGTAGACATTTCTGGAATTGGAGGGGCGTCTGTTTTCACGGCAAAAGATATGTTCATCTTTCAATTTTCTCCAACTACTATCCACAATTTGAACTTTCCCTATCTGCTATTGTTGTGCCTTGTGTAACTTCATATTTTCCAGATAAAATTGTATCTACCCAATTTCCCAATCTTTCATAATATAAACTTGCAGATCCTAACTTTTTACTTCCTGAAAAAATTGACTTGCTATTAGGTAACGATGTTTACGGAGATTTACTTTTGGGTAGAATGATAAAATATACTGATAGTTTTTTATTGCAAGAAACCTACTTAGGTTGGGTGGTTTCAAGCCCACCTGGTACCTCATCACTTACTCCCCGCGTATCTGTTAATATATATTCATTAGATAACCAGCTTCGTTTATTCTAGGAGCAAGAAGAATTACTGGATAACACTTCTAATATTGATGAAAATGAGCTCTGTGAAAAACTATTTACGGAAACGCATTACCGTGACAACATAGGCCGTTATACTGTAAGTTTACCTTTTAAAAAGCAAATTCAAGCTCAAGAGCTACCACAATTCACTCATACAGATTATAATGCTTTGAAGAGATTGAAACAGTTGGAACATTCTTTCAAAACTAAACCAGTTTTTGAAAGCGAATATAAAACGTTTATGAAAGAGTACGAGTTACTGAACCATATGGAAAACTTAGGTGAATACCCACAAGCAATTCCTATAAATGCATACTTTTTACCACATCATGGAGTTTTACGAGAAAGCAGTTCAACGACCAAATTGCGAGTTGTATTTGATGGCAGTAACCGAAGGCCACCTCAGACATCCATTAATGATGAACTAGCAGCTGGACCAGCTCTACAAAATGACCTTGCTACGATTTTAATGCGATGGAGAAGGCACTATATAAGTTTTACAGCTGACCTTAAAAAGATGTTTAGACAAATTAATGTAAATGAAGAACACCAAAGTTTTCAATGTATTCTCTGGAGAGATGAACAAAGCAAGAAAATTTGTGTTTACAAACTTCGTACCGTTACTTATGGCACAACATCTGCACCATATTTAGCTATTCGTGTTCTTCACCAACTTTCTATGGATGAGAAAAAACATTACCCATTAGCCAGCGAAATACTTTATTCGGATACCTATATCGATGATGTGATTTCCGGTGCTGATACGTTGAGTGCAGCATTACTTTTACAACAACAGCTTATATCTCTTTTACATTCTGGTGGTTTTCATTTGAGAAAATGGAATTCTAATTCAATGGAAGTTTTACACAATGTGCCTAACGAAGATCGTGAGAAGAAAGAATCGTTTCATATTCAGCAATCACAAAATATGTCAAAGACATTAGGAATTTCATGGGATACAATTAGTGATTGTTTCTGCTTTACTATAAATTTTTCTTTTTCAAATCCTATAACTAAAAGTGGTCTACTTTCAGATGCAGCTAAACTATTTGACCCTTTAGGATGGCTAGCACCGACTAGCCTTTTTTAAATATTACTAGCTAAAATTCAATTTCAAAATCTCTGGAAATTGAATCTTAA
Organism: Thelaira solivaga; assembly: GCA_947397855.1. Lineage (NCBI taxonomy): Eukaryota > Metazoa > Arthropoda > Insecta > Diptera > Tachinidae > Thelaira > Thelaira solivaga. The sequence continues at coordinate 28,017,970 of OX377613.1, forward strand.
TTGGAATGATGTACTACCGGAAGAACTTCAAAATAATTGGTTGGAATTTAGAAGTAGTCTAAAAATGCTGGAAAAAATAAGAATACCCAGATGGATAGGATACAAGTCCTCGAGACTTGTCGAATTGATTGCCTTTTGTGACGCCTCAAAGACAGCTTATGCAGCAGTCGTATACTCGCGAATATTGACACATTCAGGCGAAATTTTAGTAAATCTGTTACAATCAAAGACAAAAGTCGCGCCGTTGAAAATTGAAACAATACCCCGTTTAGAACTGTGTGCAGCTACACTGCTTGCTAAGTTAACTTCTAAGATCTACAACAATATTCAGCTAGATATTAAAAGCATCACCTACTGGACCGATAGCAACATAGTACTAGCTTGGCTCAAAAATAAAACTCTTAAACAAGAAATCTACGTTAAAAATCGGGTAGAAATAATTCGCAACATGAGTGACATTAACAAATGGAATTATGTACCATCCGAAGAGAATCCGGCAGATTGTGCATCCAGGGGTTTAATGGCCAAAAAATTAGTAAATCATCACTTGTGGTGGCAAGGACCACCATGGCTAAAATCTTCACCAAATAACTGGCCGCTTATAGAGATAACTAACTCCTTACCAGAAACCGAACTAAAGGTAGCTTCGCTTACTTCATTCGAGAATACTATAGATACGAGTATCTCAATTGGAATTAAGCAAGACGTCATAGCAGAAATATTGATAAAGTTTTCATCTCTTTCAAAAATGATTCGTGTAACTTCATATATTCTTCGTTATTTTTTCAACTTAAAACAAAAAATAAATCACAAAGAAAGGGAATTTGGTTTTCTCAAAACATATGAACTTAATAGAGCTTTAAACAATTTAATTAAATGCACACAATACCAATCGTACAAAACAGAAATTACTTGCTTAAACTTTGAAAAGCCCCTGCCAATCAAAAGTAAAATAAGACAGCTTTACCCTTTTTTGGATGAAATGGAAATCTTAAGAGTTGGTGGTCGTTTACATTATTCACTACTACCATATAAAACGAGACACCCTATATTATTAACAAAACATGACTTACTATCTATATTAATTTTTCAGGATGCTCATGAATACGTGCATTCCAGATGAAAATCGTTTGGACATTAATATTAATCGCTTAACCCGCTGGAAGCTTGTTGAACGAATGAAACAACACTTTTGGGATCGTTGGAAAAAGGAATACATGTGCCGTCTTCAATCCCGTCCTAAATGGAATAAAATTGAGCGGAATGTAAAGAAAGGTGACATAGTATTATTGCTTCATGAAAAAAGTGCTCCTGGCCAATGGCCATTGGCAATAGTTGAAGAACTACATCCTGGTTTCGATGGATTAGTAAGAGTGGTAACTTTATACTGCAATGGCAAAAGAATAAAACGCCCAATCTCCAAAATTAGTTTTTTACCTGTTAATGACGTTTCAACAGATCCTAAAGAATATTAATAATCAAGGAATTAATATTCTTTAGGGGGGGGGGGGGGGGGCGGGGAGAATGTTTGGGAATTTTTCCCCACACGAAATTAAAGTATTGGAAACCCTAACTGACTTCACACTAACTTAATAGCGATTAACTGAATAACACCTTAATGTGAAGTCACTCAATTATATATAAGCTACAACCTCTGCTTACGTATGTATACATTAAGCACATATAAAATATTTTTTTTGTACTATTTTAAAAAGACCTATCGGTAAATTTAATTTTTTTTGCCTGCTGTAATATTTAAAAAAGGTTTTTTATAACAAGAACATTTTGTAATTAACAGAAGATTTACTTCTCAATCTTAAGCGAAAGAGTAAAGAAACTTCTGAAACTAGCGGAATATATTTCTAATTGTACTAAAATGAATTAAATAAATAAAGTACACACATTGGAATATATTAAAAAGTAACGTTTTGTCTACTGAATAACTAAACTCCTACACATCTACACTGTTGCCTTCCAGAAAAATGTCAGACGAGCTCGCCAACCCTTCCAAAGCAAAACTAAAGTATTTTCCTCAGAAAGGTATTTTTTATAATAAAAATTTTTAACTTCAACTGATAAGAATTGTTTTTTCTTAGTTGTTCCAAAGTGTAAATGTTGTGAAGAATTGTCTACGAAATTTGAATCATATAAAGAAGCTGCTCAAAAACAATACAACACCCTAACTGATATTTTGGCGGAGCATAAAGGTCTACTGAAGCGCATTGCTGCTCAAAATGTAGTTGCCACAAATATAATGGGGATTTTCCCCGTTAACACTGAGGAGCAATTAAAGCAAATAAACGTTATTTTAGCTACACAGGGCGACCCATATGTAAGTATTATGACTCGGTTGTGGAAGGCAATCCAACTATTGTTGCGTTGTCAGTTGTTAGAATAATAATTAAGTAAATTTTAGTGACTTCTAGCAACCTAACTAAAATTTAATTGCTATCCACAATTGAGCCATTAAATTTTGCTGCGAAACAACTTGGGTAGACACACAATATAAAATATCTAAATTATATCTTACAGATACGACAAATCAAGTTACTTCTCGCTGGTAGTGCTGAACGCAACTTGCATTTAGTTCTTGGCCAAAGTATTATAATGGATTTTAATGTAGACGGATCGTTCGGAAAAAAAATTATTACGGAGCTTCGGCAATGTTCTAAAGGCTATAATAGGTAAAAATAACATTTTGAATAAGAATTTCATAAACATATGTATGTATTTCCCCTTTTTTTATATTTCAGTGAAAATCCGGATAAAACATTAAGATCAGCTTTTCAGTGCCAAAAGAAAAAGTTTTTTAAACAATCAAGCAGCACCAGAACCAAAAATAAGGAACAAAATTTTAAACGAAGATGATTCTTCTGACTAATATATGTTAAACCATAAACATATGTATCTAAAAGGTTCAGCCAGCCACGAAAAAATGAGCCTATAAATGTTTTTGTTTTATTTAAAACGAAACGAAGTTCCTTTTGTGTAATTTAGCAATAAGAAAAGTTTACCTCAAAAAACACTGTAAAATATTTTATTTTACTTTTAAACATTATTTTAAATAAATGTTTGTACCTGTTTGAACTAAATTAAACTAGAATAGTATTGGTGACATCGTCAATAGGTAATCAGTATAATGTTACTATTGACATTTCCTGCAGGTGGTCTATAGTGAATCAGTACAGTTTTACTACGGACGTTTCCCACAGTGTGGTGATATCGTCAATATTAAGTCAGTACAATCTTACTATTGACATTTTCTCCATATGGTCCCACAAGAAATATATAATCAGTATCGACGCAGTCTACTGGTAGATTTCGTAGGACAAGGCTGTGTTAAATGTCAATAGTAGATAGCATTAGTAACTTGGGGGTCACACGATCAAGTTTTCATTCTATTTTTAAAATTTCTCTCATTTTTTTACCAATACACTCACACTTTATAATTTGCTGAGAGTTTGCTTTCAATTTTTCGTTCAATTGAGTGTTTCAAATTACAGTCAAGAAAACAGCTGACATCAGGTTTTTTATTCCAAATTTGAATTCTTATTCTGCCGCCAGTATTGTTTTGTTTTTTTTTTTTAATATGTTTGTGAACAAATTAAACAAATATAACGACGTTTTGCAGTTCATAGAGATATACAGAAGGCATGAAGTTCTGTGGAACATGAATATTCCTGCATATAGACGGAATAATTTAAAAATTAAAGCATATAACTCTATTGCCGCCGAAACAAAACTGTCGGTGGAAGAGGTTAAAAAAAACATCTTGTTGAAAACTTGCTTTGAAATTGCGTACAGCCTACGTCACAGCTTTCAATTTTTGTGAATTTTGACAAGCAGTATATGTAAATTTCTTGAAAGAGAATTGTAAAAAAATTGATCGTGTGACTGCAGTGTTAGCGAAATGTTTTAAGAAAAAAACACAACCGTTGACACCAAATTTGAGAAGTTTTAGGTCAGCTGATTTTATTTTATTTTTTAATCTTATTTCATTTTAATACAATAATTAACAAAAAACTTATCAAGGCCCAAATATTAATATTGAAATTTCAAGTAATAAGTCTAAATATTAAATTACCATTTTTTTTGGTCACGAAATATTTATGACGTGTCGCCATCTATTAACAAAAAATAAAACTGCCGAAAGCCCACTGAATATACTCTAAATGCAAATGCAACGCTGTCCTTGAAGTGTTTATTAAAATAGTTTTAGTTCTAGAATTTGCTTGATTAAGCATTTTCATTTACCTTGTTGTTCTATACTTGATACACCTAGAAGTGTGCAGTAACTTCTGGAAGTTTGTAAATGGTTCTCGGCTAAGGTAAAGATTTGAAATGTCCGTTACAGTTTGCTTATATAAGGCAATGCTGAGATTGCCAGATGAGTTCAGTTCTGGTTGAGATATTAGACTGTAAACAAGGTGTGTCAAAAAGAATAAAGTGTCGTTGTGACGGTTATAAATAAAGTATGTTTCTACAATAAGTGTTAAGAAAAGAAAACTAATTGTGTTTTTATTTTAAAACAAAGAACTCTAATTAACTAAACTTTTTTATGATAAGGTAAAAACGTAACAGTATCTACTATAAATAATAATAGTGTTATCTTACAGATAAAATATTTTAAACAAATTTCGGACATTTTTCAGATGTTAAGAGAATAATAATGCAATACTTCAAATTCAATATTTTATTATTTAACGATTTTATTTAAATTTTAATTCACGAGCTTTAGGTTTTTAATACAAACGAGTTAAATATTTATTTAGTTTTTTCTTTCGTTATATTTCGCTATTCGTCGGATAGCATCTTCAGAAATTTTTTTTATATTTATAACAACAAAATTTTTATAAACATAAAAAAATCTTATTTTTTATAAATCGAAAAACACCATTTTCAATATTTTTATTATTTCGGAGTTCATTTTATCACGATAAAACCAATTTTGTTTCTTAAATAACATGCGAAATCTTATTTAAAATAAATTAATTCCTGATTTTACACTATGCTTTCAATTTACCGTTGAACTTTTATGAATACGAGTACTTTGCATAAGAATAAAAACAACAGTAATAATTTTTGATGTGTTACTGCTAACGGCATATTTAAAAGAAAGTGAGGAAGCAAACACTGCAAGCAATATTATTAGAACGTATTGATGATTGAAAACACAACAAAAGCAGTGAGTAGATTCATATAAGAAAAAAGGGAATCAACTTCTGTACATCTCTGATGGAAACACACCTTTAATTACACTCCAGATATTTTTTTTATTGAATGAAAAATGTTTTTTTTACTTTGCAGTAAAATATATAATTTTTGAATTGCACTTTATTTTGAAAAATGTAGGTCTGTGTATATTTATGTATTTATTTATATATTTGTATATACAGTATTTTTTGTTTGTATATTATCATTTGTGTATACATATACTCTTTTATAAATTATGAATTATTTATTCTGAAAATATAACTTTTACATATGTATGCAGTATATATATGCTTTTATTGATTTTTGTATATTGTATGTATGTACATATTTACTTAGATTTTGTTTACTTAATGTTTTGTTTGGGTCAAATAATGCAACCTTGTGTTTTCGTTTAAATAAATATACAAAACATGTGGCTGAAATTGTTTTATTTGCTAAAAATATTAAAAAGTAAGAATTTTTATAAAAAATATTGCGCCTCGTTTTAAAAAAAAACAAATGAAAAATATTAAACCAATCAATAATAATAAATAAATATATATATATATGTATGTATATATATATATATATTTTATGTATATAAATAATTTATCTACGAAATTGCACATATGTATGTAAGTATATGGTTTAGAATGGTTGTAATTAATTTAATTAAATAATTATAATAAAAAAGAACAATTTCGAAATAATGATATTACTATAGCTTAAGTTGCCCGACGAAAAAAGCGTTTCAATATGTAGCAGTTTGAAATATGTTTACGTTCGTATGTTTACTTACTTATTTAATATAAATTTTTCTAAATTTAAAAAAAAGAAGTACTAAACTTAAAAAATATGACTCTTTCGACTGCAACTAAAAAAGTTACCAGTTTCTTAAAGCGTGTCAAACAAAAATTAAATTAGTTTTTGGATTTGAAACTTAATTAACAATATTGTTTTTTCTAATTAAATTCAATGCAAATGTCATTATTCATCGCAAAAACACTATTATCATACTAACTCTTTAAGTAATATACACAAAAAATTGGACTATTTAACAAAAGTATTCTGGCATTTAAACATTTTTTCTCATGCTCTATATAGTTTTACATATATTAATATTAACATAATTTTCTTTTGATTCTTTGTGTTTTATATATTATACTAAATTCTTAACTTCAATTAAAGTAAATCAACATAGTTTAGTGTAAATTAAATTGAAAAATTTTACATCGAAATGCCTATAAAGGCCTAGTGTAAGCCTTTAAATTAAATCATAAAAAACAGATTTAAAGAACAGCTCTTGCTTGAGACAACCCAACAAAAAAACGGTTAATTTCGGCTGTGCCGAGCCTTATATACCCTTCACGGTAATGGCCAAGTGAAATAGCAAATATTGATTAAATTGACGTTCTCTATATTCCAATTTTTTTTGTTAGTCTTAAAATAAATAATTAATTTTATCTAAAGACTTTCAAATCAACGGCAAACTAAGTTTCAATAAAATTTCTGTATTCGTAATGCTATTACACACAAAGCATTTAAAATACACACACACATACACATGTTTATATAATACCGATTGCCTGGTCTCGTATTTTCGTGTACACACAATTGACAAACCTGAATGCTAAACTTTTCTGTACGTTGCCTACAGACTTAAGAAGTTGATTTCAACAACTACAGAGACAGACGTACATCGCTAAGTCGGCTCCGCTATTTATAAGAATCCAGAAAAATAATATACTTTAAAAATTGGCACATGTACGGTGTAGAAATTATAAACGGAATCACAAACTTATATACGTATACCCTTCTTACTTACAGTGAAGGGTACAAAAAGCAAAACAGTAGTCATGGTATTTTTCGTTGGTATAGTTTTGAATTTAATGTTCTAAAGAAGTTACTTCTAAGCTATATTTAATGTAGAGTTCTGCTAAAACATAAACTATTCGGAAACTTAGAACTACTCCTTTCTATAACAAGTATGTTAAATTCATCGATGTTTGGAATTCATTAGATTAGTATTCGCTTTGTTTCTTTTTTTGCGGATAAGTATTGACATTTTATACAAGATTTGCTTTAAATTATCGTTTACTTCTTTGCAAAACAAAGCATAATTAAAGTTTTAATGTTTCTTTGCAGTAATAAAAATATAAAACTCATTTCTAAGCAAACATTTTTATTGGAATTTAAATGCGGCTATTTTTACATGCATAATTTTTTTATTTTCTCTCTGCTGTTCATAAATAGGAAAATAGCTAACGGTAGTTGTATAGCAATAACAAAATAATTAATGGTTAGTTAAATAAACGATAACAAAGTTTTCATATACTTCATTTATATATAAAAGACTAGTAGTTAACGTAAACGTAGTAGTTTTATTACAAAAATATTCTAGCAGTGATTACAAGGAATGGTTTAAGAAATAACGAGAAGGAGGTATACTCATACCAGCTCTAGTTAAAATTGATTTAAAAGCAATAAATTGGCTCGGACAAAAACATTACAAAAAACAAATTAGTACTAAAAGAAAAAAATTTTTAATTTTATTAAAACTATTAAAATGTATACAAGTAGTGTTTCTATCAATTTCAGATCAGGGAATGTATTTTCTTAAGAATCATCTTTAAATCGTTAATCAATTATGATTATTTAACCATTTGCTCAAAATGATATTAAAGACTAATTTTAATTTAAAAAACATTATTAAAACATAACGTCATTTTAGCTTTTTCTAAATGATTTACACAGAAAACAAAAACCTCAATTTATTAAAACATTTCTTTTTCGGACCTTAATTGCTAAGTGAATCTAATTGGCATATAGCGAGGCAGTAAACAAATGTATCTTAACATTCTTCAATGATTTCCTGTTTTTGTTTTGTTCTCAGATAACGCTCCAAAACATTAATATAAATAAATAAAATAAAAAATTCAGAAAATGCTTTTTAAAACCTTTAAAAAAGCAATAATATTCTATCTATAAAATAGAACTACTCTAAAGAATATATAGAAGTACGAGTAGGTCTGAAATTATGATCTTTAAATAAATGTGTAGTATAAGATAGCAAATTTGGGAGGCGGGTGATTGTTGTAGGCGTAGTCTACATTTTAAAATTTAAATAAAAACTATAAAATTTCGTTTCAAAATAAATAATTAACATTGTTTTATAAAATATTGTACGTCATCTGTATAGTATATCGCTTATTTAATTTATGAATGACATAACTCAAAGAACGTGTTTATTGAATTAATAATGGTTTTTTCTTCAAATCTTACTCTGTAAAAATATATGAATCGTATGTACATAAACATAAAAGTTTTTTGTTGTTAAATGCGTTTTCTATAAAATTACCTCTCTTGAGTTATGACACTATTGAAATAAACGAGCGGTACTGATTATAATTTAAATTAAATACATATGCGAGTTTACGCATTTACCAAAAATATGTTTAAGAAAGTCTTACAAGATAAATTATTAGTGGTTTTAGGAGGGTGGAGTGTAAAATGAGAATTTTCCTTTTTTTTTTGCTTTAGAAATGTTATTTAAGTAAGCTTTTTCCCAATATGTTGATAGTTTTTAGAGTCGTTTAGGACTTCTTGAGGTTTTGTTTGTTTACCAAAGCCTGTAGCTTGTGCAATTGACTAAGTAGGCTGGAATTAGAATCTTCTAGATTTTTGACACGTTTTTTATAATCGTTGTTTTCGTTAACTAATATTTCAACTTTACGTTCTAATTGGTCCATGTATTCTTTTTTCTTACGTCTACTTTCTTGGGCGGAAATCTAAAAACAAGAGAAAAAGAAAATAAAAAAATAAAATAAAATTGTGTTCCTAGAGGCAAATTACGGCATTTGACATTGATCGAAATTTACATTTCCAATCTATTGAAATTTCGATCGCCCAGATTTTTCTTTGCTATTTTTGCAAAGAATAACATGTGAAAAGTTTCGTACTTGAAAATTTTTATAATACAATCAAACCTGTTCTTGTGCGGTAAATAGGGACCGCAGAAAAAAACCGCACGCAAAAAAATATTCAGAAACTTCACAAATAGCTATAAGAAATAATTTTATTAAAGAATTTTTTTATGCGGTAAAGAAGCCGCATACAAAAAGTCTCACTTAGAAAGTTATAATTACGTCTGTTCAGTAACTAAAAATTGTTACAAATTTGTAACAATTGTTACTGAAAAGTATTCAGTAACTCAAAAAATTTGCAAGGAGAGAGCGTCAAAAGAGAGAGAGAAAAAGAATTGAGACAAAAAAATTCTTGCAAATTTTTATTGGTAAAATTTGTACTTGCAAGAATTGTTCAAACAGCTGTTTTGTGTTTATGTTTACAAATCAAGTTTTCTAAAAGAAGTTTAAAACAAAAATATTTTGTAAAATTTCAGAAAATTTAAGTAAATATAAACTTTTAAGGCTAAAAAATGTGTTAAAACAATAAGAAATCAATTTTAGTTTAACTAAGGATAAACAGCACCAAAATAAAATGTCGGAAGACAGAATGAAAGTTAGAAGATATTGCATGTATATGTATGTGTATTTATATATTACAAATACAACTTCAACTTGCAAGTTTTGACTGGTAAAGTGCTCATTTACTTTTTAACATTTTTGAGAGCTATTTTGCAAAATTCCCTTTTACTCTCTCGTTGCTAGTTTTTCCTAGTTAAATAAATATTCTTTTTCTTCTTTCTTCTAATGTTTTGTAGCTAGTAGTATTCTTACTTGAATAAGTTTTTTGGCCTTATGGGCTTTATTATTACATTTATGAATGAATAAGCACAAAAACAGGTTTGACTGTATGTGTTAAAGAGCTGCGCAATCGTATCAATTTTTATTTCAAATAAATATATTTATATTTATGCATAGTACGTTTCTTAGTTTCACTTAACACTTACCTTATTTTTGATTTTTCTTCTAATTTTCTTAAGTGACTTTTCTTCCGTTTTCGTTAAAGGTAGCTTCTGTGGTATGGGATAGCCTTCTGCTAATAAAGTGCGTTTCTCTTCCTCAGTTAGGAGCAGAGTACCTGTAGAACCTTTCTGTAAGTTGCAAAATTTAAAAATAAATTAAATTTCGATTTATATTTTTTCATCAAATGGTCGAATTTTAATTAGAAAATACTTACTGGCTGTGAGCTAATCAAAGGAGTATGTATGGGCTGACGGGTAGAGCTTCCGCCACCATTTGTATGTCGTCCCAAGCTAACATTAGAACTTGAGCTAGAGGTAGTAGATGCGGCTGAATTGTTGGTGTTACGCCTAATAGAGGTAACTGACAGTACACCGCTAGTTGGTTGTAAGGTAGACCTCATTGCAGTAGTTGTGGTGGTAGTGGTGGCGGCAGATGTTGAAGAGGTAGGCGATTGCGGTGAAAGCAAATGTTCGGGCGAAAGATTACCCTCAGAGCCATCGCTGGAATGTGAAGAGGGCGGTGTTAGGGGCAAACCATACGTATTAAGATTTGTTTTTGTTGTAGAAGGACTTGAAGTTACAAACGTATCGGTAGTTGTTACACTTCCTTCAGATTTAATGCTTATTTTCGGTATTATAACACTGTGGTTGTTTGAGTTTACTATAAAAGGTTGTGACTTTAGTAGGTTTTGTGAGGAGGACGTAAGTTGCAGGCATCCATCCTAAGAAAGATTATAGAAAAAACACAAACAATTAAAATTTACCTATAGTGTATAACAAATTTTTTTTCCGTTTACCTTATGTTCGAAAAAGAGATCGGAACTTGTAAAGGCAGCCATATTGGCCATGGTAAGGCTTAGAGTGGAATTTGTATTATTGGTCTCATCTACTCCTTCTGGGCTGGAAGAGCAGCTAGAATCGGGAGATAGAGGTTCATTTTTAATGCAGGATTCATCGATTTCAATATCTGAACAAATATCGGGAGATTGACTATCTTCCCTCGAGGAAACACTCGATGCACAAGTATCCATTATGCAAGCTAAATCATGAGGTAGATATTGTTGTTGCTGTTGTTTCGTTTGAAATTGTTCTTGTATTTGTAAGGCAGATTGTTGCGTGTGATGCTTGACCAATAATTTGGCATCCGTGGAGGTGTTTAAATTCTGACAACTATCCAGTTGTCGAAAATTGAGCGTTATAGGTGCGGTTGTGGCAATTTTGCAGAGACCAGTATACATACTCGAGGAATGGCTGTTATTTGAAAACAAGGTGGGGTTTGATTGACTCGTTATGGCTGAAACTGCCGACGAACTTCTTGGATTAAAAGTTAAGTCCCCCGTTATACTTGATGTGGATATAGGCATGGATGTGCTACTGGCCATTTGTGAGCAGGTGGTGATCGTTAGACATCTTGGATCTATGGTTGCTGTACTAAGAGACCTAATATTGCTGGTAGCAGTTTTAAGGGAAATGGCGGGATAACATTCGTCTTCCATATCTAAAAGTTTAACAGAGCAAACGATTTATTTAATTCTTCACGTTTCATTCGATAAATAGCATACGCTAGTTGGAGTACTAGATGTTGTCATAAGAAGAAGGAAAAATATTACAAAACACACGCCAAACATCACGAATGGCCTACGTAAACATTTGTGTAAATATTTTTAACATTTCTAACCTTTATTTACTCAAATGTTTTATGTTGTTTTTTTTACTTATATCACCGAGTGTACTCAGTGCTTATATATTTTCTTTTTAGCAAAATTGTATTATACAACAACATAACAACAAAATTTTATTATTTTAAGCCTATTTTCGCTCTCAGCCCTATCTTGTTTTGTTTTTAAAATCATCTTGTTTGTTTGCGTTTCTACCTAAGTTTATTATTTCAAAAACAAATATTATTTTACTTTTTATTATAATTATCTCTTTTCAAGTTCATTAAGTGATAAAACGAGTTATAAAAATATACGCATGTACTTTTGTTTTATTTGGCTTTAATTTAAAAAAATTAAAAATTTGGTAAGCAAAATTAGCTGTAAAAACCGACGTGTCGGTAAAATACACTTTGGTTCTACGTCAAAGAAAAAAAAAATAAGGTGATGTCTTTAAAAAAAATTGTTGTATTGATATTGCATTGGCTCCTCCATATTTCCTCATTTCTTTGCAGAAAATAAATTTGAATTGCTTTCTTCATCCACACCAGCGCCACTTTTCTATTTTTTTACAATAAATTGTACATAAAAAAATTTATTTTTAAACAAAGTTCTAATAGCTTACCAGCGCACAGTGGCTCGTTTTGACATTTTACGTTGCAAAAATCATAACTTTAAAAGCAATGAAAGCATTTTAAAAATTTAAAAACTTGTTGAAAGAAAACATTTTTGGCTTTAAAATGGTGTATAATGTATGTTCCCACAGCCACAGTGTGCTCCAAAAATCTCAGTCAAATTTAAAATATGTTTTTGTTTTACATTTTATATGTTTAACTTACGAGTATATTAGATTTTTTATTTGTATCAAAAACTCATATTTTTGAAATACTTTAAGCACTAAAAACTTAGCAATAAATATTTTGTTAGTTTTTCATATAAAACTCTCTTTTGATGGCGGTTAAATATTTTAATTATTCTGCTAGTTAATTCATCCACATTGGAAACATTTTCGAACTAAAATTATATTCTTCCAAGTCCTGTGCTCTGACATGTCTTCGTGATAAACCTTTTTATTATATATACCTCGATACCAGTGATTTGAGCAGTCACCTCATCATTATCAAAAAATGATCTGGCCGTATCACCATCATTTCTACTTGCATATCCATACTTTGGATAGTTTAATTTGAGTTTTTTAAAAAAATTAATTTTGTATGATTTGTTTTCTTATATTCTGCTTTTCTTTTGGTAGTGCATTCTCGTGAAAAGTTTCTTCTCCCAGTGGTATTATATATGTATGCCAGCTTCAAAATTAACTCCATGCACCTTATTCTAGCATGGAATGTAGAAATTCCATCACTGTTTGAATCATTAAAATTTTGAAAGTTCGTATTTTCATTCAAAACTTTACCATCAATAATTGTAAGATAAAATTTATAGCTGGCAGTAACAAATTTTGGATTATTTATTTCAAAAACAGAAGGAAGAAGTTTATCAATTTAATTTTTTTTATTGGTTACTGTAGACTTGATTATTCCTGAAGACTCCTTTGAATATTGAAATAATATTAGATGGCAAAAAATGGACTGATGATGGGAGGGGATTTTTATAGTACTCTGAGTTGTCATGTCAATTGTAGCTGTTACTTGTATGTAAGCACTTTGACCGGATGATCCATCACAACCCCAATTATTAAGTAATGTGAGCTTTTCCGGAAGTAGTGCTGCCTTTGCTTCAGGTACAATTTGAATTAGACGTCTCGCAGTATCAGCTTCAGTTATCTCTAACCCGATCGGAATTGCTTCTTTTTTTGCAGTAGTAATTTTACGGTATGAAGGAGTTTCGTAAAATAAAATATTTTTGCTTTGACAACCCCAAGTCGATAAATAATGCTAAGGTCTCGTCTAAAGTGTACTTGGTAAGGAAAGCATTTGGTGGCGTAGATATTCCATCTAACCAAGCGGAATTTTTTGTATTGAAATTTTCGTTTGTTCGACTAAAGAAATGCTTGCCATTTTTCCTTCAGAAAAATATAATGAAGCTTAGTTTTCAGATTTCAGATTTTTTCTTCTTCTGTGAAAATGTGTTTACTCTTTGTTTAACAGCCAATTTAAATGTACCCACGTCATCCGAGCTTTTCAATAACTCACAGCTCTTTTAAAATTAATTATTCTGAGTAAGAAATTCCCACTCAGTATAATAAAACTTTCGCCTATAGCAAACACAATTTAAATAATGACTATAAATAGTTTTTTTATCTTATTTATTTGTTTGACTTAAGACGACTTGTCGCTGACCTTGCTTTCTAAAGAATAAACATAAGGCATAAAATACCGATAAGCCAAAATTACCAGTTGATCTTGTTCTATGTCTTTGATTGTTTTTGGGAAATGCAGTCAGTGATTTATTTTATTTATTACTGAAAAATTGTGAGTAGTATTTATAGATTTTGTAGGAGTGGCATAATGTGTCAGCACTTATTTTATGGTGCCAGAATTTTTTTTAACGTTTTTTAAATCTTGGCGAAATCTTTATTAAATTAAAAGTTATAGCACTTTAAACAAGAAAGTCATATACAAAAACACAATACTACGTATATTGATCTTAATAACGAGGTTGTGACAGTTTTTTTCTTCTTGCAGGTGAACGCGCAGGATTGGGCAACCAAGTTAACATAAATTATTTAGTGTATGGAACAATCAAAGTGTGTATGTAATATTTCCCGTACCTCCGTGTAACTTTTTTAGTTCTACTCTATTTAATTTCCAATAACTTTCACGAATGAACATCTTACGCATAACCAAATGAATATTAGCCAGATTGGCTGTTGTACTGTGTATTTGGTTGTCAATAAAATTTGACAGTTGCCACAGCAATAATTGCCAACATAATGCTCGTGTGGTTGGGGGGCTAAGACAATTCTTCTTCAGTACAAAAAGTTGAAATGTACTCATATAATATATCAAATGAAAAATGCAATCCATATGCCACGAACAATTACTGTCTCAGAACTATTAACTTTCCTATTTTTTGCTGGGTTGATGCTCTATCTTCTAAGTATCATTACAGAATTATACAAGGTATTGACAGTAAAACAGCGTAAATCTCCTGCTATCTTTAGTAAATGTCAAAATTTGTTTGCGTCCGATTTTTTATAAATATTTATACATAGAAAATGTAAGTGCATGAGTGTATTATATTATTATGTTTGACACTTAGGAGAAACGATACGCCTGTTGTTGTTCCATTTTAATTCTGCCATGCTAAAGCTGCCCATACACGTATGATTTGTGTGTCTGATTTTTGATTTGTTGGATGTGTATGGCGCTGTTAGCAAACATGTCAGAATGAGTATGAAAATTTTCAATTACAATAAATTTGTTGGATGTTAATGGGCTGGTACGCGAGCATTCGTCATTTTTTTATTTTAGTGTGCTACGAGACGTCAGTGTGTGTATCGCGGAGATGGCGAGCAAAGAATTTTTAACAGAATCTATTGAAATTTTAAAAGAGCAAACTGCCATTTGGCAAACAAAAAGTGACGTTTATAAGGACAGAACTGCAAAACAAAATAGTTGGGAAAAACTATTATAAAAGTATAAAGAAGTAGACAAAAGAGCTACAATAGAAACAGTGAAAAAAAAATTAATAAATTTACATGTGAACGCTTATTTCTTTTTAAAAGCCATTTACTTCTTTTCTTGTTTAGTACACAAAAAAATAAGCAAAAGAGAAATGCGTCGTTCGCTTTGCAATTCATGTTTACTCGTCGGCGTTTTTGTAATTCTGATTTGTTTAATGTTAGTGGTGTTCATGCTCTCAACAAATCCGTGCACACAAATCATACGTGTATGGACAGCTTAAGGCCCAGTTTTCGACATTGTATTTAAATGTTATTTATCTTTAAGTAGCATTCTACTTCAAGGTTAAATAATACTTAAATGGCCAACATTACCCATTTAAAGTCTATGTAAATTACCATATGATTTTGGTAGTTTTTGTTGTTGCAGACAACAAATATTTTTGGCTATTGATAAATTTTTTTTATTTTTGCTGAAGAAAACAATAGAAACTCATCTTTTTTTAGATTTTATTTTTCACTATTCATCACATTTTTTTTCTCTGAACAGCTGTGTTTCATTGAATGTCGATAATTTCATCGTACTGGCAACTTTTTGTCGTACTTCAATAAAAACTGAAACTTTATTTAAATACAACTTAAATTTAAATAACAATTAGTTAATTGCATATTTAAATACGAAGTTAAAAATTGCTCTTAAGTACTTAACGCAAAAAATGGCAGTGCAAGATATTTTCATCCTAAGTCCCCATTTACATTATGGACATTTCTTGCCGGATATTTTTTCAATTTTTTTTTGTTATTTCCTAAACCGTTTAAAATAATGTCCAGATAGAAATTTGTTCGATTCTTTTTTCCATTTATTTTCGTGACGTGCTTAATTGACTTGTATGAAAATTAATTAAAAAGAACTTTTGAAGCAAACCAAATTAAATTAATAAAAAATAAATACATTTTAAAAATTGATTTCGATAAAAATATGGGCAAATTAATACAGTGTATAAAAATGAAATGAAGCAACAAGACGATTATTACGAAAATTTGAAAATAGAGACAAAAAATGTCTAGTAAAGACGGCCGTGTACTACACATCTTGCGTATTTGCCCCCTCGCCTACAAACTTCGTCTGTCCGGACAGAAATGTCCATAATGTAGCTGGGGACTTACCACGCCGATATTAAAAAGTTTTTTTTAAGTATAAGTCCAGTCAGTAAAAGTGAGACTAAATTTATTACTTTTTATTTTTAATTTGACGATTTCTTCTATCATCTTTCTTACATTTTCTATAATGTTCCATAAATTTTGCCTTTGTTGTCTTTCTAGATTTTGGAGCTCCAAAACCCTGAGTTTTTAGTTATATTCTTAGTTCTGTAGATGTTGTAAAAAAGGAAAATTATAAATTGTCAAGTCACTAACGCTCGAATATTTTTAGTTATCGTTTACAATCGTTTTATTTTTTATTTTTTCAACTTTATTATATAAATCTAAATAAATATTATGAATGTGATATTATAATTAACCTACGTTAAGGTGACTGAGAGCTTAGCCAACTCGGTCGAGGGATGGACAGTTCTGGAAGATTATACTTTCCAGATCAGAGCGAGGATGAATTCTGCTCCGGGACTGAGAAAAAGAACCACATGCAAATGGAATGGGGCCAGTCTGAACCATGATATTTTCCTGTCCAGTTTCGACGAAGCTCCGATGCAACAGGCTACGAATGAGGCTAACTTTCTGGCAGATGCCATGATGCAGCGCATAGACCAAAGGTGCAACGCGTCAATTACCCGGGTGACGCAACATCCGAGGAAACGGAGTGTGTACTGGTGGACAGCAGAAATCGCTGAACTCAGGCGATCTTGCCTCCGCAACAGAAGGAAATATACCAGAGCTAGACGAAGAGGCGAGGCACTGTTGGAAGCTGCAGATTTCAAGCAATCCAGAAAAGAGCTGAAACAGGCAATTATCGCTAGCAAAAAGACAAAATAGGAAGAACTCCGGAACGATCTGAATAGATATCCATGGGGGCCTGGCTACAAGATCGTAACAAAGAAATTAGGTGCAAACTCTGCCGCTCCTAACTTGGCCAGCGAGGACATTGAGAATATTGTTGAGGATTTGTTCCCAACACATCTTCCACTCCAAGAGGAACAGGAGACTCAAGAGGGTGAGGTACCCACGCCCTTTACTGAAGAAGAGTTGAAGGCTGCGATAAAAAATATCAAATGTGGTAAAGCTCCGGGACCGGATAGAATACCAGCTGAGGTAATCAAGCTCTTGGTGGAAAACCGATCGGATGAGATGCTCGAAATTTATAATGCTTGCATGACTCAAAGAATCTTTCCCAGACAATGGAAGATACAGAAGCTCATTTTAATTGGGAAGGGAAGAGGGGATCCAAAGCAACCGTCATCATACCGCATTCTCTGCATGCTGGAAAACTATTAGAGAAATTAGTGAAACGTAGATTGGCAGAGTCTATTAGAATAGCTGGAGGACTGTCGGAACGACAGTACGGATTCCGACCTGGCAGGTCGAAGTTTGGTGCCATCGGAGATGTAGTGAGACACTTCGAGTATGCACAGAGTAGACGCTATTACCCGAAACGTATAATAGGCTTGGTTACCCTTGATGTACGGAATGCTTTCAACAGCCTGCAATGGGAGGATGTTATGAAAGCACTACGGGAAAGATATCGCAGCCCCGACTATCTACTGGGAATTCTTCGGAGTTACCTGCAAGACCGCAAACTTCTCTATGACGCAGCAGACGAGCAGAGAGTGAGGGCGATCACATCCGATGCGGCACAGGGATCCATTCTAGGTCCTGATCTATGGAATCTGACCTATGACGAGATACTAGGTTTGGAAATGCCAGAGGATACGCACCTCGTGGGATATGCAGATGACATAGCAGCGGTCATCTCTGCACGAAATATGGAGGATGTCAGAAGGAAGATTAACCAAGTCATGATAAGGACGCGAATCTGGCTTGAAGATCATGGGTTGCAGCTTGCCACAAACAAAACTGAGAAATGACACGGGCCCAGATACCTCTCGAAGTTACCATGCAGATAGGCAATATGTCTCTGTTAACGCAGAGGGCGGTGAGATACTTGGGTGTGAAACTTGATAGCAGGCTCACATATTGGGCCCAAATACAACATGCGGCTGTCAGGGCAGCGAAGGTGAACGGTATGCTGAGCAGATTAATGTCGAATGTAGGCGGCTCAATACAGAGCAAGAGAAAACTGATCATGGCAACAACGAACTCTATACTTTTGTATGGCAGTGAAATTTTGGGAGATGCTCTAAGGGCAAAGAGCAAGTATAAAATACTAAAGGCGGTACAGCGCACAGCGGCATTAAGAACTGTCTCAGCCTACCGCACGGTTTCGGGAGCTGCAGTTTTTGTGATCAGCGGTGAGATACCCGTTGACCTGATGGCACGTGAACGGAGAACTGCGTGGAACATGAAAGAACGTGGACGGAGTTTTGGCAGAACAGATGGGATGCGGCAGATAGACGGCTAGGCTAATTCCCAATATAGACGTATGGTTGCAGAGAGAATTTGGGGAGGTGAACTACTTCATCACCTAACTACTTTCGGGTCACGGATACTTCCGAAAGTATCTTTATCGCATGGGTAAAGTAAGAAATCCAGTCTGTATTTATTGCGAAACAATGGACGAGGACGCTGAACATACATTTTTTCACTGTAGCAGATGGCACTTTGAGAGAAACAGTGTGAGGGAGCAAATCGGAGATTTTACTCCTACCAACATAGTAGACAGAATGGTAGAGGGCGTTGACAATTGGAACGCTATTAAGAATTATGTCGAATGCATCCTGCGTACAAAGAAGAGAGATTTTTATATGCATCAAGACGCACCAACAGAAGCAGGAGTTTCTTAAGAAGTAAGCAGCACTACGCTGACTTAAAATATAGTGGACTCAGACGTGGGTAGATTGTGAATAGTCCTCTCTAGGACGGAGATTCTGGGCCTTCCCGAAGTAATGTAGAGAGCCGTGCTGGGAAGGATCCTCCCCAGAAAAGGAGGAGAGAGTGTTTTAGTGGGAATACCACATGATGCAGGGACGACGGTCACTGTAAATGCGAAAGCATTTTCAACCCTACCTCACTCACCCACGCCACCAATGGTTTTTTAAAAATTGTTTTATTCTCTCCAAAACAAAACTCATTTTATTTTTGATTCCGTTGGCTTTTAATAATAAGTGTAATAGAGTAGCTATCTGTTTTCTTTTGTTAATAATTTTTGTACATGGTGTGACAACTTTTCATAAAGAGTAATAATAAAAATAATAAAAACTTCATTAATCTAACCAAAATCTTCAAATCTATTAATTTTTTCTTTCGTGCATAAATATTATAAAATAAAAACAAATCTAGTGTTGACCATTATAGGTAATGCGCACTACATCTTTATTGCTATTATTACTCACCATCCATTTTAGTATGGAGACTGTGTGGTGAATCTGGCAGAGAATCTCCATCACTGTTTAAGCTGTAGGAATGTTCCGATTTTATTGGTAGTGTGCCATTTAATAGAGCATCCGATATTAATTTGTCATTCAATATAACAGCAGCATCTTTTACATCTCGTTCTAAAAACCAATCTTGCATATCACTATCAGTCGACAATTTTAATGAATCGGTCTGGAAATGCAAACAAAACAAAACATACATACGTATGTATATCCGTTATATACAAATTAAAATAATTAAAAAATACATGTGTATGTATGTATGAGTATATAATAAAAGCAATATGATAAAAACTATTAAAATTATTAGAAAATTGCATTTTCATGTACAACCTTCATAAGAGCCCAATGCAAAAAAAGAAAGATATTTAACAATGTATTTGTATTTCAAGTTTTTTATCGTCCCAAATACCCATTTGTTTCTTTTTTTATTTTTTTTTTTAATTAAAAAAAAACATACTTGCGTAAAATTTTTTAGTTTGAGTATAACGTTTTGTAAGTATCTTATCAATTACTTTAGCTACATCTAGATACACATGTGAGGCTTTTTAGTTCTTATTAATACAGGGTGGGCCAAAAGAAACCAAGGGGTGTAAAAGTTTAATAATTTTATTTTTATTAACTTTTTTTTATTTTTTCTTTCAGATAATATAATATACAAAATGGAAATTTTTTTACACTAAGTATGAAAAATGATGTCTCTTAAATGACCACCGTTTTCAGCTTCGCACTGATGGGCTCTTTTTAGAGCATTTTCCATAACATCTTTCAAAACTTGTGGCTGTAGCGTTCGAATTTCTGCAACAATGTTTGCCTTGAGTTCAAGGATTGTCTCTGGCTTGTTCACATACACTCGCTCCTTCAAAAAACCCCAAAGAAAATAGTCGGGTGCTGTCAAATCTGGCGATCGCGCTGGCCAAATAATTTCCGAATTTCGAGAAATTATTCGCTCTCCAAAAATTTGACTTAAAAGTGCCATTGTGTTTCGGACAGTATGGGCAGTGGCTCCGTCCTGCTGAAACCACATACCAGGTCTGTTTTCAAGAGCAGGACGTAAAAAATTTTCTATCATAAAACGATACCGCTCTCCATTTACGGTTACAGCACTTCCATCTTCATTCTCGAAGAAGTAGGGCGCAATGACATTTTCCGATGTGATCCCACACCATACTGTACACCTGATGGGGTGCAATTGGCGTTGATGAATGGCTCTTGGATTTTCAGAACTCCAGAACCTACAGTTCTGCTTGTTAACAAAGCCATTCAAATGAAAATGAGCGTTAAAATAATTGATCTCTGGTTTAAATAATAAAATTCTATTGTTCTGGTTTTCTGTTCAGTTGTGAACCTCTCCATTATAAATTCTCCAAGTGTTGTCTATATAATCTGAAAGAAAAAATAAAAAAAAATTAATAAACAAAAAAGTTATTAAACTTTTACACCCCTTGGTTTCTTTTGGCCCACCCTGTATATATGAGCCTTAACAATTATTTTTTATTATTACTTTTACGTTAACGAGAAGAAAATTTTTTTAATGAAATGTTGTATTTTTCAAGGTCAACAAAACAAATAAATTTTTTCAGTTCTTTCTTGCTGTGTAAGAATAAAAATAGCATCTTTCTTCTACTTTTGTAATACTAAATGGCATAAGTGAATTTTTTAATGAATTAATATATTTAAAACATTCGAGTGATGGTAACCTTTAAAATTTTATTATGAAAGTAGCTATTTACTTTTACCCGCTCTCGCCCGGTCCTTTACTCTATGACAAATTCAGAACAATCTGTTAAAATATTGATTAGGAAATTTAGTAGTTGTGGAAAAGTAAGCATGAGCGGGATAAAATTTCTTTCTTGAAATGTAGAGGTTATATATCCAAAATTTCAGAGAAATACATTGAAAAGAAATATTTAAATAGGGAAACAAACAGAAAAATATTATTAATTATATAGACGATAGATGTAGAATATTATGAACAATTTCAATGCTATTGTTTCAAGAAGTGGGCATGGTAATTACAAATGTATTTATGTATGTACTCGTATGTGCTAAATTTTGGAGAAATCCGTTGAAAATCAAAATTTTAATTATTAAAAGGCCCAAAGGCCACTTTTTGGCGTATAAAAATCACTTGTTTGCTTTTGTTTGTTTTTTTTTTTTTGTTCAATGAGTAAAACAAAATGCAAGGATTTGTGCCAATTAATTTTGTATTTGTTTTGTTCATGAGTAAATCAGAGTTCGAGAAGAAATAAAATATTTCATATGCATATGTGTGTTTTGGCACTTTTGAATTTAGCTTGTTTTTATTTTCATTCATTTGTTTTCTTGCTGCATATGTTAAGTAATTGGTACTTTTTTTACTATGTACCAATACAAATTCAAAATAAATCAGTATAAATGTTTGCAGTACTTTGTTTTTTACTCTGAAAAACTACAAAATGAAACAAATATAAACGTTTCGTTTTGTTTCTTTACGAACTTCGCTTTAAACTATTATTTCTTTCTCTGACTCCTGTCCCAGCTATTTTAATTTTCCGCTCTCCCCTCAGTCTTCTTCGGTAATTCCAGGATTTCTATTCATATAATAAAAGTAATTTAGGTATAACAATTGATACAACCCAAATTCGTTCACTTGTTTTTGGGTCACACCAGAATTCAACAGTACGAGGAGAATATTTACATAAGTATCTTTAATTTGTATATTGAATTTATTCCTATCGTTATACACTTCGCTATAAGTAAGAAGGTGATAAATAAGCTTGTAATTCTGTTAGTAATTTTTACACCGTAAATGGGCCACCCTATAAAGCATATATATTCTGGATCCTTATAAGTAGCGGATTCGAATCAACGATGTCCATGTGTCTATGTAGTCGTTGAAAAAACTTTCTGAAGTCCCTAGACAATGTACAGAAAAATTTAGCATGCCAATCAGTCAGTTGTCGTTGTCGTCAGCCGGATCGGCTACGAGTACAAAGCCGCGACTACCTCAAATTCTTGTTACCACTTTTTGAGTGTCGTTTTTGCGATTTTGCCTAAACAGTCATAATTTCTGTGTAAAAAATCAAAACAAAGTTCAGTGCACGTCGCGGAAATTTAAAAAATAAAAATGGAGGAAAAAAATTTGTTCATTAATTTTTTACAGTTCTTCATCCAAATTGCTTTTTTTATTGCTAGTGCCAATGCAATAGCACTAAAAACTTTTTTATTATATTATTTTAGTTATAGAATAAAAGTGTTTTACCGAAGCAAAATGTATTATTTAATATTAGAAATTAATTGTAAGATTAAATTTTTTAACGACCACAGGTAACTTTGACCACTACCATCAATCTGCAAGGTACTCACTGTACCGTGTACATTACCATTTTTTGACATTTATCAAGATTTCATTTTCATTATAAAAATAAAGGGTATTTATTTTTATTAATTTTAAAATATAAATTTTATTTTTTAAATTTGGTGGGCTTAATTTAATTTTCTTCTAAACTCCAGCACTTTTTTGTCATCGAAATATTATATTTTTATAGTGTGCCCTGTAGATTGATGGTTGCTAACCTATCAATCTGAGGATCGCGGATTTGTTCCTAATCATACACAACGGGAACCAACGGTCAAATATACCAGAACTCTTTAATAAATTTAATCTTAAAATTAATTTTTAATTTTTTTCGGCGTATTAATAATAAAATCACAGTTACATCAGCAGGTAGTAACAAGATTTCGCAAGACTTTAGAAAAAGCTTAGTCACGTACAATAATTTTTTTTGCTTGCGAAATCTACTCAAAATCAAGTAGATTTCGTTCGAAATCTCGCAGCCGAAGTTTGTATTCATACACTGATTAAAATAGACTTAAACCGTTTTCAAAAATAACGTATTATGTATAAGAAATAAACACAAGAAAAAATTTCCTTCTCCAAAAGAAATATTAAAACCTGATAAACCAAATGAATTTTATTTAATTTTTTCTTTACAAAAAACAACGTACATAATGTGTACGAGTATTATTTATGTAGGTACGTATATATATATATTTTTAATTTTAGTAATCATTGCAATTTATCGCGAATTATTTTTCTTTCATTTTCTGGCAAGCCTTTTTTGCAACAAAAACTTGTTTGAAAATATCTTTCACATTCTTTTGACTTTATACCTGACTAATTTGTTAAAGTACGAATATTTTTTTTAAGATTTTTTTATAGACAAGAAAAGTGTATGATTTTGAACAAAATTAGTTCAAATTAACTAAAAACTCGTTTGGTTTTGTTTTATAAAATAATTTTTTTTTCTTTAAGCAAATTTTTGGAAATGATTGTGAAATTTTTATTAGAGGTGTTTGTTTGTTTGTTGTTATGTATTTCATTTGTTTTAAAGGAATGCAATATCAAAGCTTTAGCAAGCAATCGCAAAATTAAATTAATAAAAATGATAACTTAACTTTCTTTATTTTAAAATTTAGTTGTGTGCTGCAGTTAAAAAAAAAAACTTATTCTAAAAAGAATTACATATAATTTATTACTCCACAGTCACTCACTAACTTACCTGACTTTCAAAATTTTATGAACCTGCCATGGTGTAAGAAAACCTGGTGAAACTGAATTATTATGAATCCTGCATAATTGAAGCCCCTCCTGTAAAATGTGAAGAGACATCAATGTTTTGAAGAGAGGTCAACGGAAACAAATTATTTTTTTTTCGCTCTAGCTCACTTCTTGATATCAACCACTGGAAATAACTGTTAACAGGACGGGCTTAAAAAGCAATAACAAAATATATGGGCTTTTTGTAATGTTCAAATTTTTTATTTTTGAAGTTACCTGGTTTTCTTATACCATGGAACCTATATACATACACACAAGTGATGTTGGCTAAAAATGTCGCCAAGTAGCCAGCTACTTAATTATTTTAGAAGGGGCAGCAGCAATTGCTTAGGAATGTAAATACGTAGCTGTTGGTTATAGAAGGACATAAGTCAGTGGTGCCACGTTAAAATTTGTAATATGTGTAAGAATAAAATTATTTATTTAAGCTCACAAAAAAAAACATAAGCACACATTCATTTGTGTATATACTGATGTAAAAGCAATTCGATTCATTTCTCTACCACCTTTTGATTGTCAAATAAAATGAAATATTTTCAAACGCTCATTTTTTATTATACTGGCAGCACTAAATTGTTCATTGCCGCCGACAAAAAGAGAAATTAACCTAAGTCATGGACAGCTACAACAATGGCTGTGTAGCCATGTAGCCGTGCTGTCTTGAAAATAATAATTTCATTGTAAACGCATGTATTCTATTTTGACAGGTTGTAATAGGTAGCCTGCTGTCTCGAATTCTTTAATGTATTGCTCAATATTAACAGTGATGTAAACAAATTATAAGCAAGCCCAGTACTCGAATACCTTTTATATTTTCGTTACTAAAATTAATTTTTATAAAAATTTTTCTTTTAATATGCGCAAATTTTTTTTGTTTTTTGCTTTTAATAAAACATATTAGTTTTTTGCACAGAATTTAAAAATAATTATATACGAGGTATGATCAAAAAATAACCGTTATTTTAAATTTTCGTGAGGTACGTATGTTCGATTTTCGCATTTTTTTTAAATGTTGGTACACATGTCTGTTATTTATGTTTAAAAATATCAGCCATTTTGGATTGTCAGCTTGTTTTTGACAGATAAAAAGGTTAGTCGTGTTTTGGTGTGCTCTTCGATTTTTTACTATTTCAAAAAATGGATTAAAGAAACTGTATTAAGTTTTGCGTAAAAAATTAAATTAAATGTGCAAGAACTGTGTTGACTGTGGCGTTTGGCGAGTCTACTATGAGCAGAACACAAGTTCAATTGTGATATAAACGGTTTAAGGAAGGCCGAGAAGATGTCAATGACGATGCTCGTCCTGGTCGCCCGAGCACGTCAACAACCGATGAAAACATTGAAGCAGTGAAGAAAATGATTTTGGATAATCGAGAGGTTGCTGATGATGTTGGCATATCGTTCGGCTCATGCCAAGCAATTTTTACGAATGTTTTAGGATGAAACGTGCGGCAGCGAAGATTGTTCCAAAATTGCTGAATTTTGACCAAACAAATCGTCGGTTGTTCGTAAGTTTTTAGCCAAAAACAACACCGTAATCATGCCTCAGCCACCGTATTCACCGGACTTGGCACCCGCTGACTTTTCCTCTTCCCAAAACTGAAGACACCGATGAAAGGAAAGCGTTTTGCTACGATTGAGGAGATAAAAGAAAAATCGAAGCAGGAGCTGTTGGCGATACCAAAAAGCGCATTTCAGAAGTGTTTCGAGGATTGGAAAAAACGCAGGCATAAGTGTATTATATCTGAGGGGGAATACTTTAAAAGGGACAAGATAGTTATTGATGAATAAATAAATACTTTTTGAAAAAATTGAAAATTATTTTTTGCTTTCGCCTAGCAACGCATTAGTCCACGACATAAATTTTGAGTATTTCATAGTGATAATTAAAAATGAAAAGAGTTGCCAGACAGAAATGCAAAACAATTTAATGTTGGATGTTGAATACAAACTTTAATTTTCAGTTTATTTTACGAAAAGTCTGTGAGCATGGTGTACGAAAACCAGGTGAGAAGCCAGCTCGTTCTGTCAAAAACTATAAGATATCAAAGTGCTAAAGAAAGATCAAAAGAGGAAACAAATTTTTTGTTTCATTCTAGCACACTTCTTGATCTTTTGTAATGTTGTTATTTTTGTATTTTTGAAGTTAGCTGGTTTTATTTTACCATGACTGTCAGCGTGTAAAGACAAAAGCTATGCAAAAATAATAAAATTCTCCAATTTCTAAAATAAAATGGTACGTATATAATAACGTACTCTAAAAAAGTTGAAATTCGTGAGAGAGTGACAGTTTTCCATTTAATGATAGCTCTATTGACCTAAAAAGCTTTGTTAAAAATACGAAACAATTTGATAGTATTTATTACAACATCTACATTTTTGTAGCCTTGACTGTAAGTAAGAATTGTATATACAAGTTCCGAACACCCAATAAAGTATATATATTCTGGATGGTTATAAATAGCGAAGTCGAATAAGCGATATCCGTCTATGATGATATGCTGTCTTCAGGTTACCATTGAAATTCAACAAAATCAGACCATAAATTGGGTTATGTGAGAGGAGCTGTATGCTGTAAAAAGTAGTATCAAAAATCTGTCAACTTTTCTAAGCCTCTCGCATAATGTATAATCGCATTAAATATATTAATTACTAAATTTTTTTTTAATTTAAATAAAGTTTAAGCAAAACTTATATCGAACATAGTATTTATGTACGTACATAAAGATAAAAAATGTGTTGTACAAAATAAAAAATAATAATTGTAAGAAATAAATAGCCATGGAATATTATGAGGAAAACAATAAATTTAAAATAACCCAACACAATTCTGGAATAAACACAAATAAAGATTATTATTTTGTTAAGCTTTTGATTTCTAAACAAAATTATTAAATATTCAAACTCAAGTGCTATTGTAGACAAACCCTATGTTTGTTTTATTATTATTTTTGTTTTCATATACATACTCTTTAACTACAGTTCAATAGTACCCAAAGGGAGAAGAGAAGAATAAAAATAAATTATTTTTGTTCAATATTGAAATGTGGGTCGGGAAGTTTGTTTATTTAGTTCAATTCTTAATGAATTTTTTGTTTGAACATTTGAATCTTTTTTGATGCTATTAACAAATAATTCTTGTTTAGTGGATAATTTTTTCAATGTAAAGGTTCTAATGTTTGCCAACAAATGTTGGGAGTAATCTACTGAAGATTCAGAGTAGCGTCTGATGAAGTGGTCCATATAGATATGCTATCTCCTTAGGTACTTATTGTACTGAAGAAATAGCTCCACGAAATCATGAGGAAAACAATATATTAAAAAAAAAAATAAAAAAAAAGCACAATGCTGGAATAAGAACATATAAAGATTAATATTTTGTCAAAATTTTGAATTCCAAATAAATTTATTAAATATTTGTTCTTTATGTAATAATTTCTATTTGTTCTTTATATTATACCAAAATTATTATACCGGTTTCGACTTGCATAATTGTATATTTTATTTTTGCTCTTCTTTATTTTTGTTCTGTTACCTGCAGTCACCCTGATTAATTTATATTTTTTAGGAAGAAGTAAGTTGTTCCTAATTTTTTGTATTTTTTATAAGAATTGCTAAATTTTGGTTAATAAATACTCAAAATAACTGCATATTTGTTCGTACGTTTACAAAAACACATTCATACATACTTATTATGAAAGAGAGGGTTTATTGAACTTTAAGCGTTATTTTATTTACGCTCGGTTGCTGTTAAAACATTAGAATGGAAGTGGGAAGAGCACTGTAAGTGGCCGTTAGAAAAAGTTTTAATTTTTTTTTTTTTTTTGCCATTCGTATTACACAACCATAAAATAAAAACTACAAAATAAGAGAGGAAAGTGGTGGTCGGTTGTTAATGACTAACTATTGTTCACATTTCTGACTGCAAACAAAAAGATTGTCAAGTGTGTTTGCTTGATTGTATCTGTGTAAAACTTCTTGACCATGATCAGTATGTAAGTATTAGTTAAAAGTCTGACAACATCATAGAGTCGTTTGTTTGTTAAATTCAAAATGCTTGAAATTACTCAAAAATACTTGCAATTTAAAAAATTTTAATTTTGTTGTAAATTAATTGAACAGAAATATGCCAAAAGCCCAAAACCTATTTTAAAAAAATGCTTTTTATTGGGCTGTCTGATGATTTTAGCTTAAAATTTTAGAAATAGCAAAATTAATTAAATCCCTTTAACTCCAATTTGTAGGTATAAAGCTCAAAACTTGTAAATTTATAGTGTTTTTACACTGCAGCACATCTTAGAGGATTGCGTGGAAGATGTTGAAAATGAAAAAAAAATGTTTACGCTCACAACATCTACCATCTAGTCTTGGGCATAATCGTTTATTTCACTGAATCGTTCAGATTTTTCAAATCACCTAAATGATCTAGATCATTTTAATCGTTCATTTCGGACACTTTAATAACAAACTTATGACTTTCATTCATTGTATTTTTTTATACACCGTAATAGGTTTATAATTATTATTACAACTTATTATTGAATTTAAGCATATGTGATTTTAAATTAACTATCAATTTTTTATGTTTAAGTCTACAATAAAATTTTGCTACATTTTAACTAAAATAAATTTTAGTTATTTTAATCCTAAACAGTAAAAGTTAGTAAACGATGAACGAAATAATTTAAAAAAATTGAAACGTCCGAATCGTTCAATTTGCTGGATCGTTCATATGAACTAGGTCGGACATGACCGCCACAACCCTACTACCATCAACTAAACTTAAAAAAATAAAATAAAAAAGACGCAAAATTTTTGGAAACAAAAAAATATATAAAAATGAAAAATCATTCATTATTGGATTAAGTGTTGCTTTGCAAGATCAAATCCATTTGGCTTGCAAATATAAATTTTTATTTTGTTTAATATGTGTACACTGTACATACTTATGTATAAATAAATATGCCATTATTCTAGTGATGAGACAGGAACACTCTTGGAAAGATGTTGATTTTTATACCCTTCACTGTAAGTAAGAAGGGTATATACATATAACTTTGTGATTCCGTTTGTAATTTCTACACCCTACATGGGACACCCTATAAAGTATATATATTCTGGATCCTTATAAGTAGCGGAATCGATTTAGCGATGTCCGTCTGTCTGTCTGTCTGTCCATGTAGTCGTTGAAAACAACTTTCAGAAGAATCTAGACCACATACAGAAAAGTATAGCATACCAAACGGTCAGTTGTTGCTGTAAGACTATTGCTATTGAAATTCAGCCAGATCTATCTATAACTGACGCAGCTATGAGTCAAAAACCGAAACTACCTCTATTTTTGACCATTTTTTGAGTGGGTTTTTTGCCTATTTTGTCTAAACGAAGACACGGACAAAAAAATGTGGTATGCAGTTTTGTTTGAAATATAAATCATAATATCTGTGCTAAAAATTAAAGCAATCGGTCTACAAATGGCCGAGGAATATCAAAAATGCAACCGAAATTTTAGATTTTCATAAATTATGGCTTTGTTTTTATGCGATTTTTATCTAAGCTGAAAAAAGTAGTACGCGGTCTTTTTAAACATCATATTCATAGTATCCTAACCAAAACTCAGCTGGATGGGTCCATAAATGGCGGAGCTATGAGTCAAAAATTGCGATTACCTTTATTTTTTAATATTTTTGGTGCGTTTCTTGCGTAATTTGTCTAAACTACAAGACGGACAAACAAACTTGGTATAAAGTTTTATTACAAATAATAATTGACATGTCTGTGCAAAAAATCAGAAAAATCGGTCCACAAATGGACCAGAAAAATCAAAAAATACAGCCGAAATTTTAGATTTTCAATAAGTTTTGCTTTGCTTTTTGCGTTTTTTATCTAAAGTATAAAAATATTAGTAAAAAGTTTTTTCAGATATCATATTCATAGCATAGGGACCAAAATTCAGCTAAATCGGTCCATAAATGGCTGAGCTATGAGTCCAAGATCGCGACTACCTCTATTTTTTTACCATTTTCGGTGAGTTTTTTGCGTAATTTGTCTAAACTACAAGACGGACAATAAAACGTAGTACGCAGTTTTATTACAAATAATAGTCGTAATGTCTGTGAACAAAATGAGATAGATCGGTCCACAAATGGACCAGAAAAATCAAAAATACAACCGGCATTTCACATTTTCATTAATTTTTGTTTTGTTTTTGCTTAGCTTTTGCTTTTGCTTTGTTTTTTTTTGCTTTGTACACACAAACACGAAACCTAAAAAGTGTATGTGTGTGGTTTTTATTGCCTTGAGTACAATAGGATTACGAATGCAGACATCTTTATGAAAGAGAGTGCATTAGATCTTTCCCGATAATTAGTCATTTAATTATAATTAATAATTTAAATAAATATGTTTGGCTTAAAATTTTTTACAAAAATTTGCAAAATTAAATGAAATTTAATATCTTTCTTAGAATTTCTTTTTTTATTAATTTAAAAATTGAGTGCCTGCAGACATTTTATTGCTTTTAAAAATGAGGTTCTCAGAAAGGATTGTTTCTTAGAACTCGTTAATTTTAGTCGTATTATAAAAATTTATTTTTTTTATAGATTTTCGCTACAATAATAAATAAATAAATTTTTCAAATTTAATACGACCTCAAGTTGAACAAAGTATGCGTTTCAGTTACATACCTACTTTTTTTCAAGTGAGTGAATATAAACATGGTTAGTTAAATATGTTTTCACGTAATTCCTTATGTTTTTTAGTATTTGTAAATATCTTTTCAGTATTTTTGACATACTAAGATACAAATGTGCAAAAATACGTTGATTTCTCTAATAGATTGCAAACGAACCATAGAATATTACGGGTTGGTTCACATATCATTTGAAACAAGAGGTCATCACCAAATTTGTAATCACCCAAGTACTCAGAAAAATTTTTCCATTATTTTTAAAAAATTTATGAAATTCCCTCATACCCCAGTACTCTTCTTCTGAGGGATTTTTGGGCAGGAAAATTACTAAAATTAAAAAGGAATTAAATCTGTAGGCTCTAAACTTTCTGGAAGTGCTTTAACATTTTCTGAAAAATTCGTAGTTTTTATTTTATGATGCAAAACGGAAACTGCCAAAATCCTTGAGTTCAACAGTACTGGGGTGTATGGAAATTTCAAAAAAAATTTAAAAATAGTCCAAAATAACTCTGAGTATTTTGGCGGTAGACTAAAAATCTAGACAGTCTCCTCTTTAAAATGATATATGTCTTATATCACAATATTTAATGGTTCGTCGGCAAGTTCCTAAAATCACTTAGAGCAACAGCACTGGGGTATATGGAAATTTAAAAATAATCCAAAGTTACTTCCTAACGAACCATAGAAGATTACGAGATAAGATGTATATCATTTTAAAAGAGAGGTCGTCTAGATTTGTAACCTATCTTCTAAGTACTCAGAAAAAACTTTACATTATTTTTAAAAATTTTTTAATTTCCCTACTACCCCAGTACTCATACTCTGAGGAATTTTTATCATTCCTCATTTTGGCAACAGAAACTTACTGAAACCAAACTGAAATGAAATTTGTAAGTTCTACGCTTTCTGGAAGTGTTTTAACATTTACTTGAAATTTCGTAATTTTTTTATTCTATGATGCAAAACGGAAATTGCCTAAACCCTTCAGAGCAACAGCACTGGAGTATATGAAAATTTAAAAAAATGAAAAAAATTTTAAAATATCCAAAGTAATATATGAATATTTGATTGGTTGGTTACAAATATAGACGATCTCCGCTAAACTATTGCTTAAAACATTTAATATTTAGTGACCTAAGACGTATTTGATAAATAAGCCATTAATTCTGAAAATATTTACAAATACTAAAAAACTTCGGGTTTTACATTAAAACATATTTAACGCGGCATGTTTATCTTCACTCATTTAATTTTTTCTATGGTTTTGCTATTAATGAAGAATGTGGAAAGTGAAAAATATTAATATTTCGCTAACACAAGACTTGGCACTGCCGAATTTAACTTGTTTCTACATGCATTTTATATGGGAAGATGTTGTCATCTCATCAAATAGATGGTAGATGTTAAATGTGCTCTAGTGTAAAAACACTATTAGGAAACAGATTATCAAATCTATGTTGTTCGTCTAGAAAAATTTTCATTTAAGATTACGCAGATATTAGCAATACTGTAGCACGAATCCCATATATATACTTTTAACTTCAATTAAGTATTTAGTTAAAAAATGTTCAAGCTACATATCTTACAGCCTATGAATTCCACCAATATTGGTCTGTAGGAACAATTAAAATTTCCATAAGCTTGATGGCTGCGATTTGTAGTTGTGAAATATAGAAAATAACCATTACTTAACATCAGTCTTCACTAACAATAAATATGTATGTCGACGTATTTATATTGTTGCATCCAATGTTTTTGACAACTTATTTTCATACTTTACAATATATGTATGTATGTCGTAATAATTGCCAACACATTTTCGTTAGTAATACTGCGAACATAAAACGTCAAATTCTGCTGTTAATTTAAAAAGTGGACGTCAACTAATTAATTGCACATAGATTATGTAGTATATGCAATTAAAAGTGGAAAATAAGAATTTTAATACATTTTATGCTAATTTCTAGTCGCAAAACTTAAAATTTGGGTTTATATTATAAGTTTTGTTTTTTTTTACTAAAACCTAAATAGTGAAATTCAACCACCACGTATTAGTTTTATAGAAATTAAATTAAATTTTAATTATAAGGCAGAGATACTTCTTTAACTACACCTAATTCTCTTTTTAGACAATTATTTTAGCACGAATTTGATTTAACACGAGTTAAAAAGAAAAAGAAATTCTCATTTTACATGAATATTTTTTTGTCTTAACACGATTTTTAAACAATTTAGAGTTAATAATTCAGAAATAATTTCACAAGATGATGAACAAAATTATTCTGGTGATGATACTGATATTTATTTCCTCCAAGTTTAATTTATTTTTTATAACACATATAATGAATGAATTAAAATGTGTAAGCACTAAATGAATGAACTGAACCATAACAAGAATTATTTAATAATTCGTGTAAAAAGAGAGTTAGGTGTATTTATGAATTTATCTATGGCAAAAATTGAACAAATTCTATATAAAGAAAATTTGTTTTCTGCTTGTAAGCTATACATAATTTTGTTTTCCAACAGATTTTTATGAAATTTAAAATAAATAAAGTCTATACTCCAAGCCTGGTCGCCAGGTTCATTTGCACTGGAATAACTTAAATGGATTTTTAAATGGTTAAAATCTAATTTTTCAATAGATTTCCTTGAAACTTAAATCATGCGCTCTCTTTACGCTAAGATTTCTAACTTTCAAAAATGAAATGTAAAAGAAAAAATCTTTTTATACAATTAAATATTTAATAGTTTTTCACACTGAAAGTAAAATTCCGAATTTAACATTAAAGTGCACATAAGAAACACACATATCTATATTATGCTTGAAAAAGTCATCACACTATCTATACATATAAGAGTAATGTTACTGACTGACTGACTTATCATCACTGCCCAGCCCAAATGGCTAAAGCTACGAACTTGAAATTCGGTGAGCACGTTTCTGTCACAATGTGTAGGATGAATAAGAAGGGATTTTTGGTAAAATATGTACCCCTTTTTACTACTATTTCTAAATATATACTTTTATGTAAATTGATGCAGCATATAAACATTTTATTACTAATTTGTAACACTCAATAAAAAATAATGTTAAATTTTTTTTTTCAAGTGTGAAAAAAAGTACCAAAAGGGAAAATAATGATTGGTACTTTAAATTTAAGCAAGCCTAGAGTTATGACAATAGAATTAAACAGTACTGAATGAAATAAATAATTGGGTCATTATGGTACTTTTTATACATTTTAATGGTACTTTTTGATTTTTTAATGTAAACGAACCTGGCAGTACGATATTAGGCTCAAACGGTCCTAAGCAAAGTGAAAAATGTTTAAGGGGACAAATGGTACTTTTTATTACTTTTGTACTTATTGATATTTTATTATTAAGAAATCTAAAAGTACGAGACTTGGCTCAAATGATTTGAACCAAGGTGGGATACCATAAATGAGACACAATGGTACTTTTTATTGATTTTATTGGTACTTTTTGAGTTTTTAATACTAACAACACTAGAACTTTGAGATTGGTGTCACACGCTATTGAGCAAAGTAAAAATGGTTAAGAAGCAGAACAGTACGTTTTATTGATTTGTATGGTACAATTTAATTTTTTAATATTAACGAACCGAAAACCATTAGACTGAACTTAAACGGCTAAGAACAATGTGAAAAATAATTAAGAGGAGAAAATGGTACTTTTCATTTATGTACTATAATGTAACTTTTTGATTTTTTAACGTTTCCAAATATAGAACTATCAGATCGACCTCGAACAGTACTCAGTAAATAAAAAAAGAATAAGCTGACAAAATTGTACTTTTTACATACTTTGATGATACCTTTTGATTTTATTTGTATTAAAAAACTTAGAACTGAAATTAAATGGTCAATGGCTTAACAGAAGCTTGTGATTTTTCTCGAACATATTTCATCTGTCATTTTTGACAAAACTGTATACTAAATATATTTTTTTGTCAATTTTATATTTAAGCGCAGAAACGACTCGGAAAAATTTTCAAAAATGATGGTAGTCGCAGTTTTATATCGTTTATATACAGACAGATATCGTTAATTAGATAAGGATTCAGAATATATATACTTTATAGGGTATATGTACTGCGTATACACATACATATAATATAGATATGAGCTGTTATATTGGATTGTGGTATAAGTCCTACTTTTCAAGTTTCGAGATATATTTAAAAATATTGGCAAATGTTAATCTATTCGATTGAAGTTTTTCACACTGTACAACCTTTCAATTTTATTGTGATATAATAATTATTGTAATTATTTAAGTAAATAAACGATTGTTTGAATACAAATAACACATTTTATACAAAATGAAAACGAGTAAATTGAAGTCCACATTTTTACAGACATTAACCTTACTCAAATAAATTTTTAATGTAAAAATACTAACTAAAATTAAAACATTTAAATACATTAGTAACCAATTTGATTAAGAATTAATTTCAGTTATATTAAAAAACTTGACATAATTAAACAAATATAAATTAGTTCGTTAAAATACCAAAAACTAAAAAAATATATATATTTCAAACTTATTTATCCTTTAATGTCAAAATAGCGAAGTATTCATGGTAAATATGTAGTACGCAGGATAGTAAACTCATCATATCGCTGTATTTTTCTTTTGTAATAGATCTTGAAGTTCAAATAGTGGTAATGTTCTGTGAATTGAATCGTTTAAAAAAAATAAAAAATTGTTAAAACAGGCAAAATAGCTATTTGGTGTTCTGCAAAAAATTAGTTTTGATATCATTCGAAACTTCAAACTTAACTAAGCTTGAACTTTAACGTCGAGTCAAGTTTTTGTGTTATAAAACTACCTAACATTCACTATAAGAAATATGTGATAGAAAGACACTTTGACTAATACTTTTAATTCTTTTCATTTTTTTGACATTTATTTCATCCATCACACGTACACAAAAAATTCTATCACATTTTTCACAATGCTCTTAAAAACTTGGTAGAAACTTTATTCTACGCTGTGCTAAATATTTCTATCAACACTGCCAGTAAAATGACAGGTTAATTGAGTGTCACCGTTTTTGTAGGGTTGTTTGCTTCTGTCACAAAGTGGTTGTTGTCGAACTAATCTTCATACCTGGAGTGAGAGGGTTTTTTAAATAAATTTTTTTAACTTAAATGTATTAAATTGTAAGTCATTTTTCTAATACGAATAAGAAAGGCTTAAAGTTATATATCTTAAATACTTTTTTCATATTTTTTTAGTCTTTATTACAATTATAAGCGATTCGATTTACTTTGGTCAAGTTTGTTTATTCGGTTATAAGACGAATAAAATTATGTGATAAAGGTTTAGAGAATACCAAAAAATGTGAATTCGTTTTAAAACAAATTTTTTTTGAATTCGGTTTAGAAACAGGGCTCATGATAAATTTGCTTAGATTTTTTTTAACTTCTTTGTTTGCCAAATAAAAAGTTTATATAACTTTGTTATTCCGTTTATAATTTGTACACCGTACATGGGGCACCCTATAAAGTACAAATATTCTGAATTTTTATAAATATCGGATTCGAATAATTCATGTCCGTCTGTCTGTTCGTGTGGTCGTTGAAATGACATTTATGAAGTTCCTAGACAACGTTCAGAAAAGTTTAGCATATCAATCTGCCAGTTGTTTCTGTCTTTCAGTTGCTTTTGAAATTCAGTCGGATTGGTTCATAAATGGTGGAGTTATGAGTTAAAAACCTCGTATTTTTTTAATTTGGGTGCGTTTTTTGCGTAATTTGTCTAATATATTATGCAAAACGGACAAAAAAATATCAAAAATAACAGTAGTAATGTCTGTGCAAAAAAAAACCAAACTATCGGTCCACAATTGACACGAGAAAAACTAAAAATACAACCGAAATTTTAGATTTTCATTCATATTTGTTTTGTTTTTGCTTTGTGTGTGTGTTTTTTTTTGTGCTTTCTTTATTTATTGTTGAAATTTTTACGCAATGCTTGTGCACACAAACACGAAACCTGTTTGGTCGGTCTTTATGCAACCGTGTGTCTTTTGAATACATTGACCCCCAGTTTTTGACTTCGTATTTAAATCGAGAATTAGTTGATTGTCGTTTTGAACTTAAGTGGCACATAAATACAGTTTCAGTTTTTCAGTCTTAAATGATTGTTCTTATTTTTTTTTTGACAAAAATGTGGCAGCATCATGAATTATTAAAAATTAATGATCATTATCCAAAAAAACAGCTGTGTCAGCAAAAAAAAGTGATAATAAAAAAGTAAGAAAATATTTTGAAAATGAAAAAAAAACAACATTAAATCAAATGAAAAGAACTGAAAATTTTTTTTCAGTTGAAGTTGACTTTTTATTATCTGCTGTAAAAAATTACAGAAGCATAATTGAAAACATTATTATTACTTTTGTTTTATTATATTTATTAAATTAAACACAATAACCTTTTTTTATACGAGATACACAAAAAAAAACTCAAAATCATATGCTTAATATGTGCAACTTAAGTGGACTTTAAATGCCCAAGATTGGCCACTTAAATATGATTTAAGTTTAAAGTTAGAAACTCAATTTTGTATCTAAATGGAACTTAAAGTTCAAAAGACACTTAAGTGCGAAGTCAAATACTGGGCATGAGTAATACCATTACGAATAGAGACAGAGAATATTTTTTGATTTTTGCCGTTAATTTGAATTTCTTTACTGATGTTAAAATTTAATTAAATAATACTTGGCTTAAATAATTTTTACAAATGTTAGCAAAATTAAATTAAATTATATTTTTTTTGCATTCCTATTGGATATCTCTTTCTTAGATTATTTTTTTAAAAATTGAGGGCCTGCAGATATTTTATTGATTTGAAAAATAAGGTTCTCAGAAAGGATTTTTTCTTTAGTTTCTTGAATTGAAATTAATTATTTATTTTAGGATAAATTAAAAAAGAGGTATTCAAAGAAAATTTATTTTTTATCAATATCTGTAATTTTTTTATTTTTATATAAGTTTTTATTTGTAAGTTTATTTGACTTTTTTTTTATTGAAAAGGCTATTTTAATATTATAAGTTTGTGGTCGTACTATAAAAATTTATTTTTATATCCATATTTTGCTTCAACAACAAAAAACTTCTCATTATTTTTTGTATCTACACTATAATATTGGTAATAGAATGAAAAAAATTTCAATTAAATTTTTTCAACGAAACAATTACGTTTTTGTTTTTACTTTTTATCATCAACATTTGAAACTTTTTTCATATTTTTGACATATTGATTTTACATTATTATATTTTCTCATTTGATTTGATTTTTTTACAAGTCTTGTCCTTGTAGCCAGGAAGTATAAGAAACGTCAGAACATATTCTGTTATTGCTCAGCTCTGGCAACACGTAGAATGTGCTTCCTAGACAGTGAGACGCTGGTCTCAGAAAACCTAGGTATGATGAACTCTACAACAATCAGACTTGTGGTTTGGATCTGAGCTGCACAATAAATCTTAAAGATTTTGGTACGATTATGAAAATAACATTGCAATTAATGCAAAAACGTCAACAATTAATTAATAAAGTTCTTAATAAAAATATTTAAGACAACCCTGTAGTCCTATTGCTAAAAACATGAACAAATTTAAAAGCAATTAGTTTTCGACCAATCCTACTCCTTTCTAGATTAGTCCACACATGCTTTCCATTTTTTGTAGGTTTTTATGCACATCTAATTTATGTACATATACATTATTATGGATCAGAGTTGGAAAATAAACAAATCGAAACGCTTACATTCGTTTCGTTTGTAGTTTTCAAAGACTAAAACAAAAAAGGAGACGATGGTGCGCAAAATCCAATCGTTTTACTTGTTTTTTTTTTGTGACATTGTTGCTTAAATCGTTTTATTTTTTCATTGACTTTGCAGCAAACGTTTATCAAACCTTTTGATTCTTTTTCATACCCTGGTATTGAGATCCATGTTAACAAAAACATGCAATCAACTTGTGTATGTACATGCTTATGTATAGATGTATTTGGTTACAGTTATTTTTTTACCTTTTTCCCCCTTCGTTTTTACCTTTTACCAGTATTTACTTATATACGAGTACGTATGTTTGTACAGGTGCGTATGTACATACATACATAAATACCATGTATGCCTGTGTGTGAATAAAATTTATTCAATAAATTAATAATAAAAATTTGGTAAGAATTTCTTTTACTTTTGATTTGGTGTAGCAGAGACAAGGATAGAGAGGGAGAGAATAACAGAGTGGAGAATTCGTGTGAAATATTAAATATTTTTTTGTGGCATTTGTTTAAAAGTTTCATTTCTTTCGTAACAACAATTCTTTTTGGTTTTGCTCAACTGAAATGTGTTCTAAGTTGAGTTTTACTGTCGCTGCTGTTGTTTGTGTAATTGAGTGCATAACTGTTAAAATTAAACACACAAACTACAATGAACAAAATATACTGTTACTTAAACAGCAACTACATACATATGTACTTACATATATATGTACACACACGCCAACAACAGGTAGTAAATAGCAACAGATAATAATTATGTCAACATTTCAAATGCATTTTTTTGAGGCAGGTTTTAGTTGCTTTGCTAATCTTGTTTGTTGGTATTTTTAATAGTTGTAACAATTTTTTTTCAAGGATGTTGGTAAAAGAAAAAACTCTAGCAACGTATATAATATATATTTCAAGTATTAAATTGATTGTTAATAATTTATGTATGTTTGTAAGTGTGTACATATGTATACTTGCTGCTATCGATAATTATTAGTGTTACAACTATTACACCATTAATAAGTATTTCAAAAATACAAACTTTTAAAAACATGCTGCTTTGAAAATAATTAAAGAAAAGATAGAGGTGTAGATTTTGAAAAATATGCTTAGTTTTCAATCAAATTTTCATTATCTGCATATGGTATGTACATATGTATACCGGTGGTCCGAGAATAAAAATAAAAGGCGAATTAATTTTTATGCAAGTTGTAAAAATTTTGTAACTTTGGCAACTTGTTATACATAAATATAAAAAGTGAACGACTGAATTCACCGTTCGGGAAAATGTATAGTTCCATTCAAAACGAAAAATTGCAATTCATTCAAAAGTTTCTTTTAATTTTTTTGTG
This sequence comes from Thelaira solivaga, assembly GCA_947397855.1. Taxonomy (NCBI): domain Eukaryota; kingdom Metazoa; phylum Arthropoda; class Insecta; order Diptera; family Tachinidae; genus Thelaira; species Thelaira solivaga. The sequence continues at coordinate 28,058,279 of OX377613.1, forward strand.
GTATGAAATTTGTAAATTTTTATTTATTTGTGCAGAATTTATGATTCTAAAAATTTAATTTTTTTAAATGAACTAATTTTTCCGATTCAAATTATACATTTACATAAATAAATTTTAAAATTTTGGAATATAACAGCTGCGCCACTTTATATAGATCCTAGACTTGTGCTCCGTAGTTCATTTTAGTGAGCGCTCTTCTTAGTTCAGAAACTAAAAAGGAATAGTTCGTTCATTTGATCTTTTGTATCTTTATCACTTATACTTTTGATTGTCATTGAACGTTCTTTATTATGAAAAATGATATCGAATAGGGGTTGAAAGAAATTTTTTACGAAAATAGAAATCAAAACAACAAAACAAAGTTAAAAAAAATTTTAAATTTAGTTTTCGATTTCTTTTTTATAATGTAATCCAAAAAGTACTTTAGTCACTATGGCCGGAAAAAAAATTAAGGTTTAATTTTAAAATTTTAACTTAAGCTTTTTAGCACGCATAATACATTTTCTCTTCTTCAGTTTATTTGTTTTAAAATTTAAATACCATTTTTGTAAAAGAAAATAATTTGCAACTTTCGTTCCTTCGTCATTGTTTTCGTTTAAGTTTAGTTCGTTCGTTCATTTATAAGTCGTTCATTAAAAAAAGAGCAAGAAATGAACTATAGAAATTCAAAATACGAACTAGTTCGTTCATATCAAATTAGTGAATTGTACAATGTGAATAGTTCGTTCGTGTCGCTTATAGGAATTTTACACTGTGTGTTTTTATTGGATTTCTATAGAGTAAAATTAAATGGTATTCAATTAGCTGTCGAAAAATCTTATTGAAAATCTTCTTATTACATTTTGTTGCTACTCTGTATTATTAGAAATAGAGTTTGATTTATTTTTTTATCATGAAAAGAACCATACAATTGTGAAATTTTTATCCATATTTATGCATATTGTTTTACACTATCATACTTCCTCATTTTATTTAATTTTTTGACAAGTCGGTTTACTAACTACAAGGTAACAGTGAGAAAACAAAAAAAAAATTATTTTACCTTTGGGAGGTCAGAATTATATACATACATGTACTCGTAGTTTTAGAATTATGTGAATGTAGTTGTGAAAAGCACAATTAACATATAAAATAAACCAAAGCACTTGAGAAAAATATTAAAATAATAATTTAAGAAAAAATATTATCACTGCCTTAAGCAAAATTTTAAAATAAATTTTATAGGGTCCGCCAAATAACTTTTTTTTTTGAAAATGCTATAAAAACATCGAGTGTAGCTTCGGCTGTGTGGCACGTAGCGCCATCCTGTTGAAACCAAATGTTGCCAATATCCTCCTCTTCAATGTTTGTTAACAAAAATTCATTCAACATGGCCCGATAACGATCGCCATTGACTAACGGCCACTCCTTGCTCATTTTCGAATAAAAATGGCCCAATTATGCCTCTTGACCAAAATCCGCACCAAACAGTGACTCGTTTTGGGTGCGTCGGCTTTTCAATGTATGCGTGCGGGTTTTCTGTGCCCCAAATGCGACAATTTTGCTTGTTTACATACCCGCCAAGATCAAAATGAGCTTCTTTTGGAAAGATGATTTTTTTTTTGGCAAAATCGTAAGTCGGTCGGAGGCCCACTTAGCGAAGCGAAAACACAACCATATTCTTTCAGCGGAAGGATAAAACTAATTATCTGTCAAATCAGACATGTGCTAAGTGTTACCATTCACGAAATAAGCACTAGTTGAAAAAAAACGTTCGATGGCGGACCCTATATTTATAACAGACATACTCGTACATATATTCATATCAAATTCGGCCTTACTGAAGCTAAAACTCCAAACTTCCAAACTTTTCAGCATAAAGATTCAGAAAAACTTAACAAAGCCAATTTCTTTAAATTGAATTAAAATTATTTTAGAAAGTTTTTGCCAGCATTTTTTAAAGAATATTTTATTTATTTACTGCACACTATTATTATGTGTGTAAGTAAAATATATACTTAAATAATAATATTTATTTTAACTAACAATTCACTGTTAAGTACAGTACACAGTTTTTGTTTCTCAAAAAAGGTACGTTATGTGATTAATTAATTATAATTTATTATTCTAATAGTTAAACGTTAATAGTTTATTTTTGATTAAGTGGTACTAATAAAACTAATTTTTATTAGCAGCAATAGTATTCTTCTCATTTTAGTGCCATAGAATGTTGTTTATCTGAAAGAAATTAATATAATTTTTTTCATAGTTTCTCGGTAAAATGAGCCAACAAATTATACTAATTACACTTGGAGGTAAGTTAAAATTAATTAATTGTAAATGAAAATCAATTTTGACAATTCGTGTTAAAATAGCTGCGGGGCGAATGGCCTGTAAAATTTCACCATACATACATACATATGTACTCTGCAGCAAATACTCATATTTGCAAATACAAACAAAATTGAGTACCATGAACAACAAATTTCAAGGATAATACAGGTTTCACATTATAATACAGAGTATTAACATTTTCATTACATCGAGTGAGACCGAAATCAGGTGCAAATAAAATAGACTGTCAAATAATCTAAAGGAAAATATTTTCTGTTTTCATACCATCACACTTCAAATAAAATATAAAACGCGGCAAATAATTTCACAGCTGATTTCTGGTTTTTTCTTTGGTTGCTTGTACAAAAGCAACCCTGATAAAATAAGCAGTGTGATAGCTTAGAAAAAATTCTAAAAATGACAAAAACCATAAAACTGCCAAAAATACTTAAGTATTTTATCACACTTGCTTAACATTTTGTTTTCACACTATCGGATTTTTACTTAATACACGAATTTTTGACATGTATTAATATTAAATTCAATAGTTTGAAGCCCGCTTAAGTTATATCTGCTAAAACGCAATATACACTCAAGTCATAATAACTGATAATAATCGCAATAAAAAAGTTGTTTTAATTATAATTATAAAAAACATGAAATATGTATTTTTAATAATTTGACTAATTTATAATTATATCCTGAAGAAGCTACGCAAGTTGGAGCGAAATATCGATATAAAATAAATTTATAAAATAAGATCTCAAGCTTAATAAAATAGTCATATTAATTAAAAAGAAAAAGGTCAAATGAAACTAACAAATATATATGTAATAATAAAATTTTATAGGGAAATTGGTTTGTTTACTTTATGAAAAAATCGTATTCCAATGAATTTTTGATTGTAAATATATTAATTAATTTTTTCAATAAGTTAACTTATACGACTTCAAAAATAACAGTTCAATTAAGGAGTCATCATAATTTCTTCTATTTAGCATCTATTAAATATATTTTGTACAGGTAACCAAATATATGGCAAATTCTTATAAAATTTAATACTTATAGCATTTTTAACTTTTACATAAATCCGAGTTTTCCCAGAGAGAGAGAGAGATGTATGGCATAATTCATTTATAAAATAAATATTGAAGAAAGAAACAAAATTAATTAATAAAATGTAGACATTTGATGTTGCTGCTGAATATCAGAAAATAATAAAATTATTTGAATTAATAAAAACTTTTGAGGAGAAAAATTTAAATTAAAGAGATTAAGTCTAATTACGAGTGTCGCTGTCGTTGTCGAATTTACGACATGCTAATGTAAAATATATGGCCGGCGTTGCCACATATCACTGTTTTTGTCACGACAACAACACTCATAATCAGGCCTATTGTCTTTGTGCTTTATTAATTGTTATAGTAAATACAAGACGTACTGTGAATTATAGTGTTTTAAAATCAAAGGGCACATCAGTTGAAATCAATTTCATTCTTGGTACAAAAACATTTTGTACAACATTTAGAGATAACTTTTTCACCAATTGTTTGTACCATTCTAAAGTTTTGAGGGCTCAATATTTATCATAAGTGATCTGAAGGCATTGTGGGTGGATGTAATTAATTTGAAAATTCTATTGGATAAGCAACAGTTTGATCTGGGTACATGACTGCATTATTAGATATATTTTAGAATTGTATATAGTAAAAACTAATATCATTTTTGTTAGAAAAGTGGGCGTCAAAATTAGCTTGCTCGGTTCAAATATATGTGGCAACTTTACTTAAAGTATACATAGCAGCGTATTCCTAAATGCAACCCTGAAAATTTTTACAATTCAGTTTGTTCCCATTTGCAACACTATTGCATTTAATACGCAAAATAATTGCAACACGCAGTACAATAGCGTCGCAAGAAAATAATTAAGCGGTTTTTTTATAATTTAATATATTTAATTATTTATTTAAAATTTTTTTATTACTATAAAAAATGGACACATAACTATAAAAAGAGACTAGATATGGAAAAAAAAGAAACGTATTGTGCTATGGGAATGGGTTTTACAAAATATTAAATCCATAGACAACACGTTCCTTTTTACACGGGACGACATATACATAAAATTTTATGGTAACATATAACCTGCAGCTCCTTCTTCACACAAATCTAAAATATTTTTCAATAAAATATTCTTTTCTGCCAATGGTCGCTTTATAATTAATGATACAATGCATATAAATGTTCCTAAACGATGTCAGGGTTGCAAAATATCAGTAAGCAAAGTATTAGAAAAGTAACTACACAATGTATCAACTTGGTTTTAATACTGTATTGATACATTGTAATTATAAGTTTAGGAAGTCAGCCTATTTACCAAATTTCAAAGAAATTCATTGAAAAGAGAATTTTAGTTATTTAAAACCTATCTAATTTTCTTTTTTAAGAAATGGGCTTAAAAATATTCGTGATCAGTCTAATATTACATAGCGACCTTCGATTGGAAAACAAAAATTTGTACAGCGAACTTACAAACAAATAGAAAATAAATTTATATAGCAGCCACCTTAAGAATTTAATTGCAATAGTATTTAGGGATTTTGTTTTTAAATACTTTTTAGCTTCACTGCTTAAATATTCAATCGAAAACCGGTGCTTGAGATTAGTTTCCTGCAATGCAACAATGAAATGAGCGTGTTTGAAACAAAAACACTCGCAAAATTATTTTTTCCTATTTCTTGAATATTTTTTATTTCCATGATATTAACAAGACTATCTGGATTTAATTTAACAATTCATTATTTTGATTTTTCTCTCTAGTTTTATTGTAGAAAAAAAAGTTTTTAACACTCAACAGACATGCAGTTAAGAGACGGGCAAACTTACAGGCAGACAACTTACGCTTATAATTTGCCATGAAAAAAAAAAAAAAAAACAGACAATTGTTGTTCAACTTGGTAACAGTTCCTTTCATTTGTTTAATAACAAACAACTTTCTTTTCAAGGCACTCAATGAATGAATGAAAGAAAAGCAAAAAATACCTGATATCGTACAACAGTGAGACTTTTGCTTACATGTTGGTTAGCTAGCTTTCAAAACACATCCGTGCATACTTACTATCAAACAGTGTACGTATGTATTCCTATAATTTTTTTTTATTTTAAACATTTTTTATTATTATTTGCTTGGCTGGTTGACTGGCTGGATTGAATTAAAATTGGATTGGTAATATGAAACAGTCAAACAGTGTTATATCAACTTTGAATTGTGGGAGCGAACACCTTTCACTTTATAGTACCACTAACAATATTAATGTTGGCTGTTTGTCTGTTTTGGCTATGACTGTGGATTATTCAAGAAATACATCATCAGGTTTGAATCATTAAAAATCAAGTAAAAGAAAAACCAAATTCGAATTTTATGTAAAATATGTACTCGTATATCCAATCAGTGATTTTACTATTCATACAAACTAATGAAACCTTCAAGAGAGAATAAAAAATATGTAATAAATATATTTAGTGTAAAAAGTGACAGGGCTTTGCTTTGCTGTGATTTTACAATCAATGCATACCAAATAAGCACTAGCGAATTTGCCTGCCATTTTTACTTTTTTTTTATACCACAAAAATGTGAAAGGTTTTAAATTGTTTTTTGTTTACTCTCTTTTATAAATAGTACATAGGTATACATACATTCTTGTTCCTTCCACTTTAACTTTTTCTGTTTCACTTTTATATGTATGCAATAGGTACCTACAGCATTTGCTTCAATTAAAACCCCTCTTTTTTTGGGTTTTATCTTTCTTATGAAGCTTATAGCATAAATAAAAGAGTTACTTATACACTTGAAAGTAATTTAAAACTGAAGATAATTTTTAAAAAATACCTATAATAGGTAAGAAGGCTATATTGGGTTGTGCCGAGTCGTTATAATTTTTAAGTGCATTAATTTTCGGTGTGCATCGGTATAGCTTTAACTTAAGTATGTTTACCTTACAATATGTAGAGTAAATAGTCATATATAGATATGCTAAACGGGAAATTCTGTTCCAGTAAATCCTGGCATTTTTGGGATAAGCTAAATCCAGGTACACGGGGTTTATTAATTTTTACATACCGCGTATTTCGGGATTTTATTAATACCGTTTTAGTTATATATTTATTGTCATAAAGATATATTTTTCTGTGTCCCCTTATTAAACATTTATTATTTGAAGTGCCCTGTTGAAGAAAATCAACACAACCATTTTGATATATTCATAAAGTTTGCTAATGGCACTAAGCAACCAGAGATGAAACTTTTGAGGTTAGAATTTCGAAAAACTCAGCTTTTTATTTGGAGTTTGTATGTAAGAGACAGATATAGTGTTTTAATATTTCGAATAAGAGAAAATAAGCAAAATGAAAAATTTTTTGTTTTAAAAAACATTAATTAAAAAGTTATTTCCGTAATGAAAATGCACATGTCGAAAATACTTATATCTAAGTTTTTTTGTTATGAAGTATGGAATTTAATGTAAAAGTGATAACAAACACAAATTTTCAGGTTTAAAAATTCATGTTTACGAAATGTTAATAATGAACAAAATAAAAATTTTGAGTTCGTGCAAAAAAGACAGAAAGAAAATGTATACTATATCTGCACTCTGACACCTCTGGTTGCTCGGTGCTATTGGGATAAGTAAAAACTAAAAAAAAAGTCAAGTCTTTTTGAGTAATATAAAAAAAAAAATTTTAATTTGAAGAGCACAAAGCATAAAATACAGATAAAAGTTCAGTTTCGAGTAGAGTCCACAGGTGGACACAATGCAAAATATAAACAAGGAAAGGCCATCTTCACGGGATATGTAAACAAAAACAATATAAAAAATCAAATCAAGCTAACACATATTATTTTTAGAGATTCATATGATTAAGGTAAAAAAATAATATTAAATTGTTTTGTGAATTTTGATTAGTTTTAGTACTTTTCATATAAATCTGTCAGACGAGTTGATCGCTTGTCTTATAAAAACAGTATATTAGTGAAAAATTACAGACGACGCTTCGCACATAAGTTAAGTGGGATGCCTCACAGCAGTCATATTTTTTCGTGTTATCTTTGTAAAACATATGACTTTATGACTACTGTGCATGTCCCCCAACTGTATTTTTATACACCCAAGAAAAAGCAAACACAGAAAACAAAAAAGTAATAGAAAACCAAAGATAGACACGTATGTACTGCCAAGCCAAAAAAACAACCGCACCTATGCATATGAAAACAGAATATAATCATTAAAATTGTAATGATCATTAGGCATAACTTAATTAGTGAGTTATTTTTTCCCAAGCCTCGGTCATTTCAGGAATCGCACAGATCTTTGTCATTTCTGATAACTAAATTAAAAATTATATTTTTATAGCAAAAAAAAAAAAAAAATTAAAACACGCAAAAAAACCGAGTGAGTTGCATTTCAGAGCTCATAGCTCAGCGACTTATATACAGATTGGGCTGCGCGAAAGAACTTTTAACAAGTTGGCATGCTAAACTTTTCTGCAGGTCTTCTAGGGACTTCAGAAAGTTGGTTTCAACATCCACACGGATCTATAAGGATACAAAATATATGTATTTTATAGGCTTTTACATATACGATGAAGAAGAATGACCAACTTCAATATAGGCTGCCGTCCTAAGCGTCTGTTGCTTATCGTGAAACAACTTCATGTATGCCTCAACGCAACTGTGCAAGCTTTGACAAAGTATGGCATTCCTAAAGTTATATTTTTAGAAACAAAATTGGTTTTCAGTGCTGCAAAGTCTGATTTGTTAAACACAGCTTTGACATTGCAGACATACGTTTAGGAAGGACGCCATACAATTGTTACTTTCACTGAAGGGTATACAAAAACAGTTTTTAGTGAAAGGTAGAAATTGGAAAATTTTGAAAGTATCTTTGAAACAATAATTTAAGATATTTTACTATACACTCTAACGTTTAAGTCTGGATCTACAGCTATACTCGTATGCTCGTTTATATTAAAAAATTCTTTACTTTAAAAAATTATCTCTCCTTCATGATTTTTGTTCTGATCTCAGTTTCATATTTGAAAGTTTGGTGACTTACTAATAAATTAAAAAAATAACACGTAAATAAATAAAAAGTGACTATTCTCAATTTAATGATCTCCTGTTTTGTTCTGAACTGTTTAATTTATAAGTCACGGTACTTAGCTGGGAAATAACACAAAAAGTTCTACTAAAAAGTTATACATGAAATAAAAACAAATTGTCAGATTTTGTTTTTGTTTCCAATACATACGAGTATGTACGAAAAAATCTATCATTCGCATATAGAGAAATAGACCCAAAATTACTAATCGTATTGTGCTCATGGTCGCTACAAAACTGCTGGCAACTTAATCGTATAGAGACTATGTGTACTAAATTTCAGAGAAGTCTATTGAAAAACAAAAAATATTTGAATCGCTCTTCTTTCCAAGCTAAATGTATCGGGCTCCCGTAAAACAATATGTTTTAGTTATGACACTACTGAAGTAAATGGGTACAAGTATGTTTAACAGGTTAAAAAGTACTACTGCAAAGTGTATTTATCTATGGACTTTGGTGACTCTGCATTCATTTATGGTAGTTGAGGTCATAAAAATCAGCTGCACAAGTGTTGTTTTGGTACTCGATTAAAATGTTGCTCCCAAGGTTGTAGGATTTGTTAGACAGTTAATTAAATCATTTTAAACACCAAATTGGACTATAATACATTTGATTTAATTTTGTAGAAGCACGGTAATGGGGAGATATTACTATAATTTTTTGTAGTTTGCACTAAGTTCAATAAGCATACCACAGTTGGCAGTGCTCAGTCTAGGAACACTAAGGGTAATTTTAGTAGCAGAACTTTTTCTTACATAAAGGCTTCTAAAGGTACAAATATAGTATAAAAGAGAATTACCGAGTACAAGCATTAGAATTAGAATGAGAAGCGGAACAAGTCACTTGGTCACTGCGGCCAGAATAGATACTACTCTCAAGGTACAAATTCTCCCAGAGTCTAGTATTCATAAGGACTTCAAGAACATCTTTGGGTGATTTATCCGGCATGTCTGACTCTTGTAGGCAATGATGCCCTAAGTTACGAAAACGGGTCCAAATTAGACCATACATAATATGTGATCTGGAAAGAGAATCGCAACAATACTGGCTGGAAACAAAAGGTATCAGGGTAGCGAAAACATTCATGCCATTCCGATCACAAAAGAGAACAAAGGAATTACTTAGCTTGACTCGGTCAGGAATTCGCATTGTCAGGAATTCCTGACTGAACATTGCAGAGTATTGCTCTACTAGAATTTGCCGTGTGTGCAAGCTCTTGTAAAATTAAGTCGGTCAGTTTATAAAATTTTTTTGAAACAATAAAAATTTCGGTTCGATTGTCGATTTTTTGTCCGCATTCCTCTTTTACTCAACCCAGGTTGTTGTTATTCTATTTGTGTCGTTTTATACAAATTTGTAAGCATAACCGTGTCAAGAATTCCTTAATTATATAATTTTAATATGAATACTTTAGCACTTAAAAACATAAGTTGTAATTAGAAATCGAGAGAGAGAGATATTTGTTCTTTTTAAGTTCAATTGAGTAACTAAATTTAGATACACATATATGTCCACGACCATACACATATCCATATGTATATTCCATGAATTTCTGAGGGTGGTGTTGATAAAACAAAATTTTTACATCTTAATGAACATCTATTATTTTTAAACTGTACGTCACGACTCGATAGACTCCCATTCTTTTATTTTTATTTTGTTTTTCTCTTAATCAAATGTCTCTTTTACTTTGATGTTAAATATTGCTATTAATAGTGACGTGCGTGTTACTTATTGTTTTCTTGCTTCTATATTCGTTCAATTTGTCGATAGTTAAATATATTTTCTTTTTTGTTTTATGCAAAAGGAAAAAATAATAAAGCTGAGGGTGTAGGCGTTTCACTGTCTTATCGTTATTAAAATAATCATTTTATATTCTTCACTGAAAGCAACAAGTTTGCCATCCCATTTGTAATTTCTATACCATATATATATATTCTGAATATGAACTCGATTCAGTGTCCGCTTGGATATCGAAAAATTTTTTTTTGGAAATCTCTAGCAGATCTACAGAAAAGCTTAGTATGCCAATTTGCTGGAAATTCCTATGTGAATGGTTTATAAATGGCTGAGCTATAAGCTCTGAAGTTTTTTATATTTTTCTTAAGTTTTTCTAATTTTTTTTTGCTATGAAAACATAATTTTGGCAAAAAATTTAAGATGCAGTTTTATGAGAAAAAACTTCTCAAAGATCTGTGCAAAATTTCACTCAAGTCGGGCTATAAATGACCGAGTTTTGGTCTAGAAAACAACCCGACACCTAAGGTACTCCTTATGATTATAGTTGTGCTTATGCTTTTTTCCTGATGCATGCTGAGAAGTGTGGAATAGAAAAAACTCCTTGAACAATTCTGTATAAATTTCTAAAGGTTGACCCAAACCATTTTTAATCATCGAAATAAAATAAAGCGTTCGACATAGTCAGAATATTACATTCAAAAGGTTATTCAAAGGGAGGATGGAGATAGTTGAAGTTTGAGCTGAAAGGGCCAAAAAAGATAAGAAAGTACCACCGGGCCATCGAATTAAAAAGTGTAACAAATGCAGTTCATGTAGTAGATGTAGTTTTTTCATGTTAGTTTGTTCTAAACTTTTTTCTAATAGTCTATAGCTACATTGTCTGGAAGACAGAAAAACAAAATTTTAATTGGTTTTCAAAATATAGGCATGAGAAAAATTGCATCATCTTTGGAAAAATGAAGTCTTACCCATAACTTTCATAGGTCAATAGAATCCGAACCAAAACTAAACTAGCAAAACTAACAAAGGATTTTTTTACTTTGAATAAATACTTAAAGAACTTCCTGCACGAGATGTATTTTGTATTTTATGTGTTGCATAGTGTTAGTTAAAATAATTACCAGCAGTAATTTGAGGTGAATAAAAAACAGCATTGCTTGACGGAAAAGCTCAGTCTAGTTCACCGGCTTTTGGGAACGGAGTAACAGTAGAATACGTCGTATAAATTCATAATAAATACAACTAGTCCATCACCAAATTTTGTTGTCAATCCTCCGCTATCTCGAAAAGTTGTGGTCGTTCGAAAAAAAAACAGGCTCAATGACAGATTGATACGTTGAAATGCTGCAAAAGACATCATCCGAGACGACTGCAGCAAAAATATCCAATTAAATTTCGGCGAAAAATTGTGCGATGTCAATTATGTGACATATATATTCTAGATACTTATTGATAGCGCACTCGATTTCTGCAATACATAGAGACCTACAGAAGAATTTAGTACGATTAGGGGGAGCATGGACATCAATACACGAAGTAACTTTTTGATTTTATTATAAACACTAATATTAGTTGTAGTAAATAAGGATAATGTTCCTACTTTTGTAAATGCAATAAGAAAGGAGGTATTGGATGTCATCCTGACTGCATTTATATCAAAATAGCGAGTGTTAAATGAAGTTTTCTTATCAGATCATCAATATTTTCGATTTGATCTAAATGGGCATTTAGATCATTTAAGTCTACAGGTGACTAAAATAAAATTATGCAATATTCCTGAACACTGAGGAATACCAATTGTTGCTTTTATACCAATAGCAAGAAAAAAGGCGGTCAGTGCCACTCTCTCTATGGTTATCAATTGCATTTAATGCAATTTTAACACCGCTTCCAGATGATATCAGGAGAGGGAACTTTCCATAAATCTGAATAAAATCAAAGTTGTTCCCTTTAATAAAAGAAAGAAGCTAAGTCTAGGGACCTACTTTAACATTGGGGGACAATGACTTGAAAAGGATTAAAATGCCTGAGGAGATGAAATATTTAAGATCAGCTAGTTCAGTCTTAGGGCTACCTCATCTATCCTACCTTAAAGAGGGCAATCTTAGGGCCATGTGAAAATTTTAGAATCTGTCTGGAAGAAACAGTGAATTATTATACTATTGGACCGGAATCAACAATTGTGGTATACTGATGGGTCTAAAATGAAAGACGGCAGTGCTGGTGCGCAAATTCCAGGACAACGTTTGTAAGGCAGTTGCAATGTGAAAAACAGGATACATTTGTCAGGCGGAATTCCGGAATACCCATTTTGATAAAAATTGCTTTGGAATTGCTACAAACTGCTCAATGCACGAAGGCCATATTGACAATGAAATGGCAGACTATCTGGCTCCTTTCATAGGTCTAGAAACGAAGTCTTAAAGACTGATGTAGGATCGAAGCGGGCATGCGGCAGTCAAAGAGACTCATTAACCCCGACCGCATTAGGGCAGAAGTTGTTTTGAACCTCAGCGGGAATAACATAAAGCTTTACATTGAGCTGCGGACGGGCTATTGTAGACTAAGCTATCAGATAAGTAAAATCGATGTTGGACAAGATGACTCTTGTCATTTTTGTCGAGAAGGACGGGAAACTTTGGAGCTTGTCCGTGCCAGGTCTCAGCGGTGGCAAGGCGCAGAATGCGGTGCTTGGAAGCAGTCTCGGATTGTAGTTAGGAACTTGGCTGCACAATAGATCTTAAAGGTCTCGGTGCGCTTACAGCCTATGGTGATAATAATAATAATAATATGATAGTGTTAGTGAAAAATTTTCACTTGCGTTTACATGAGATTCGTATTCTTCAACAGAAGCCCAAAATTGTCATAAACATATAAGGTAAATATACATACTCATATTATTGTTGTATAAATTTACAAATATATTTTTACTGTGGTGAAGGGTATATAAGATTCGGATAGGCCGAATATCGCACTCTTTCTTCTTCTATCTGATAATAAATATTTATTTCAAACATTGTGTTTATTTTTAGTAAGATATTTTGAAAAAATATTAATTACCATTTCTTTGGAAGGTTTTTTTTAATACCAACTTAACATACACATACATAAATGTGCAAATTTAAAAATATAAAAATTTTTCCACAACAGTACCGGGAGCTCTACCGAATTTAACTTGGTTATCGTTTCAATGCTGACTGAATTATTTCTACTCGTACTAATAATAATTTGCATTTTTTTGTTTTTGTTCCTATTTAATTTTTTTATTTTAACTTCTTAAGACAAGAGACGGAACTGTAAAATTTTGTTGCTTTATCTTGTTTTCTTTCTTAATTTAGCCCAACATTGAAGCTTATGGTGGTGGTAATGTGATGGTGTGCTAAGCTTTGAAATAAACATTCACATTGACGTCAGCTAGCAACTAGAAACAAAATACTAGTACAGAAGGACCATAAACTGCAAAGAGTACAAAAAACTGGTAGTAAAAACCATAAAAATAAATATAATACATTCATACATAATACGTTGCCAATTTATAGAAAAACAAAGAAAAAAAATTATTCGCCTCCCATTCACTCACTAGCATCTACACAATCAGCGTTGCCAGGAGAAAAAAATAAGCTAAATTGATAAAAAAAAAAAATGTTAGAAAAAGCCAAATCAAGCAGAAAAAAGCTATAGCTTAAAATATAAAATTTTTTTAATTTTTTATTACAAGTATAATTATTAGTGTTTTCAGACTGAGTGAATTTAACATAAATGCGGTTTTAACGTTAAATCCAAGTCATAAAAACTGTATTTACCAATACAAATCCACATTAAATGCTGTTTTGGAATTGAATTTAAGTTGGATTTATGAAATACAACACTGTGTTTGTCCGTTAAGCTCAGTGCTACCAAGTTAAAAAGTTCTGTAAATATAGCAATAGCTGCTAATGTTATTGAATGAAATAATAAAATAATGGCAGCAGCAAAAAAGAATTTCGAAGAAAGACAGAGAAAATATGTGTCTCGTACAGTTGGTCAAATAAGTTTTGTACAAAGTAAAGAATCAAATACACTTTTTTCTATGGCAAATTTTTTATTGTTTTGTAGAAATTTATTTGACATACTGTATGTTAAATACTAAATTTAAAAAATTTGCAGTGCGAACGCAAAATCATCTGTTGGTGCATTTAATTTTAAATTCATGAAAAGACTACTTATAAGCGAATTCAATTATTTTTGACTTTAACTTTAGTTTTTTGATTTCAATGGGATTTCTATCCTGATATTTAATTTATATTATCAGCATTACTAAACGACAGTACTAGACTACTAAATACTAAATTAATCAGTTATAAAATATTATTAATCTTTATTTGTGCTTGTTCCAAAACTGTGTTGGGTTATTTAAAATTTATGTTATTCAGTACAATAAGTACCGGATATAGCATATCTATATGATCATTTCATCAGACTATCCCCTTCAGTACTTATCGTAGTGAAAAAATGACTCATAAGGAGAACAAATAAAAACTAATATTTAGTTAGAATTTCAAATTTCAAATAATTAATCAATTAATGATAGTTTTCTGCAGAAATATTAAGAAATTTCGAAAAATCTGTTACGAAAAATAAAGCTTCGATATGAAGTGTGAACGTGCAAAGAATAATATGTATTTATTTTACAAGTTAGAAGCCTAATAATTTTCTTTACTCCTGAAGTTACCTTTCCTTCGGCCAATTTATCAATTTCCATATCAAAATTTTATCGAAATTATTACTTTAGTTAATTTGGTTAATTTAACTAAAGTAAGAATGCCAGGTCATAGTGGATATGTAGACAGTGATAAAGCAGACGAACTCGCAAGAAAAGGGGCATAACCATTCTGCGGACTGACTTGGAACTCTATTAAGCTCAGTTTTATGGTATGGCTGGAAAGAGAATCTAACAATACTTTGCGGAAGCAAACGGTATAAGGGTAACGAAAACATTCATGCCATTTCCATCTCAGAAGAGAACAAGGCAATTACTAAGTTTAACGGCGGTCAGGAATTCGCATTGTCACAGGATTCCTGACTGCTCATTGCAGAGTATTAAATCACTTGGCGAATATGACGATCAGTCAAAATGACCTCTGCAGATTATGCAACGAAGATGAAAAGACAGCAGAACGCATATGGTGTCACTGTAATGGTCTAATTTGGACCCGTTTTCGCTACTTAGGGCAACATTACCTACAACCGTCAGACGGTTAAATCACCCAAAGAAGTTTTTGAATTCTTAATGAATGGTATACTCTGGGAGGATTTGTAACTTGAGAGTAATGTCGCAATAGGTCTTTTTTAGCCACAGTGACCAGGCGACTTGTTCCCGCTCCTCATTTTAATTTGGTTAATATCTGCCCCCAAAACAAATATACAAAATCTTTTATACAAATATAATGCGGACAAAATATACATTTTAATTAATTAAAGTTCGAAGTGTACAGAACAAACTTATTTGTGTTCAGCAATTTTCTTCAGTCTTAGTTTTTTTACCTATGATTTTGTTTTTAATTTTTCCAAAAGAGGATATTTAAGTCTATTGAAAAACAAATAAGTTAAATTTTGCTGTGCCTTCTGATTATGTTAGTCAAATATTCATATTTTTCACATTCAAAATTCTTCTTGAATATCAAAAAAAAAAAAAAATATTTCTATAAATGAAACGACTACTTTATTAAGCTTGAGGTCGTATCATAAAAATTTATTTATAATTAATATCGACATAAAATTAAAATAAGCTTACAAATAAAAAATTATATAAAAATAATTAATAATTAATTTGAGCTCAAGAAACTAAGCTTAACAATTTTTAAGAAAAAATTATTTCTGAGAACCTCATTTTTAAAAGCAATAAAATATCTGCAGGCACTTAATTTTCAAATGAAAAATGAAATTCTAATAAAGATATGCAAGAGAAATGCAAAATAATATAATTTAATTTAATTTTAGAAACATTTTTTAAACCAAATATATCTAATTAAATATTTAATGGCAATACAAAATTTAAAATTAACGCAAAAATCAAAAAATCCTTTTTCAATACGATTTCTGGAGTGCCATTATTGGTACCTGCCAGGTGTAGTGCTATCACTACGCCACAGAAAGCACACATGCATACACATTTTAATATAAGACCGGCTGCCTGGTTTTGTGTTTATGTGTGCAAAACTTAGAAAACAAAAATTAATGAAAAACAAAAATTTCGGTTGTAAATTTGAATTGTTTACCGATTGTTTTGATTTTTTGCACAGATATTCTGCGTACAACATTTGTTGTTTGTTTTATATTTAAGACAAACTACATAAAAAACGCAACAAAAAAGACCAAAAAATAAAGGCAGTTGCACTTCAGAACTCATAGCTCAGCCATAATAAATTGACATACTAAAGTTTTCAGTAGGTTTTCTAGGCACTTCAGAAAGTTGACTTGAACATCCACATGGACAGACGGATATCATTAAACCGACTTCGCTATTTATAAGGATCCCTTGTACGTGTAGAAATGACACACGTAATGACAAACTTAAAATACGCCTTTGTGAAGGGTATAAAATGCTAGAAGCTAAATCTAAATTTCGAGGCTAAATGAAAGAAAAAAAGGTAAATTCAATCTTAAAATGGCAACGCTGTACACAACCAGCAATTTAAATTTCTTTTGTTTTGTTGTTT
Organism: Thelaira solivaga; assembly: GCA_947397855.1. Lineage (NCBI taxonomy): Eukaryota > Metazoa > Arthropoda > Insecta > Diptera > Tachinidae > Thelaira > Thelaira solivaga. The sequence goes on from OX377613.1 coordinate 28,075,184, forward strand.
GTTTTCATTTTGAAAAGCCAGTGATTGTTCGAGCAACAACTTGTATTTCGTCTTTTTTTTTTTTGTTTTGTATGTTTATTTTTTATAAATTGATAGTGTACAATATGTTATAATATAATATAAATGGTTTATTTGTAAAAAATAAGTATTGAATACTTAAATTTGTATTTCAAAAATATTGCATCCATTCAAATTCATATGAAAAATTAAAAAAAAAAATTTAACAATAGGTATCTTCATACTCGTATATGGAGTACGTTAGACAAGCACAAAAATAGAATGAATACTAATTTTAAAAATGCATAGACACTAGTAATTTAAACGATCGACAAGGAAATTTTAATAAAAAATTCACAAAAACAATAAAAGTCTCAGAGCGAAAAATCATTATATTAATAGTGTTTGGTAATACCAGCTGATTTTCTTTTTTTCGATAAGAATATTACACGAATTAAATTTAAAATTAAAATATTATGGTAGCAAACTCATAAGAAGGACATTCTCGGTTCCTAGGTAGTTACATATCTCGAATTTACTTGAATAATGTCATAATTGAAAAACATGATTTTACAGATTTTGTTCTGAAAAGAAGAGAAATCAATTTTTTTTAATTGTCTACAGAATTTACTATGTGACACCTCAGTGAGATAATATTGAATCTCACAAAAAAAATTTATACTAAAATTCTAACTACAAGAAAATCAAACGATAACGTAAATATATCAGTACAAAATTGCAGTCCACTAAGAAAAATTGTATGCGAATAAATTTCTTCTTCTAAAATTGTTTTTTTAACAGCCATCATAAAATTTTCTCTTTAATTTAAAAATAATACTTGAAACGTTTATTTACAATTTGTGTTTTTAATTTTTTTTCTTTGTACTGGCATTTATTGATAGTTTATGTAGTGTATCATGTTGTATCATGTTAGAGCGGCTTTTCTTTGAAATTAGCGACAACGTTAAAATACGTAATGACAAGCGAATGATAAGTCAAGCGTTTTTATCTGTCAAAAATTCTTATGCTCATAAAAAATGTAGAGCGGCGGCAACTCTGGTCAATTGGAAAATTCAATTTTGACAGCGCGGCTTGTGGCGAAGTTGGTTGCAAAACAATTGCTTTTTAAAATTTTTGACCAGTAATGACATTTAAGCTAGTTTTTTTAATTTAGCGTTTTCAACCCAATTTTTTTTTGTCTTCAGTGGGTTTTATTAAAAAAGATAATTACCACTACTGTAGAGAATACTCAGCACCAACACTCCCCATAGGTGAGATGTGTTTTTCATGTATATTTTAATTTTAAAATAAACATGTTGTTTTCATGTCTGTCAAAATTTGTAATTTGGTCACAAACGACAAGACTCTATTTTTTATAACAGTTAATTGTCTCAAAAATATTAAAATTTTGTAAAGTTGATTTGTTTACTATTTTTTTAAGAATTCATCACTACATAGTATAAAACAAAGTCGTTTTCTCTGTCCCTATATCCCTATGTATGCTTAAATATTTAAAACTACGCAACGGATTTTGATGCGGCAGGTAGCGCTATAGTCGGTATCTGGCTTATTTGCCTACTACCTGTTTTTACCCGGTCTCGCACGGTTCTTTACTCTATGAGTACGATTTCTTAGTGTAAGAAGATCGAATATATAAAAATATTAAGGCAAGACAACGTTTGCCAGGTCAACTAGTGTTTTAATAAAATAAAATAATCTGGAATTAAAAAAAGAAACAAATTCCATTGTGTAGGGTTATTTCAGTGCTTATTTTTTTTTTACTATATAAATATCCAAGTACGAGTAGTTCGTTTGAAAAATGGTTTATAGCCACCGAAAATAATTTTCATTGTGTTGTTGCAGTGGTGGCGAGACATCTATTTTTTTTTCTTTTTAAGCTACAAAATGATAAGCTTGTGCAAAAAAATTTTATATTCTTTGCTTCAATATTATTCAAAAAATTATTATACGGCGACAAAATTTTCCACATGACTGTACATTAGAAACTAGAGCACGCTCTAATTGAAATTTTCCTAATGAAGCTATGTTTTTGAGGGCAGAGACGACATGTTTCTGTTTCACAATGTAAAAGTTGACAAGTACATCTCGTGTGTGGGCAATTTTAGGGATGACGCTTTCATAGAAATAGGGGGTGCTAAAAAACGCTCCACTTGCCGCTCCAATTTAGGTTGGACGCGAGCCGCCTTTTCAGTAGAAAATGAGTGACTGGTTTTCTTTCTTTGTCAAATCGAAATGAAAAGGGTGGCAGTAAATTTATAATCAAATCAATTAAATAATTGATCAAATATATTATTTCATAAATTTAATCAATTATTTTAATTTGGTAGTTACATATTGCAAATATCTGACCCAAATCTCATGAAGAATTTTGCACGAGTTTAAGTAAGTTTTGTGTGTTTTATTTGCTTACCATATGTCGACCAGAGGCTTAACATATTTAAAAAAATTTTTTTTTTTTTAAATATTTGATATAAAGAGCGACATTGTTGTTTTGGAAAACGCTACACTCTGTTGAATGTATTCGGAGCTTTTATGTGTACATTTGTTTTTTTCTGTATTTTATGAATAATAACATTAATAAAATAGATAAATTGCAAATGTTAAGAGAATGTTGTGCGCTGTACACAGTTAATACTCATAGTACTGAGAATCACAATGACACTGATGGTGTGGTGGGTTTGTTAAAATTATTTTTGCGCATCTTGCAATGCGCAGCACGTGGGTGATAATCAGTTTCTTTATTACTTTATTTTTTCTTATATAATCATATAATTGCGTTTTTTTGCTCTCATTTTTGAAATCTCACTCCTTCTGGGATGTTTTATAAGCCTTTTCCTAAATGAATCGAAACGCCTTTTAACACCCACACAATAACTTAGTGATATTTTTACTTGAATAAATACCTACATAAATGTCAAATCAAATAATGCATATGTATGTTGTAGAGGGTAAGGAGGGAGGTAGAAACATAAATAAATATTTTCCTACTAAAAATAAAAATAAAACGTGATTTCCTAACATATGTTGGCAAAAATTTCACACTTTTTCGATTTGTTTCATGTTGTGTTTTAAATTTTTATTATTTTTTAATAGTAGTTAAAATAAATAAATTGTCAAGTACTTCATTTGCCTTTTAATTAATAATATTTTAAGAACACATACTGGCAACAGTCAGCAGTTATTTTTTATGACATACCTAAATTAAAGTAGAAGAAATCAAACTGCAGGCGTTGCTAAAAACCGTTCAGTATTTTGTTAATAATTTAGTTTTTTTTTTTAAGAATATTAAAGAAAAAATTTTTTTCTTTATATTAATTAATATTTTTCAAGTGATAGTGGGTTTCGTTTTGTTTCTGTTATTAGTAAATGTCAGAGTTTGAAGTAACGCTTGTTACTTAAACTTTTTTTCTATTTAACTTTTAATTTTTTAACTTGAACAAATGCGTTGCTTTCCTAAATAGTCAACAAAAGCACCCGCGACCACAGAAAAATTTATTTTTGTTGGTAATGAATTTTTTTTATAAAATATACTTATTTTTTCTTTCTCATAAAGTAGCTCTTACCACAACCATCTTCACTTTCCCAGATTTCGAGGGAATATTGAAAAATTGTGGCGAAAAACTTGCTTTATGTATTAATAGAAGGAGAAACAAATATAATAAAAATAATAATTTACTGAATGATATTTTTAAAAAGTTCAGTTTTTTCTTAGCACAGCGTTTGTACATGCAAGTGCGAAACACTCAATACACTTACACTTTTTCACTAACACACTCATAATTTTCGAACTTGTTACCAATTTTTTAACACTTGTAGAAATTAAACGTCAAAGTTGTCAAAAATTTCTGGATTATGGTAGAAAAATAAAAATTTTTTCTGTAAAATAAAAAGTTGTTGTATTTTTTTTCCTTTAAATACATTTAAATGAGAAATTATGTCGTTTTAATTTACAAATATAATTAACAAAGTATGAAATATTGTGAATGCAAACTTTTTCCATACAAATAAACGTATGTGATGAACTCGGTAACTCTAAACTATGAAGCAAACAAAATGATCAAAATAAACTGCCTCAATTTTTGCATGAAATTTTCTCTTCGACGACTTTTATTTACTTGCATTTGTAAATACTCGTGCAACTTGCAAGATAGTAGAATGTTTTTGTGCCATTTTCGGTGATAATAGGTACAGTAAAGTCTCCTATAGCGCGATGTTTCTATAACGCGAATCTCATAAAGGCGATGTGAAATTTACGACAAGCTCTGCTATAATGCGATCTCTCTACAGTGCTATTGCAAGAGTAAAGAAAAAAAAAACTTAAAAATTTATTAAAAAAACTGAATTTTCAAGAAGCAAAACATTTTTATGACACTAAAATTACACAGTTGATATATAAAAATCCACGAAAACTATAGTGCATTGAATGTTGTTGTTGTTTTTTTACTGCAAGTGTCATCGGACAACTATATTTTATTACCACAGAAAAAAAATTTATTTATATTATTAATCTTTAAAAAATCAATTTTAACTAAAAAAATTTAAGCAAAATATTTCTGTGATATTCCATATAACACGGTACGAATTCATTCAATTTATGTTAAATAACATATAATTTTAAGTTTCTTATAGCGCGGTCTCCATAGAACGTGGAGGTCCTTTCCATAGAAAGCATTTGAAATTGTCCATAACGCGGTCTCCATATAACGCGGGACGAACAATCGCGTTATAGGAGACTTGACTGTATACACAACTTGCAACACACTACTTTCATATGTAAAGACACAGTAATGTAAAAAAATAAATGTCCAAAACATTTGTAATCCCTGTTGTAATTCAAGCCATAAGAATTAAAAAATTAAGATAATAAAAGTCTCCAATAGATTTAAATGTCTTTAGTTCTGAAATCAAAACTGAAATTTTAGGATTTTAATCATTAAAAAGCGTATATTTTTAAACTTGTGCTGTTATTACTGTGTACATGCTAGTAGGGTAATGCACACGCAAAGAAAAAATATGGTTGAGGCAACGATATTCTGGTGGAAACATAGTATGGTTAGATTTATGATTGCATCTAACCACATAAATTTATTTTTAAATCAATGATATTAAAAATAGCTTTAAACTGCAGATTTTGTGGTTCAACCCCCGGTCAGGGCAAGAAAATTTTTTTTTAATTTTTTTAATTACATACATATTTTATATAAACATTTGAAAAAAAAATTTTAATATGAATTTAAAAAAAATTTTAATTTAAATTTTTTGTTTAAATAAAGTTTTTTAATTCCATTAATTTTTCTTCTCTATCAATTTGTATTTATTTACGAGTATTACGTAATGCAGCGGGTTTAAATTTATTTTTTTTTTTTAATTTTAGTTCATTCTACCAGGGCTCGAACTTGTGAACAATTAGCTAAAGTGGGTTTCAGACGATTGTACTTAGTATTAATACATGTCAAAATTTCGTGTATTAAGTAAAAATCCAATAGTGTGAAAACAAAATGTTGAGCAAGTGTGGTGAAATACTTAAGTATTTTTGGCAGTATTATGGTTTTCGTCATTTTTACAATTTTTTGTACGAAAAAACTAGAAATCAGCTGTGAAATTATTTGCCGCGTTTTGTATTTTATTTGAAGTATGATGGTATGAAAACGGAAAATATTTTCCTTTAGATTTTTTGACAGTCTATTTGATTTGCATCTGAGCTTGGTCTCACTCGATCTAATGAAAATTTTAATACTCTGTATTATAATGTGAAACCCACTTAAGAAGCATTAAATCGCCACTCAACGACAAAGCTCAGTTGAGCTATACTCAATTTATTTATATGGTTGCGGAAGAGACAAAATAGAAAGCAATTTTCATTCAATCATATTTTTATTATTATTATGTTTGTTATGAACATATTTATGGCTTCAGTTAAAATTTTATTAAAAATAATATGATAATGATGTGGTTGATCTATGACGGTAAACACAGTATGATTAAAACTAACTAGAAACATGTTTATCGAGATCATAATAATGTTTGGATGCTTCAAATTAATAATAATATTTATGTGAAGAATACACTATGTTTGCGGTGACCATATCCAACCATCTTTTTTCTTTGCGTGCATACTCCGTATAGCTATTATTTTATATTAACTTGTTTCTTTTAAAACCAATTTTATTAATATTGTTTATTTTGTATTTTTTGTAAAATTTATCACTTTTGTCAGTACTACGAGTATTCATGTATATAATAGCACTCGTCGTAATCTGATACTATATTCGACATGCAAATTTTGAATAACAAACAGAACAAAATCTTACAGGAATTACACTGTTATGCATTAAACACATTCGGGACAGCAGACTACCGACTACACGACTACAAGTGAAGTTGGCTACAAATGCCGCCAAGTAGCCAGCTACTTAATTATTTTAGAAGCGGCAGCAGCAATTGCTTAGGAATGTAAATACATAGCTGTTGGTTATAGAAAGACATAGTAATTCAGTGGTGCCACTTTCAACTTTTTAATATGTGTAAGAATAAAATTATTTATTTAAGCTCACAAAAAGAACATAAACATAAAAACATTTGTATATATAGATATACCTATAACGTAATAATGTAAAAACAATTCAATTCATGTCTTTAACATCTCTTGAATGTCAAAATGAAATATTTTCAAACGCTCATTTTTTATTACGCTGGCAGCACTAAATTGTTCATTGCCGCCGACAAAAATAGAAATTAGCCTAAGTTGGCGACAGCTTCAAAAGTGGTCTTGTAGCCATGTAGTCGCGCTGTCGTGAAAATAATAATTTTCATATTAACACATGTATTCTATTTTGAGAGTCGGTAGCCTGCTGTCTTGAATGTGTTTAATGTGCATTACTTCCTTTATTTATTTTTAATGTTTTTTTTTTACATTTTTATTAAAACGTTTTTTTCTAAATGTCGTTTCAATGCCTGAATAATTTTTTGTATCAAATTTTATTTATTCTATAGAAAGGTCACACCGCAGTTTCTTTTTAAAATTGGTAATACAAAAAAAAACAATCGATTCATAAAAATTTAAAGTACTCGCATCATATTTTAAGTTACAGTTCTTGTACGAGTAATTGTAAAATACAACTAGCGAAAAAAATTACATATTCAAAATTTTAATAAGTTGATTTTCACTAGTGTAATATAAAAAAACAGTACTTAGTCCTTTCAATATTTAATTAATCTTACTTACTTTCGATTTTATTTTGCTTAGCCATGTTAAGAGTTAAAAAATATTATTATTATAATTTGTAGTGTAAATGCATCTTCCCTTAGGGAAACGTTATTATATTTTATTTGTAATTAAAAAAAATTTATCGGCATCTATTCTTATTATATACACTGTTGTAGCAAATTACTTTTAAATATTAAAACAACACATTCCAATGAAATTTCTAATTTTGATAAACAATAATTTTATTTCATATATTTTTTATCTGTCAAAAATTCTCTTGCCCACACAAAATGTATGAAGCATACCGAAATAACTGCGAAGTTGGAAAATTCAATTTTGACGACGAGTTTTGTAGTGAAGTTGGCTGCAAAACAATTGTTTTTTTATATTTTTTTTGTTCATGACAGAACTATACAAGCACGGCAAGTTTAGTTGCAAAATTTTTGATTTTGTAGGAGAGAGAGAGAAGAGAAATGGAAAGGGGTACAAACTTGCTCGTACTCAGCAATTCTTTTTTGTTTTCACTTCGTATTTTTTATACAGATGTAAAAAAAGAAGACAAGTAGCTTAAGGCTGAGTGAATGACTGAATAAGAATGATAAAATTGCCGAAACAAAATTGATGTGTGTAAACACAGCGGCAATTTTAAAAGAGAATTGAGAAAGAACTGCCAACTAAACTTGCTGTGTGTGGTCCTAGTCAAGGTACAGAACTTAGCATAGATGTAAATTTTATTTTGACTTCGAAAACTGTCAAATTTTGCTTATTTCCTGTGCAGCCATTGTTTTTATGCTAGAAATACATAGAAAAGTGTGAGTGTTTAACCGGATCTACTTTGAATTCCCTCCTTTTTATTGGACTCATATAAAAGCGTTGTTCTTGTAATTGACCCCCAGTTTTTGACTTCGTATTTAAATCGAGAATTATTTGATTGTCGTTTTGAACTTAAGTTGCACATAAATACAGTTTCAGTATTAAATGATTGTTCTTATTTATTTGCGACAAAAAAAGTGATAATAGAAAAGTAGTACAATATTTTGAAAATAGAAATGCATCTTAATTACTACAAAAAACGGTTAGAATATTTTGAGTTGTGAAGAAGTAATTTTTAACTACATTTGGTATGCGATTTTAAATTACTACCTTTTCTTCACACAGTGTAAAACCCCTATAAGCGATAGATATATGTATAAGGTGGCTCATGAGGAGATTTGCTTAGCACCTGTTGTATTTAAAATACAAAAATTTATTTAAATTTGGATCAGAAAAATTTGTCCATTTAAAAAAATAATTTTTTTTGGAATCATAAATTGTGCACCAATAAATAAATATGTACAAATTTCACACCAAAAAAAAAATTTTAAGATTAAGCTGAATTTCAATAGCAACCTGAAGGCAGCAACAACTGACAGATAAGTATGGAAAACTTTCCTGTAGGTTGCCTAGGTATTTTTTAATGTAGCTTATGGCTTTAGTGAGATAATATGACGATATACCGTTCTTACTGCTAATGAAGGGTATAAAAAATTGCAATTAGTAATTATTGCTTTGATTGAAGACATTAATTATTAAATTGAAATAAACACTTCCCTTTCGATACAATAGCAAAAATCTCTAGTTGAAATTTGTATTTGGAACAAATTCGTAAACAACTTGAAATAAATCCGGTTTAATTAATAATTGCATTATTTGTATTATTATTGTTAAATTTACAACACTGTGGGAATATTCATTCACTTCATTTCAATCTAATTTGTTTAATTGCGGATGACACAAGAATTAAAAAAGCATGTGCTTTTAAACCCACAGAAAACGAGTCTCACTCTGGCTGTTGTTATTCAATATTCTCAAATAGGTATCTACTGTATGCAAAATATATACAATTGCAAATATGCACATGTATGTGTGTAGATAAGATTTTATTTATTTACTTTTTTAAATGTATTACTTCAATATATTTTCTTAAAATTTTATATAATCAGCGTAAAAGAATGCAATTTAAAAAAAATTTAATTTCATTTATAAAATTAAAATGTGCTAAGACAATTTTGTTGATGATCACAGCAACATATCAAGCAGCAAATGACCTTACGATAACATTTTAATTTGTTTTAAATGAAATTTTTAAGCAACAATAATAATAATAATGACTTTGGTGGCGGTAAAAACTAAAACTGATTTCATATACATTCGATACCTTAATTTAATTCGTATACTTCTTTTATTACTTCTGAATATTTACTTCTCGATATGTACCGCCCTTTAATTTGCAATAAACCGAGAACTAAGGTCTTTGATAGCGAAAACACATAAGTATCGGGAATAAAATAACCTTTCAACGTTTTAATAAATTTTTCACTACTCCTGCAGTTTTAGAGATAATCACCCATATCGGGAATAGTATATGAAATATTTTCCCCATGAGATTTTTATTTCGATTAAAGTGAAAAATGCTATCGTGAATCTCCTATGAAATTTTTATATGCTGTCAGCTTACATTGATTTTTATAAACAAGAAGAATACGCTGAGTTTGAACAAAGTTTTATATTAAAAAAAAAAACAAATTCAGTAAAAAAATGTTTAGAATTGAAGCAAAATTAGTCGCCGACGTTTTGCGCGATATGACAAATTTAATAAATAAAGTTGCTTTGAATCAATTCTGGTATCAGATTTAAACAATATTATAGAGTTAATAAAGAAGCGTCTTCTTATTTACTGGATATGATTATTAACTCTCTGTCGTCTCTTAAAAAATCATTTGGTATTTCAACGACATTCAAGCTTGAGATTTTTTGCAGAGGGAAAGTACGAAAAGGGAGTAGCAAGAGATTCTGTAGTTGGTATGGCACAATTAGCATTCTACGATATGCTTTCACAAATATTGAATGTTTTAGAGAAAAGTTCACTGGTGAGTCGATAACTTATCCGTTCGAAGAAAAACGTATACTTACAGCCCAAGGCTTATTAAACCCAATTATGAATAAAAATTCGCTACGAGTTTTTTCACTTTTCCTTTTTTTCTAATCTTTAATAAAATTTTTGCCTTTTTAACATAAAAAGTTATCTGATTTAAAGAATTTTTTCCCAAAAACCAAAATTTCCCTTGGGAAAAAATAACTGGGGAAGGATCATGATTTGGCTGATAGTAAATTTGGAATACCTGCTGTTGTGGGATGTATTGATGGTACTCAAATCAATATTGTAGCCAAAAAAAAAAAAAAAACTCCGCAAAAGTAAATATTAAGAAAATGTGAAAAATTTGTTATGAGAAAATATTATTAACAATAAAGAAGAATATTTTTAAGTAAAACCATACACGACAACAGCATGCATGCGCAATCAAGTGTTTGTGCCAGCGATTTGGTCGTGTGTAAGCATTCGAATTTGTTGCTAATCGAATTTAGGTGGTTCCATGTACTACCATACAAATTAAGTACACCAACTGAAACAATTCGACAGATGCAACTGAAATATTACAAAATAAAATTACCACTTATATGATTTATTTTTTTTAAATTTCACCATTTATTAAAATTACAAACCAAGTTGTAACAAAAGAAACAAAACAAAATACAATGGGCCATAATCAAAGTCACAAAAGTAAGCTTTTATTAAGAGCTGACTTTTGTTCATAAGACCTTTATGAATTCAAAATCGTTTAAAAAAAATACCGACTTTAGTGTGACCATAATTATGGGCTATTAAAAACACAAATTTTAATTTTTGGAAAGATTACTCCTTCTTTATGTCTTACAAGCTTTCTTCTGAAAATGTTAATTATGGAAACCAATTGTTTCTCTTTATAAAAATAAACATAAGACACATTGTCCCATAATCATAGTCGAACAAATCAAACAACCTAAAAATTAAAAGCTGTTACTAAAAATTTTAGTACTATAGAGAAAACAAAAGTAGGTTTTAAGTTGAATCAACATTAACAGGGCATCACCAATATTTCAACTAGCATTTGTATACAATATGCAGCAAAATAAAAGGTGATTTTATAAGAACTATCGGAAATTAAAAAAAAAAAAACACATAAAATTCAGAAAAATGCATGAAATATTTATTTGGATCGATAGTTGGGTCGATATAATTTAATGTTTGAAGATTATTTCATGCAAATGTTGGCCGCGGCTGCGCCTCAAATGGTCCATCCGCTTAGTCCAATTTTGGCATACTCTTTCCAACATTTCGGCCGGTATCTCACGAATAATGTTGGCAATGTTGGCTTCCAGTGCGTCAATCGAAGCGGGCTTGTCCCTATAGACATTAGCCTTAACATAGCCCTACAAAAAATAGTCTAGAGGCGTTAAATTGCACGATCTGGGCGGCCAATTGACTGGTCCCAAGCGTGAAATAAACTGTTCACCGAACTCGCCTCTCAATTGGTCCATTGTTTCGCGTGCTGTGTGGCATGTGGCACCGTCTTGTTGAAACCACATGTCATGCAAGTCAAGCTCTTCCATTTTGGGCAAAAAAAAGTTTGTTATCATCGCACGGTAGCGCTCACCATTCACAGTAACGTTGTGATTCGCATCATCTTTGAAGAAATACGGCCCAATGATGCCGCCAGCCCATAATCCGCACCAAACGGTTGTTTTTTGTGGATGCATTGGTAGCTCTTGCAATGCTTCTGGCTGCTCTTCACTCCAAATACGGCAGTTTTGCTTGTTCACGTATCCATTCAACCAGAAATGAGCCTCGTCGCTGAACACAATTCTTCTATAAAAAAGTGGATCTTCATCTAACTTTTCAAGAGCCCATTCACCAAAAATTTGGCGTTGTGGTAGGTCGTTTGGCTTCAATTCTTGCACCAGTTGTATCTTATAAGGCTTCACACCCAAATCTTTCCGCAAAATTTTCCACGTAGTGGAGTAACAGAGGCCCAATTGCTGCGAACGGCACCGAATCGATAATTCACGGTCATCACCAACACTGGCCGATACGGCTGCGATATTTTCTTCAGTTCGCACTCTACGTAAGCGTGTTGGTGGTTTAATGTCCAACAATGTAACTTTGGTGCGAAATTTTGTTACAATAGCCCGAATAGAAGCCTCAGTAGGTCGATTAAACTGACCATAAAATGGAAGAAGCGCGCGATGAACTTTCTTAACAGAGCACGCATTTTGGTAATAAAATTCAATAATTTGCAAGCGTTGTTCGTTTGTAAGACGATTCATGATTAAATTATAGACCAAACTGAAGATGTTTGACAGTGACACAAGATACAAAACGTGCGTGAGCTGTCAAAACTAGTGTTGCCAAAAAGATAATAGCAAAAAAATCACTCTTTATAAAAAAGTGACATTAAAAATAAAAAAAAAACTGAAAAGTAATTTAAATTTTTTTAAAAATCGTTGCTTGTATATTTTCAATTTTTTTTATAATTTAAGTCTTCGAGAATTTCAAAATCTCTGTAAGCATTTTGCAATGCAAACATTTTTTAATTTGCTTATAAAAAATTTTTTTTATAATTTATTTGGAATTTTTACTTAATTTTATTTTTATTTATGACAGGATATTTTTTGTTTGTTTTGTTTGTTTGATTTTTTCTTTCTAAATTATTTAAAAACAACTTCAGTATATTTTAAATTTTAAATCGACTTTTTCGCTAAAAATACATTTTAACTTGTCGATAGTAACCCTAAAGTAAGAGACTGCACACGTGTGCAGTCTCAATGGCAAAACTCTATGAATTGGGCTACGAATTGGTACCTCATCCACCATATTCTCCGGATTTAGTCCTTAGTGACTACTTCCTATTTCCACACCTAAAGAAATGGCTCGGTGTAAAGAGATTTAGCTCCAACGATGAAATTATTGACCTCGAAAAATCCTATTTTTTGGAAGGGATGCAAATTCTGGACTAAGTGTATTGAGTTAAAAGGAGATTATGTGGAAAAATAAATTTTTTTTTTGCAAAAAAAAACTGTTTCATTCAAAAAGTCACGGAGTTATTGATCCGCCCTCGTACATACTCGTATGTATATTTTCGAAACGGCTAGTTTATTGGAGCGAAATATTGATACAAAAATTAATTTCTATAATAAATACGACCTCAAGATTAATAAAGTAAAAAAAATCTTTTCTGAAAACCTTATTTCTAAAAGCAATAGAACGTTTGCAGTCACTCAATTTCTTAATTAATAAAAAAAGAAATTCTAAGTTATCCAATTGGAATGCAAAATAAATTTAATTTAATTTGAAATATTTATAAACATTTTTAAGCTAAACATATTTAATTAAATATTTTATATCATATAAAGAATATCAAATTAACGGCAAAAATCGAAAATCTTCTTTGAATAAGATTTTTGTGTTTGTAGTTCTGTTACACTGTAGTGTCATCTGTTACTGTGTAGTGCCATCACTACACACATAATACACACAATGTACGAGTATACACAAGTTTGTATAAGACGGACTACCTGATTTTGAGTTTGTTTGCACAACATTACGCACATGCACAGCTTAAAAATTTATGAAAAAATAAAGGCAAAAAAAAAAATCTATTTCTCACTAATTCTGACTGTTATTTCCGATAAAACTTTTCTCCACGTTCAAAAATAGAAATAATTGTACTGCAGAGCTCATAGCTCAGCTATTTAGAGACCAATTAAGAAGTTGAATTTGGATAGCAACTTGAGAACAGGAACTTTCAACAATTTTTCTCTAGATCTTCTAGAGACTTCAGAAAGTTGATTTCAACATCCACACGGACAGATGGAGATTGCTAAATCGACTCCGCTATCTATAAGGATCCAGAATATATATATACTTTATAGCGTGTTCATTTTTTGTGAAGGGTATAAAAATGAGAATACCAGAGGTTAAGTTTTTGTTCTGTGATAAAGTCAAATTAAAAGTTTTTTCACGTTTTCATAGAACTTTTGATTCTTCTTCAGTGAAAAGGTGAAACAAATTTTCAAAATTGTTTCATATTTAAAATATGTATTATATAAAAAACAAGTGGAACGAAATAAGAACTTTTCATAGTTGCACAACACTTCGGATTTTTATTCTGTTTAATAGTGAAAGCAACTGTTAAAATCTCTTCATTTCAAAGAATAGTTTCCATTTGAAATTCTTTCATAAAAAGGAAAAATGGTAAAGATTTCCAGAAGAAAACGCACCAGCGAAGCTCAAAAAGAGTATTTAAATAATTATTTTGAGGAAAATGTTGATATTGCAAACGACTTAAAAGGCTAAGGGAAGGAAAGCAAAACACATTTGTATTGAAAACAAAAACAAATTTTCGTACATTCGTGCTTTCCTTTCGTTTGCTTAGGTTTTCTTGTGACATCGCTGAATAGGCCTTAAGTTTCATCAAAAAAAATAATTTTTTCAAGAAAAATTAAATTTTATTTTTATAGTGCTATTTTAGAATATACAACAGGTAGCATCAGAAGAAGCATTCTACTAAAAGAAGGCGGATACCAGATGGCAGGATCTCGGGATGTGTAATATTACGTATCAATTATGGCTTCGCTATGATGGTCAACGCTCTGCTCAGCTGCTAAGCAGGAATAAGAAAGATATTTCCAAACTGGTAGCTGTGATAACCGATCACTGGCTAATCGGCACTCACGCCAACAGGCTGGGATTGCCTTTCAACGAAAGCTGCCGCACCTGCTTTGCACCTGAGAGCAACAAGGAGATAGTCTTTCACTTTCTCTGCGAGTGTCCGGCTCTTCTAGCTTCGAGACATAAATTTCTCGATGCACATTTTATGGACGGACTAACTGAGATATCGGGGATAAGATTAGGTGATCTTCTCGGATATCTCAATGTCACACGATGTGTCTACGTCACTTATAACTCTGTTGTCTTGGCGACTAGGTGGTTCAAAACGGCATCTTGCGATTTTACGCAAACCAACCAACCAATAAGAATATACATATTTTAAAATTCTTGCGTTGTTGCAAAATATTAAAAAAAAAATTTTTAAATATTTTCCATAAAACGTCAAATTTAATAAATATATTTTTTTATATTTCATTAGAAAGTTTTATTTGACCTTTTTCCTTTTAATTAAAATGGCTATTTTGTTAAGCTTGAGGTCTTATTTTTCAAAAATTTATTTTTATATCGATATTTCGCTCCAATTTTTGTAGCTTCGTCAGGATATAATTATAAATTGATAATTTAATAAATTGATATATTAATTATATCCTGACGAAGCTACAAAAATTGGAGCGAAATATCGATATAAAAATAAATTTTTGAAAAATAAGACCTCAAGCTTAACAAAATAGCCATTTTTTTTTATATTTCATTTAAAAAACACAATGCTGAAATAATTATCAATTTAACGACGTCCAAAAAAAATCACTCCGGCAATCTTGTTTTATGGGCAATCATGCTTCAAGGTCACAAAAGGCAATTTTTGAATATTAAAAAAGTAATTCTAAGAAAGATTTAAGAATTCAAAATAAATGTGATTTCATTTTATTTAAAATTTTGTCAAATATTTTTTAAGCCAAAGATCATTAAATACACGCTTTTAGATCAGAGCAACTGAAAACTCTTTCCAAAGTTTTTTTCTGCTTTCTTAAGGGATGATACTTCATTATTAAAAAAATTACCAAATGCGTACTGCGGGTAAGAAAATTAAAATTTACGACAAAAATCAAAATCTCTTGTAAATAAAGCAATTAACTGAAAAACATACACACGTATGTGTAGGCACGTTTGCTTGCTTTCGTGTGTGCGCACACAGACATTACACACATACGATATACTCTAAAAATTTCCATAAAAAAATAAAACAAAAATTAATGAAACCCCAAAATATCTGTGTATATTTGAATTTTTCAGCCATTTTTGGAACGTTTTTTGCACAGATACTACAATTGTCAGTTCTGAAAAAAATGTACTCGTATACCACGCTTTTTCACGTTTTATATTTAACACAAAAATTTAAAAAAAAATCCCATAAAAATGATAAAGAAATAGTGGTATTAGCGGTTTTTTACCCATAACTCTGCCATTTGTGGACTTATAGTGTCCAATCTGACGTCAGCAACAACTGACAAATTGTTGTGCAAAAATTTTTTAGTTAAAACTAATCTGTTGGGGAAATGGGTTTTTCTTTAAATTTCGTAAAAAAAATTAATCTAAATTTACTGATTTGCCTTAATGTGAATTTTTATGTTTATTTTTTTCTATGTTGGTATATAATAACATCTGTGTGAACATATTTGCAGTTAAAAAATTTCATTTCACAAAAAAAGAAATAAATACTCGTAAATAAAAAAAAATATTTTCAATTTTGTATTTAGAAATAAAATAAAAAAATATGGACAAATAGGACAGTCCACTTATTTAGATATTTCTTATTTTGTTTGAAATAAAAGTAGGGAAGATAACATTTTGGTTTTTTAATCTCTGTCCAATAATCTTTTTTTATCTCTGTACTTGTATTTATTTTTAAACGAAAAGCAAATAGGTATTTGTTTTCTGTAAGAAAATAAAACAGGTAGCAGACACCTAATGCAGTTCTTTATTATGCGATATTCAATATATTTTCAGGCTTTTGTTCAATTAAATAGGTCAACAGCAGAATATATTTTTTAATCCGAAAATGGCTCAATTTTGATTTTTTCATTATGATATTCATATTCATTTTGTCGTTAATTTGTAATCATTTATGCTTATACATTAAAGCACAAGCTTTACTACAGTACTTAACTACAAACATGTGTAATAGTATATTCTACTTGAAAGTGCTTGTAAGCCATTTCAAATATGCTTATATTTACATACATTTGTGTGTTTGAATGTTACTTGAAGTGGTGTGTGCAAGAATCATGTAGAATGAAGGATACCAGATCGAAATTTTAGAGCATTCTTTGGTTTATTTTAACATCTTTATCTGAAAGCCGGTACCTGCAAATTGGGATAGATTGAACCCATGATTGACAGAATTATAATACTTAAAAAATATATATTTTTTTTTTGTAAATTGGTTAATGTTGCTTTTTTTAAATTTTTTTATTACATGATGTCATATATTTTGATAGTTTGTTATGAAAATTAAAAATTATTTAAAACTTCAAACGAAATTTATAATTAGACAAAAGTTCGATACAGGCTTTATATTAAAATCATTGACGGATCACTTTTTCATTTTAAATCGATTGAGGGGTATAGTCTTTGTTGATGAATGAATTAGTTTTGTTACAATTATTTCAGCTTTGTGTCTTTAAAAAAAATATTTTAGAGAACGTTTAAAGAGATGCTCTGTCGTATGTACATACGAGTATGTATCTATTGCGTATACTTACATACTCGTCTACTCTGTCGAAGAAGGTTCGGCACAGCCTAATTTAAATTGTTTTAGTTACTATTTAACTATTTTAACTTAAGTTTAACTGAGCTACTCGTATATCGTCCATTATGACAGTTGTTAAGGTTCTACCCGAAAGTTGCCACATTTTTTTTTCTTTAGAACGATTTGGACAGCAAACATAACAACAGATTTATTAGCTAATTTTATTTAGAATAGAAGGAATAATTTCTAACCAAGAAATAATTGTCTCAAATTTACCTTTAAGCTTCGTTTAACTAAATGATTATTATGTATAAATATATATAATTTTGTATTAAAAACTAGACCTTGATATTTTTTATAATTTTATTGAAATGAATATGCATGTACCTATATGTATGTATGTACGAGTATGTATATAAAAGCAGGGTGTTCTATGCATTAGTTTATTGCTTTTGTTGTTATTTTCTTTTTAAATTTTATATTTGTTATCAAGATTTTTTTCTAATAATATATTTATTATTATTACTATACCCACACACATATATAAATATGTACATATGTACATACATACCGACATGCAGTACATTAACGTGTTTTTTTTTTCTAATTTTGTTATCGCAAACTTAAATTTTTTGGAACACAAAAATTTAATAAAATTTTGATAAGTTTTTCTTTAATAAAAATAAATATTTTTTATAGGAAAATCTTGAATAATCAATTCTCTACTGAGTTACTTAATACATTTAACTTCTTATTTATTTACCTATTTTTTCCTTTTTTTTTTGACTGCACTAAAAAATACTGTTATTTGCAAAATATTTTGAGAAATTTTCTTTCTGTCTTTTTGTTCAAGTCTTTAAGTGAAAGTAAGTAGTATTTAGGGTTTTGTTGTTGTTGGTTTTATTAGTTTTTTGTAAAAGTAAACAAAAAAAATTGTTTTATATATTTTAAATTATTATGGTTTAAAAAGTTTCAAATTTCATTGAAATTTTATACGTATGAATATTAATGATAATAAAATAAAAAAGAAATGTTGAATAAGAAAATTGCAATATTTGCACGTTTGCATTATGGCGAAAATAAAAAGCTATTTTATATGTATAAATTTGGTTTGAAAATAAATTATTGGCTTTGTTTTGCAAGGTCTTTAGAAGAAATTATAAAAGCTGGGAAATTCCAAACGATTTAATTACCAAATACTCATACACTCATATGGATTACTGCGTAAACATTGATGACATTAAGTTTGAAAAACTGTTTAAAGATATAATTTTCTTTCGGCAAATGAAAGCCTTAAAAAAACATCACTTGCAAAGCAATGAGAATTGCATAAAGTTCTTCATTTAAAATAAAAGGCCAATTATATATGTTTGTGTGAATATACTATGGAAATAAAAAAGTGATAGCATTAAAAAAAACAGCAAAAGTTTATAATATTAAAACAATTGGTTTTTATTAATTTAACAAAATTTTGCATTAACATTTTTTAAAAACGTCTTTAATTATAAGTTTTTGCATCCTCCAAAACTGGTGCAAATAGTACATACGCATAAGTTTGTCATCAATTGCCAGGCAATTGTAATAGAGTGTATGCAAAATTCGGAGCAACCGAATACAGCACTTGCTTTTTGTTAAAATTTTGATGATAACGTCCTCAATGAAAAAAAAAAACAGTCAGAAAGTTCCACTTAGAAATTTATTTTAAAATGTGTTTGATAATTTGCTTAAAGTCACTATATATGTATCATTAAACAAACAAAAAATAAAACAATCTTTCACAATTAATTTATGCCTTTCACATGTCCTGCTTTTGATATTTATTATTTTGCAATTTTCTAATTGATTTATTGCAATACAAGCTTTGTTGTAAAAAAAAACTATTCACTATTATTTTCAAACATTTTTATCAATACGAAAAACTTAAAAGCTACACAGAAGAAGCCAAGGTTATTTCTCTAAAATGAGTTTTAATAATTTTTTACTGTTACCAACTAACAATCTGTTCAAATTTAAAAAAAAACAATCTACACCCACCTGCTCTTTAAAATAAATTGTATTTTAATAACAATTTAAAACTGTTTTCATAAGAAAAAAATCTAAAACACTGACACAATCAGTATTTGAACAGCAATCTTTGTAACATTTCCTCTTGCTGATAAGGAAATAATGTTCTTTCACTGATTTTTTAAAACAAATGAATTTTCTGTGGTGTTGCTGTTTTTAACTGGAAATGATTTCAGTTCAGCACACTTATCACAAATTTATTGTTAGTGTTTCTTTCGAATAATCGCTAAATATTGATTTGAATTTGTTTACAGTTAAAATAATATTACAATTCGACTATGCCGAATCTTTTATAATTCTTAAATATTCAATAAAAAAAATTATAAAACGATTTTTCATGAAATTGCAGATAATTATTTTCATTTTTTTTTGTTAATCCTAAAATAATTAATTTCAGTTAAAGAAATTCAAATTAATAAGGTCTAAAAAAATTCTTTCTAAAATCTGACAGGGTGTATTGAACAAACTAATCTTTACGATTGGCGTACTCATTGGAAAAAATTTCAGTGTTTTTTAAATCTTTTTTTTTTTTTAACTTAAATGTATTAAAATTGCTTTTTTGTTCTTTTTATTCATTTATTACAATAATAACCCATTAGATTTACTTGGATATATATATATTTCTCTATATATTTCTGTGATTTGTTTTACTTTATCGCTTGTTGTTTTTTTTATATGTATACTTTGCACTTTTTAAAATAGTTTAGTACGTTTCATCAATAATAATTCACTGCAATTTGAAAAATCAGCTTTAAAGTTTTATTTCTTTTGGATTATATGAAGAAGTTAATACTTTTTGCATTTTATTTTTGTCTACAATTTTTTAATTTCAAAACGTTCTGCGGTATAAGCTATTATTGCAAACAAAACCACATTACCCTAATAAATAAACAACAACCATAAAACTTTAAAATTTTTTGTTGCAGTTACTTGGCATGAAATTTATATGAAAGAACTTCCAATGAAACGGAAAATATTAATTAAAATAATTTTTTTTAATTAACTTTTAATTTCTGGAATTAAACACAAATAAAGATTAATATTTTGTTAAACTTTCAAATTCTAAATAGAAATTATTACATATATTTTTTTGTAATAAGACTACAAAATATATGGAATTTAATTTAATTTATATTTTTTTTAACAAACGCTATTTATACGGATTCAGAATATAAATATAACTATATTATACTTTATAGGATGACCCATGTGTGGTGTAGAAATAACTGGCAATTTGAACATCCTTTTTTATAAAAAAATGCCTGTGGTCGTATTTAAATTAATTTGATCAAGTTGTGTCAAACTTTGCCCTCTATGGAGCTTCAACCTTCTTTAGCTGACCTAATTCCTTTCAAAGGTGTTCATTGCATTATGAAACTAACTCTCTCCACCTGATGTGTTTTGCAATATTGAAAGTAATTAAAAAAGATCATTATCAAATTGCAAAAATCTCCAGTTATTATAGATTTGCAAAATTTCATACTGAAAAAAAAGTTTCCTTAAATTCTACTTATTTGCAGCAAATTACAAAAAAAAGTTAAAAATGAAAACAGTATAAAATTCGTATTTGGTAAAGTTATAACACATTTACATAAAGCGTAATCTTGTCCGATTATGCAATGAAGCCACTTTGTACACTTACTTAGAGTGAAGTGTATAAAAATTCAAAAGGAAAATATGCGAATATTACTACTGTTATCTATTGTTAGTTTCAAACGAAAAACAGTGACACTGAAATTAAATGATCCGAAACGAAATAAAAAATGGTAAAAGTAACAATATACTCGTGTACACACTTTTAATTATTTTAAGGGTACTTTTCGATATTAAAGAAGATATAACTATGAAAGCGAGATTAAATGTGGAAAACTAGTAAAGGGTGTTTTTTATAGACGTATAGAACTTTAAGTTGGCATTACTGTTCAAGATGGCGACCGATTTAACAGCTGTCAAGTGATTTATTCTCAGTTTGGTTTGGCAATTCATCATGAATAGACTCACGTATGAACAACGCTTGCAAATAGTGCAATTTTATTTCGAACGAGATTGCCGTTGTTCCCGATTTTCATAAACGAATTTTATTTAGCGGTGAAGCGCACTTCTGGTTGAATGGCTACGTCAACGAACAAAACTACCGCATTTGGAGTGAGCTAATCCTCAAGTGTATGTCGAAACACCGTTACATCCAGAAAAACTGACTGTTTGGTGCGCTTTATAGGCTGGTGAAATCATTGGTCCGTACTTCTTCAAAAACGATGATGGCCAGAACATTACAGTCAATGGTGATCGGTATAGAGCCATGATTACTAACTTTTTCATTCCTGAATTGAACAACCATGATGTCCAGGAGCTGTGGTTCCAATAAGACGGCGCAACATGTCACACAGCTCATGCCACAATCAATTTATTGAAAGACACGTTTGGTGACCGCCTAATTTCACGTGTTGGGCCTGTGAATTGGCCTCCAAGATCTTGTGATTTAACACCGCTAGACTACTTTCTGTGGGGCTATGTAAAGTCATTGGTCTATGCGGATAAGCCATAAACGCTTGACCATTTGGAAGACAACATTCGCCGTGTTATTGCCGATATACGGCCACAAATGTTGGAAAAAGTCATCGAAAATGGGACGTCTAGATTGGATGCCACAAGATTATCTTTCGGATAAATAAAATTCATGTCAATCGAAAAATCCATCGTTGTTTTATTGCAATTTAAAGTTTTATACGTCTATAAAAACACCCTTTACTTCTATTTTATTTAATAAAATGCTGTTCCTTTTTTCATGTTACAAATTTAGTTAGTAATCTTTAATGTTCAATTAAACCAACAATAAATAACAATTTATTAGTCGAAATTTTTTGATTAATTATTAAGTCCACACTGGAACTTCCAAGATGTTGAAGCTTAGTTTTCAGTTGTATTAAAAATGTAACTCATTTAATGCGAGTTTCTTATTCAACTTTCCGAAATAGAAAGCTTAAAAGAAACGCTGGCATTGGAAAGCTTACGTGAAAAACACTTGATTTAAATTCATTAGAAAACTTTGGGTTGGTTGCAAGATTATGAATTGTTTTTATTTTGCTTATGTATTATTATTTGTTAAATAATCTGTGGATCGTTCTATAACTATATGCGAGAACTTCTCACATCGAAAAGTGTGAAACAAAAAACTAGACCGTTTCTCGATTTGTGAGTAAAAAGTGTTTCTGTAGTTTAATGTGAGAAAATGCAAAGCTGTTGCGTCTTTAATTTAATATTCCAATGATTCAAATGTCAAATACAAAAGAGAAATTTATATCCCCCCAACCACACGAGCAGTATGTTTGGCAACTGTCAAATTTGATTGCCAACACCAAATATTAAAGTGTGGACCACATGAATATATGTTGAAACATTCGTTGAGCAATAGTTGTTATAACATATTGCTCAGCAATAATCTTGGACATATGCTGTCAAATTGAATTGTCATTTTTTGTGAAAAATTAAAAACGTGTGAATCTAAAAAAACTAAGCTAAAAAAGAATTAAATAATTCTTAAACGACATAAATACACCACATTAATAATATTTATTAATTACTTTAAAGCAATAAATAGTTTAACGTTCTTATTTTCACCTCTTATTTAATGTTTTTAAATACTTTTAATTTTATGTTCTAAGATACGTGTTCGCCACCTCAAAATAGAAGCTTAAACATTGACATTTAACGGCAATCCAATTTGACAGTTACCACGGCAATAATTGCTAAGCTTATTGCTCGTGTGGTTGGGGGGTATAAGATGAATGTACTTCTACATGACATTTTTGTTTGTTACAAATTTTATACTAATAAAATGTGAATAAAAATGGTGCGATGCCTTCAATTCGGTAAATTTGTTATGCCACAAAAAAAAAAGAAAAGAAAAAAAATTTATTAGCAAAGAATACACATAAAATATCAATATTTAGCTTCTAAAATATTCCACTACATATATTTTATGTATTATAATTTATTAATTTAAACGATTTAAATTTATTAATTTTCATTTTTTCATTACTTTCGCACCCTTCTATCGTACATTTTAAAATGTGAGATGTTTTAACAGTTCTAGTGGGTTTTTTTTCGCAAAATTTTGTTACAGAAACACTTTTACTCGCATTTTTATAATAAAGTACGTCAAAACCACTAAAATGACAGATTGTTCTCACAAAGAAAAATTACAGGAACATTTTTCTGTAATAAATGATATTTTGTTTCAATTCTCATTGTTTTTTGTTCAATTCTATTGTTTCTTGTAAACATTTTTTCGATGCGAGAGTTATAGAAACGAGGTATTCTGGTTACACTTTAAGAAAAAAACGAAACAACTTACCGGATCTAGGTCCGAGTCCCATATGTCTTTTAGATCAGCCTCAAAAAATGTTTCCATGCTGAAAGAACTTTTTAAAATATATTGGAAATATCAAACAAGGACGGATAGACAGAATTTTTGTATTTAAAATTTTTTATTTTTTTTAATTTAATCTGAAGTTGGGCTTCTTAAAAAATTTTTTTTGCAATAAAAATTTTTGAGCAACAGATTAATAAAGAATTTTTCTTTAAAATAATTTTATTTCTCGATTATTGCAGTAGTGCATTGAGTGCGTTCATAGCGTTCAAAACATAAAGCAAGATAATCTTTTGTATCTGTTGCTTGCTTATGTTGAGTTTAACTTTTTTATAACCCACTTTTAGTTAACTAATTGTTGTTGTTGTTGTTGTTGTTCTTTTTGCTTCAATGCTGTATTCATAAAAATGTGATTTACTAAGTTTGATGTCACTTTTTGCTTGTGAAATTTCTGGGAAATTTATTTCAATAATTTTTATTATTTTATTTTTAATATATTTTGTATTTCCCGATTTTTTTATTATTGTAGTGTATATAATGGTGAATTTGGTTTGTGACGTCGTTGCTGTTATTTTTGTTGTCGTTGTTACTAATGCTTTTAATGCTTTCTTGTTACTTATACAAAGAGAGACAAGCCAAACGACCTGTTGCTTCTCCGTTTAATTTTACGTTTTTTTTTTCTTTTTTTGCTTCGAAAATTTGTTCAAACTGTTGCTGGTTGGTTAATCGCTATAACGTCAGTGTCTTGTTTTAGTTCTTATGGTATTTTATAGCTGTTCTATGAAATATTTGTGGTCACTCTGCTTCATTCATTCACTCTTTAACACTTGTTGTCTATTTTGTTACTTGTTGCTATAGCCACTGTTGCGCTGTTGGTGTTACTGTTGCTGCTATTGTTATTGTTGCTCATAACTTTGCTGTTAACACAAATACTTGACATGGTCTGCTTAAGGTTTAATTTAACGTTCTTCTTCTTTTTCTTAAAATTCTTCTTTTTTTGTGTTACTCTTTGAATCTGTTCTTTATTTTTCAATTAATTATTTTCTTCTTTTTATTTGAGATTGTGTGTGTAGAAAAAAGCACAAATATTTTTGTTTGTGTGTCGAATATTATTGGATTTGTATGGCCAAACAACACAAAAAAATCACTTGTTGCTAAATAACTGTTCTTTTTGAAGTTAAATTTTCATGCTTTTTATTATTATAATTTTTTATATTTTTTACTGCTTTTTCACTTCCTCTTCGTAACTAATTTTTCGTTTTTCTACTTCTACTACACGTTTCGTTTAAATGCTTTCGAATATTTTTTAAAATTAAAAATTACAAAAATGTTTTTTTCTTTTTGTATTAACTCGTAAAACAAACACGTTAGTTAATTTATCATATTTTTTTTTAATTATCTTTTTGTTTTTTTTAGTAATTTTATATAATTACACTAGCAACTAATTAGTATGCATTTTCGTAGTGCATGTTTTTAAAAGATAACATGTTTTTACCAACAGTCTAAAAACGGGATTTTTTTTTCCAAATTGTAAGAGAAAATAAAAGCAAATAGGTATATTGGAACAGTATACAGTAGAAGCACTTCTTGGTAAATTAATTAGGTATATTTTAATTTAATATTAAGTAAATGATTTTATTAATTTGTGTTGCGGTATTTAGTAGGTAGTAGTAGAACTGTCCGAAGTACGACTGCCACCAGAAACAGCGCTAAACTAAATGTCGGTGAAATTCTTTTGAATGCAAACACAAACGTTATGTAGTGTAGTTGAGTATTACTTTGTTTTATTTTATAATTTTTTCCTTCTCTTCTTATTGTTGTAGTTATTTTTTTCCATTCAATCTACATATCGTCATAGGATTTCATTAAAGCCCTAAGTTACATTTAAAAAATTGTATACAAGAAGCGCACAAAGTCGATTATATAAAAAATTAACAAAACTTTTTAAAGTTTTTCAGTCCAACAATTAAAAAAAACCAATCTTAGGCCGAAGCTTCAGCTAAACAAAACTTTAAAAATTGTTTAAATGTAACTTAGGGCCTTAATAAAATCATATAACGATATGCATATCCACACATATACAAAAAACACACAAAAAATATACACACAGATACTATTGAGCTAGATAGATACTCCCGTCTGGTAAAATCCCATTAAAATTATTCAGTGACTTTACTTTTTTTTACGTCTCTTCAAAGAGTGAGTAGTAAATTTTACTCTTGTTTCTCTTGATTTAATTTTGTCTGTTTCTCTTTTCTATTTAAAATTCATACAAAATGAAATCAGTAAACCCCACCCCCCGCTAATTTTATTAGTAAGATTATGCACCATTCACTGAAAGTAATAAGAGTAAATACTAGTTTGTAGTTCCGTTTGTAATTTCTACACCGCACCTGTGGCACGGTATAAAGTATATACATTCTGGATTCTCACAAATAAGGAGTCAATTAAGTGATGTCTGTCTGTTGGCCTTGAAATCAACTTTTTGAAAAAAAAAGAGTTGTTTTTCAGTTTCTATTGAAATTCAGCCCTATCGATCCAAAAATAGGTATGAGTTAATCTATTTTTGTACTAATTTTCTGAGTGGATTTTATGCTTTTTTTGTGCAAATTATGAAACGGTAAAAGGATAAATTAAATTCAGCTGTGTTTTATAAATATATTCATATTTTCCACTTTCCACATTGTTCTTAAATATCAAAAAAAAAAAAAAAAAAAATTACATAATTGAAATATATTTATTATTGTAGTGAAATATCGATATAAAAATAAAAGTTTATAATACAACATCAAGCTTAATAAGCTACCTGTATCAATAAAAAAAAAGGTCAAATAACCTTAAAAAAAAAAATATATATACAGGGTGGGCCAAAAGAATCCAAGGGGTGTAAAAGTTTAATAACTTTTTTGTTTATTAATTTTTTTTTATTTTTTCTTTCAGATTATATAGACAACACTTGGAGAATTTATAATGGAGAGGTTCACAACTGAACAGAGAACCAGAACAATAGAATTTTATTATTTAAACCAGAGATCAATTATTTTAACGCTCATTTCCATTTGAATGGCTTTGTTAACAAGCAGAACTGTAGGTTCTGGGGTTCTCAAAATCCAAGAGCCATTCATCAACGCCAATTGCACCCCATCAGGTGTACAGTATGGTGTGGGATCACATCTGAAAATGTCATTGGGCCCTACTTCTTCGAGAATGAAAATGGAAGTGCTGTAACCGTAAATGGAGAGCGGTATCGTTTTATGATAGAAAATTTTTTACGTCCTGCTCTTGAAAACAGACCTGGTATGTGGTTTCAGCAGGACGGAGCCACTGCCCATACCGCCCGAGACACAATGGCACTTTTAAGTAAAATTTTTGGAGAGCGAATAATTTCTCGAAATTCGGAAATTATTTGGCCAGCGCGATCGCCAGATTTGACAGCACCCGCTATTTTCTTTGGGGTTTTTTGAAGGAGCGAGTGTATGTGAACAAGCCAGAGACAATCCTTGAACTCAAGGCAAACATTGTTGCAGAAATTCGAACGCTACAGCCACAAGTTTTGAAAGATGTTATGGAAAATGCTCTAAAAAGAGCCCATCAGTGCGAAGCTGAAAACGGTGGTCATTTAAGAGACATCATTTTTCATACTTAGTGTAAAAAGATTTCCATTTTGTATATTATATAATCTGAAAGAAAAAATAAAAAAAGTTAATAAACAAAAAAGTTATTAAACTTTTACACCCCTTGGTTTCTTTTGGCCCACCCTGTATATATAAAAATAAAAAAAGCATTGAAAACTATTGATAAAAAATTTATTAAATAGCAACTTTTTTATTAATCCTAAAATAAATAGTTAATTTCAGTTTAAGAAACTAAAATTAACAATTTCTAAGAAAAAATCCTTTCTGACACGTAATTTTTAGAAGCAATAAAATGTTTGCAGGCACTCAATTTTTAGTATACTAAAAAAAGAAATTCTAAGAAAGATATACAACAGGAATGCAAAATATAAAATATTTTTAAACCAAATATTTTATGTCAAATAAATCATTTCAAATTAACGGCAAAGATAAAAAAAACTTCTTTCAATAAGATTTCTAAATATATTCGTAGTTTTGGTACATTGTAGTGCCAGAATGGACAAATGCATAGACACGTTCTATAAGACCGACTGCCTTATTTTATGTTGGTATGCACAAATATTACGCAAATGCACAGCTTAAAAATTTCCATTAAAAAATAAAACAAATTAATAAAAACATAAAATTTCAGTTGTAAATATATTAAATTTTTCTCGGCTATTTGTGAACCGCTCATTCTGGTTTTTGACACAAATATTATGATTTTCAGAAAATTTACAATTAATGGGAAATATTTACAATAGCATAAATTTGCAATCTCTATTACACAAGATTTTATGCTCAACACACGAGCACAGAAGTTTTGTTGCCAGACTATATTTTTTGTGGCTGTCATTAATTTGAATCTACTTAACTGAAATTAATTGTATATTTGAATATAAAAAAAAATATTCTATTTACTTGGAAATCTTTTTATACATATTTAATTCAGAAAATATGTAATATAAAAAATAAAAATATTGATTATGGTTATTAGCCGGATATTAAACCAACGAGAAAGACGTAAAAATATATCTTACAATGTAGAAAAAAGTATGTATATAATTAGTATTACTATGCAGGGGCTTTCAGATCGTACCCTTTACGATGTTATTTTCCACCTCGATGATTTTACTGATACTGGCTTAAGCCCAGTTATATGAATTTTTTCGTGCATGGATGTGTGTGTGTGTGTGTGTGTGTACGTACGTACGTTTTCTCTTATCCTAATTAAAAACTGTTTGTTTTTTATGCTCTTTTGGGAGTTACATCAAAAGAAAGTTTCGTTAGCAACAACTGATAGACAGCGTTGTCAACTTAGTTTTTAGAGATCTTTAAAGTTCTCGACACCGAAAGTGTTGGAGTTATTACATATTTTTTTAACTGTTTGGTCACAACAATTTTTGGTAGAATTGATTGTATGTGAATAAAATTCTTGAATGTAATTTGCTTAAAATATGTGTGGGTTGGGCCTTACCTTACAAATAAATAAGTGATATAATAAAATAAAGATTTGTGCTTTTTTCGAAAAGGTTCCAAAAGTTTACA
Organism: Thelaira solivaga; assembly: GCA_947397855.1. Lineage (NCBI taxonomy): Eukaryota > Metazoa > Arthropoda > Insecta > Diptera > Tachinidae > Thelaira > Thelaira solivaga. Next base: position 28,104,281 of record OX377613.1, read on the forward strand.
AACGCTGCGAATAAACCAAACCAAACAAATAAGTAATTTCGTAAATGGAAAAGGCAAGGTGCCGTATTGTAAATACCTGCAATATTTAATACGAAAAATATTGAATTTTAATTCGTAAGACTGTTATTCAAAATTGATTACTCTTAATATTGAAAGAAAATGATGATAAGAAAATACGAAGAGGACCGGTTAAATTTTCTTTTGTGTGTTTACGAGTATGTTCAATTAATAACGAGTTTTTCAGCAAGAACTTTGCCTTGACAGTTTTGGTATTTTATTTGTTGGCATATATGAATAGATTTGGCAAATGTGAGTGCCTGACTAGACCTTAGTGGGTGGTTTCTACAGACAAGCAAACAAGTTTCGCTTGTGCTTGTATCCCTCATTAATACTTATAGCGGTAGCTTACTAAAATTATTTTCTCAGACTAAGTGAAAATTTCTGCACTAGTTTTTTATTTATGTTTTCCACTTCAATTAAATATTTTAAAATTTTCATATTATAGGAATGTATGTCTACATATGTAGGTGTAAATTCTGTTTTCATATATTTTTTTTTGAAAAAGTTCTTATCGGAAAACCCGATATGCATTCATACAAATTTACTTATTTTTTTATTAAATTGGAATTTACCATTTTGCTTCTCTTTAGTGTTTCTCTTTCTTTTTTATTATAAATTTTTTTCACTGCATTTTGTACTCTTGTACCCACAAAACCAGCGTTGTCAATGTTGCAATATCCAAAATTATCAAAGCCAAGAGAAAAACCTGTATTTAAAAAAAGCACTAAAAGTTGAACTAGCACGAATTTACAACTTTTATTTTTTCAGAAATATTTATTATACCTTTCACTGTAAGTAAGAAGAGTATATACAGGGAGACCCATAATTCAACGTCAAGCCGAAAGTGGGTGACTGCTCCCAGAAAAATTAAAAAAAATTTGTCGTATTTCGCGAGTTAATATTGGCATCAAAATTTGGCGCAATTGTCCCAATTTCAAAATGGTATAAAAGTTAATTGATTGGTTTTTGCAACAGTGAAAATAAATGTTTTTAAATTAAACCGGTAATTTTTTCCTTGTATAAGTTTGTGATTCAGTTTGTATAATTTCCACATCGTCACTGTGTCACCCTATTAAATATGTACATATATTTTGGATCCTTATAAATAGCAGAGTAGATTAAACAATATCCGTTTATCTTTGAAATGAAGTCCATAGGCAATGTATAGAAAAGTTTATCATACTAAGCAGTCAGAGTCTTCAGGCTGCTATTGAAATTCAGCCCAATCATTCAAAATATGGTAAAACTACTTTGGACAAAACTACAAAATGGACAAAAAAAACCTAGTATACAAATGTGTACAAAAAAAATCAAAATAATAGGTCCATGAATGATAGAGAAAAGTCAATAATACAACCGAAATTAATTTCTGTTTTTTTTTTTTTGTAATGAACATTTTTAAATTGAAAAAAAAAACACCGAAACCGAGCAAAATATGGGTATTTAAAAGAAGATACTAAGCTTTGAACAAGCACAAATTCAAAAGTTTATTTTTTCCGAAGTGTTTATTTTTTTAACAATAATTAGAGTAATCAGTTAACAAATTTTCAATTTAAGTCACATCATAACAATTACATCTGGGCAAACATTTTTAAGCAAATATGCTGAGCATAATGAAAAGGTCATCACCATAATCAATGCAAACAGATGACAAAACCCTCGAAGAATTCTGGTAACTTTAATTTTATCTGTAAATTGTTCATATGCTTTTAAGGTATTTTCAGTGCAAACGGAGGGAAAGGAAGCAAAATGCACACGTGTACATTTTGTTGTTGTGTTGTGCAAATCGAAGCATTTTTGCTCTGACTTACATATTTTAAAGACGGGTATAGTTAAACTCAAAAGTGTCTACGTTTTTCTGCTTTCAGTGCGTTTTGGCGAGTTGTGTAGAGTTGATAGTATGACTTTGTATTGCTAAATTGGATTTGAATGAGTAAAGAGTAACATATTTCTATTGATCCATTTGCTCAAACAAATAAAACAGATGTTAAAGCAAATACTATAAGTTACTTATTGTACGTTGAAAGCAAACATACGTGCATACATATATTTATATGTACATGCTCCACTCGTACATTTGTACTGAAAACAAAATTAAGTTTTCTTATATTTTTGTTTTCAACAAATGTACGAACGAAGTTGTCGTTCGTTTTTATGTAGCCGAGCCGTAAATATCTGTTTATACAATAAATTATTTGTAAATATTTGTATGAGTTAGTAGTGTATAAAAAAACCTACCATATTTGTTATACTTATACCAGTAGTAACAAATACTTATTTGGTATATTTGTTTTGACAACACTTGTAGGTACACCCGTGCGCGTGTTTAACTCATATAGTTTGCCCTGTTTGCAAACCCTGATGAGATTACCCCTAAATATTTAATATCAAAATAGAGAATTTTAAATCAAAAACTAACGCAAAATCGTTTTTAAAAATATCGATGCTTCAAACTATTGATGTTTCCATGAAAAACATCGGTAATAGAAACGATACATTTACCATTTCTTTTATGCAGTCTATATCAAGGGAGCTTTTAGTTGAGGCAACAGTATTTATCCTACAATGGACATCAATTCTATGAAACGTTGAAGCATGTAAAAGCACGAATATCATCTTGTTCAAAAATCAAAAATCGTCTTTACATTTGGCCTTCTTTCAAGCCCATCTTTTTCTCAACTCATCACTTCTTTTAACAAATTTTATAATATTTCGAACTTTGCTCACTAATTCAGTGCAATATTTTGCATTATCAATGGCTTTAGTTACAACTAAATTGACTATATGAGCAAAGCAAGTAATAATTTTCTTATGGAAAATTTAAAAAAATTATTGCACATACAAATACAAGCGCTCTTATTATTTTTTATAATTTTTTGTTTTTCATATACTCTTTAATTGCATTTAGTAATACCCAACTGGCATTCGAATTTGAAAGAGAAGAGAAGAATAAAAATAGAATATATAGTTTTTCAATATTAAAATGTTGGCTGGGAAGTTTATTTATTTATTCAGTTCAATGCTTACTGAGTTTTTTGTTTGAATATTTGAATCTTTTTGTAACTATTGACAAATAATTCTTATTTAGTCAATTGCTTTTACAATATAAAGGTTCTAATGTTTGCAAGAAACGTTGGGAGTAATCTACTGAGGATTCGGGGTAGCGTCTGATGAAATGGTCCATATAGATATTATATCCCCTTCAGTACTTATTATACTGAATAAATAAGTTATGAGAATATCATGAGTAAAAGAATAAATTTAAAAGCCACACACAATTTCTGGAATTAAGCACAAATACAGATAAATATTTTGTTTTAAATTGTTTACTTAGTACAATAAGTACTAAAATTGATAGTTTAACAGTTTAAGGCTTGTTTAGCTGAATGTTGTTGAAAATATCCGGCGACACCCGTTGACGTTAAAACGTTTGTGTAGTTATAGTACATTTAAAAACGTGTCATATGCTTTTGACATAAGAAAACAAATAAAATCATACATACATACATATATACAAAAGCCATTTTTTTACAAACAACTGTATCGCAATTTTAGTTGTAGTGTTTAATTATTAAATATTGTTGTTTTTTGTTATTTTTAGAAAAGTTTTAAGCACTTTAATTATTTAAACTTTCGTTCATACGCGCTTCACTTTTTTTTCAATAAAAAAACTACTTTGTCTCAGCTGTGCATAAACGTCCCGTAAAAACGTTGCTAAATTCTATTTTATACAAATCTTGCTGTACCGTCAATATGACATTTGCTTCCGGTAAGCACTTTCATTGCTTTTCATATAACAAAACGGATCAGCTGATCATGAAATCTTACGGGACGTTCGGTTAATTCTAGCTTTACTTTCATTATCTGTGAGAATAGCTGAAAAATTAGGAACAGAAACATGCCACTAGGAGAAAATATATTATGTTTACGTTTCTCCATTCTACACGCTGATGTATGACTTTCTGTTAATTCAAAAACACCTAATGTTCCCCTGAGAAGTTTAAGCTTCTCCTACAAATGATTTATTTTGCATTGTTTTCGTCCAAATATGTATTATAAGTGATGCAATAATTTTATTATTTACGTATGTTTTGAAACTCTTGCTCTTGCTTTGCTGCCAATTCTGGGCTTAACTGACTTTCGACTTGGCCATCAGAGGTGTCAGAGTGCAGATATACATATTCATTTCCTTTTTGTCTTTTTTACACAAACTCAAAATTCTTATTTTGTTTTGCTCGCGTATTTCTAAAAAATTTACACTTTCATTATTTACATTTCGTAAATATGAATTTTAAAACATGAAAATTTGTGTTTGTTATCGCTTCTACATTAAATTCCATACTTTATAACAAAAAAACGTAGATACATGCGCATTTTCATTACGGAAAAAACGTTTTAATTAATGTTTTTTAAAACAAAAAATTTTTCATTTTGCTTATTTTCTCTTATTCGTAATATTAAAACAATATATCTGTCTCTTACATACAAACCTCAAATAAAACGATGAGTTTTTCAAAATTCTAACCTCAAAAGTTTCATCTCTGGTTGCTTAGTGGTTTACGTGGCGGCTTAAACGGCCTTGGCACTTTATACAATGGACAAACTTCAGTCATTAGTAGAAAACCTTATCCTCTAGTGTAGAAAATTGTTTATTAGCCATTATTATTTACAAATTTCACAACAGCTTAATTTTTATTCATTTTGCTGCATTTTGCGCTTCAATATTTATCATATTTTTTAAGAAGTCTTCTACATTTGGTTGCATTGGCGTTTTGGGATTAAAAGTAAAACTGGGTGAGTCCCCATTTAGACGAGGAAACACTTGGAAGAAAATCATCTTGCATTCTCTTTTGCTTTTTCTTTCACGGTCACACATGCGAACATGTTGCCGGCAACATTCCATTATTGTTGTTGTTATTTGCACACAAAACAATGAAAGAAAAGAAAAGTAAAGCAAATACCAACAAAGAATATGTGAACAAAGCGTGTCGCCGAGTACCGAACACAAAAATTATGCTCTCTTCTCCACCCGTAATTTGCCTACAAACGAAATGTTTCCCTTCTAAATGTTTCCTCGTCTAAACGGGGACTGATGGCGTACAACCAACAAAATTTTTTTGAGAGATAATTTTTTCCATGCTGACTGAGCTGGTCGAAGCACTTAAGTCTATTATTCTACTGCCATATAACTAGTAATGATATTAACAATTTTATCTTACTTGATTTCCACTTTTACTTCTTCCAATTGCTGCGAGTGCAACTTTTCCAAATGCATAAGTTTTAAAGGTTTTGTTGCATGTTTTGCAAAATATTCGTTGGCATTGTTTTCTACAGAAATCTGAAAATATTATCGTTGATGTTTAGGGGAAGGAAATTATTAAGGATTTCTTTTTGTTATAAGCTTCACATTATAACTGCTTTATTATGCCAAATAAATTGCCGTAGATACTAATTTAAATTAATATAAATATAATTACTTATCGTAGGTAGCTAAATTAAATAGCAATATTTTTAAGATTGGACGCCAATGTATTGACGATACATCATAGTGTTTATGAACAATAAATTTACGTGTCGTGAGCATTCCTAATCACACAGGATGTTAAAAGTCACACATACATACATATACACGTTTGTATAAGACCGACTGCTTGGTTTCGTTTCTGAGTGCGCATGTTGAAATTTTCCATAAATAAACTAAACAGAAATTAAAGAAAATCAAAAATCTCCCTAGTATTTTTCATTTTTCTCTGTCGTTTGTAAACCGATCACTCTGATTTTTTGCACAGTCATTTTTAACAAAACTGCGTACTACATTTGTATGTCCGTTTTGTATTATAGAAAAAATACGCCAGAATTACACTCAGAAAAATGGTCAAAAATAGAGATATTTGCACTTTAGATCTCATAGCTCCGCCATTTATGAACCAATAGCTACTGAAAGTCAGCAATAATTGACAGATTGGTATGCTATAATTTTATGTATGTTATTTCTTTTTGTTTGGCAATTTAAACACAAGCTGGCCCACCCGACAAACGTTGTTTTGTCTTTAAATTTTATTTATGTTGAAAAATAGTTAAAAAGAGAAGAAAAGAACGTATTTCTGAACGATCATTTGCGGTACGTTAAATTTACATTTCTAATTACCGTGCATAATTCTGGCATGCATTGGCGTTAATGATATCAAAACGTCTTCTCCTTTATATATTCCGTTAAGTATTCTTGCTTCAATAACGTTGTTCATCAGATTTTTACCGCAAGCCGAGTTCCATTGGAAAAACGTGGTTGGCTTATATTTCGCAACATTACAACTACCAACCTGACTTTCAGCTGTAGATTCTGATTTCGTAATCCTGGTAATTGCAGCAAGTTTAAAAACTCGGGTGAAAAGTTAACGACATCGGCCACCAATTTGTACATCACAAATTTGTGATCAATTTCACTTTAAATCTGAAAATTCAATTCCATTGTTATTTATCGTGATTCCTATGTTATTTGTCGTGAAGATTACATACAAAATTAATTATTATGCAAACTGTTTAAATTTGAAACTTACTCGTATTTAATTCCAAAACGAATTTAATGAAAAAGAAATGCAGATATCTATTGTTGGTATTGAAATTTATAGTCTTCACGTGATACGTTAAGGGATATTAAAGAGGATTTAAAAAATGTAGGCGTAGAATTGATCGTGAACAATCTCTGTTTCGTACAAACATTTAAATAAAAATTTACCAAATTGGTCCAAGCGTTCAAATTATGGTACGGTATGCTTAATTGTTCTTTCTATAAAAACCTAAGTTGAGTTATAACCAACATCTAACAAAAATTTAGCCAAATCGGGTCAACCGTTTTTACGTGATCTAACTAAAGACGAACGACATTTGATTTTTGCTGCATTTAAATATATATCATATTTACATAAGATTTACTGCCACTGACGAAGAAAAAAAGCACTAACTCTATTATTTTACGTATAGGAACAGAAAACTAAGTTGACAACAATGCATAAAAGCTATTGTAAAAGTTATTTCTTTTTGTTTGTTTTTCTTGCTGTTGCCATTTTTCTCTAGTGTTGTTTATAAATTACTCGTGTTTGTTGATTCCCTGTTTGCTACGGCTTGGTTGGATTGCTAGTTGTTGTTTATGAATATCAAATATATTTTTATATTTCCAACTAACGAATTCAGTATTTTTATTTACTTACTCGTATTTAATTTTCTGTTTGGTAGCAGACTAATAGACGTATGAATGTACGTACGTCAGTTCTCTATTTTTGTATGCAGCTAAAATGCGTAAAAACAAGTTTCTCTTGTTTATTATACCGCAAAATTATGTGTTGCCTAGTGTGTTTTTGTTGTTGTTTCATTTAACCTGTTTTCTGCTTTATAAAAATTAAAAAAAAAAGATTTGTGATTCCGTAAAATGTTAGAGGATTATGTTGGTAAGAGATTGTTATTTAAAAAAGAAATGACAAGATCTTAAGTTAATACATACATATACTACTCATTACACATACTACTTACATATATGTGTATGTAGAAATAAGAGAAATGATTTTCTCAAATTCATTTGTAAATACAGAGGCTTAAAATAATAAAGGAGAATAAATTTATACATTCTGAACAAATTAACTTAAAATCAGCAGTTCTTATTTTAAAAAATCCATTAAAAATATAAATTCTTCATCTATATATATAAAAGAAAGTCGTGTTAGTTACACTAATTATAATTCAAGAACGGCTGTACCGATGGCTGAAAATTGGTGGGGCGGTAGCTTAGAGCCAGGAGACGGACATAGGATACTGTTTATCCCGTTCGGCAGCGTTCCCATGTGACTTGACATAAAACGTTAGTCACTATAAAACGTGGTATAACAAAAATTTTTTATTTTATGTGCAAAACCTAGAATTACGACAGTAAAATTTAATAGTACTGAATGAATAGGAAAAGGGACATTATGGTACTTTTTATTGATATTAATGGTACATTTTGATTTTTTAGTATTAACAACCCTAGAACTACCAGACTGGCCTCAAACGATTCAGGTCAAAGTGAAAAATAATTAAGGGGACAAAATGGTAGTTTTCATTAATTGTAATGGTACTTTTTGATTTTTTTAATGAAAACTAACCTAGAAGTGCAATGTTAAGCTCAAAAGGTCCAGAGCAATTTGAAAAATCATTAAAGGGACAAATGGTACTTTTTAAACATTGTAACGCTACTTTTTGACTTTTTAATGAAAATCAACCTGTAGTACAAAGTTTGGCTCAAACGGTCCTAAGCAAAGTGAAAAATCATTAGAGATACAAAATGGTACTTTTTAATTATTTTTTGGTACTTTTACACTTTTTAATGAAAACGAACCTAGATGTACAAGGTCAGGATCAAACGGTATTAAGCAAAGTAAAAATCGTTAAGGGGCAAAATAATAAATCCATAACTTCGAAATTAAATAAAAAAAAAAATTTTTTTTTTATTAATAACATTTTTAAAGTGTTATTGTTTGCTAGCAGAAGGTAAATAGGCAGAATTGTCGCATTTGGGGTGAGGAAAATCCTCGAGTGATTCACGAGAAGCAAATGCATCCTCAACGTGTCACTGTGTGGTGTGGTTTTTGGGCTGGAGAAATCATTGGACCTTTTTTTTATGAAAATGAGGCAGGTCAAGCGCAAACAGTCAATGGTGTTCGGTATCGTGAAATGATAACTAGTTTTTTCTTGCCTCGAATTGAAGAAATGAATGTGGAGGGCTTGTGGTTTCAACAAGACGGCGCCGCATGTCATACAGCCAGAGAAACAATTCAATTGCTGCATCAGTCATTTATTTATAATTTAAATCTTGCGTTCTTGTTGGGACACCCTTTATATAATAATTTTATCAAAATGTTTACTTTAAAATCTACAATAATTTTTTTTTCGATAAGGGGGTCAGAAAATATGTGGTCGGTGTTGGCAAAATGGTCGAAACTGAAACGACTAAATTAATTTATAAATAATTTCTTATACCATGTTCACACCTAGTTTTAAAAACTAAAGGCCTAATTATAAAGGCATATGCTAGCTTAAACAATTGTGCGATTACACATAAACTATATATGACAAACTATAATAAATTTAACAAAAAGTTTCGTCAAATGTCATTTGCTTAAGCAAACAGCGAAACTGGTCGTTTATTCCGTACGTAATCAGATGTTTTTACATTAATAAAAAATGTTTTCAATTAAACATATTAACAATTTTATTGTTTTCAAACATTTTAATTTTTAACCATTACACGAATTTTAATTTCTAACACAAATCACTTGTAATATTTTAAATTTTAGTTTTGTTTATTTACAGACGCACATTTGCATATTTTAGTACTTTCACCCACGAATAAAAAATAGGCAAATCAAACCACCGTGATATCAAATTTTCGTAAAATAATTAAAAATAATAATAAATCTTTATGTATTTATGGTATGATAGAAATCAATTATGATCATTCAATAGCATTTTGGGTAAAATTGTTGTTTATTTAGGATATAAAAAGAAATTGAGTATTTCTCCAAAAGTGCCAATATTCTCTAGTTTGCAACTATGACGAAAGTTCATAAGTACATTACAGCCACGTAAAAGTTTCTTTAAAATTGCTTAAGCAGTTGACAGACTTTTCGTTAAGTTTTGACACAAGGTTAAGTTTTGTTATGCATATTATAGATTCGCCTTACACCCAGCCGTTCACACTACATTTGAGATGTTTGAGGTCAGCTGATTTTATTTAATTATCAACACACGAACGTTAAATACCTCGGCATATACCTTAATAGGCGTTTGATTTGGAAAAGCCATAAAGAAGCTAAAAATAATAAAAATCAATTGGCATATTGGTACAAATTACACTCCTGATGTACAATTCTATCTTTACGAATTTGGAATTATGTGATCCATTTATGGGGTAGAGCCAAAGTATCAAATAAGATTTAAGTATGATAACAGCCCCATGGTATATAAAAAATTCGAATATATATAAAGATCTGGAAGTACCCGCAGTTAAAACCGAAATCGGAAAATATGCTTCAACATCATTGTGGTTACCTTAGACTTTTCGTTACTTTTAGAACTGAAGTTGGCTACAGTTTTTTTTAGCTCGTGAAAATAACACAGAACACGGTTAAAGCCAATTTATAAACCAATAATAAAACTGAAATTTTGGACACAAGTCAATATTCAAATTGGTATTTTACAGAATGGATGTACTCAATTATGCGTCAGTGAGTAGGAACTTAAATATTTCTATAGCCAGAGCGTTAAAATTAAAAACATGCAATTCCAACATTAATTTGAGCTTCTGTACAAGTGTCATGAGCACATGTACTAACTCATGTATTTAAGTGTAAGTTTATTTTTATCTGTTTCTATTTTCTTGTTTAAAATAATTTTCTGGGAGGAGTTGTTTTATTTTTTATTGTTGTTAGTTTCATTGAGAACTTTCATAAATTTTAGAGGTTTTTAGGAATTTATTTTATTTAACACATTTTTTTTTTGGTTGTTACCATCTTTCAAGTTTAAGACGAACAAAATACATAGTATTTTCAATTTTGCTGGTACATAGAAAACATTTTGTTATTTCATCTTTGTTTTATTAACTAACGAGTTTTTAAAAGTATGTTAATGTTAAAGGTTGCTTTTTGTGATTTTAAATCACTTGCATGCAGTCTGTATAAGATAAAAAACACATACGACATACGTCTAATAAAAGCTAAAATTTATTTCCTACTTAGTTTTATTTGTATGTATTGAAAATTGAGTGTTTTGCATTTCAAGTTCGGAACCTCCTTCAGTTGGAAAGTTGATAAACTTTATATATTCGATAGGTATATTTAGTTCGTTCTTTTTCTGGTGGAAAAAAATAAAATCAAATTATATTTCAAATAAATGAGACCATACTTGTTTATGCTAATTTAGGCAATTATTTAAATAATCCGGAAATTGAACAGGAGCTAGTACTAAAACTACCTGGAATGATCGTGGCCTTTTGGGGAATGTATAAGCTCTCTCTACCTTCGTGTAATCTAGAAAATTTTAGTTCTTGGCTGTTCCAATTAGCTCAGAGTGCGAATAATGTACTGATCCCAGTTTACTGCGGTAGCAAAACCACTAAACGCTGGAACGTAAACACACATTTTGAGCCCACTGAAAAAAGAGGCTGCGTGGCTTGTGGGAAAAACTGCAGTGGTCTGTCGTCCAGCGAGACTTTTAGAACCCTAAAGAGATCAAAAAAGTGGGAAATAATACATGCAAATAAATTATGTAGAAGATGCTTGATGTCTCATTCTGACGAAAATTGCAGTTCAAACCGAGTATGCGGCATCGATTCATGCCAGCTCTTGCACCATCCCTTGTTGCACAAAAAAGTAGTTGGCGTTTGTAATACTATTAGTAGACCTGTCAATACTGTGTTGTTCAAAATCCTCCCGGTTATTTTATACGGGAATGGTAAGCAGGGCTCAGTGCGAATTCAAACAGCTGAGGAGCGAATATGCTAATGCACTTACCTTGTATGAATTTGCTTTGTATAAAACTTTATGACTCCGTTTGTAATTTGCCGCACTGCTAACCATTTTTTTTCTTCTTTACTGGCTTGCTGTCATAGTCGGTGTACTGGCTACTGCACGTATAATAGTATCTGCGTCGATTTCAATTATGTCATCCATTAGAGTAGAAAAGTCTGAAAATTTAAAATGTATTAAAAAAGTCACAATTGACCACACATGCATTGCACTTTGAATATTGTGCAGCTTAAAAGCAGCCAAAATATTGTGTACACTATTATAGTGAATGCAAGTTGAAGGAGTTCCCCCGGTTGCTCCTTTCCTGTCTGCAAAACCTAAAGTAATCTGCATTGCTTCATGTCAAATCAAAAAAGTGTTAATATACATACTTATACTTGCGGGTAAGATTATCAATTTTATTGCGGATATCAGTCAACGTACCAGAAAACCCGCTTTGCTGCATGTTTTCTGCCATTTTCTGGTACTCATGGGAATTTTTTCGGAGCATGAGCTCCATATCTATGTCCCACACAATGCGTAAGATGGGCTCGAATCGTTACATCCGTGAACATATAGGCAATCGTACGAAAATAAATTACGTACTGCGATAATCGTATAAACTGAATGGTACTACCACATACGATTATAAACTTAACGTAATTATTTTCAGCAAGGCAAATTCATTTAATTAACAATAGTTGTAAATTTGTCAAAAAATTAAAATTATTAAAATATGTTTTTTTTAAGAAAAAGGTACATTCTTATGTATGTATCACATTTATGTTAATAGGTACTTCAGTTGCATACATACATATGTATATGTATATGCATATATTTGGTTCTTTAAAGATTTTTTTTATTGCAGTTTTACTACAGGTGAGCATTTCAGTATCTAAACATTTACATGTGAATATAAATATTGAATTGATATTTCTATGAATATTGTTATATTAGAAGTGCTTCTAAGTTTTGCAATAGATGTTGTTTAATTTCGCATTTAAATGCCTCAATTGCTTGCAAATTTCTAAAATATAATGGTAGCTTGTTGTATTCATAAGAACCAGCGTAACCAATAAGTTGTTTTGATAATTCTAATCTTCATCTTGCTAAATGAAAATTTTCAGACTGCCTACTATTCTTTCGATTAAAAATCATTTTTCCAGAATTAGAATAAGAATTAGAAAGAGGAGCGGGAACAAGTCACCTGGTAACTGCGGCCAAAATAGACCTATTGTGACACTACTCTCAAATTTTAATCTTCCTCTAGTATTCATTAAGAATCAGAAACTTTTTTGGGTGATTTGTCCGCCATGTCCAAAGGTTGTAGGTAATGTTGTCCTAAGTAGCGAAAACGAGTTCAAATTAGATCATTACAGTGACACAATATGTGTTCTGATGTCTCTTCATCTTCGTTACATAACCTGCCAAAGGTCATTTTGACTGATCCTCATATTCGCCCAAGTGTTTCAATACTCTACAATGTCCAGTCAGGAATCCCGTGACAATGTGAATTCCTGACCGGGTCAAGGTAAGTAATTCCTTTGTTCTCTTCCCTGATACCTGCTGTTTCCAGCCAGTATTGTTTCAATTCTCTTTCCAGCCACTCCCCAAAAATGAGCTTAATAGAGCACCAAGGCAGCCCGCAGAATGGTTCTGGGCCAATAAATCCATTAACCGCCTCTTAAATAGTTCGTCCGTTTTCTTATTACCTACATATTCACTATGACCTGGCACCCAAACCAAGTGAACTCTGTTATTAAATGCTAGTCTTTTTAAAAGTTTTAGGCAATTCCAGACCAGTTTTGATCTTATCTCAAAGGCACTGAGTGCCAGTAATGCTGCTCTACTGTCCGAGTGAATATAGATGTGACTGTTATTTGCGTCACTTTCTAGTTCCTCCCGTGTCTAGGTGGCTATTCCAGAGTAGTCTGTCATCAGGAGTAATACCAAGGTATTTAACTTCACTTGAGAGCAGTATGCGCTTACCAAAAATGGTTCTCTAAAATTGTCCATTAGCCTTTTTCTGGTGAATATTACTATAGAGGTCTTATCAACACTAATATGTCATCAGCATATCCCTGAACCTCAAAATCATTACCGGCAATGCACCATAGTACGCCACCTTGAGGGCCACATTTTGCCGCCTTAACTCTGAGGTTCACTGATCCCTTTAGGATATTCTCGAGCCATCTACATGCTGTCCCATCGACACCTTTACTGAGAATCGCTCTAGTTATGTGAGAGAAATGCGTATTGTCGAAAGCCCCCTCAATATCTAGGAAACAGCCAACTGCATACTCCTTGTTCTCAAGTGGGGACTTAATCTTCTGCGTGAGATTCAGTAGAGAATGTGTGGCTGATTTCCCTTCTTGATACGCATATTGATTTTAATGTAGAGGTGCTACCATGAGATACCTCTCTGATATGCCTATCAACTAATTATTCCATTGTTTTCAATAGAAAGAAGGTTAGACTATTCGGTCTGTACGACCGGAATAGACCGAACGATTACTTCCCTCCATTTGCTAGGAATTGCTCCCCAGGCAAAGCTCGCTCTGAACATATTAATCAGAGGTTGCATAATGTGAGGAATCCTCTTCTGAAAGAGTGCTGGAATAATTCCGTCTTCTTCAGGAGATTTGTATGGATAAAATGAGCCTATGACCCATTTTATCCTTTCCTCACAAAATATCTTCTTGGCTCTTATCCAATCTTGAGACCTTGGTCTCCATCCCGTTGATAGACTGGATTGATCCTCTGAGATAATTACGGAACATGTAAAATGAACTCTAGCCGGAAGCTCTAAGGTCTCAGAGCTATTGTTCGTAAATGATCCGGTCGGCTTTTTAAGAAGCCCTATAGAGTTAGTGTGCATTTTGGATAGAACACTGTGAACTTTGGAGCAACTGCTTAATTCCGATAGTCCACTAGAGAATTTCTTCTTATCTCTTCTAATCTCTATGTTGTACTTCGTAATATAATGGCCTTTTTATATGAGGCCCAATTACCCGTTCCTTTAGACACGTTGCTGAGCCTTCTTTTCTTTTGCCGAAAACGTGATGTCTAAGACCTCTTCTCTAATGCTATTCCTAAATGTGGGTTTATTCCCTACATTTATAGTTTCTAACATGTTACTGTTAATAAATTCGAATAAGCACTCACATCTATGGTTTATGTTCGTGGTGCCCCTGCTTGTGGGGTGTGTATTTGCATCACAGCCAACCACAATGTGGTTATTCTCTCTTCTACTGTAATCCATGAGTATTTGCAGTGTTGAGAAGGAAAGGTTCTCTGAGTCGCCAGGCAAGTAGGCTGAGCATAATATTATCTCTGGCCCATTTGCCACCTCCATCTTCACAGTGACTTGATCCTTGTCTGTGTGTTCTGAAATAAGAATGGCATTAATTCTTTTCCTAATCAGTATATATGATCGGGGAATATAAAAAAAAATTATGCAGGAATCATAAAATAACTCACCTAGTAAGTCCCTAACCTGATCCCTATATATGTAAGGTTCTTGGATAAGAGCGACATCCAGGTGCCCCCGGGGGCCGGTTGGGCCCCTGTCTTCAATTTCATGCGGATTTGGGAGAAATTAAGACATAATTTTTCTCTCTGCTCAAGTACATCTTTTGGCGGTAGGTAGGCAACTCAGACGAACGTCTGGGGCATTTCTGATCCCTCGACTAACTTTATGCTAGCATTAGGGAAACGCTTGTGAGTCTTAAGTGCCTCTGACAGCCAAGTCTTGGTTTGGCTGTTGTGCCACGTAAGAGACAGCCTCCGGTCTTTATTTATGCAACTGATAAGTCCGAGATTATTTTTGAGATTTGTGGACTTGTCCACCTCAGACAATAAGCTTTTTTTATTAGAGCAATCTGACTAGCATTCAGTTCCTTTTCAGGATGCTTGGGGTGATTGATGATTCATCCTTCGCTTCTTCTCCGCTAAAATAATGTCTAGGCAGGCTGAGTTGTTATATTTCTAGTAGGTGGTGGCTCCAGCACAACCACTTGGCGTGCTCCGAGTCATGTATATATTCATCGCAAGAACATCCGCTTCGCCAAATTTCTTGCAATATTATTTTGGCATACATAACGAAAAACCCAACAAGGCCAAGTGGGTCATAAATACTCATAACTACACTAAGGACTTGCTGTTTGGTTGGTTTACATATGCCGGTAAGGTACTCACAGTTATGATGTTTCTTACTAACTTTAAATGACAGGCTGTCTTCGCTGGCCAACCACCACATGCCTAGCACCTTCTCAGGCACGATGGATTTATCCATATCTAAGTCCACATCCTCTTGCTCTGAGCAAAGGGCACGTACTGTGTTTTTTTAATTTGATCTCCAATTTCGAATTGTAAATCCTCCTGCCGCATGTATAAAACGAACATCTAAAGCCAACTTCTTCTTCCGTATCCATGCCATCGAGCATGTCGTCAACGTAATGATTTGCCACGATTGATTCTACCGCTCTAGGGTAAGCAGGGCGGTACTGCTCTGCATTAAGGTTTTTTACGAATTGAGCTGCGCAGGGCGAGCAAGTTGCCCCGAAAGTCATGACAGTAAGCGCAAATTTAGTTGGCTCTATATTTCCCTTTTCCAACCAAAGAAAACGTTGATATTCTTGGTCCTCGGAATGTATTCGTACCTGGTGGTACATTTCTTTGATGTCGCCACTAATTGCGAAACGTTTGATACGAAATCTCCTGAGGATATCTACTGAGGAGGCGGTTAAGGGCCCTTCATAAGCATTGAGTTTAAAGATATTCCTTTAACCTTGGCAGCAGCGTCCGAAAAAATCGTTCAAACGGACATTGCTAGCCAGTCGAACAGCGTAGCCTTTACGAAGGTAGTCTTGGATCTTTTCTTCCATTAGTATGTGTAGTTGAGGGTCCTTTACAAGTTTTGACGCCAAGTTCAGTGCTCGCTTCCTTGCCATTGGCAAGCTGTCAGGAGGAATTTGCCTTGGTAGTTTCCACAATAACCGTGTTTCATACTGATTATCAACTTTTTTCGTGTTTTCTTTTAGCTGTCTCTCACTTTCACGATTCACAAACGATTCTATAGTGTGATCCTCGTTTACGTCTACATTATCAAATAGAACATACTTTCGTACAGCTTGCAGTAAATCATTGCATTCGTTACTATCATTGCATGTATGAAATGCATTTAGCGCTACCTTTTCCTCCTGCAATTTACACGGGCCTTTTATTGACCAGCCAAGGCGTGTTTTTTCGGCCACCGGCTCTGACATCGCACGTTCTTTAATTTTTAAACTAGACATTGCCCAGCTGGTGTTCAAGCCTATAAGAAGCTTAGGTTCGGCATCAACATATGGTAAGAGTGGAATATCTCTCAAATAATTATATATGCCGTTCAGTTGGCGTACGTCTAAACTTTGTTTTGGCAATTCCAGACTCTTCACCGTATGTACGTTGTTTAAATTAATATAGTCTTTTCCTGTTGCACCCGATATTTTGATATTAACGATGACGGAGCCCTCTTCGTGGCGGCAAGTATCATGAGTCCACTTCAAACATAAAGGGGTAGGGGTTCATTTGAGATTTAAGTCTCTAAGTAACCTTTCTTCTATCAACGTAAGTGAGGACCCATCGTCAAGGAAAGCATAAGTTTCAATTGCTTTTGTGAAGAAATTATATAATAATTTTTATAAAATTAAAACCAATTTTTTGTAAAATATACAACAAATCATATTAATGTAAAAAATATATACAAATAAATATTAAATATTGTAAAATATTTTATAAGTATAAAGCAACAATATTAAAACAAAATGGTTAAGTGTGCATTGTGCAAAGCAAAATATGTTAAGGGTAAAACGTTATGCCGTGTTCCAAAAGATTCTATAGCTGGTTGGAGTCAAATTTGTGGTGTTACATTTACATCAAATGATCGCATTTGTAACTTCATCAAAATTTTTATTTTTTACTTTTTGTTAGCCCAAATTGGCTAAACTTACTATTTCATGTAGAAACACAACACAGTCAGTCACGTTATTAGGTGGGGAATGGGGTATTTCATGGAGGCTGAAAGCCTTCTGATCACTTGGGAATAGCCAGAGGTGATTCCTTCACTGAACTGCTCAAGCATCTCACTACCTCCACGTGGTATTCCCATGTAATGCCGTCCGGATCACCTGATCTGGCGGTAGCTAAAGTGTGTATGCGAATATGCAGATAGTAACCTGAAAGGCATGCGAACACCGGTGCATCTCAGGCTACTACTGCAACGTTGATGGACCGGCAAATACTATGGATTTGAGTTTGATTATTTATTGGAATTGGTTGCAAATGGGCTGACAGCTGTGGCATTCTGTTACCTTAGTACACGGGAGTGACATCGCGTGGAAACGGCTTTCAGGCTAATGTCGCAGCTGCCTTCCATCCCGGTAAAACCTTGGCAAGGACTTGGAGAACGCTCTAAATCACGTTGACGTTAAGTTGGCCGTGCAGGTTTAGTTGATACGACATCCTAATTAACGCCCGACCTGGCTCTGTACACAAGCGCCCATAAGGTCTTGTGTCAACCCTTGCGAGGACCTCACTGCATGCAAAGGGACCCTCGGGGTCATCATAGGGGTAACTGCACTACGGATTTAGATAACGACTTCAAGTTGGGACCCATATAGAGAAAAATTATATCAATTAATTAAAAAACAAAAACAAGCGAAAACATAAATGACAAGCCAAACGAAAAAGTGAGTAGGAACAATGCATACTATGTGTTCTCAGATAGTATGAATAATAAGAAGGACGACGGAGCATACTTAACAGCCAGGCCTGAGAATAGGACCCGCTCTTTAACACCAAATGCGATTGTGAACGCGCAAATTTTCACGCGCCAGTTTGACAAGGTAACTAGTCCAACAGGAACCACTCCGAAGACTAAGGTTGATACACCAACCCCAAAGACAGATTCTACTCAGGCAGGTAAGGAAATACAAACCGGCATGCACAGATACGTAACTGTTACCAAGCGTAAGGCTAGTCCTAGAACTAATCAACAGGAGCGCACAAGTAAGCAGTACAAAGGCAGTCAGGCGGCTACGATACCAGTCTCCGAAAATAGATTTTCAATACTTGCATCCACAGACGATGCACCAGTAGAACCTGCGTCTAAGGCACACAAACCGCCACCTATCAATTTGCGCGAGCAAACATCGAACGCAATTGTAAATCTTTTATCAAAGATTGTGGGAAAAGATAATTTTTACGTAGCTTCTATACGAAGGGGACAGATACAGGAAACGAAAATCCAAACCCATACTGAGAAGAATTATCGTCTAATTGTTAATAGTCTTAACGCCGAAAAAAAGAATTACTACACGTACCAACTAAAAAGTGCTAAGGGCCTCGTGGTTGTGGTAAAGGGCATTGACAGTTCCGTCCCTGTTGACGAAATCAAGAAAGCTATTGAGAATGAAGGCTACGATGTGAGAAATGTTCACAACATACACAACAAAGGTAAAATTCCCCAACCAATGCACCGTGTGGAGATTGCTTTTAATGCAGCTCTTCTTAAGACCAAAAACTCAACGCATCCTATTTATAATTTGAGATATCTTCTTAACCGAAGAATAACTGTAGAGGAGCCACATAAGCGTAATGGCCCTGCACAATGCACCAATTGCCAAGAGTTTGGCCACACAAAATCTTACTGCAAGCTACCATCTGTTTTCGTAGTGTATGGTAACGCGCATAAAACCACGGAGTGTACAGCACCTAAAAACGACCCCAATGTGAGAAAGTGCAGTAATTGCGGTGGAAGACATTCTGCTAATTATAGAGGATGTGAAGTATTCGAGAGGATAAAAAAATCGAATCAACCTCGAAGTCGCGCAAATGCGAAATATCGCGAATTGAACTACCCGAGCCTTCATACAGAAGCTACTGCAATACCTAATGGTGTACATGTGGATAGAGTGAACTATGTCCAACAACACTTCGATAGCTTACCATCGTCAAATAGGCCCAACGTGAAAAATCTTTCATATGCCCAAGTACTAAGGAGCAGCCCTCAGGTCTTCAACGATACCAGCTCTAGTTCAATCGACAAGCTGACGGAGACAATGAACAATTTCATGACCAACATGAACAGTTTTATGAATAATATGCAGGGCATGTTTCAGGAATGGTTCGGAATCAGAACATGATCTGCAGACCCTTCTTAGACAAAAATAAAATGACGCAGTTGCGTATTTGCTACTGGAATGCGAACGGGTTATCCCAACATAGGTTCGAGGAAGAAGATTTCCTACACAGGCAGGAAATAGACATCCTTTTGGTATCCGAAACACACTTTACTGTAAAGAATTGCTTTAGAATTGACGGGTTCATTATATATGACACTAAACATCCAAGTGGAAAGGCATGTGGTGGTACGGCCATCATTGCGCGTAAAAACGTGAGTCACTTTGTTATGCCAGAATTTGGGAAGGATTTTTTTCAGGCAACCTCTATAAGTCTTACTGATTTTCATACCACAATTTCATGTGTATATTATCCTCCACGACACATAATTGATAGCGACAATTTCAAAAGTTTCTTCGCAACATTGAGACACAAGTTCCTGGCAGCAGGAGACTACAACGCTAAACATACCCACTGGGGCCCAAGAGGTAGGCAGCTGTACAATGCTATTGCTCAAACTAGTCTAGATGTTGTATCTGGCGGTGAGCCCACATACTGGCCTACAGACTGTACGAAAAAGCCAGACCTTATTGACTTCACTGTTATAAAAAATATTAAACGTGACCAACTTCTGATTAGTCCCCTACACGACTTATCATCTGATCACTCGCCAACTATAATTACACTACGTAATAGTTTTATAAACTCTGAAGTATCTCCTACGTTTTATCCGAACCGGTATACGAACTGGCTAAAGTATAAAATGTATGTGAGCTCTCATCTCTCCCAGAACATCCCTCTAAGGAACTCGTCTGATATCCAATGCGCTGTGAACCACCTTACAGACGTTATGACTTGTGCAGCTAGGAATGCAACTCCAATGAGAAAAACATATAAGAGGAAACCATTCAAGTCATCAGCTGATATTGAAGCCCTCATCAAATTATTTAAGTAACTTGGATCCGACAACAAAAACCGACCACAGCCTATGGAAAGCTGTGAAGCATATGAAGTGCATTACTTCCTCCGAACCTCCACTAAGACTTGAGGACCTTAGTTGGGCTAAAAATTCTAGTGAACGAGCAAAAAAACGTTTTCACTCAACATGAAATAAATAGTGATATTAATCCTCCATACATCAGTGATTCCATTGAAAATCATATAAAGATGCGGTTGCCCTCAATTAAAATGGCAATCAAAAATCTTGATGCGAAAAAATCGCCCGGCGCTGATCGAATTGCTAGTTCAATGCTGATGAATTTGATAGATTGCGCTGTGAGAATTATGTTATTCATTTATAATGCCATCTTAAGAGTGGGGGCTTTCCCGTCCTCTTGGAAAATTTCAGAAATAGTCATGATTCAAAAACCGGGTAAAGACGCTACTCAAATTACGTCATACAGACCTATCAGTTTATTATCCATCCTTTCAAAGCTGTTCGAAAAGGTCCTCCTCCAGAAAATAACGCCCCATCTAGCAGAGCTAAATATTATTCCAGAACATCAGTTCGGCTTCCGGACTGGTCATGGAACTACAGAGCAGGTTCACAAAATTGTTACTGCTATCAGGTCGTCCTTCGAGAAAAAGCTGTTTTGTTCAGCATTGTTTATTGATGTCTCCCAAGCATTTGATAAAATTCGGCATTATGGTCTCCTCACAAAAGTAACACGACTTCTTCCTGCTAACACCCACAAGCTGATTAAAAGTTACTTGACTGATAGAACATTTAAGGTACGGTCAAAAAATGAATTTTCACCAGTTAAGAAGATTTCTGCAGGCGTCCCCCAAGGAAGTATACTTGGCCCGCTATTATACATCGTCTATACTTCCGATATGCCTACAAATCGACATACTATCACGTCAACGTTCACAGATGACACGGCATTTTTAAGTGTGAACAAAGATCCAGGAACTGCATCTGAGCACTTACAAGCTCATATAAACGAACTGGAAGGTTGGCTAAATAAATGGAAAATCAAAGTAAATCCATCAAAATGTGTCCATGTGACTTTCACACTAAGAAAGGCAAATTGTCCGCCAATAAAAATAAATAACGTCATTGTTCCGGTGGAAACCCAAACTAAATATCTAGGAATCCATCTAGACAGACGCCTAACATGGTCACGACACATTGAGGCCAAAATCTCAGCTATGAAACTAAAAACAGCTCGACTAATGTGGCTGATAGGTCCATTTTCATCTCTATCTTTGGAATATAAAGTTCTGTTATATAAAGCCATTATTAAACCAATCTGGACATATGGCATTCAGCTTTGGGGAACTGCGTGTGCATCTCACATCCAAAAGTTACAAAGAAAACAGTCAAGTATTTTACGAACAATAGTCTGCGCCCCCTGGTATATAAGAAATGAGAATATCCACAGAGATCTAGAAATTCCAACGGTTCGGGAGGAAATTGAAAAATATTGTACTAAGTACGTTCACAAACTGGCGACACATCCCAACGCCCTCGCCAGGGACCTGTTACAGTGCGAGGGACACAGAAGGCTTAAGAGAAGTGATACTTTGCGCCTAGTGAGAAGAGGGATATAACTGTTTTTTTTTTTTTTTATTTAACCGAAGAATATTCCTTTTATT
Source organism: Thelaira solivaga (assembly GCA_947397855.1). NCBI lineage: Eukaryota > Metazoa > Arthropoda > Insecta > Diptera > Tachinidae > Thelaira > Thelaira solivaga. Next base: position 28,126,636 of record OX377613.1, read on the forward strand.
TGAGTATAAGTAACTAGTTATTACATTGGTAATAATTATTTAAGTTTTTTCTTTTTATATTTAAGATTTGAATACTTATTGTAATTTTCTTATAGAAAGATTCAATAATAATAAACAATTTACTACCATTTAGCAGTCACCACCCATAAAATGGTATGTATTATTCAGCCCAATTATGAATAATAATTCCCCGGGAGTTTTTTCACTTTTACCTTCTCAACATTCTGGCCATTTATTTAATACATGGAAGAAGACTATTGTTATTGGCCACCATGCTCGCTCTGATCGGTACAAGGTTACTAGTGCAGGTACGTTATTTTTCAAAAATTTAATTTTATATTTTTAACGTAACAATAATTTTATTTCTTCACAGTTTCTACCAGGAATATAACATTTTTTATAAGCCTGGTTTCTACACACAAACAACTGTTTTAAACTATTAAAAATATTTGCAATCAGTTTATATTTAGCATTTCAGTATGTAACTGGCTTAGCAAATGACAACAATGAAACGTTATTCAAAGTTATTTTATCAGCAGTTTGAAAATTTTCACCCCAACAAGTTACTGTTGAAAAGGATAATCAACAGAGGTCTTTGGTAAATGTAATATCTCCCAGATTGTTGTTCATCTGGCACTAAAATGAGAAGAATTATTACATTTGGTAGCAATAGTACTGCTGCTAATAAAAATTAGTTTTACTAGTATTACGTAATCAAAAATAAACTATTAACGTTTAACTATTAGAATAATAAATTATAATTAATTAATAGTTATATTAACTAAATATCATATAATGTACATTTTTTGAGCAACAAAAATACAGTATTTAACAGCTTTCTACTTCAAAAATTAATTATTAATTAAGATGTAATAAATATTATTATATTACATGTATATATTTTATTTAAGCACATAATAATAATGTGCAGTAAATAAATGAAATATTCTTTAATGATATATAAAATGCTGGAAAAAACTTTATACGATCATTTTAATTCAACTATAAAATGGCTCTGAATCTTTATGGTGGAAAGTTTGGGAAAGTAGAGCTTCAGTTTCAGTAAGGCTGAATATGTTTTATGTTTTCCACAGTAAAGGTCTACCTCTCTCAGTAATAATAATGATTCACATTACACATTTTTTAGATTTAAAATCAATTTTTATTATAAAAATATTGCAAGTATGTTTATGGTACAAAAAGTGGAAAATAAATGAATACATGTATTTGTAGATGGAGTTAAAGCAGAACAATTAAATCAAAATATATATATAAAATGCTTGTAAAACTTTAAACTTTTGATTATTTCAAGAACATTGATAGAAATCATAGGAAAAAATTTGAGGGAATTATAATAATTTTTCGTCTTTAAAAAATATTCATTGCGTTGGTGGTTGGAGTGTAACAATTAACAGGAATAACTTCTTTGTTAACCAAAAACTTAGGAAAATTCCATTTACAGCATTGCCGAAGCATTTAACGCTATATTTTTCATGTAATTCCTTGTAATAGTTCTGGGTTAAACCACAGAAGCACGATACTCTATGCTGTGACCCTGGCCGGTGACATTGTGGCTGTGCTTTATGCAAATTTAAATTGTTTTGAAATAATCCACTTTTGGTATTATACTCGTATATACCTTTGTTTTTGCAAGGTAACTCATCTTTACCAAGGCAAATCATATTCACTTAAAATTAAGACACTTTTTATTTTATATAATAATTTTTTTTTAATGTGTAATAAAATAAACAAAAGTTGAAATATTAGTGCACGTGTAAATGTTTTGTATGTATTGATTATTGTACATATTATGTGTACGTGTACAATTTTTTGTATGTGTGTGTAATGTTTCTGACATATCGGCCGAAAAATTTCGCCTTTTTCGCCTTGCAACTACCTTCCATGAATTTGCCTTGGTTTTATATACTCTGCCTACTTACAGTGAAGGGTAAAAAAAATTCTAGACGAGTTATGTGTTATTGAAACAGCACATTAGTTTTATTATGTACATATTAAATACATACGTAAAATTAAAAGTATGAAGTCAAATACTATTTTATGTTTTTGTTTATTTAATTAACAAATGACACTGATAGTTTAGTGTTTATCTTAAAAAAGTGTTTATCTTAAAAAAAAATTAAATACTAACTGCTAATAAATGTTCCGTATTAAAGTTTCTTATTTCGTTTATACACATAAAAAACAAATTATATTAAGTTATTCTAAATCATACACACATACTCTTCACCAGAGTAGATAGAAACGAGTGTACAATACGTACATACATATTTAACAGTTTTTAAGTATAATAATTAAAATAATAAGATTTTATATAAAGGGCTACGTTCCTCTAATTTAACAAGGTCTATTAATACGTCAGCTAAAAAGTAAACAAAAACTTCGCTTCGGCATGCCTATGCCAATAAGCAATAAAAAGTAAAATTATAGTAAATGAATAAAAAGTGTTCTCTTCTTTTAATTATGTTTCACCTTGTCCTGAACCGTTTGAGCTCAGTTTAAGAGCTTTGGGTTCGTTAAAATCAATAAAAAGTACCATTTTGCTTCAGACTGTTTTAGCCAAATCTCATACTTTTAGATTCTTTAATAATAAAATATCAATAAGTACATAACAAGAAGTACCATTTGTCACTTTGCTTAGGGCCGTTTGAGCCCAATATCGTACTGCCAGGTTCATTCAAATTAAAACAAAAAGTACAATTAAAAAAATATATAAAAAGTACCATTTTGTGTCCTAATGATTTTTCACTTTGACGTGGATCGCTTAAGCCCAGTCTCGTAGTTCTATAGTTTTTAGTATTAAAGAACCAAAAAAATTAATAAGAAGTACCCCTTAATGGTTTTGGGACCATTTGAGTCCAATTTTATACTTTCGTTTACATTTAAAACATCAAAAAGTACCATTAAAATGTATAAAAAGTTCAAATTTTTCCCTTAATGATTTTTCACTTTGACCTGAACCGTTTGAGTCCAGTCTCGTGTTTCTAGGGTTGTTAATATTAAAAAACCAAAAAGTACCATATCACTTTTACGATTTCTTATTTCGTTTAGTACCATTTAACTCTACCCTCACAATTCTAGGTTTGCACATAACACAAAATTAACCAGTAAAATTTTTTAAATACATATAAAGTGATGTTACAAATCTGTACATATAAAATAGTTACTTTACTGACTGACTGATTTATCATCATCTCTCAGCCCAAACGGCTAAAGCTACAGACTTGAAATTCGGTAAACAGACAAATTAGAAGGAATTTTTAAAAATTCGAATATTAAGGGGGTAAAAACGGGTTAAATCAAACTTCTTATATCTTCGGAACTACAACAGATAGAGCCATGTACATTTGTGGGATAAAAAGATTAAAAACTAATGTTGGTAAGTTTTTTTAACCCCATTTATCTTTCAAAATAACAATCACAGCAAAATAAAGTAAATTATATTCTTCTCTTCTTAAAAACGTCTCCAATCGAGCAAATAAATATGTACCTTATTTTTTTATTATTAATTTGTAACACTGAATAAATATCAATTTAAACAAATTTTTTCAAGAGAGAAAAAAGTACAAAAAGGGAAAATACGATAGGTACTTTACACTAAAAAAAATTTAGTGGTATTTTTTATGTTATGTCCAAACCTAGAATTGTGACAGTAGAATTAAACGGTATCACTCGGACCACACACGGCAAGTTTAGTTGGGCAATTCTTAATTTTATAGGAGAGATAGGAAGGATTAATGGAAAGAGGTACAAACTTGCTCGTACTCGCTAATTCCTTTTTGTTCGCTCTTCGTATCTTTTATAAAGATGTAAAAAAAGGAGACAAGTGGCTTGAGGCTGAATGAATGACTGAATAAGAATGCTAAAATTGCCGAAACAAAATTGCTGTGTGTAGACATATCGGCAATTTTAAAAGAGAATTGAGAAAAAATTGCCCAAGTAAACTTGCTGTATGTGGTCCTATTGAACGAAATAAGATATTATTAAGGGCACAAAATGGTACTTTTTTTTATTTTAATGATAAATACTTTTTGATATTTTAGTCAAAACGAACCCAGAAGTACGATCATGAGCAAACTGAAAAATCATAAAAGTGACAAAAGGTACTTTTTATTAGTTTTTGTAGTACTTCTTGATTTTTTAATAAAAACGAGCCTAAAAGTACTAGGTTGGGTTTAAGTGTTCCTGAGCAGAGTGAGAGTCATTAAGGGTACAAATAGTACTTCTTATAGATTTTTTTGTGTACTTTTTGATATTTTATTTTTAACGCACCTATACATACGAGACCAAATTCTGACCAAATTGAAAAAATCACCAAGTCGACAATATGGTACTTTTTAAACGAAAACGAACCTAGAAGTACTATATTAGGGTCAAACGGAAAATAAAAAATTATTAAAGGATACTTTTTGATTTTTCTCTAATGGTCTGAAACAAGGTGGACAACCATAAATAAGACATATCGGTACTTTTTATTGATTTTATTAGTACTTTTTGAAATTTTTATACTAACAATCCTAGAACTATGGGGTTTAGCGCTCTTGAGTACCACAGTACTTTTTATTGATTTGAATGCTACGTTTTGATTTTTTAACATTAACGAATTTAGAATTATCAGACCGAACACAAACGGTGCTCAGTAAATATTATAGAAAAATCAATAAAGTGACAAAATGATATTTTTCCTATATTTTAATGATACGAAACAATAAATTGTAATAGCGACTTCGCTGACGAAGTAGCTAGTTAAATTCTAGTAGCAAAAAGTTGTAATTTTAAGAAAGTGCCATAACACATTGGAGACTTTTTTAAGAAGAGAAGAATACAATTTGGTTCCTATTGCTGTGATTGTTAGTTTCAAAGATAACCTTCGAAACCGTAACCCAAAGGCATACACAGTAATTCAATTAAAACGGTCCAGCCATTTAGGAAGAGTACAATGTCAAACACATGTGAAGTCGAATTTTATAGTTTAAGATATAAATTTTTTTTATTGAATGTTTCTGAACGAAATTTTCGAATATACGATTTAGTTTTCTATTTTAAATTTTTTCAATCAGCTTTCTGTTCTCTACTTAATTCTAAAAAAGAAAAGAAAAAAAATTTACAACAACAAAATTTATATAACAAAAACTTATCTATTTTTTTACGCTTCAAAGTAAAGTGTACAAATTACTCGTATATTAATTCAATGATGTCTTAATGTAAAAATACGCCGTTATATATGGTTGTTTCTATACTATATATTTTATTTTCTAAATTGTTGATACATTCTTAATCTTTCATTTAAATTGTTTACGTCTGGCAGAGTGTAGGCTTGAAAAAGAATTACTTTTAAAAATGGGTAAACAAACTTCAAAACTTGCACACTTTGTTTTGACGCTCTCAGTGTATTTTTCTCGCTTTAGTTCATATTCTTGACCACCGAGCAACCAGAGGTGTCAGAGTGCAGATATAGCATACATTTTCTTTCTGTCTTTTTTGCACAAACTCAAAATTTTTATTTGGTTTTGCTCGGGTATTTCTAAAAAATTTACACTTCGTAAGCATGAATTTTAAAACACTTTTACATTAAATTCCATACTGCATAACAATAAACGTATATATAAGAATTTCCGGCATGTGCATTTTCATTACGGAAATAACTTTTTAATTAATGTTTTTTTAAACAAAAAATTTTTTAATTTGCTTATTTTCTCTTATTCGAAATATTAAAACACTATATCTGTCTCTTACATACAAACCCCAAATAAAACGCTGAGTTTTTCAAAATTCTAACCTCAAAAGTTTCATCTCTGGTTGCTTAGTGTTCTTGACTTTCAATAGTCCCATAACAATTCCATATTGACAGTCATCCAAGTATGTATATTCTCTTTTGTTTGAAATATAGAAAAATTTATATTAAACAAAGACACTGGATTGTCTTAGCGACGCTTGCGGAAAATATCGCTTCTTCCTCATCGGCAGCATTTGTGCGGATGCTTTATGTTTTTTAGCTTAAGTATTTAAACAACTTCGCAGTGGAATTAGAATACGGGAACAACCATCACTATTGAAGGCATACAGCACGCGATCACGCTTAACGCATCTCATACCTCTTGACCACAATGCTTTTGACGTTTTTTTATTTCTGTTTTCAAGGCTGGATTTTGAACAGAAATTTTTTTTCAATTTCTTCTATTAATTTGTTGTCCATTATTTACAATATGTATTTTATTTTTCAAATATTATAAAGATTTTAAATTAAATTTGATGTAAACACAGCTTATGTATTTGTCAATGTGCTTGTAACTCGTTAAAAGTTGCTTAACTTTTTGTCTCACACGCGTAGTTTGCTTCATATAAATACATTGCTTTAACTTTTTTGACAGGAGCGTAAAACGTGTTGAATCGTGTGGCGCGTGGTATGTACTGCTACCTTAAACCTTTTTATAATATAAATTTTTCCTGCAGATGATCGTATTTGATTTATTTTTAGTACTTCAATTTAATATACATTGACGTGTTCAGAATAGAATAGAATTTTACGATTAGTTTCTTTGTAGAACATTTTAACCTTCTACCTTTTTAACTATGTGTCTTTATTGTCCTTCTCTAATTAGGAGTTAAAAAAGTCCTAATAATTGAAGAATTAGAGGGATAAATGTTTCACAATTAAACTTTAAAAAAGGGGTAAGTAAAGGGGGGAAAAAACAACTTTTGTTTTTTGTCTTTTACAGTGTTATTTAATGAAAAACAACAAAAGCTTGTGGTCGAGACCTCGATCGCTGGTACAAAATGGGCTTACTGTATTTTTACATATTCATTACTTGTAGCCATAAAATTATATCCATGGAGTAAATTTCATAACTTTGACATTGTTTGGGTCAACCGCTTTAAAACTGAATACAAATAATGACTTACCATCCCATTTAAAATCTATTGATAGTAAATATAACAACGTTTAAGTCACAATGTAAAGCATAATTGTGCAGTTTATTTGAAACACATTTAATGTCATTAAACAATACATATTTAATTGAAAAATAATGAATTTGCCAACTTGCCTCATAAATAAAATTGTTGCGAAAAATCATTCTGTTGAAATTGTATTTATGTATGTAAATATAGCAATTTAGTATAATCTGTGAATGTAATGCTTGTGTGTAGTATTTAAATCTGGATTAGTGTATACATTTCATGTTAGTTTTAAGTGTTCTAGAATTAGCTAGAATAAGAATATTCGTTTACCTTTTGGTTCTATAACTTAATATACCTAGAACTATGCAGTAATGTCTAGCTGTTTGTAAATAGAAAGTTCAAATGTAGGTTTAACTGACACAGTATATAAGGCAAAATGCAAAAATTGTGGTAAGGTTGGCCATCTACAACGAAACTGCAAGGCACCAAGGAAGGGTGAGAGACACTTCCCCAGCAGATAATAAAAATAAAAACAGGGTGAACCGTCAAGCGTCTTAGGAGTCACCGTTAAACTAAAACGAGCTAGCGCCATGATTTGTATAGTCAACAGTGACATTTTAACAGCTAAAGCCCCAGTCACAAATAATAATGAAGGAAGAAATCCTATCTAGCAGCGAGAAAGTCATAAGTTAAGAAATCAGTATTTTTACGAAAAAAAAAATTAAATTAGCTAAACGCAATATTCAGCAAAACTTGAACTGAATGCCTATAGCCATATTTACTACACCTCTTTAGAGATACGTTTCAAATTTTAAAGACCGATATTCAATTCTAAATATGAATTTTGATTCTTCTGAACGAAAAAAGTAGGATTCTACATATACGAACCGAATGGCTTGTTGAATTTTTTTTTGTGAACTTACGTTACTTTTGCTTAACCTATTTAGTCGATTTCTTCATACAAATTCTAAAATACTACGTTCACCATATTATTTTTCCTAAAAAAAAAATATTAAAAAATTTTAATCTTTGCTTAAAAAACCAGAACGCAACATTGTTAAATTTGTAAATTCTTTTAAAGCAATTAAATTTTTTAAATACAAAACTAACGGGACAGTATAAGTCACCCAGCAATCAATATCAGAGTTGGTGTCGTTAGATATAAATATATCTTAATATGAAATAATTATTGGCTTAAATATATGCTCTAAGAAAAACCATTTAAGGTTTCTGCATTAGCCAACAACATTTTTGGAAAAATATCATCGTAATATATGCACGATTTTGATCGTAACCATATTGTTTAATTTGTTGTGTGTGGAATAGTAAGTTATTTCTTATTTGTCTATAATTAATTATGTTCAAATGTGCATTATGAAATAGTTATAAAATTTGATTGTGGTCTTTTTAAATATTGTTCATTAGAAGCAGGAACCGATTACTGACACTTGGAGTATTTAAATGAAACGGATATGGCTGATGCAATAGAAAAAGTTAGATAGAGTGCAGATTCATATATTTAGGTTAGGTTAGGTTAGGTTACACAGGGCGCCCAAACAAGAGAAACAGAAGCTGGGCTCATTTGGGTCCTCTGATGTGGTCCCTTTGTGATACCTGTAAAGAGGGAAATGAAGAAGAAGAAGAATAGTAAAGAAGAATGAAAGGAAAGGAGATAGAGATTCCGTCACCCAAACCAACCGCTTCTTCTAACGAAGCTATATAGCATGTCTACCCTTACATCCGACAGAGCAGTGAGACCCAGACGTCGCTCACCAAAGTGAGTCATGCGCTGCTCTTCCAGGGCTGGACACCGGCAGAGAAGGTGTTCAAGGGACGTCCTCTTCCTCGTCCTGACAACTTCTACAGTAGTCGTTATATCACAAACCCATTCTAGCATGATTGCGAAAATGTCCTGTTGCTAAAACCACCACACTTCTCAATCAGGCTCTTTAGAGTCCTAATAAATCCCTACTGCGATTGCAATCTAGCCTAGGCCAGATCTTCCTCACCGTATTACACTTCCATTCGTCTCTCCATCTGGATTTGTAAAAATATGCTCTTGATCTGCTTTTTACAGACCGATAAGAGGGATGCCGCAGAGCTCATTGGCATCTTACCATGGCAGCCTCCACCCTTCCCTTGCCAGGTTATCCGCCCTGCAGTTCCCTATTGTAGTTCCATGTTCACGCACCCAAATGAGGGTGACCACCGAATGTTCTGCCATCCTATTTAAGGATGTCCGGCATTCTAGGACCAGTTGGGATGTAAAATAGACACCCGCTAAAGACTTGATTGCAGTCCGACTGTCGGAATAAATGCGAATATTCCTGCCACATATTCTGCTTGCTTTATAGCCATCAATTCACCTTGTAGAATGCTGCATTGATCGGGGAGTTTGAAGGATATGCCCGTCTCAGACTCTACCACCAACTCCAAAACTATTCTTGAAGCCATCGGTGAAGACGAGAGCATAACAATTATTATCTGAATAGGTAAGTTGTTAGTTATTTCGTCTTATATTGTTATAAATATAATTATTTTAGACGTTGGCATGGTCTTTATCTTCGACAAGACAAAAACGAATTATTGTCCTTTACAGAAACCTTTTATGAATGAAAAAAAAATTTACTCCATCTAATTTCAAACAATTTGTAAAAGAAATAGCAAATTTAAGTGAAGAAGCTATTTATTTTCAATTGTAAAGATTTTTATTTAAGATAATTATTAACATTAATTTGGCCGATCGGTGCGTTCGGACATATTGCTTGAGAAGGGAAGACATAAGGAATTTACATAATTATTCCTTTTTAAATGAATGGCTAGTTTTGAAACATACACGAGCCATAGATTTCGTTTTGTAATATTTATATAATTATTTGTAAATCTAAAAGTAAATATTAACAAATAAGTGTTTTCAATTTATAGAGGATATTTTTAAATACTATTTAGCTTTGCAATTAAATCAACATTGTAACTTTACTAAAAAAAACGCTTTAGAGATAATAAATAAAAGAAAACTTATTGAATGATGTCTTAATCTAGATTTCCAAAACAGCGATTTGTTAAATTCTATACTAAAGCATTGCTCATACAAAATGGAGCCGCGTAATAAATTTAATGTACACTGCGCTGCATATTTGTTCCAATTTTGCAACATATTTTTGGCGTCACTAACAAAATTACCACTTTTCTTGAATTTGACTTTAACAATACTTCAGTATTGTTCAATTGGCCAAAGCTGTGAACAATTAGGAGGGTTCATGTTTTTTGTTCTATATCTTTGATACGACTCTATTAAAGTTTTTGAATAATGCTTTAAAGACTTTAAATCAGGCCAAAATTTTAATGGAAAGTGGTGGCGCTTAATTTCAGGCAGCAATCGTTTTTGTAGCCGTTCTTTGATATAAATTTTTGATGTCCGTGTTGAAGAGACGATTTATAGCGATCTTTTTACCAAAATTTTTCATTTTTGTGTTTTTGGATTTTAAATCGGCATCTCCACGTTTCACTGGTACACAAAATATTTGATCGTCCATAACAAGGCAGTTGTTGAATTTTGCTAAAACTTTATCGTAAAAAATGCGTGGTCATTTTATTGTAATATAAGTCTGCTTTTCACAACGATTTGAATATTTTATTGTTCGATTGCATCCATTCTTCCTGCAATACTTGCAATGGTGTTGTATTTTTTGTACGTTCATTGTCGGAGACGCTTGGATTTTGTTGCATAGAACGTATTACATATATATTTTATAAGCTTTGGGTTTCTTTTAGCAACTTTTTTGTTTTCTTTTTGCTTACAACTTGTCCTTAAGGTTTGGTTATACCTTTTAAAATTTTATTTGCAGTCGTTTTTGGAATCTGCAGCTTTTTTCCAATCATTGAACCTGACTTTGTCGAATTTTGAAGACATTTGTGCAGAATATTTTTTCTATTTTTATTTTCCATGCCTATGCAAACTTACAAATAAAGTTTACAAAACAATGGTAAATAGTTTTAGAAAATTTTTTCATTTTTCAAATTCCAGTGATGTCACTAGGTTTTCCTAAAATGCTTTTATAAAGCGGTTCCATTTTCTATGAAGGAACCACTTTTCATTGTTCCTATACATAATAAAAACGATATAAGACTAAACATTTGAAGAAGAGCTCAAATACACGAAAAATACTTTCCAGCTACTGGTAATTATTGAACGGTTACAATCAGCTCAAGATTTTTACATAAATTTCGATGGCACGTTTTTAACATTTTTACCTTTTTTGGAAGCTTTTTTGTATTAAATTTAAAATATTTATAAAAAAAATTTTATTTTTTGTGATAAGAATGTCAATAGTGTTAAATTATATAAATATATTTAAATTTTGGATAAATAATAACTCATAAATGCTCGCAGTATGTACTCATTTACAAGTGGCTGAATTTAATGACCCTTTTTTTCTTGTGAAATGTTAATGAACTTAAGATATTCTACCTTTTATATTTATTATTGATTTCAAATCATTTTCTTCAAAGCCAATGAATATTGTTTTTGATCGTATTAGGAAAATATGTTAGTTACCAAAAATTGTAAATAATTTTCATTTCATATCAGAAGTTCAACAAAATGATGAATTAAATTAATATACTGTTTTATTTAATTCCTTGAAAGCGACTGATAAAAAACAAAACTCATTTAGAAATGAAGATATTGAATGGGCATAGGTTATTTTTGAATACACGTTTACCTTTATATTTACAAATAAAAACTGAATGCACGTTGCTCAAGCAATTCAACAAGTTATTTAGTTTTCCAATACAAACGTTTACGGTTCAGAATACGTCATAAACGTTCAGAAAAACTGCACATATGTTCGGTTTTCTACTACGTATTTTTTTCTGTGTAAACAATATTATTTTGCGTTAATAAATTTTTCGTTTAATTTTTTTTTTTAACTTGGAAAAAAATATGAAAAAGTTAAAGTAAAATTCGTGTGCTTGAAAATAAAATGACATAAAAAATTTAAAAAACAACTAAATTATGGGCCCAACGCATACATTTAGTGTAGTCAATATTTACTGAAATATTATAGTGTGAAACCTACATATGGGTAAGCTATGGACTGTATTCCAAGAAGCGAATTTTTGCATTAAGTGTTCATTTTATGTTTTCATTGTATTTCTTTTGTTATATTGTTTTTGTCACAATTTGCTGAAATTTAAAATTTTTTCTTGGTGCCCTGTTAGTTCGATTCCTGCGGATGGTAAAAGTTACCAGTGCCCGGTAACAAATTTAATCTTAGAATTAATTTCTAATACTTAAAATAATAATAATAATAGGTTTAATAATTTTTTTTAGTTGTTTCAAATTAGTGGCAATATACAAGGTGGGCTAAAAGAAGTCATCCGATGTTGTTTGTCTCTCATTTTTTTTCTAAATGAAAATGAAATGTGTGTCGTTGATCCGTCCTGTTGGAACCACATGTGCTTCAATCCTAATGCGTTCAATTGCGGCAGAAAAAAATCGGTTAACATGGCCCTATAGCGCGCACCGTAACTTGTTGTCGTTTGACCACCCCGATGAATCCTCCAGCGTGAACAGCACACCATTTATTTATTTTTTTTTTATTATTCTATATTATTATTATTATCAACTTTTTTAATTTGATTGATCTCACTTTCCTCAGCATTTAGTAAAATATAAGCATTTCTGCTTTTAATATTTTCGGTCTTGTTAACACTTGGATGACTCATCCACACTAGAGGTTTTCAAATGCTTTGTCCGCTTGTTGTTGTTCTTTGTTAAAAATAACTTTCTTTATTTTATTTGGTAGCTGTACTTTTATTTTTGATCGCTCCGTTTATTATAGCGCGCTTTAATCTATGTGAGTTGAAGTTCGATGATAAACTGAACAGCACACCATGCAGTCACTTTAAGTGGGTCGGTGCCCCACAAGCGATAGTTTTGCTTGTTCACTTACCCTCGGAGGTGAAAATGAGCCTCGTCGCTCATTTTTATTTGGGTCGCAAAATCGTCCACTTCGTTTTTGGGTAGTGTATCGCTTCATGGCTTGTTCACTTATATTCTAAATCTGTCTAGTTCACAAATGTCAAAACAGATTTGACATTGGCCGCCATTTGCAAAAATAAGAGCATCTTCCAATAGGGTTATTTCTTTTAGCCCACCTTGTACTCGTATAATAATTTAGTAGTATTTCACCTGTGTCTGCCGAATTGTTTCGGTTGTTGTACTTGAATTCGACAATATTAATAAGTAACAATGTACTTTTTTCAATTTAAAGTGAGCCACATATATTTTGAGGGAGCTGTGATTTTGTTTATTGGACTGTAAAGAAGATATGTTTCTCAGAAAATCCTTATGCAATCCATGAGAAACAAATGCATTCACAAGAGCAACTGCCTGGTACGGATTTTGGTCAGGACTTACTTTTTTGATGATGAGGCCGAAATTACGGTGACTGTGAACGACATCGTTACAGGAACGTGACAACTGAGAATTTGTCGCCTTAACTGGACGGCATGTGGTTTCAGCAAGACAACGGCACCTGCCACATAACCCGTGAAACAATCGATTTATTGCAACATTAAATAAAACAGGGACACCACACCCTATATATGCAACTGCCAAAATTCTATTGGCAACGAATTCCTGTATCAAAGCAGTTTTCTGTGTGTATGAAAAATATCCAATAAGAATTCAAAAAAATATCTAGTAAATCTTCTCTAGCATCGCTCTCTCTCTCTCTAAGTTGGTTCTATTACACATGCGACAAATAATAGGTACACATACGCATGTGTGTATAAGCACGACTGCCTCCTTTCGTATGTGTGTGGATAAGGGATAAAGAATAGAAGTATAAAAATATATTTTGATGTTTGATGCCGACAGAACTGTATTCTGTTCACATCCTTTTTGAATCCCAATAACTTAAAGTTAATTTTTGCGAAAGAAAAAATTTTATTGAAATAAAAATTTCCATTGACAACGAATGCCGCCCTAACAATAAGCTCTTCCTAATTTTTTTCACTTTCTTTAACTTAATACTCTACTGTTACCTACGAATGATTGTTAAATTGCTTTTATTTCAAGAAAACAACACGTAAATACGTTTTTTCCTTTTATTTGAATTTATTAAACAAATAATTTTTATAAAAATATTTTTTTTTTATCATTTTAAAGAAATGTGTTCTTTAGCTTATTAAGTATTATTGTGGAAACAGACATAAAATGAATAACAAAACTGATGTCACTTCAAGTGTTTTAACAAAAAGATAAAAAAATTTTACCAAAAACAAAACGCAAAAAAAACTTGGCTGTATGTACTCACTCTCTTAAATATGAATATGGTAATAAACCAATCGCACGTGTTAAATTTATATTCTAAAAATATTAAAATTTCGCCTTGGTTTTGAAAGAGGGAAGGAGAGATGTTTTAATCAACATATTTATATAAGAAAGTAATTGAGTGAAGTTAACGAATTCTTTTTTCAATAAAATACATATTGTATGTTCCTATTCACCACCTTCGTTTGATTAATTTATTGAATAATAATTACACTTTGCGTTATTACAAATTAAAAGTAATCAACTATCCATTGATTAAACAATAGATTTCATTAATTTCTTTTTCTAAATGCGCTCATGCTGACTGACTACAATTTTCATTTGCATAATAAAGTGAAGGGTGGTGTAAAGTAAAAAGGGCTTGTTGTTTCAAGCTCATGTTCGGATTATTAAATTATTTGACTTATATAAATTTTATATAAATATTTTAGTCCAGCAAGTCAAAAGAAATACAAAAAATTAAATAATGTAAACGGCTTTATTATCAACTTTGAGGTCGTATTATAAAAATGTATTTATTTATTATTGGAGCGAAATATCGATTTAAAAATAAATTTTTATAATACGACCTCAACTTAATAAACTAGCCGTTTCATTAAAAATAGAACAAATAAGCTTACAAATACACCCTTCACTGTGTTAGCGAATTATTAATAATTTTCACTTTCTACATTCTTCTAAAATATAAAAAACACACAAAAATTTGAGTGAAGATAAATACTCGTATGCTGAGTTCAATATGTTTCAGTATGAATGGCATATTATTAAATACACCTTAAGTCATTAAATATTTTTAATAATAGTTTAGTAGAGATCGTCTACATTTGAAACCTACCAGCGAAATATTCAGAAATTACTCTGGATTATTTGAAATTTCCATATACCCCAGTACTGTTGCTCTGAAAGATTTTGGCAATTTCCGTTTCGCATCATAAAACAAAAATTACGAAATTTGTCACGACCCGATGGATTAACGGCTGCCCCAACTAGCTACAAATTGAATATCACAACAACTAAAAATTTATTAACAACTACCAAAGACACACACACCCGCGATTCCAATACTCCCGTCATCTCGCCAGGGGTAGGTGCTATTCCTTGTTATTGCCCTCCCATCCATGTCACAATTGTATTCCTGTCTAGTTATTTCCTTTGTGACTCTTGTTCCACCAAGACTTCTCCTACCTAACTTACCTTCATGCCATCAACCTTAAAAGAAAATCTACTCCAAATGCATTTCTCTTTTTTCATATTGTAATATTTTAAATATAAAAAAAAAACTTAAAAACATCTACCAATCTGTATTATATAAAAAAAAATTTTCTTTCTCTAAACAATAAAAATTACACTATTAACAAAAAAAATCACTTAACGTACATAAACATATTTTTAAGCTAACGGGTTTGGAGGACTTGATTATTATTTTTATTTTTTTTTTATTTTTATTTATATGAGAAAATGTTCTTTGAACGGTTTTATATCCTGATAGGACCGTTATTAAATTTTTTCCGTTTTTACGGTATATGGTGATAACTATAAATATCTAATAAATTTTTATTTTCTATCCTGAAGGTTTTCTTTTTATTTTATGAGACCCTAAAAGCAGAAAAAAATTTATTTTCGCTATTTTTTTTAGCGTTATTATTGTTGCAAGTTTTATATACACAAGAAAAATATTATTATTTTTTACTCAAATCTTTCATACTACAGATATTGTTTTTTTTTTTTCTATAGCTTATTTTACGGATGAACTTGAACTAACATAATAATAATAGAGGGTTCTTTTAACAATAGAGGTTGCTTTTAATTGCCACAGAAGTTTGATTCTCTTTCTTTGTTTTTAAAATTTATATATATATTTATATGATTCAAAAACCGGGTAAAGACGCTACTCAAATTACGTCATACAGACCTATCAGTTTATTATCCATCCTTTCAAAGCTGTTCGAAAAGGTCCTCCTCCAGAAAATAACGCCCCATCTAGCAGAGCGAAATATTATTCCAGAACATCAGTTCGGCTTCCGGACTGGTCATGGAACTACAGAGCAGGTTCACAAAATTGTTACTGCTATCAGGTCGTCCTTCGAGAAAAAGCTGTTTTGTTCAGCATTGTTTATTGATGTCTCCCAAGCATTTGACAAAGTTTGGCATGATGGTCTCCTCACAAAAGTAACACGACTTCTTCCTGCTAACACCCACAAGCTGATTAAAAGTTACTTGACTGATAGAACATTTAAGGTACGGTCAAAAAATGAATTTTCACCAGTTAAGAAGATTTCTGCAGGCGTCCCCCAAGGAAGTATACTTGGCTCGCTATTATACATCGTCTATACATCTGCCATGCCTACAAATCGACATACTATCACGTCAACGTTTGCAGATGACACGGCATTTTTAAGTGTGAACAAAGATCCATGAACTGCATCTGAGCATTTACAAGCTCATATAAACGAGCTGGAAGGTTGGCTAAATAAACGGAAAATCAAAGTAAGTCCATCAAAGTGTGCCCATGTGACATTCACACTAAGAAAGTCAAATTGTCCGCCAATAAAAATAAATAACGTCATTGTTCCGGTGGAAACCCAAACTAAATATCTAGGAATCCATCTAGACAGACGCCTAACATGGTCACGACACATTGAGGCCAAAATCTCAGCTATGAAACTAAAAACAGCTCGACTAATGTGGCTGATAGGTCCATTTTCATCTCTATCTTTGGAATATAAAGTTCTGTTATATAAAGCCATTATTAAACCAATCTGGACATATGGCATTCAGCTTTGGGGAACTGCGTGTGCATCTAACATCCAAAAGTTACAAAGAAGACAGTCGAGTATTTTACGAACAATAGTCTGCGCCCCCTGGTATATAAGAAAAGAGAATATCCACAGAGATCTAGAAATTCCAACGGTTCGGAAGGGAAATTGAAAAATATTGTACTAAGTACGTTCACAAACTGGCGACACATCCAAACGCCCTCGCCAGGGACCTGTTACAGTGCGAGGGACACAGAAGGCTTAAGAGAAGTGATACTTTGCGCCTAGTGAGAAGAGGGATATAACTGTTTTTTTTTTTATGTAACCGAAGAATATTCCTTTTATTTGAGTACAAGTAACTAGTTATTACATTGGTAATAATTATTTAAGTTTTTTCTTTTTATATTTAAGATTTGGATACTTATTGTAATTTTCTTATAGAAAGATTCAATAATAATAAACAATTAAAAAAAATATATATATATATATATATATATACATATATATATTTTTTTTGGTTGATTCACAATGCTGTGCTTTCAATACCTAGATCTGTTCTCTCTTTTCCTTTTGTGGTTTGGTGATTTACTTGCACTTAAAGTCTTCTTAAAAAAATAATATTTAATAATACGGTCTTACCGCTTCGGAAGCTTTTTTTTTGTGTTATCTAGGTTTACTCAGTGGAAATTTGAATTCTCCCCGCACTATTCGCTTGTCAGCCAATCACTCTTGATTTGGTGGGAAATACTTGGTGGACTGGTTGTTCTCATAAATCCTTATCTTTCTCTTTCAACTTCGTCCTACTCATGTTCCGACCTTGGCTATCTACCGGTTGCCCACTATTTTTTTTCTATTTAGCACTCAAAAAAAATTAATTATTATTTTGCTTTATACGATCAACCACTTTCTCTTAATTTTACAACCTTCTATCCTCCTTGATCTATCGTTTTTCCTTTTTATGTCCTACTCTGGAATATGGCTGATTTTATTTTCCAATATTTTCCCATTTCCAACTGATTCCTGCTAACGTTCATAAAAAAAATATTTTCCCGCTTCATGATCCTTTGTCTATTGCTAGCCTTTCTCTTTTCTGAAAAAGCTCTTTTCGTTGTTTGTGTACCCTGTGAATTGCTGTAGTCGTACTATTCTTCTATAATGCTTTGTGCTGCTGTCAATTCCTCATTTCTGACACTGACATTTAATTTTTTTCTTTCTCATTTGCCTAGACGCATTTATATTTTTGTCAAGTTTTTAAATTATTCAATAATAAAAAAAATTAATATTTATTTGGATTTGATACATCAAGACCGCAACAAATTTTCGAATATGTTAAAACACTTACAGAACGCTTCGAACCTACAGATTAATGGTCTGTTCAGGGATGTCATAAGAAAACCAAAGCGAACGAAAGCAAAGAACATTTGTATTGAAAACAAAAACAAATTTTCGTACATTGCCTGTATTCGTAATACAATAACACTCAAGACATTAAAAACCACACACAAGCACATACACATTGGTTTCGTGTTTGTTTGTAATTACAAAACATTACGCACATGACAGCTTAAAAATTTCCCTAAAAAAACAAAACAAAAATTAATGAAAATGTGAAAATATGGGTTGTATTTTTTATATTCCTCGGCTATTTGTGTCATTTCAAACAAAACTGTCCATTTAGTTGTTAAGACAAAATATGTAAAAAAAACACTTAAAAAATTGTCAAAAATAGAGGTAATTTCGAAACTCAATTCCAAACATTGAAAGTGAAAAGTTGTCATAAAAATAAAATAAAATTTTCATATTTCTGTGTTCCGAAAAATTTTAATAGCAAAACCAAGGATAAAAAGAAAGCCACAAGTTTTTTGAACAATAACTCTTCACCATGGATGGTGACAACGAACTGGCAAATTGTTACTTCAATTTCAACAAAGAAAAGGCAATTAAATCAGTCCCCAAAAGCAGTTAAAAATAAAAAACAATGTATTGATGATAATGAGCCAACAACATCAAAATATTTAAACAAAATTAAATATAAATACATCACCCAAAATAAACAACAAAGATGGTATATTAACCAACATAACAAGTAAAAATCGTTTTTCTAGTCTTGATATAGAAGATAATGTAACAGAATCAGAAGAAATCATTGATATTGCAAGTAATAGTGAACCAAAACATCCTCCCATATATATTCCATTTGTTGCTGAGATAATTAAATCTTTTCTAAAATAATTCCTTCCTCAGAATTTTATTATAAATCGTTAAAAGATGGTCAAATTCGATTAATTATAAAAAATCTAAAATCATATAGAGCAGTTGTCACTTATTTAAACAATAAAAATATTAAATTTCATACCAACTAAAATAAGATCGAGCTTATAGAGTTGTTATAAAAAATTTACATCACTCTACTCCAATCGATGATATTAAAGTTGATATTGAAAAGAATGGTCATAAAATTAGAAATATTATTAACATACGAGTACGTAGTAAAATTACAAAACATCCTTTAACAATATTTTATGTAGATTTAGAACCTAATATAAATAACAAAACAATTTATGATGTTAATTATACAGGGTGGCCCAAATAAGACCAGCTGATGTGAAACACAAATAACTTTTTTATTTTTTAACATAAATTATTTTTTCTTTTTGCAGATTATAACTGAACTCTTGGAAATTTAAAATGAATACGTACAGTCCACAACAACGCATTAAAAATATCAATTTTGATGATATAGTTGAAACTTTCAACAACACAATTCATGAAGCTGGATTCCTATCAACACCAAATGATACCATGTATTGCCAAGTCTGTTTTATGTAACCACAGAAATTAGATCAATGATTCGAAACAAAAAAAAAAAAACTGAGAAGAGTTTGGCAAATGACAAGAAATTCCAATGACAAACGTAATTTAACTAAAGCTGCAAAGGACCTTAAACTTCGACTTTCAGAGATAAAAAATGAACAAATATCGAACTTTCTTAAAATTCTTAATGTAAATAGAAATGATGAATACTCTTTATGAAATGTTAAAAAATACTTAAAGCGCCCAGTTAAAAGAAATATTCCAATTAAAGATGAAAATGGGTAATGGTGCAGAACAGTTAAAAGTAAAGCTGAAGCATTTGCATTACATTTGCAATTAATTTTTCAACCTCATGATATAAGGAGTCATTATACATAAGAGATTCAAAACTTCGTAGATAGTCTATGTCCAAGGGATTGGCCAATTAAACATACATCGCCTCAATAAGTACGAAAAGAAATAGCTGAATTAAATTGTAAAAAAAGTCCAGGATATGATCAAATAAACGGAAAAGTTGTCAAAGCCTTGTCTAAAAAACCTATTTTACTTCTTTAATTCTATTCTAAAGCTTAATCACTTTCTTTCTCAATGGAAATGTGCTGAAGTTTTAATGATACTTAAACCAGGACAGTCTGAAAATGTTGTTACATCATATCGTCCAATAAGTTTACTAGTCACATTTTCTGAAATATTTGAAAAACAAATTCTGAAAAACATTGTATTTATAAAACCAGAATATCAATTCGGATTTAGACATGGAGATGGTAATACTGAACAATGTCATCGTATAATTAATTATATTAGAGATTCTTTAAAAATGAAAATGTATTTCTCAGGTATATTTTTGGATGTACATCAAGCATTTGATAGTCTGGCACACTGGATTATTCTTCAAAATTACAAAGCTACTTCCAGCGCATTTTTATTTATTATTAAATTGTATCAAATTTATATAATTATTATTTAAGACTTTTTATTGATATATAATTAATTAATTTGAGCTTAGTCTTGATAATTAAAAATGTTTTTGCTTTATTATTTATTATTTTCAATATTTCGCTTTCCTGTGGAAAGCTTCTTCAGGAAAATTATAAATATTAATAACAAAAATAACAAAATTTTATTTCACATGAAATGAAAATATTTTCTTTTTCATTCATACATATTTTGAAAATATGAAAATATTTTCAATGAAAATACTTTTATTTTTTTACAAAATTTTTAAAAAGAAAAATATTTTCTTCTCTATCTAACATATGTATAACTATATAATTTACAATTCAACCAATAAAAATTAAGTAATACATATAACAAACATTGTTACAAACAATATATAAAAATCAATTTTAATAACAAAATAATTAAATATTATATTATATTAATATATCTCTATTTTTTATGTATTAAATATCTATAGCTCTGAGCTATACTATCTATATCTGCCTTATAATTTATTCTTTTAGATGATGGTGTGCGAATTATCTGTAACATTTCTAACATGAACGTCTTTTTATAATTATTTTCTTTATTTAAAATTTTTGTATCTACAAAATTAGGATTATGATTGTGTTCAAAACAATGTAAAGTCAATGCAGTTTTTTGTGATGAAATATGTCTATATTTTTGGTCTGATTTATGTCCTGCTAATCTTGTTTTAAGTTTATTTTTAGAAGTACCTATATATAACTTATCACAATTTTCTTGATTATTCCCCCCACAAGGTATTTTATATACTATATTAGACATATCTAGTTTTTGTAATTTATCTTTAATGTTATTAAATAATCTCCTTAATGTGTTACAAGATTTATGAGCAATATTATATTTTTCCGTATCAAATATTTTTGATCTTTTAATACGTTCAGATATGTTTGGTAAATAAGTCATTGATTTATATATTTTTGGTTCTATTCTATTATTAGTGTTATTAATAGTCATATTTGTTTTATTTTGTCTTATTAAATTATCGATAATTTTTATTGGAAAACTATTTTCTAATAATATATTCTTAATTTTTTCTATATTTACTTTATGAAACTCTTTATCACTTATTGTTAAAACTTTTTTTTATTAAATTTCTAGCTGTATTCATTATCATCATTTTTGGATGTTTTGAATAATAATATATAGATAGTATAGCTCAGAGCTATAGATATTTAATACATAAAAAATAGAGATATATTAATATAATATAATATTTAATTATTTTGTTATTAAAATTGATTTTTATATATTGTTTGTAACAATGTTTGTTATATGTATTACTTAATTTTTATTGGTTGAATTGTAAATTATATAGTTATACATATGTTAGATAGAGAAGAAAATATTTTTCTTTTTAAAAATTTTGTAAAAAAAGAAAAGTATTTTCATTTCATGTCAAATAAAATTTTGTTATTTTTGTTATTAATATTTATAATTTTCCTGACTAAGCTCAAATTAATTAATTATATATTAAATTGTATCTTAGTAAAAGACAGTATTATTTAAATTCAATAGAGAATTTTTTGAAGTATACAACATAAGAGCTGGTGTTCCTCAAGGCAGTATATTGGGACCAGTTTTATATACGGCAATGCTAACAGCTAACTCAAATCCAAATCATGCTTCAGTGGAAATTCAAAAAGAACTTGATGAAATTACAATTTGGTTAAAGAAATGGAAAATTAAAGTTAACACGAAAAAAGCAACACATGTAACATTTGCTTTGCGTCTGGGAAATTGTCCAAGTATATTCATTAATAATTGTCAAATTCCACAACATGACTCTGTCAAATATTTAGGGCTACACATTGATCGTCGACTTACATGGAAAAACCACATAAAAAATAAGAAACAACAATTAAGTTTAAAATTCAGCAGACTTTATTGGTTGCTTGGTTCAAAACAATCAAGGCTTTCAAACTCACAAAGCCTTGAAAACAAAATTTTAATTTACAAGACGATTCTTAAGCCTGTATGGACTTATGGAATACAACTATGGGGCACAACCAGTAATTCTAACATTGAAATTTTGCAAAGGTTTCAGTCAAAAACTTTAAGAAATATCGCTAATGCTCCATTGCTTATTTCAAATAAAGCTATTCATGACTTTTCCATTCCTATGGTCAAGGATGAAATCAAGAAAATAAGTAAAAACTACTTAGATAAATTAAGTAATCACAACAATCTGTTGGCTATAATGTTGCTGGATGACGTCAATGAAGTTCGTAGGCTCAAGAGAAATCATATTTTAGATTTACCTTTTAGATTTTAATATATATTTTAATATTATATATATACGAGTATATATATGCATACTATTATTATTTAATTAATTAATTTTATACTTTTTATTGTTCTCGCTAGAGTTCCAAAAATTATTTTCATTTTGTTACTTATTAGCTAATTTACTTATTATCTTTATAAGATAGATTGTAAATAAATATTTGAAAAAAAATAGAGGTAGTTGCGGCTTTTGACTTATAGCTCCGCCATTTATGAACCGATCTGGCTAAATTTCAATAGCATCGCTTATACAATAAGTACTAAGAAGGAAAGCATATCTATACAGCTGTTTCATCAGACGCTACTGTGAATCTTCAGTAGATTACTCCCAAGTCTTGTTATTCAGGGCTGTCATAGAATCCAAGTCGGTTTTGCTAATTGTCGGCTATGCAAACCAATATTGGTTTCTTGGTGTCATGAAACCAAGTCGATTTTGTTATTTTCGAAGACAAATAAAACCGATGTTCGAATCAGTTGTTCTATACATTAGTTTATTTGTATGAAATTGTTTATGTAAATGTTTGATAACAATTTTGATAAATCGTAGTGTTTTCGTTTAAATAAAAATAAAAACGTGTTTTTTTTTATTGAAATAAGTAGTGAAATAAAATGACTTTGCTGTTGTAGGATTTTTATTATTAGAAGAAAAACGCTCACAGAAAGTAAAAAGAATATTCATATATTACCGGTTAAATAAAGAAGCTCTCTCTTTACATCTTTTTGCCGTGAACCTACGCTTTTTATTGATTCATCCAACTGTTGTCAAAGAGATCACACATTTGGCTTATCAAGTTTTGTAAATTCCTTGACAATGTCAGGATATTTTTCTATAAAATGCATAATTATTGAGTTTTAAGTGATATTTTTTTGTTTTGGTAGGTAAAAATAATTTTGAGTAAAAATTTATTTTTGTAGAATTAATATTAATTTACTTAAATTTTTATTAAATTTCACTTGCTTTATTTGAAATTAAACAAACCAACAACTGTCACCTGATTGGTTTCAATCCAATAGCAAAACCGATAACATTGGTTTCTGTGACACCTAAAACCGACATTAATTCTAGTTCGAAAATGAAACCGAAAACATTGGATTTCATGACACCAAAGTAATTTTTTTGTCGGTTTCAAATCCAATACCGACAACATTAGATTCTATGACAGCCCTGATTGTGCTAAGTAAACAATTTTTTCAAAATTTTCATTGATAACACCATGTTCAGAATAATGCATTTTGAATACCACCATAATTGGAATTAAGCACGAGTAAAGAATAAATTTTGTTAAACTTTATAATTCTAAGTAATTTAATGTTGATAAAAAAAATTTTTAATACCAAATTATTTTAATTAGTATTAAATAAAAAATTAATTACAATTCAATACTCTAAAATTAAAGAGTTGTAAAAAAAATTTTTTGTGAGAACCTAATTTTTATAAACAATAAAATAAAATGTATGCAAGCACTCAAATTTTAAATTAATAAAAAAAAAATATTTAATTTAATTTTGCAATCATTTTTTAAACCTAACATATTTAGTATTAAATAAAGAACTTCAAATTAACACCAAAAATCAAAAAAATTCTTTTCAATAAGTTTTCTGTATTCGTAGTTCTAAATATTACACTGTAGTACCATCCCTACGATACATAATACACACACAACATTAAGTGGCTGATACACATTTTAGCATAAATCTTGCATTTGGGTGTGTTCTTTTTAAAATGGAAGTGAATTTGAGGAAAATAAAAACCAAACGCAAAGAAAAAATATGGTTGAGGCAACCATATTCTGGTGGAAACTTAGTGTGGTTAGACTTATGATTGCATGCAACCATATATATTTTTTAATCAAAGATATTAAAAATAGTTTTCAACTGCAGATGTTGCGGTTCAACCCCCCGGGCAGGGCAAGAATTTTTTTCTAATTTTCTTAAATACATACATACTTTATATAAACATTACGAAAAAAAAATTTTAATATGAATTTAAAAAAATTTAATATAAATTTTTTGTTTAAATAAAGTTTTTTCATTCCATTAATTTTTCTTCTCTATCAATTTCTGTTTATTTATTACATAACTAGTTGACCCGGCAAACGTTGTCTCGCCTTAAAATTTTTATAGAGTAAAGAACCGTGCGAGACCGGGTAAAAACAGGTAGGTCGGGAGGATTTCTGACGTTAAAATTTCCACGAATATACATATAAATCTTGCTCTTGAAACACTCTATCTATTAAAAAAAAAGAGCATCAAAATCCGTAAAATTTTATCAAGTAAAATTTTATCAAATATAATATGATAATTATATGGTTGATCTAAGACGCTAAACAAAGTATGGTTAGAAATAACTAGAAACATGTTTATCGTGATCATAATAATGTTTAGAAGCTTCAAATTAATAATAATATTCTTTGAAGAACACACTATATTTGCGGTAACCATATTCAACCATATTTTTTCTTTGCGTGCAGTTTCACTTTATGGATACGCAGCCAAGTGTATAATTTGATGTGTCTATCCCCCCGTTTTAGATAAAAATTTCCATTAAAAAATAATGAAAACCTAAAATTTCGGTTGTATATTTAATTTTTCTCGGCCATTTGCTCTCATTTTTTACTAAGATATTATGACTTTAATATGTGACCAAACTGCGCACCATACTTTTTTATCCACTTTGTTAAGAAAAAAAAAATAAATAAACAAAAAACAAAACAGAAATGAATGAAAAATAAAAATTTCGGTTGTATTTTTGTTGGCCATTTGTGGACCGATTCTTCTGATATTTGGCATAAACATTATAAAAGGTGATTTTATAAGAACTATCGGAAATTTAAAAAAAAAAAAACACATAAAATTCAGAAAAATGCATGAAATATTTATTTGGATCGATAGTTGGGTCGATATAATTTAATGTTTGAAGATTATTTCATGCAAATGTTGGCCGCGGCTGCGCCTCAATGGTCCATCCGCTTAGTCCAATTTTGGCATACTCTTTCCAACATTTCGGCCGGTATCTCACGAATAATGCTGGCAATGTTGGCTTCCAGTGCGTCAATCGAAGCGGGCTTGTCCCTATAGACATTAGCCTTAACATAGCCCCACAAAAAATAGTCTAGAGGCGTTAAATCGCACGATCTGGGCGGCCAATTGACTGGTCCCAAGCGTGAAATAAACTGTTCACCGAACTCGCCTCTCAATTGGTCCATTGTTTCGCGTGCTGTGTGGCATGTGGCACCGTCTTGTTGAAACCACATGTCATGCAAGTCAAGTTCTTCCATTTTGGGCAAAAAAAAGTTTGTTATCATCGCACGGTAGCGCTCACCATTCACAGTAACGTTGTGATTCGCATCATCTTTGAAGAAATACGGCCCAATGATGCCGCCAGCCCATAATCCGCACCAAACGGTTGTTTTTTGTGGATGCATTGGTAGCTCTTGCAATGCTTCTGGCTGCTCTTCACTCCAAATACGGCAGTTTTGCTTGTTCACGTATCCATTCAACCAGAAATGAGCCTCGTCGAAAATGGAAGAAGCGCGCGATGAACTTTCTTAACAGAGCACGCATTTTGGTAATAAAATTCAATAATTTGCAAGCGTTGTTCGTTTGTAAGACGATTCATGATTAAATTATAGACCAAACTGAAGATGTTTGACAGTGACACAAGATACAAAACGTGCGTGAGCTGTCAAAACTAGTGTTGCCAAAAAGATAATAGCAAAAAAATCACTCTTTAGTTGTAGCTTCTAAAATAATTTTTTACCACACTTTTTTGTCGGTTTTGTATTTTAGAGTCGTAGCTCCGCCATTTAGCAACTGAAAGACAGATACAACTGAGAGATTGATATGCTATACTTATCTGCATAGACTATTCTATGTTTTTCTATTCGTTGCGTAGGGACTTCAGGAAGTTGATTTCAACGACAACACAGACAGACAGACAAACGGACATCGCTTATTCGAATGCGTTATTTATAAGGATCCAGAATATATGTATATACTCTATAGGATGTCCCATGTACGGTGTAGAAATTACAAACGGAATCATAAACTTATATATACCCTTTTTTCTTACAGTGAACAATAAAAAAAATTATAACTAAACATTTTTAATTTCCTTAGCATGTTCGTGATAAAATATATTTTCCACTCACATTAAACATGAAACTTTTTTTCCTTCTAAGATTCGTAAAGCCAATATAAATTGAAGAGGAAACCCTTCTCGTAGTGTATGTGTGTGTGTGTGATATTTATTATTTATTTACAAGTGTGTACCAATAGTTGCTAACTTGGTATTTACAGTTCAAGTATTTAGTTAAATGTAACATTTTTTTTCTTATTAAAAATTTAAATTAATACTCAAAAAACTATCACGATTTGGTAATAAATTTTTTTTACTATTTTTGCTTTTTTTACTTTTTAATTATATATTTGCTTTTTGTATTCAGTCAACCCAACTTCAATACTAGAGGCAGTTATCATCACTATAATTTTTCCTTTCTTTAATTTTAAGTTTATTGTTAAAAAAAAAAAAACATGTTAAATACGGCAGTTTCGACACTTATATACCCTTCACTGTCAATGGCGGACTTAGACCTGCTTCCTCCCTAGGCACTTTTTAATATGCCGCCCTTTTTGATTATATAGGAGAGATTATCCAACAACAAAAATTTAAATACTAAAATTATTGTGTATTCATTTTTATTAATTTATATACATACATATAAGGTGCTTCCAAATCGCCTGAAGAAGTCTGATTTATACTCTTCAATTCTGGATCATTGCGTATGAACCACACCAACATATATTCCAAATTTAAGCGAAATCGAATAACGTTTTAAGATCTCTAAAAATTTCAATTTTTCAAAATTTTTGTATGGAAGTGTAGATACAAATTAAAAAAAAAAAAGTTTAAATTATATATGTAAATACTTATACTTTAGGACTTCTCCATGAATTGTGAATCAAAATTTTATTACCTCTAAGATTGTAGAACAAACAAAAAATTGTTATAATTTTTTATTTTTATAGCCAGTGTGCACAAAAGAATACATTCAATATATTATTTTGATCCTCTTGATTAAAGCTTAAAATAAAAATGAATGGCATATCCATTGCAGGAAGGATAACGATATCCTGGGGATTTTTCATTAAATATGAGTTATTTTACCTTCTTCTTAACAAATTTTTAGATAATGGACTGATTTTTTTAATTTAAACACGTTTTCGAAAATAAACTTCATATAGATAACGTTTTTTGGGAAAGTGGAAATTCTACGGAGTAAAAGTTTTATAATGCTAGACGTAAAGCTGTTAAGCTTTACAAAAAAACCAAGTTTTGAATCCGCATTATCCCAAAATCCGCTATTTTATTTAAAAATTTGACTTCATAATTGTAATTATCGCCGAAATATTTTACAGGTTTTGTGTATCGTGTTTAATGGTATTAAATTTAATATTAATCATTTTTAAAAATTTTTAATTTTTATTAACCTATTTTATTTTTATTAATTTAGTCTTTCGGGATTTTGCTCGGCCAAAAACATCAATTAAATCTTCATAGTTTACTTCTTGCACAAGTTGGGCTTCAATAGACAATATTGCAAGAGCGTTAAGCCTATATTGGCCCATACTTGACCGTATATAGGTTTTTACCCTTTTCAGGGTGGAAAAAGATCTTCTGCTTAACAGTTTGTAGAAGGGAATTTAGCTATTTTCCCGTCAAATCTAGCGATTTTGAAAGCAGGGGAAAAATTATTTTAGCTATGTATGTATTATCAAAATAAAAAGTTAAGATAACCAGGTTTTTTAAGAATATTATTTTATTTCCTTTATTCAATCTGTGATCAAAATCGATAACCATCTAAATCGACTTACTAATTAAGAAGTAAATTCAACAATTGAATTACTTAATATGTATAATTTAATATAAATTTCGTATTCGTTTAAAGTAAAACTTGTAAAAATCTATTTTCGAATTTGAATTCCCCTTACATTCTTTTACCTTAAAATTTTCGCCCTTATATTATGACGACTAGGCCCGGGCCTCACGGGCCTAGGCGTAAATTCACCACTGTTATGATATATTTAAATTCGCATAGTCTTGTTAAATATTAAAAAAAAGTTTCTAATAAATTTGTATATTGAAATGTTTGACTTTTTATTAAAAAAGGCAATGCTAAAAGAATTTAATTTCAAAGAAAGGCAATCAAATTAGCGACCTTCACAAAAAATCCGATCTGTCATCATAATTTTTATAAGCAATAAAATTCCTGCACTCATGTTTAAAGCAAACATAAAATTTTCTTCAAATATTGAAACAGAAAAAAGGTAAAAATTTATTAAATTCGAGATAAAAAATCCTTTTTTGGTATTGCTCTTTCTATAAGGATTTGTAGCCGTATTTCTATTAAGCAATCAAGTGATTGAGCTAATAAGCTCGTACCACGTAACATATCATCGAACTGGTACAATCATCTCAGCACAGCGTAAAATCACACAAAATGCCCACACATGAACAAGCTGCTGGCACAACACTTGATTGCGCATCCATACTGTTGTCGTGTATGGGCCCGTTTACACATAAAGTATTGAGAAGATACCCATGCACAAACACGTTTGTAAATATTAGCATGACTGCCTGGCAGAGCGTTTTCATCGGCGACGGCGGCTTAAAACCGGCTGATTTTTCATATATTTATGCATTAACAAAAATATCTTTCTGCACTAACATCTTCAATCTAAAAACCGTATTTGGAGTTATTATTCTTTTAGTGTAAAATCTGAAAATGTTTTTATCTTAGAAAAATAGCAACTTAAGATTATAGTTAAATTTATTCCTTAATCACTACATAATATAAAGCAAAGTCGCTTCCCGCGTCTGTCTGTATTTATGCTTACACAACGGATTTTGATGCAGTTTTTTTTAAAGGAGTGATTCAAAAGGAAGGCTTATATGTATAATCTTGGAAGGTTTAACGTCACAAATCCGCCCCGCAGGTAGCGCTATAGTCGGTATCTGGGTTATTTGCCTACTACCTGTTTTTACCCGGTCTCGCACGGTTCTTTACTCTATGAGTACGATTTCTTAGTGTAAGAAGATCGAATTTATAAAAATTTTAAGGCAAGACTACGTTTGCCGCGTCAACTAGTTAAAAATATTTTTGGAAACTGCGACACACTAGCTAGAGAGTAATATCTCTAAGTACGATTTTTTACTTAAGATGTTATGATAAAACGACACAGATATAATGAAATTAAGGGGCAATTTATGTTCAGTCACTTTTTTTCTTACGAATATTTTGAAAATACAAACTAATTAAAATGTATTTTCAATATATGTAAGTATAAAAAGTGAGTGCCTGAATAAAAATAATTAAATTTTTACAAAAATACACACGCTTATCATCACAATTTGTTTATTAATGCACTTACAACAATCAGCGGTGCTATTGCTACAGTTTTCCGACAAAATTGGTTCAGCTTTTTTATGGTCTGAAATCACACAAAAATACTTAGGTGCTCAAATATTAAATTTACAGATGATAAAGGCAAAAGATATAGAATGGAGTGCATAAATGGTCGTATTCTCATTTCGTTTGCTTTGTAGTGTGAAGTTTTCGTTTAATTCGCAGTATTTTCGTATTAATTTCAAATTAACAAAAAGCTGAGCAACTAAAGTGGTCTTCTGTGAGAGCAGTCCTTCTGTTTATCGTGCTAAATAAAATATTGTCAGTGGTAACACTGACCATTGTAGTATGCAAACTCATATGTATGTGATTTCGCAAACTGTTTTTATATATTGTTTTAAAAAAATAACGCAACTTCGCCTTTTGCAACGCCACCTATGAGTGTGAGACATAGACACAATTTTTTGCTTATGATTATCAAATTGACATTTGCATATGTTTTCTATGAGATACATTCAGTGAACTTTTTCCAATAAGAACATTTTACCGCAAGAATGGGCAAAGAAAAAGAAAAAAAAAGAGGTTTCGTTACGGCGGACATTAAGTCAAAGACTCATTATTTCATAGCACGTTGCTTAGTAATTAACTAAAACTTTTTTATATTGAACAAAATATCTAGCAATCTTCTTATAGTGAATTTTATATTGAAAAAATTAAGCAGTAAGTACTCGCGCCAATATATTGGTAACATCTTATTTGCAAACGATTTATATATATTGGTAGGTTGGAGAACTTCTTCTTCAGGAAAACACGTTTTTGCCCTCAATTAATCATCTTGAAAATATTGAGATTAAATCTTTGTTTTTATATTTTGCTGCGTTCCGGACCCTGGTGCCAACTCCTAAGGGTAATTAGAGAAAATATTGTCAACACTGATATTCATATTTGGAAATCCTAATCCTCTTATTTTTGTTGTTTTAACCAGATTTGGCATCTTTTCCATAGCATAACTAAAATTATACATCATACCTCTTAATAAACTACTCTCTGTTGGAGGCTACCAGATCTCCACTAAAATATCAAATACTGTGCATATCAACTTTGGTTTATAATTGCATGGTTGAGCGGTTGTGACATCATCGACCGAGTGGAGTAATTACGGGCAATATATTTTGTGATATATTTTAAAGAAAAGAAAGAAGGAAAAAAACAACAACAAAATACTGAGTGTTTGAAAAAAAAAAGTTTGAAAATTTAAAGTTAGAAAACAGTTAAGTAAAATTATTAGAAAAAGAGTAATAAAAAATATCTAGAAAAAAATTAAAAGAGTTGTTAAAATAATATAAGAAAAAAAAAACCGTAATTTTATACATACATACATGTTTCGGTAAAGATTTAATGTAATAGTAACATTTTACTTATTATATATATATGTATGTACCTAGGCAAAACAGTTCTTACACCATAATTATGAATCACACGTTTACATCAATTTGTAAATTTTTTACTTTTTCTTGAGAAATTAAGGTATTTATGCATATTTGTATTTATGCACTTCTATTTCTCCTAAGCATTTAGTATTTATAACTGATGGCAAGTGCTGACTATTTTTTCATCAGGCTTGCTACTCAACTGATGGATCAACTGATGATCATTGGGCGCGTTCATAAGACGTAACTGTTGAGCTCAACTGCTACACAATTGTTGAGCACAAAACTTTCGTCTTAGAAACGGTGCGATGAATATGCTACTAAATGAACAGCTGATACATGTAAACAACTGAAACAAATAAAAAAAGGGACAATTTAATATTATAAAATATTTTTAAATCAACTAGTTAATTTGTTTAGCCCAAAGTATGATTTCAGTAAATATGATTTCCCATGCGGTAGTCAATCTCCAGTTTATCCATTTTTACTCTATTTTATATAAAATTTCTTACCACGAAATAAATAACAAATGCTGCAATAAAATGACAACGCTGCGTCGATAGTATTTCTAATGCAAAGCTAAGCCGCCACCATGTTGAAAAAAATTTATGAACATTACAGACAATTAAGTAGCGCATAATATAAATAAACACCTTAAAAGAAATGCATAGTAAGCGAAATTATTATTATTTTAGCAAAATATTAATCTTTATTTGTGCTTAATTCCAGAAATTGTGTTGGCTTTAAAATTTATTCTTTTACTCATGATATTCTCATTAGTTACTTATTCAGTACAATAAGTACTGAAGGGGAGAGCATACCTATATGGACCATGTAATTAAAGAGTATACATTCAGTAATACCCACCTGGTATTCAAATGTAAAAGAGAAGAGAAGAATAAAAATAGAATATATAGTTTTCAATATTAAAATGTTGGTTGGGAAATTTATTTATTTATTCAGTTCAATGCTTACTGAGTTTTTTGTTTGAATATTTGAATCTTTTTGTAACTATTGATTAATAATTCTTATTTAGTCAATTGCTTTTACAATATAAAGGTTCTAATGTTTGCAAGAAACGTTGGGAGTAACCTACTGAGGATTCGGAGTAGCGCCTGATGAAATGTTCCATATAGATATTATATCCCCTTCAGTACTTATTGTACTGAATAAATAACTCATGAGAATATCATGAGTAAAAGAATAAATTTTAAAACCAACACAATTTCTGGAATTAAGCACAAATAAAGATTAATATTTTGTTAAACATTTAAATTCCAAATAGAAATTATTACATTATTATTTTAGTTTTATTTTTTTATTTGGTTAGTTTATGACCGTTGTACTGTAAACTGTAAGAAATTAGCTTGCGGCAGCCACCTATCAAAGCGGCGCTGCATTAGAATTAAACGGCATAGCTCTCTTCTATCAGCTGTTTAGGCTTAGCACAACATGTTGACTTTAGGTAGCTAAAATATTTTATGATGGAAAAAATGGCAACAAATACGCAACTGTTGAGTTGAGCGGAATTGCTCAACTATGCGTTTCTAAGACGAACACTCAACAGTTGCACAACAGTTACGTCTTATGTCTTTGAAGTTTCTTGTAGGGTTTATGATAAGAAAAAGAAAAACAAAAGTAGGTATAAAACTGCAGTGTTTAGCCGATGTTTACGGTGGCGGCGTGTAAGCCGAAGCTTTTGGCGGCGGCACCTGTTAAGCAAAATGATCGGCGGCTCGTCTTAGCCATCTGGGAGCCGTTCGACGCAATGCTCTGCTGCCTGGTTCCGTATGTGCCCGCACACCCATTACGATAAGTAAATATGCTTACTTTCCTTAATAAAGTGTGCGAACACACATTACTCGCAATTACAGCTTAAAAATTCCTAAAGACTTCAATAAATCGATTTCAGTACCTACGCGGATAGGCAGACAGACGGACGAAGTATATGCACATGAATGGGTGACACATATACGGTTTAGAAATTACAAACGGAATAACAAACTCATGTATATCGTTATACCCATCTTACTTACAGTGAAGGGTATAATAAAAACAAACTAAACTAAGCCAAGACAGCAACAAAAATTGTTCTTAATTATTCCACGTCCTACATTAAATAAATCTACAGTTATGCAAAAAAAGCATAACACCTTCAAGTTGTTGTTAATACACTGCGCACAGTGTTATATTTTACTTAAAGTAAAGAAAAAAAATCAAATGATTTTTTTGGCAGCATAAAATTAAAAGTTTGTAAACCTTTTTAATGAAAGTTTTATACAAAACTATCCTTTTTTGTTAAAATTTCAGAGTGCATTTCATGTTCCATATAAATTTAACATGTTTTTCTATATGTTAGTAGTTTCCCATAGAAATGTTATCGTGAGGAAATATATTTTTCTTTCTGATTTTGTTTTGTATTATATCATCAACAAAAATTAGACTATAAATAAGTTATCGATTCTTAAAACTAAAAAAATGCATTGGATTTCACGAATAATGAAAATTTATTCTCTCATGTGGCTAGTCATCAGCGTTGCCATTTTCGCCTTTTTTAGGCTAGATTTAGCCTTTTTGTTCTCGCATTTAGCCTTGAAATTTATGATTAACCTCTAGCCTTTTTTCATTTTCAAAATAGTCTTAAGTAGCCTTTTTTCTTTTTCGCAATTTTTTCTTTGTGGATAGTGCGAAAAAAATTTCGACTTAAATCGAAATATAAATGCAGTCGATATCTTGAAAATTAAGTAAGTTATGACCAAAAAGGTAACCAGTTGTGCTACTGCCTCCTTCCGGCCAATTTTTAGTAGGGCTGGTTCCTTTTTGGTCTTTGGCTTTAATTCGGAATTTATTTTTTTGCGGATAGTGCGAAAATATTTTTTAATAATTAAAAAAAAGCCAGTTGTGATTAAAAAGGAAAGCATGTTTAAAACGACCTTATTTTCTTTAGTTCTTGTCATTGTATGTTCTCTTCTTGATTTTTTATAAAAATCATAATTATTATTTTGAATTCTAAGCGATAGTTTTTTAACTTTTTCCTAGCTTTTTTTATGAGTGATTTAGCTTCTTATAGCCTTTTTTAAGGCAAAATTAACTTAGTTTTTTCTAGCTCCTAGCAATGCTGCTATTCATCGGTAGACTAGAACCACACAAGGCAAGTTTAGTTGGGCAATTCTTTCTCAATTTTTTCGGCAATTTTAACATTCTTATTCAGTCTTCAAGCTAACTGTCTTCTTTTTTTACATCTTTATAAAAGATACGAAGAAAAAACAAAAGGAAATTGCCAAGTACGAGTAAGTTTGTACCCTTTTTCATTCTTATTTTCTCTCTCTCTCCTATTAGATTTTGTAGCTCCTTCAAACTGCTGCATATATACACCGAAGTGGCCATTGTAACCATTCATAGTCTTGCTATGCCTGTGTGAATGACAATTATTATTTAAAGAGAACAAAATATATATTTGGAAAAAATGGAATGCTTGGTTGAAACAATTGACGTAAGTAAAAGAGTTTTCATACTTAAAGACAAAAGCTATTAGAAAACTATTATCCATAAATTTTTTAAGAAAATTAAAAAAAAATTAATTACAACTCATTTCGTCTCATGCATTTCTGGGTTTTTGCCTTGATGATCATCTTTTTCGAATTACGAATTGCTTAATAATCCAAGAGTAAGTGTAGTGGATGCTTTTGCATTTTTAGCTGCACCATCATGCGTGGTGAAGGACCAAATCCTTTAACCCTCGAAGTGGCACATGGTTCTGGCCAGACATATTTCATTTTTATGCTTCAATTTAGCATACTTCTATTTTAGGTACATGGCTGTAATTTCAGGTAATCTCCCAAAATATTGTTGGCTTTAGATGTATAAATTAATAATTGAAAAAAAGTCCTTTTGTGCGTTAATTTTGAACTTGTGAATAATTTTACGCAGGTAGATTTGTTGCGTTGTTAGTATATTATGGCTGATGAACTGGAATTTATTTATAATACACGCTTGCGTAGCGCGAATTTGCAACCCCAATTGTCAGAGGGTAGAAGCTGATGAAAATGATGATGTTTTTGAAAACGATGGTGACGACACTGCTGATTATGTGCCAGAAGATGATGCATCAGACATAGAAAATGATTTGGAAATTGAACCTAACGAACTTTATGATAGTGATGAAGACGTAGATGAAGAAGAAGAAAGTGGAAATGATGCTGAAGCAGCAAATGAAGTCGACTCAGGCTGTTTTTATGGTAAAGACGGTACTAAATGGAACGAAACTGAACCCCCTACATCTCGTTTGCGCCAGCATAATATCATGCGTTTTCAATCTGGAACAAAAACAAGGCTCACCAATCCAGTTGAGGTATTCAAGCTATTTTTCTCAACCAATATTACGTTCGTCATCATTAGTGAAACAAATCGGCATGGGCGCGAATCAATTAGAAAATGGAATGAAGAACATCCAGAGTCTACCCAAAGAAAATGGATTGATTTGACAAGCTCTGAGCTAGATGCATTCATTGGGATTTTGTTGGCTTCTGGTGTCAGCCATAATAATATGCAAGACTCCAGTATATTGTGGCGTTCTGATTCGCTGCCCATATTCCGTGCGGCTATGTCGCACAAACGATTCATTACTCTGTCCAGATATATTCGTTTCGATAATAGTCGTACGCGGGCATTCCGACACCAAACAGATAAAGCAGCTCCTATCCGGGACCTTTGGAATTTTCTCAATGAAAATCTGCAAAATTATTATGAACCTTATGAAAATATCACCATCGATGAGCAGTTGTTTCCGTATCGTGGGCGCACAAAGTTCACCCAATATATCCCATCAAAACCTGCAAGGTATGGGATCAAAGTTTGGTGGGCATGCGATGCTAAGACTAAATTTCCATTGAAAGGAAAACTATACACTGGAAAGGAAGGAGACAATCGGGAGATAAATCAAGGTGAAAACGTTCTAATGTATTTCGCAAATTGTTACGCAAACAGCGGCAGAACAATTATTTCTGATAATTTTTTCACCTCATTGAACGGCGCTAATCGACTTGCTGCTATGGGACTGGCATTTGTTGACACCATTCGAGCAAACAAAAGATGTCTTCCTAAGGAAGTTATGAAGAGCACCAGACGACCAATTCTTTCAAGTGTGTTTGGTTTTCATGAAAATCTTGTTGCACTTTGCAGCTACGTGCCCAAAAAAAATAAGGCAGTCAATTTAATTTCAACCGTGCATTACACGAAACATGTTGAAGGCGTAGCCATGAAACCGGAGGCAATTTTATTTTATAATTCAACTAAAGCCGGAGTCGATACGATGGATCAAATGCTAACTCATTACACAACAAAACGGCCAACCAGACGCTGGACATACGCGTTTTTCTGCAACATGATTGATGTGATGGCATTGGCAAGTTACATTATGTGTAAGCTAAATGATGAAAATACAAGAAAAGAAAGAAGACGCATATTTTTATATAAACTTGCAAAGCAATTGGTACTGGCCAACGTTGAAAATCGCATAGCATTTGAAGCGTTCTTTGGGAGACCTCTCAATATAGCAAACCTTAATGTGGCTTCACGCAGTGGTCCAGACACATTAGCTGCCAAAAAAGTTTGCAGAATTTGCCTGCAGCAAGGTGACAAAATACGCCGTAAGACACGCTTTTTTTGCTGCAAATGCAACAATCCTGTTTGTCAGCAACATTCAAAAGTAGATTATTTATGTTTTTGTTGCCTTCCGCAAAATTCTGAATAAAAAAATCAATGTATTCTTCATAATAATTTTCTATTTTGTCATAAACATTTATTACTTTACCCATAATAAAGAGAAATATATATGGAACAAAAAAATTGTTGCCCTTTTCATTCCAAAGATTTTTTCAGGTCTATTTTTTCTTCCTCAGGTAGCTAATAACATAGTAAAAAGAAATAGAAACACAAAATATAACAAATATTTTCCTATCTTAGTAAAAACTTTAACGGCAAACAGCCCTTATTTCCATACAAATGCATGTAAATGTATAATGGTCTGGCCAGACACCATGTGCCAGAACTAAGGGCTCAAAATATGTGCCTTACGAAGGGTTAAAAGGTCACGCTGTTTTAAACGGAACCTGATTGATATAGACCAGATAAGGTCTAAAAAAATCAACAAAAAAGCTAAGGGCTCACTCTACTTAAAATCTTTAAAAAAGAGATTATGATATAAATATAAAAATATTAAAAATCATTTATAATTAATTGGATATAAAGTTAATTAATAAAGGGTAGTTAAATTTTAAGGGCCGAGGTTGAATGTGAACCACACCTAAACGTCAAATTCTCTTCTGCATTTCATTTGACATTTCTTAATTTCAGACTAACTCAATTTGAACCATGGAAAGATACACAATCGAGCAACGCATTAAAGTTATTCAGCCTTATTATTAAAATAGGCGTTCAAATCAAAATGTATATCGTGCACTTCGTGATTATTTCGGTCAATTTAATCGTCCAAATGTGCATACAATCGGAAAAATCGTGCAAAAATTTGAGCAAACCGTTTCTTTAGGAGATGTAAAAACACCAGTGCATGCTCGTACAGCTCCTACTGCAGAAAATATTGCTGCTGCTTGAGATAGTATGGCTGAAGAGCCGTCCACCTTAAAGACTTGCATTTACACGCTTACAAGGTGCAATTGGCTCAAGAACTAAAGCCTCTTGACTATTCCAAACGTCGTCAATGTTCAGAATGGTGGCAAGAAATGACAACAGTGGATGATCAATTTTCGAAGAAAATCATTTTTACCTCAGCGGATTCGTCAATAAGCAGAATTGCCGCATTTGGGCGAATGATAATTCAAGAGTGATTGTCGAAATACCAATGTACCCAAGAGTGACTGTTTGGTGTGGTTTATGGGCTGGCGGCATCATCGGGCCGTATTTTGTCCAAAATTAGGAAGGTCAGGCAGTTACTGTGAATGGTGTTCGCTATCGTGAGATGATAACGAACTTTTTATGGCCCGAATTGGAAGATATGGATGTGGACGATATGTGGTTTCAACAGGACGGTGCCACTTGCCACACAGCTAACGAAACAATTTCTCTTTTGCGCTACAAATTCAATGGCCGTGTTATCTCATGTGGTGGCGATGTCAATTGGCCGCCAAGATCATTTGATTTGACACCGTTGGACTTCTTTCTTTGGGATTATTTGAAAGAAAAGGTGTACATCGATAAGCCAGCAACAATTCAAGAGCTAAAGGATGAAGGCATAGAACCTCAATTATGCCTCAGCGTCATCGAAAATTTGGACCATCGGATGGAGGTGTTCCATACATAGTTGAAATATGCCATATTATCATAATAAAAAGAAATGACAATAATTTCCTAAATAATTTGTATTTTATTCAAAATCAACATCGGCCCTTAAAATGTAACCACCTTTTTTATATAAAATACTCATATGTATCACATTTTTATTGTTATTTTATTATTTAATATTGATTTTATTAATTTTACCACTAATAAATTTCCTCTTTATGTAATTACTAGTTGACTTGGAAAATATTCGTAAAAAAAAGGGCCTGAACATAAATTGCCCCTTAATTTCATTATATCTGTGTCGTTTTATCATAACATCTAAAGTCTAAAAATCGGCAAATAACCCAGATACCGACTATAGCGCTACCTGCCGGGCGGATTTGTGACGTTAAACCTTCCAAGATTATACATATAAGCCATCCTCTTGAATCACTCTATCTTTAAAAAAAAAACTGCATCAAAATCCGTTGTGTAAGCATACATAGGGACAGACGTGGGAAACGACTTTGCTTTATACTATGTAGTGATGACAGGCCAGCAACTTCCGCACTGCGACGATGAAGACCATGGAAATCACCTGAAGCTCTAGAAAATTTAAACTAAATTTTTAATAACTATTCATGCAATTATAAATTATTTCTGAAATTATATTATATATAGATTTAGATTTAATAAATGCAAAATTTACAGTTAATAACAGTATCCCTATAAATTCTTAATTTATTTTTAATTTTAGGCTGTCTGTGTTTCTTCACTCCCTCTCTTTTTATCAGTTAGCATATCAAGTACCAACAAAATAAACCATTTGATTTCAAATCATACCACTGTCCGATTATAAATTACTAATTGAGTTTGTGAATAATTTTAATTCGAAAGTAAGTAATACCGACACAACCAACATCATTGTAAGAAAAAATAAATAAGTTAAAAACCTATTTAAAATTTAATAATTTTTTGTCACAAAAGCTTTAAAAAAATATAACTATTTTAACTATTTGTTGTTAAGACCCGACACCTTAGGACATATACGAGTACATAAATAATTTGTATCTACCACAAGCAGTTTTCAAATGCTGGCGAGGGATTAGAGAAGAAATTGTTGCTGTGTGTGTATGTTTTAAAGGTGTAGCCTCACAATATGAATAAAATTTGTAAACATTGT
The DNA here is from genome assembly GCA_947397855.1 of Thelaira solivaga. NCBI lineage: Eukaryota > Metazoa > Arthropoda > Insecta > Diptera > Tachinidae > Thelaira > Thelaira solivaga. Next base: position 28,167,030 of record OX377613.1, read on the forward strand.
GGTGAAAAAGATTAATAAAATATTCAACGTAAAAAATATCCTGCAATTAATTTTAGCAGAGGAAAACTCGTGCTGTAGTCCCACCGTTATTATTTTTTTTCTTCATAGAAACTGTATTTATATATGTTCATGTAGCTCTTAAGCCTTTCACTTAATAAATTTCCTACTGGCGCTTCTATTTAGTACACACAACATTTGTAGATACATGTAAATGTGTTAAATTTTTTCTTCTTATAGCAAACCGAAAAAGTAATAAAATTGTCCCGCGAATCGCGACAACCATTTAAAATCTACACATAAAGTCTGGATTCATCTTAACAAATTTTTTAATGATGTAAAAATAACAAACAAATATGTCATATAATTAATTTTTTTTTTTTATAAATTTCATCCTTCCAATCCAGTAGTTAATAAAGCCAAAAAAAAAATTCTACATTTATTTCTTAATTTTTTTTTATAACTGGATTTAAGTTCACCAAAACGTAAACACGCAGCTATAAAGTCTGCGTTCAATTTATTTGATTTTATAATACCGTTGCTTTTTAAGAATTGTTTTCAATTTTTTGTTTACTTTTCTTTTCTTTTAATTTCGGAAAGAAAAATAGTTATAAAACTATTTGAAGAAGGCAATAGCTTTCGAAAGATTGGTGAAACTATAGGGAGGACGTATTCCTCCATTCAAAGTGTAGTAACAAAGCACAAAGTCAAAGAAACCATACATTTCACATGTGAACAGACGAAAGCGTATTGAATTCGCTAATACTTATGTATATAAATAAGCCTCCAGAATATTGGCAGCATGTGATATTTTCGGATGAAAGCAAATTTTGCATTTTTGGAATAAAAGGCCGTCAAATAGTATGGCGAAAGTCAGGAACTTCGCTTGCGAAACAAAATCTAGTTGCTACAGTTAAACACGGTGGAGGTGGGGTTATGGTGTAGGGTTGTATGTCGACTGATGGGGTGGGTCAGATGGAGTTTATTGAATCTACAAGACAAATGGAGATATTTAAACATTTTAAAAAGAAACTTAGCGCTAAGTGCTGAAAAATTTAATTTATCATCTAGTTTCTGGTTCCAACAAGACAACGATCCAAAGCACACAGCGGAGATTGTTAGACTTTGGCTTTTATATAATGCTACTAGACAACTCAAAACACCCCGTCCCCAATCACCTGATCTTAATCCTATTGAACATCTTTGAGGTTTTTTAGAAAAAAGAATTCGTCAGCACGTCATAACTAGTAAGGAAGCTTTGCGAAATGTTATGCCGACAGAATGGGCCAATATCACAGCTCAGGAAACCCAGAAGTTAGTCCATTCCATGCCAAACAGGCTAAGTGAAGTCTTAAAGCAGCGTGGATATCCAACAAAATATTAAATTAAAATTTTCTTTGAAAAACTGAAGAATTTTATTCTCTTATTGAGACTGAACTTAAGCCCCGTTATAAAAAAAATTGGAAAAAAAATTTACATTTTATTTGTGGATTTTGTAACTATAGATTTTAAGAAATAAATATGTAAAAATAAATTTAATTTAATCAAAATGCTTACATGTTATTTTTCTATCACTAAAAAGTTGGTTAAGGTATAAAAAAATTGTATTTTGTGCACCAAATGTTATAAAGAAGACTTTTTACCAGCGTTGCCATTTTAGCCTTTTTAAGGCTACATTTAGCCTTTTTATCGCATTTAGATTCAAAATTTATTATTTAGCTTTTAGCCTTTTTTAAAATTTTTTGATTTTCAAAATAGCCTTTTTTGGAAAAATGAAAACAATTCATACATAAACAAAGTGAAACTGAAACCAAATTAGCTAAAGTAATAAATTGTATTTGGCTTCTAACTTATAAAATAAAAATGCACTTTATTCCTAATTGATTAATTAATTATTACATTTAGTATTTCGTTATCTAGTACTACCGTTTAGTAATAATGAGGTTGCTCACTTTTGAGTACGATAAAGCAACCGAAATAACAGAATAGAAATCCCATTAACAATTAAAAAATATTTTATTACTTAAAGGAATTTTAAATATAATTTTTTAACATTGAAGTTGGAAAATAATTGAATTCGCTTATAAATAAGTATTTAAAGCCATAAGGAACACGATATTATTTTCTTGAGTTTTTGATATGAAATGTATGTTTTTGAATTTTTTTTTATAAAAATTATAATTAAGATTCTTAATGTAATAAAGAATAAAAAAAAATTTTAATTTTAAGCTGTAGCTTTTTAATTTTTTTCTAGCTTATTTTTTTTCGGCGTAATTTAGATTTTCTAAAATATTTTTAAGTAAATATAGCTTATTTTTTGTAGCTCCTGGCAACGCTGCTTTTTACCTTTAATGCACATTCTTTGTATGAAATAATATGAGCAAACACCACTACATGGTGCAAATATTGGTAGAAAAATCCACATCAAAGAAGTTAGTAATATGTCGAATTATTGCACATTTTCATTACAGTTTGAATATTTCGAGAAAATCCAGGGTCGAGTAGAGGACATGGATAAATCGTATATCATTTGAAGAGGCATATTTTAAACTGAAATCAGAAATTCTTGAACGCATTGCTATGAGCAGACACAACTTTAACGATCCACCCATTTACGCCTAACCTTCTAAAATCGCAACTTATAAAATTTAGTTGTAATTACAATGATTGGACTGAATTTTATAATATGTTTTGTCTTTTCTGATTTATCAATACCTGAAGTCTTGTTTAGCTGACAGGAAATTAATTCAATCACTTCAAATTACCGCTGAAAATTTTATCCAAGCTTTAGAAATTTTCCAATCTCGATATGATACTATATACAAGAGTAATTTTTCAATCTCATGTTGAAAAACTTCTCGCAATAAGAGAACATTCCACACTAAAGTTCACTGAAGTAAGAGACTTGATAGATGTCGTAAACGCAAATATTCGTGCATTACAGTCAATTTGTGAAGGGCTCATACTTCACATGATAATTTAAAGCTTGATCCAGAAACTCAAGCAAAAGGCATGAAGAAATTTTTACAGAAAATACTCCATCAGAATCATTCTAACTGCCAAATTGGGATGATCTTTCAGCATTTTTAGAGAAAAAATGTAAAACTTTAGAAATAGATGGGCGGCTACCAATTCATAACCAATCGCACTCAATGAAAAACGTCCTTATATCGTATATCATTTGTTGCTACAAATCAAATTACAGTGTGTACTTTTTGTAACTGCACCCCTATTCACAATGTTTTCCAATGTCAGTAATTCAGTGAAATGTCTATAATTAACAAATTTCGCACCGACAAGCGGTTAGAACTATGTATAAATTATTTAGGTTCTAATCAGTTAGCAAGTTCAGCTGTCAGCAAACAGATGCCAACATTGTGGGGTATTACACCACACATTATTTCAGAGAGATCCACAAACAACATCAGATAGCAACAACACAGTAGTATTACAGGTAAATGCTAATCACGGTCAGAGTTGAAGTTCAAAACCAAATGGAAGGTCTATTACGGCAAGTGCCTTGTTGGACTCTGGATATCAACTACATTTTATAGCTGAAAAGGTTGCACATTATTTAAGAGTCCCCCGACAAAAGGTCCTTATAGCAATAACAGGTATTACTGACAAAAAAATCTAATGCTTTTAGCAATTGCAATTTAATAGCAAAATTAACAACTAGTGAGTTTTTTACACCGCTCATAGACATTATAATTACATCTATCTCATAATCTCAGCGATAAATATCCAAAAAAAAAATTTGGTATACCAGAAAACATTAAAATAACAGATAAATAATATTATATATCCAGACCTATTGACTTTTGGCTTCTTGGAGCAGCTTTATTTTACGGACTATTGTTGGTCGGCCAAAACAAGCCAATATTGCAAAAAAAATTATGTAAGGTTGGATTGTGACGAGTAGAAGGGGTAATAATCGGGAAACTGCAATGAAAATCAATTATACAAAAAAGGTAAGCAAACATCAATTAGTATCTTTACATTTACGTGTTTGCAAAGCGCATCAAAACTGATATATAAGTCAATATATAGTTCAAGCGATCTGGAAATAGAAAACGTATCTGGAAAATAGAGGAGCCAGCTTGTGAGAGTATTTAAATAGCGGAAGAAAATGAGTGCGAACTCACTGAAATAAATTAGTGGCGAAACTTTTTTTCAAAGACAATCCCACAAAGTTTGGATCATCAATTCAAGTTGCTATCAAGAGATTTTACTCGTTAGAAAAAAGATTGATAAATTCGAAAAGAGTATTGTAATACATCGATATGAATCATCTAACGTCAACTTAAACTTCAATTATATAACACATCACTGTGTAATAAAGTCTGAAAGCTCAACGTGTCATATTTGATAGCTCTTGTCGCACGGCAACTACTCTGCGAGATGATATTTTCTCTATTTTATTGAGGTTTCGTTCTTATAAATATGTGCTGGTGGCAGACATTGCAAAGATGTATAGACAAATTTTAGTCAATGAAAGTGATGTTCATTGTCAAAGTATTATATGAAGAAATAAGAGATCCGCTGTCCATAGTGGTTTTGAAAACTGTAACATACGGTACGAGCTGTGCCCTTTATTTGGCTGGTACATGATTACAAGTTTTAGCCAAAGAAGAAGCAGCGGACTTTCCTTGTGGTTAAAGAATACTCTTCGTGATTTTTATGTAGAGCTATTGACTGATGGAAACATCATAGATGAGGAAGTTTAAATAAAATTCCAAGTAGTCGCATTATAAAAAGAGGTGGTTTTCTATTGCGAAACCTTACTACCAAATGTGACACTGTATTAGGTGATATCCCCAACTCCTTAAAGAGAAAAATTATAAAAGTCGACAATTCAGAATACTCGTATATGGAAACATTTGGTGGTAAATAGTCACCACAAGAGGACATTTTTAGATATCAGTCCAAAATCCCGGAAAGAAAAGACTGATTCTTTCTCACACAGCTAGATTATTTGACCCTTGAGGCTTGTAAGTCCCATCATAGTTAGGTGTAAATTGCTGCTTCAATGAATTTGGTCCTTACAACTTTACTGGGACGAGTCATTGCCACAGAATATTGGAATGGAGTGGGCAGCAATTTAACATAGCTTAAATTCTATAACAACTAAGTTAATCTAAGTAATCAAACTAACATTCACTCATTTTCAGATGTAAGTACTAAAGCTTACGGCACATGTATATATGGGTCACAGGCGGTACAAATGTGAAATATTATTCAGTTATGTGCTACATTTCGTTGCACCTCAAAAATTATTTACTCTACCTAGTTAGAACTATGTGCAGATTTATTAGTGACTCAACTTTTAAAATCGGTAATTAAGACATTTCCATTATCATCTCTAAACATAACTTGCTGGTCTCACTCAACCATTATTATTATTATCAGTATGGGCTATAATCGCACTGCGACCTTTAATATCTATTGTGCAGCCTAGTTATTAACTTCAATCCGAGACTCCTTATGAATCTCGTAATTACTGTAGGACTAATCTTGCCTAGATATCCTGGGACTAATGCCCCACTGCCCAAGCAGCTTATTCTGCGTCCGACGTGTGTTCCGACGTTTCTTTTGCCTCGTGACAGAAACGCCAGCAGTCGTCTTGTACCACACCGATTTTACTTAAGTGATAGTTAAGTCTAACCCGTAAGTAGCTCAACGTAGAGTTTAATGTCATTTCTGCTGAGGTTCAAAAAAAAATGTGCTCGGGGTTGATGAGTCTCTTTGACTGCCTCATACCCAATTCATCCCTCCAGCAGTCTTGTAGACATCGTTTCTCCTCCTTGTGTAGAAGGGCACTGATGAAGTTGTTGGTCACCCCGCAGAATGGCTCTAGACCTATGAATGGGGTATCCACGCCCTTTTTAGCCAGATAATAAATAATTTCATTGCCCACATGCCCTTTATGACCCGGCACCCACAACAAAGTAACCGTGTTTCTCTCTGCCAAAGCATTGAGAAGTTTTTAGCAGTCCCAGACTAATCTTGATCGAAAGGAATAGCCGGCCAATGCACATAGAGCTGCTCGACTGTTTGAGAGAATATATATCCCGGTACCACATGTGCGTGCCCCTTCGTAAACATTCCCTAGCAGATAGCTCTAAGTCGTGGACCTCCGCCTGAAAAATGGAAGCTGTTTTCCCATTGCAACTGCCCTGCCGAAACGTGGTCCTGCAATTCCCGCACCAGCACTGCCATCTTCCATTTTGGACCCATCAGTATACCACAATTGTCGATTTCGATCCAGTATTATGTCACCATTTCTCCAAACAAAGCGTTCATTAATGATCACTTCTAAACGCCTAGAGAATGTGAGTATCCTATCCATCCTATCAGAGACGGTAAGGCATGGAGAATTCCAAACAGATTCTAAAATTTTCACATGCCCACTAAGATTATCCTCTTTAAGAGGGGATAGACTAGGTAGCCTTAAGGCGGAACTAGCTGTTACTCCCCTACTCAAAATATGCAGGAGAGTGAGCCCAGTTATCATACCCAAGGATAGTGTAGGGCACGTCTTCATCGCCCCCGTTACACTCAAACAGGCTATTCGATACACCTTATTGAGGATTATCTGAGCCTGTTTTTGTTCTACCTTTGGCCACCATACCAAGGAGGCATAAGTGGCCATCGGTACTATGATGGTTTTGTAGGACAACGCCATCATTTCTGGTCGCGTTTTATCATACATTCTTTGGCACGCAAATGTTGCCCTTAAAGCTTTGCCAATTATGTGTAGTAAATGTTTGTTCCAAGTAAGAATCTTATCTAGAACTACTCCCAGATAATTCATCTCCTCGGACATCACTAAGTCACTGTCCCCCAATTTTAAGGTCCCTAGACTTAGCTTCTTCCTTCTAGTGAAGGGAACCTTTTGGTTTTATTCGGAATTATCGAAAGTCCCCTCTCCTGACACCATCTGTGAGTGGTGTCAAGAGCCGTTTGCATTCGATTGGCAATCACAGAGTCAAACTTGCCCCCTAACCATGATTACCACATCGTCCGCAAAGCCCTGAACCTCGTATCCGAGAGTCTCCAGTAGACCATCGGCGACCAATAGCCATAAGAGTGACGATAAAACGCTCCCTGGGGGCATCCTTTCATTGACCTAACAAATAATCTCCTTGACCCCGCATTGAAGATTATAGTCCTGTTACTGAGCATACTGAGAACCCATGCAATGATCAGTTTAGGTATCTTGATCATCGCCTCCTCAATAAATTCGAATGTAACATTGTCAAAGGTCCCTGTAATGTCAACCGACGTACAGAGGGTTACTTCTTTACCAACCAGAGCCTTTTCGATTAGGCTGTGCAGTGCAGTTTCAGTTGATCTGCTTGATTGGTACGCCTATTGTCCAATATGAAGAGCGTTGTCCCTAAGATGGACTTCCCTGATATATTGATCCAAAATCTTTTCCATAGGTTTAAGCAAGAAGGACGTTAAGCAAATGGGTCGGAAGGCTTTTGGCGTGTAGTCCGCCTTTTTGCCTGCTTTCGGTATAAAAGCAAACCTTGCTCTGCCCCAGTGTTTAGGTAATTCTCCTAATTCTAGGCTCGTCCTCCTTGTCTGAGTAGGCACAGGTATATATTGTCCACGCCTGGAGACATAAATGGTCTAAACGTAGAAATAGCCCATTTAGTTTTATTGATGGTAAAGATTTTACGGGGCCAGTGAAAGTTCCCTTCATGTAGAAGTCAAGGATCTAATGCCCCTGACATCTTCACTGTCTCCTTCACTGTAGGCGCAGCCCGGAAAATGTGTGTCCAGCAGATGCTGTCCCGTTTCTTCCAGGCTCTCCGTAAAACTTCCATCTATTGGTGTCTACATACTTACATTTGATGAACTTCATACAGTTTGTTATCAAGTCGAGGTTATCATTAATAGCAGATCTCTCACTCCAATTTCAAGCAACCCAAATGACTTTAGCCCTCTTACACCAGCTCACTTCTTAATAGGGCGACCAATAAATACTATTTTAGAGCCGTCTATGTTTCACATTAATCCACATTCATTACAACGGCATCACACTATGAGACCAGAAAATCACACGTTAAAAGTTAACAAACCGCTGTATGGGTTGAAACATGTATCAAGAATATGGAATAAAAACAAATCAGTGTGTTTATGTGATGAATGAAAATACGGATAATTTAATCATAATTGCAGTATACGTGGATCATATGATTGTAATGTGGAAGAATGAGAAGGTTAAAGATTCAAAAACAGAGCTATGGAAAGATTTAACATGGTGTCGTGCAACACAATTTCAACACCCGTGGAACCAAATATAAAATTTTATCAAAATAATCAGATTGATGATAAATTTGACATGATAAAATATCTTTATCAAGAGTTGATAGCAGGCCTTCTATTTGTGGCTCAAGTGGTATAGAAATCCAAAGAGCAAAATCAAATGTCATTTAATACGGCTGTCGAAAAATCATACGAGGTTTTTACGCTATCATACAAGAGTTAAGATTTTCATTGGATTTTGTCAGCTGTTTTTCTTACTTAATGTTGTTTTATAAATTTTATCCAAAAAATGTTTTGTCTTTATGTTATATAGAAATCTTATACTTGCGATCGCTTATTTTATTTTTCGCAAAATATTTATAGCTTTTCTGGCAATACGAGTATAAAACTTTCTAAATACACCATTTTTTTTTAAATAAACAAAATTTTTTCCTTAAAAATAATTTCTCAATAAACATGTTTCTCATGAGATGTTACCCGATAAAATGTTAAGTGCTGAAAACACAGCTGTTTACGTTTTATTAGTTTACAATTATTAGAAAAAAGTCGCTCACGCTTTGTAGCTAAAATTTCCCGTAAATATAGATAAATTGTAAAAATACTACAAAGCATGAAAACCCTTATTATGTTATACCGTATTTAAAATTGATGTAAATGAGTGTCTTTTCATTATTTTCGCTGTACTGATAAATGAGTATTTTGTTTATTAATAAAGCATGTGTTCCCGGTCAAAAGATTTCATTGTTAATTAGATTTGTGTCGTATATCGATAAAAATAACTTTAATACGTTGTGTTGTCTTATTTAAATGCTTTTAGCATACGAACGTACATAATTGAACTTTTCTTTACTTCTTTTTTTGTAACAATGAAAAACGTATGTAAACTGGTTACAGAGAACAAAATTATGGTTGTAAATGAATATGGAATTAGTGACTGAAATCTGTTTTTATTTTTAAGTTTAAGAATTAGAATTCAAATAGATTTTTTACTTAGCTCTTTTAACCAACCAACTTCAATATACTTTAGAAAGCAATACATTTGTTGGTTGGTAAATATGATTAAAGGTCGTGAGATGTTGAAAGATGACACTAATCACATGACATCACCACGCTTGAGGACTGGCATTTACTTTTGAATGATCAAACTTTAAGTAGGCTTGAATCTACACCTGGTTCCAAGTTTATTTCAAACTTTCTCAAGCTCGTCTCTAATCGTCTCGCTTTTCAGTTTTCAAACTATCTTTTAAAAAACTCTCTCGAATAAACGTATTTTGGTTTGTGCTAAGAAATAGTACGTTTTTCGCTACCGTTGCAACCCATTGCATTTAAATATTTTAGTTATTTACGAAAGTACTACACCAATACCTCGCTTTGCGTCGTGGTTACGTTCCAAAAAAACGCGACACAAAGTGAATTATGATTTTCTATAGCAAACCATGTAAAGATCGAAGATAGATTCCAAGGTTACGAAAATACTAATTTTTAAAAAGAAAATTGAACCACTTAAAAAACAAAAATATGTAAGCATAGTATAATTATACAAAGTAGACTCACCATATATTTTGTTTGTGTAAAATTAGATAGGGAATGCCAAAATGAAGAAAGAGAAGAAAAAATAGGGATGAAAGAAAATATTTCAACATAACAAATAATTTAATATGATATAAACATCATAACTTATAATGAAAAAAAGAGTAATCCATACATATATACGTTACGACTTATCATCATCGTCCAGACCAAACGGATTTGAAATTCGGTAAGCAGGTGCATGTCCCAATGTATAGGACGAATAAGAAGGGATTTTTGGAAATTCGAATATTAAGGAGGTAAAAACGGGTAAAATCGAACTTCTTATATCTCCGGAACTACTACAGATAGAACCAAAGTTCAAACTACAAAATATTCTACTAAAAAATAAGCGGATGGGCGTTTGGTACTTTTTCGATATCTGTACATTTGTAAAAACTAATGTTGGTACGTTTTTTTAACCTCAGTTATTTTTCAAAGTAACAATCATAGCAACAAAAACTAAACCCTATTCTTCTCTTCTTAAAAAGGTCTCCAATGCATATTGGCACTTTTTTAAAATTTGAGAATATAAGGGGTGAAATATGTGCCCCGTTTTACTACTAATTTTAAACATAATAATGTAAATTGATGCAGCATATAAACATTTTATTACTAATTTGTAGCACCCAATAAAAATCAACGGTAAAAAATTGTTTTAAGGGAAAAAAAAGTACCAAAAGAAAGATTTGTACCTTATATTTAAACAAGTTTAATGGTATTTTTAATGTTATGAGCAAACCTATAACTTTCACAGTAGAATTAAACGGTCCTTAACAAAATAAAAAATCATTAAGTGGACAAAATGGTACTTTTTATTGATTTTAATGGTACTTTTTGATATTTTAGTATTAACAGTCCTAGAACTATAAGACTAGGCTCAAACGGTTCAGGTCAAATTGAAAAATCATTAAGGGACAAAAAGGTACTTTTTATACATTTTAATGGTACTTTTTGTTTTTTTTTAATATAAACAATCCTGGCAGTACGACATTGGCCTCAAATGGTCCCAAGCAAAGTGAAAAACCATTAAGAGGACAAAGGGTACCTTTTACTTTTTTTTTTGTACTTTTTGGTATTTTATTATTTGGGAATGTAAAAGTACGGGACTTGGCTCAAATGATCTGAAGTAGGCTGGAAAATTATGAATGTGAAAAATGGTACTTTTTATTGTTTTTATTGGTACTTTTTCAGTTTTTCATGCTAACAACACTAGAACTATGAGATTGGGTTCTACGCTCTTAGGCAGTACTTTTTATTGATTTCATTGGTACTTTTTGATTTTTTAATATTAAAACTATTAGACTGAACTTAAACGGTTCAAGACAAGGTGAAACATAATTAAAAGAAGAAAACTGTACATTTTATTCTCATACTATAATATTTTTTGATTTTTTAACATTAACGAATTTATAACTATCAGACCGAGCTCAAACGGGGATCAGTAAATATAAAAATAAATAAATTGACAAAAGGGCCCTTTTTCTATATTTTAATGATACCTTTTAATGTAATTTGTATTAAAACATTTAGAACTGAGATTAAATAGTCTATAAAGAAATACGAAATTATAATATCGACAGTATGGTACTTCGCTGACGAAGTAGCTAGTTAAATGCTAGTAAATAAATAAAATAATAACAATAGTGCAATAAATTTAATTAATTTCATATGAGAAAGAGATTTTGTGGCCAGTATTTGTGCAGTGCATTGTGTTATATTTTATTTTTGGACATATGATTAAATTTTGGAATTGAACTATTTGATGAATTGTTATTTGCCTGACTACTCGTAGAAAATGTAGCAAGGCATATGATCAAGTTATTGTGATAACTTTAACAATTTAAAAAACATGTTCTGTAAATAGTTTTCGCACATAAATAAATAATACATTTGTAATACGAGTATACTTGTATATTTTAAAATAGTTTGTATATGCGTTTCAAAAAAAAGAAAAAAGCAAAGGAAACAAGCAAAGCAAAATGAAAAAAATTAATTACACTATGTATGTAATAAAAAAAAATATAAAAAAATTATAAAAATTTATTATAATTTATTATTATAAGACTTTCAAAAGAAAGTCGAAATATTGGAAAATATAAATAAAAACAATTTTTTAAGATCTTAAGCTTGATTAATATTAATATAATTTATTATTCTCTTTTAAAAAAAAGCTCAACACACTAATTGAGCTTTAAAATTAGCAAAACAAAGTGAAGTTAAAACTGTATTAAAATTGCGTTGATTTTTAATTAGATAGGGAATCCCCCAGTTTTGATGGCATGGCGCAATTATAAACAAGAGTCGTGCCATTTTTTAGAAAATAAAAGAAAATTAAAGACTTGAACCCAAAACACGCAACTTCGAAAATCTAACGACGCACAGTGAAAATTAATACTAATTCAGCAGCGACGCAACTTTGAAAAAAGGCACAATGAAAAAACGCAAAGCGAGGTATTGGTGTACACACATGCATATTCTTACACAAGCTAAAAAAAACCAGTAACACGTAATTGTTATATTCTCCCCAATAAAAAAATAAAACGAGTTCATTGATCTTAAGCATTCTAGCCAAGTCAGGAAAAAAGGGAAGCATTTTAAAATGTTCAAGCATACAACACGAAACAAAACACACACCAAAAAAATTTATTAATGAATAGCACTGGTCTAATCATACAGTGAGTGAAGTTGTAAAAGCATCTTCTCTGAACTATGATTTATTATTTATTATTTGCACAATTATATTTGTTAACGACGCTCTTTCAGAGATTTTGAAAAATTTTAAAAGGAATGACAATGTGTCATCTTTTGCTCTCGAGCAGAAACTTATACATATCATACGTATTTAAGGTTTGTTTAAACCAAAACAAAAATTCATCTATAGTTAAAGCCATGCCCCAAATAGTGGCACACGATATTCATCGAATTCTAGCCTTTTTGTATGAAATACATAATTTGATAGAACTTTCTCGGTATATTTTTACATTAAATTAAGAGATTCAGATAAGTAAATGTGAGATCATCGGCGTTTATGTTTATCATTTGCTCCACAAAAAATTTATAACTTCTGAATTCGTAAAAGCCGGGTAACGTACGTTATATTATGCATTTTTCATCTGATAATTTATACCTAGATTTTTGGGCGTGTTTTAACGAAATATTTAAAAAAACAAACACAGCCATTCACACTACGTTGAGATGTTTTAGGCTATTTTATCTCATTTTATTTTTTGATTTTATTTCATTTTAATACAATATTTAATTAAATCTTATCAGTTTTAAAGTATTAATATTAGACTTTCAAGTAATAAACCTCTATATATTAAATTAATCAGTGCTGTCATAGAATCCAATGTTGTCGGTATTGGATTTGAAACCGACAAAAAAATTACTTTGGTGTCATGAAATCCAATGTTTTCGGTTTCATTTTCGAACTAGAACTAATGTCGGTTTTAGGTGTCACAGAAACCAATGTTATCGGTTTTGTATTAGATTAAAACCAATCAGTTGACAGTTGTTCAGGGCTGTCATAGAATCCAAGTCGGTTTTGCTAATTGTTGGTTTTGCAAACCAATATTGGTTTCATTTGGTGTCATGAAACCAAGTCGTTTTTGTTACTTTCGAAGACAAATAAAACTGATGTTCGAATCAGTTGTTCTATACATTAGTTTATTTGTATGAAATTGTTTATGTAAATGTTTGATAACAATTTTGATAAATCGTAGTGTTTTCGTTTAAATAAAAATAAAAACGTGTTTTTTTTTATTGAAATAAGTAGTGAAATAAAATGACTTTGTTGTTGTAGAATTTTTATTATTAGAAGAAGAACGCTCACAGAAAATAAAAAATACTATTCATAAATTACCGGTTAAATAAAGAAGCTTTCTTTTTGCCGTGAAGCTGCGCTTTTTATTAATTCAGCCAACTTTTGTCAAAGAGGTGATATATTTAAATGGCTTATCACGTAAATTCCTTCGCAATGTCAGGATATTTTTCTATAAAATGCATAATTATTGAGTTTTAAGTGCTATTTTTTTTTTGGTAGAGAAAAAAAAAGAATGAATAAAAATTTATTTTTGTAGAATTAATATTAATTTGCTTACATTTTTACTAAATAACTAACTGCAGTCGAAATTTTAATGAAAAAAGTCTTCTTTAATCACTTGCTTTATTTGAAATTAAGCAAACCAACAACTGTCAACTGATTGGTTTCAAGCCAATAGCAAACCGATATCATTGGTTTCTGTGACACCTAAAACCGACATTAATTCTAGTTCGAAAATAAAACCGACAGCATTGGATTTCATAACAGCCCTGGTTGGTTTGTTTAAATTCAAATAAAGCAAGTTACTAAAACGGACTTTTGTCATTAAAAATTCACATGCAGTTAGATATTTAATAAAAATTTAAGTAAATTAATATTAATTCTACAAAAATAAATTTTTACTCATAATTTTTTTTTTTTTTTTTTTTTTTTTTTACCAAAAAAAAATATCACTTAAAACTCAATAATTATGCATTTTATAGAAAAATATCCTGACATTGCTAACAGATTTACAAAAATTTCCAATAGTAATTTATGAATATTCTTTTTACTTTCTGTGAGCGTTCTTCTTCTAATAATAAAAATCCTACAACGGCAAAAGTGATTTTATTTCACTACTTATTTCACTGACACTAATTATATATTTTATGTTAAAAATTTTCAATAAAAAAAACACGTTTTTATTTTTATTTACACGAAACCACTACGATTTATCAAAATTGTTATCAAACATTTACATAAACAATTTCATACAAATAAACTAATGTATAGAACAACTGATTCGAACATCGGTTTTATTTGTCTTCGAAAATAACAAAAACGACTTGGTTTCATGACACCAAATGAAACCAATATTGGTTTTGCAAAACCGACTTGGATTCTCTGACAGCCCTGAATATTTTATGTTCACCAAGAAAAATTTTGGAGTGCCGCCATCTGTTGACAAAATATAAAATTGGCGAAAACGCACTGAACGTACTCCAAATTGAAATATAAGGTCTCGTTAGCCGAACGTAAAAATCGTAATTGTAGCTTAAGCTTAATTGTCTCGTAATTGTAAATATTTCTGAACTTATAGAAACGTTAAAAGGTATCATGTGCTTTTGATAGTAAACAAACATACGTTAACGTCAAAACAAAATTCTTTTTGTATCCCCATTAACCAAGGCGAATTGATTACAAGATGTAGTTTTAATTTTTATTGCATTGAATCGATACGGAAAAATTCTACCCTTATTTGAAAAAATTTCATGAGTTTTTCAAATTCTATCCGATACAAGCTTGATATTAATATATTTAATAATTTAATAAATTAATTTAATCATTTTTGTTTGAAAAATTATACATATATTATTAAGATATAATAGTTCCTATGTCGTTATTAAATATCTTTAAATTATGCGGTTCGATAAGGATTAAAAACGTGAAATTAAAAAAAATAATAAATACAGCATTTAACAAAAGCCTTCATACGATACAAATTTTAGCGAGCAATAGATAATTCTTAAAAAGAAAAATATTTAATATTTAACTATTTCAAATTTGAGGAAAGTCTATTTGCGGTCAGTTTTAAGCAAAAGTTAACTTGTTTCATTTTTAGTATTTCTTTTACTCATTTATTTATTTTATTTGACTTAAATATACTTGATTTTTCTTATGAAAAAGTTTTTGGTCTTATTTATATGTAAAAATTTTTAAATTAAGTGCGCAAGTTATTTTTTTCTTTTGCTCACTGTAATATAAAAAATTATTTCGTCTCGAAATGAAAATAAGAAGAAAACATATTTGACACAAACAAAATGCCTGTTGTTTTTTCATTGTTGTTAAAGTGAGTTCATCTTGTATGAATTCGACTTGCCATTAACAAGTTCAAAATATTTAATGCTTACTAAACACATCAAATCTGTTACATTTTCGCTCTTATTGAAGCATATGGCATTCGAATGTAAAAGAGAAGAATAAAAATAGAATATATAGTTTCAATATTAAAATGTTGGTTGGGAAGTTTATTTATTTATTCAGTTCAGTGCTTACTTAGTTTTTTGTTTGAATATTTGAATCTTTTTGTAACTATTGAAAAATAATTCTTATTTAGTCAATTGTTCTAATGTTTGCAAGAAACGTTGGGAGTAATCTACTGAGGATTCAGAGTAGCGTCTTATGAAATGGTGCATATAGATATGCTATCCCCTTCAGTACTTATTGTACTGAATAAATAACTCATGAGAATATCATGAGTAAAAATTTCTGGAATTAAGCACAAATAAAGATTAATATTTTATTAAATAAAATTAATATAGTGAAAATTACATAAATAAGGTAGAACTAATTATATTCAAAATAATTCAAAACTAAAATAGAATATCATATATATACATGCAGAATCTGGCAGTTTAAGCCACCATACATAATCGCATGAATATTACAAATTGTAAAAAAAGGGCGAGAAAAAAATAAATTTGAAGGTCAACTCTACATACAAACAAACGGTTCCTGTTAGCGATTTTTCTTATATTTTTTATTTCCATCATTCCGAAACCTGATTTAACTTTTTTTATTAAAGTTTTCTTTATTTCTATTACATATTTTCTTTGCATGTAATTCTATTTTTTATTGACTAAAATCTGTTGAAGTAATAATTTTTTGTATCAATTGAAGCCAAGTAATAGTTAAGAGATATTTAACTAAGAAACGCAAGTTTTCTAAAGAAATAAAATTAAATAAAATCAAAAATTAAATAAGATCAGCTGACCTAAAACATCTCAAACGTAGTGTGAACGGTTTTTTTTGTTTTTGTTTGAAAGCATTTCGCTAAAACACGCTTAAAACCTTAGTGTGAACATGGTAAATCCACCAATAGTTGATATTGCGTTCACACTGCAAATATAATAAATTCAAGACTTAACATACAGTTTAAATTTCCCATTGATGTATTTGATGCGTTACTTTGTACAAAACTTATTTGAGCAATAGCACGTGTCCACCAGAGTTGCCGAAACTTCTGTATTTCTTTATGCTAATTTAAGCCTAAATCTACCTAATTGCAAATCATATAAAACATAATTAATGAAAATCATGAAATACTTGATCTATTTGTATATCTAGTTAAAACCTACTTTAAAAACTTTTGTTTAATTAGGCTAAAATCTTAAAGCTAAACAATAAATAAATAATTATATAAATACAAACGGAAAACCATACATCTAGTTTTATTCAACTTACGAGACACATATATTCTTTGTCTTTAGTTCAAAAACTTAATTTTCTTCTAAATTCTTTTATTGCTGCTGTTGTTAAAAACATTTTCCTTAGAAAACATTTAAAATGGTTTTTATTTTTTTTTTCATTCAATAACACTAGCAGCTGGTGTTACATTTATAGAGTTTCTTAGCTTGGTAGCACTGAACTTAACGAAGAATTCAAATTAAATTCAATTACAAAACAGCATTTAATGTGGATTAGTCAGTTATTTTGAGTTAGATTTAATTTAAACTGCATTTATGTTAAATCCACTCAGTCTGAAAACACTATTAATAAAGTTTGTTTAGTTGAAAAATTAAGTTTCAATGATTCCATAATTGTACATGGTTTTGTAGCAGTTGCTCTTCCAAATTCCATTTATGGTATTAATTATTGTGAATGAGAATTTAAAATAAAAGGTAATTTCCAAGTAATTCCAGTTATATTTTTGTTTACCAAGAGATGTCAGCACTATATGTTACTTGGATTCCAATGATTGGATGCTGGAATTGTGTTTAGATTTTTGTAGCAAAGCTTTTAATGTGGATGGTAGGCTTTAATGTCATGTGCACAGCTTTTATTTAATTTTTCTTTATTGGTCACAAGCAGCGTTGCCGCTTAGCATTTTTATAGCCTTCACAAAAAGTGCAAAGGGTATAAATTTGTCATTCCATGTGTCATTTCTACACCGTACATGGGACACTCTTTACAGAATATATATTCTGGATCCTTATAAAGAGCGGAGTCGATTAACCATGTCCGTGTGCCTGTTCGTGTAGTCGTTGAAATGAACATTCCGAAGCTCCCAGCAAGGTTAAGAAAAATTTGGCATACCAATCTATCAGTTGTTTCCGTTTTCCAGTCTCTATTGAAATTAAGCTAGATCACTTCATAAATTGTTGAGCTATAAGTCAACTACCATCAGTTTTGACCATTTTTTTAGTGGTTTTCTGTGTATTTTGTCTAAACTATAAATCGAAAAAAAAACCGTGCTATGCAGTTTTCTCAGAAATGACAATAGTATTATAATATCTGTGCAAAAAATGAGGGCAATTGGTCCATAAATGGCCGAGAACAAAATTTTGCTTTTTTTTTGTTGTTGCGTATTTTGTGTAAAATACAAAGCGGACAAAAAAAGTAGTACGCGTTTTTATAACAATTTGTAGTCATAATATCTGTGCAAAAATGACAGCAATCGGTCCACAAATGGATGAGAATTATTAGAAACTCAACCCAAATTTAAGAGTTTCAACATTTTTGCTTTGTTTTGTCTCTGTTTTTTATCGAAGTTTTTAAACTGTAATGTTTTTTGCATACATGCAAACGGTTGATATACACTAGACTTCTGCTTCGTAGTTCATTTTAGTGAGAGCTCTTCTTAGTTCAAAAATTAAAAAGGAATAGTTCGTTCATTTGATCTTTTGTATCTTTATCACTTATACTTTTGCTTGTCATTAACCATTCTTTATTATGTAAAATGATATCATTAGGGGTTGAAATAAATTTTTTTATGAAAATAGAAAGCAAAGCAATAAAACAAAATTTGAAAATGTGTAAATTTAGTTTTCGATTCCTTTTTTAATAATGTAATTCACTATGGCTAAAAAAAATTAAGGTTTAATTTTAAAATCTTAAAATTAAGCTTCTTAGCACGCATAATACATTTTCTCTTCTTCAGTTTATTTGTTTTAAATACTATTTTTGTAAAAGAAAAGAACTGGCAACTTTTGTTCCTTCATATTTGTTTTCGTTTAAGTTTAGTTCGTTCGTTCATTTAAAATGAAGAGCAAGCAAATGAACTATAGGATTCAAAACAGGGACTAGTTCGCTCAGTTCGAATAAGTGAATAGTACAATGGGAATAGTTTGTTCGTGTACTACCCAAGATTAAAGTAATTGTATCAAGTTAATTTTAAGTGTCCTAGCATTAGATAGATTAAGAATTTTTGTTTACTTTTTAGTTCTATAACTCAATGTATTTAGAACTATTCAGTAATATCTAGCTGTTTGTAGAGGGTTCAAGTGAAACAGTATATAAGGCAATGCTGAGATTGCCAGACAAGTTCAGTTCCAGTTGAGACAATAAACTGTAAGCAAGGTGTGTCAAAACCAATAAAGTGGCGTTGTGACGGTTATAATAAAGTGTGTTACTCCAATAAGTATTGAGAAAAGTGAACTAATTGTGTTTTATTTTACAATACGAACCTTAATAAACTGAAAACCGTAACAATATGTATTTTAACAATTATTCGTTTTTGGTCAATTTCGTAGAATTTACTTTTTTTTATATACAAAAACTGAGTTGTAGATGGAGTTGTCATTTTATTGGTTTTAAAAATCTCAGAACGTATTTAATAATATATGTTGGTAATTAGGATTTTTTTTTAATTCATATTAATTATTTACTTTAGTTATTCAAATAATATTATTTTAATCAATATTTGCAATTTCATTAAAAATCTTTTTTTAATTTTTTTTAATTTGTATTTTAGAAGAATGTGCAAAACTGAAAGTATAAATATTTCGTTATAACAGTGAAGGGTATATAAGACTCTGCACAACCACATTTAGCTTATTTTTAATAAAATCAAGCTAACACATACACAATATATATTATATGTGTGTGAGAATACGTATGATATACGAGTACATAGAAATAATTTTTCTCTTTTAACAAGGACATTATTTTCACAATTTATTATTCCTTAATTTTTATATATGCATGTTTTACCTTGTACTGCATAATTGAGAAAACCGAAAAGAAAAGAAAAATATAAACAAATTTAACTTTCATAAATATAAGGCCACAAGCAAGAAAACTGTGAACAAGTTAAATTCGGTTGTGTCTTCTATACCCTTCACTATAGTAGCCAAATATATACATTTTTCTTTCTGTAAGCCTCCTATAAAAGTTTAAAAAATTGATTTCAACTTCCACAAAAATATACATTCTGTTATTTATAAGGATCCAGAATATATGCTTTATAGGGTGGTACATATACGGGGGTGTAAAATATACAAATTATATATTCCTTTTTAACTTTAAGTGAAGGGTATAACAATCTGTTTTTTAATAATGAATAGAAATGATTACTGTTGAAAAATATATTTGTTTTGATATCATTTGAATTTAAGTTCGAATTTTTGTTTAAACCTCAAAGTCAAAATTCAATTTTAAAGCAACATCAATTTAACACAACTTTAACACCATTTTGGTATTAGCTATCACTCTAATGACGATGCTGGCTATTTATTGATATCTAATATTGTAGTCAGCTGATTTATTTTGCCTAATATTGCGTGGGAAAATTGTTAATGAAAAGATATATTTAATTTGGTAAAATGTTTTTTCTTTCCGATTCAAGTGAATCAAGTGATGGTCAAATAAATAAAAAATATTTAATAAAGCAAAGAAGGATGATCAGTTGGTTTTTTTTTCGTCGCTGGTGATCGTTTCCTTTTTAGGGGGTTACTTGTTGACGCTTCTATTGTTGATGGTGCTGTTGTTGATGGGAGTATTGTAACAGCTCTACTACTATTGACGGGGTATACTTCCTGTAAATAAAGATATATAAATAGGGTGCAAATAACTGCATGGCTTACCATTCAATTTAAGTTAACACTTGTTTCTGTTAGGGGAAATTCAAATTCAGTGATTCCTTGAACGATACCTCTAGAGTTTAATTGTTTCTGGAATTGGAGTGAAATCACCACAGATTCCTCCAATAGGCTTACACTACCTCCAGTAGTTTGATTCGTAATAATTTTTTTTAACTTTAAGTCTCGACAAATCTAAATATAAACAATATTGTCAACCCTTATACCGATTTTCTAGAAGCGTCTTAAATTAGTGTAGTGTAGTGTTCTGTCGCCGTCGCCAAATGTAATAAGGCTGATTGTTTTCTATTGTCGTATGTAGTTCTTATTGTGATCAAACTAATCATGCTTGGAGCGAAAATGGGAAGAAATATCACTATTTTTAAATAATTTTACTAAAATGATTAAAAAAGGCTTCAAATTTTATGTGTTAATTGGTTTTTTCTTGTTTTTTAGTCATTCGATTCGATTTACTTTCGACAAGTTTGTTTATTCGGTCTTAAAACGAATAAAATTATGTGTTCGGTTTAGGATTCGGTTTATTTATTTATTTTGTACATAGCCGTGCATATACACATTCATTTATAGTGTACACTCAAAATATTATGTAGGTAAATTCAAATGAAAAATCATTTTGAACAACTGAAAAATTATTTAAAAAGAAGACTATTAACACTGCATTTATTTTTAACTATAAATTTTATAACAATCAAAATTTTAAAACACTGCATTTATTTTTAACTATAAATTTTATAACAATCAAAATTCGTAAAAATAAATTACATTCCATTTATTTTAAACCATTGAAAAAGAACCTACCAAAACAGTAAAAATTATTGTTTTTTCATTTATTTAAAACTGTAAAAAAGTTTCCCCAAAAATAAATGAGAACAGAATTTGTTATTATATTTTATTTCATATACATATGTTTTTTATTTTATTTATTTATTGTAAATGATTATGTCAAAAGTTATTGTATAATTATTTTGTTGTACAAATAATAGATAAACATTTCTTTTATATCCATGGTACTGGCCTTGATTAAATATATATACTCGTAGATACACATATAAATATTTAGTCAATTATAAATACTATATGTATGTACTCGTATGTATAAGTTTGAAATTTCCAATTGATTAGGGAAAATAATATGAATTTTTGTAATTTCAATTTCTTTTGACAACTTTTTAATTTTTTCAAAATTTGTTTATGTACGAGTATAAGAGTTTATGAAATTAACTGATTTTTTTAACTGTACGTAAAATCATTATTTTACTGTGGTTTGTTTTTTAACAACATACGTAAAAAGATTAAAACAGAAATTTCTTCGTAAAATAACTATATTTTCATTTATTTTAAACTGCAATAAGTATCCAAATCTTATAATAACTAAAAAAAAAAAAAATAAAAAACTTAAATAATGCACTAAAATCTTAAGAATAAAAGCAATAGACTACGTATAAATAAAAAAGTTAGATGTCTCTTCTCACTAGGCGCAAGGTATCCCTTCTCTTAAGCCTCCTTTTCTTATACAAAATGTAAAAAAAAATTTTTTTAACTTAACGGAAAACTTTTAAAACAAACTAAAAACAGTAAGACTTTTTTAAGTGTACCATAATATTATCTAAGAGAGTTTTTGCTTAAAAAATTATATTCAGGGCACAATCATAATTGCAGCACCATATTTTCAATACGACACTGAATTGAATTTTATCTAGCTTTATGTAAATTGATAAGAATTGAAACTGCACTAAGCCTTTATTTGTGCAATATGAAAATCTGTAAATCATTTTAATTTTTAAAATTTTTTCACTTCCGATGTCTAATAACGCAAGATTAGTAACTTGTTTTTATGCAAAATTGTGCATAAAATAAAAAATAAATAAAATAGAAATAATAAATATCTAATATGAATGCATATTGTTGTATGTGTAAATTTTATACAAGGTTAACAAACCAATGTTGATATTGAAATACATACAACCAGACATACCTACTTTCTTATATATTTATTTACACACCTGGGCAAAAAGAAAATAAAAATATGTAAAGGAAAAAAAGCAAGTTGAAATCGGTGCTACCGAATCTTTTATACCCTTCACTGTTGCTGCCAAATATCAAATAAAAAAATTCAGCTTAATTTAAAAATCAAAAATATTTATAATTTCCGCTCTGGCTTCCCTAATTTCTGCATTCATAGTTTTTATTTTAACTTGTTTTCTTTGTTTTAATTTTTAGCATATTATAGACGATCATGGTGATTTTTTGTTAACCCGCTATAACGAAATCGTATTGGGTATAATTTCAAACGTATTCAACTATTAAAAAAAAAAAAACATATATTGAAATTGACTAATGTAAGGCTTTTTAAAAGTATATCACATTTTGCATGCAGAAACATGATCCAATAGGCGGCAAATTATAAATAACTTAATCAAACGTACTACCATCTACTAGGAAAACTCATTTTTAATTAATTTAGCAATGACGACTATAGGGAATCATACACATTTTTTGTAGCTAATGGCAGTACCATTAAAATATAATTGCTTTTCTTCAAATTTTTACGTATCAAAGACTTTTTTCTTTCCATAGAAACCATTATAATAAGAAAATCGTTTAAAATAATAGGTTTACCAACCCATTCAAAATTGGCCTTGCCACAAAGTTTTTTTTTTATCATAATATGAATTACAACATTCATTAAGAAAACAATTTATAATTTTTAAATTTAATGAATATAATTTATTGGTACATGTTTAATACGATTTATAAAAATTATTAAAATTCACACATTTAAGTAACTTAAATTACTATTGCAATACAAATTTAATATAAAATGTAGAGAGGTGAAATAATTTTATAAAATATGTATGCACGTGTAAATAATTTTTAAAAAATATAAAAGGCTATAAGCAAAATAAAAACTAATATGCTGTTTTTGTATGAAAAACACTCAGTATTTTGAGTACTTTTCATATAAAATTTCCTGACTAATTGATCGCTTGTATTATAACAACAACATATAAATAAAAAATTTTTTTAAAAAACAAAAACTTATAATTTAGACAATTCTTCAAAGAGAACAGAAACTTTTGTATATTTTTCCCTGTTTTAGAAATGTTCATAACTATAATATAAATTTTCGTAACATTAACGAAATTTTTCTTTGTATTAATGTAAGGGTAGCAACGTAATGGTTTCATTCTCGTAACGAGCTGTTTTTCTTTCATTGAAAGGTCTTCTTATCTTTGATTGGAAATTCTTGGACAGAACAGATCGTATATTAAAATTCAGAATAACTCGTAACGCGGTCTTTCGCGACCAGGACCAATTTGCGGACTTCCAATTGACCCTTGTAAAACTTTGCGTTCTCGATCTAAGAGTACGCATTGACCATTCTTGGAATATCGATTGGGAAATAGAATTTAAATTGTTATCTCATTGAATAATAGATGTAAAAGTGTGCGTAGCGTTATTTTATATAGGTTATGTTACTCGCTGATAATGGACCTTTATATTGGTGATTTAGTTTTAAAATTAATCCACTACAAGCAAAAAAAAATAGTATAGATTCCTGTTTATTTAAGTTATAAAATCAAAAATACCGACTACTGAGTCACGCCGACCTTAGGGGTGTTTCGTATTCTTACTTTCAGTGAACGGTATATTATAATAAAAAGGTAAATAGTAGAAACAGCAGGAAAGAAAGAAAAATGCTCGAAAAATGCGACAGTAACCAGACATTTTGTCAAACAGTCAACCATTGAACCGAATGGTGAAAAAACTAACAATAAAAACTTTCTGCTCATACTCCCAAAAAGTTCCACAATACTCGTATGTATTCAATCGTATTTGCATTAATATTGAATGTATGTATGCCTCTATATGCCTGCATACATATATTTATTTATGGGAGTATGTATGTGTGTGGCATGTACGACTAGGAATAAATAAAGACTTGTAGGAGGTTTTATACTACATTCTACAAGTATTTACGTTTATCTCTGTGTTGTGTATGTGCTCATGCAGACTAAAAGAAGGCCCACAGCAACCTGTTACAAACATTTTCTTACGAGTTTTTTTTTATGGTAAGCAAAATTTAGCAAAACAATATTTCTGTCTCATTTTGTTTAAAAACAATAACTTTTTATTCAATTTTTTTTTTTTTGAAAACTGTATTGAATTTCAATTAAAATTTTTTATAAAGCAGAAAGGAACCCAGGCTAACTTGAGGAGTTGCAGACAAAGAAATAGCTACAGAAAGCTTTAGCAAAAAAAGCGAATTATTTTGAGAGAGAAAGAGTCAAAAGAACTCTCTCTTTTAACGCTCTATTATTTTGCTATGTTTTTATTTTGTTAAAATTGGCACACAATTATCTACTCTTATACTCTACACTTAAAAAAATTATTTGAAATTATTTAAATTAAAATTAGTTTCAATGATTTTTATGCAATACAAATTTATTCTTACACAAATAACAAATAAAAAAATATTAAACAAGAACCCAATTAACACGCCTTTCAGAAAGCCTACTTTTATATGAAGAACATTTTAATTGCAGAAATACTGTCTAACATTGGAGTATGTAGGTATGTTTTAATTAAAAAAAAACTTGTGTACATGATTAACAGAAATGTTTCTTATTGGCCTAGTAGGTACGACTGTTATTTCAGATTAAATTTTTTTTAGTATTTAAAATTTGATAACACATTTAAATTTACTATAACTCAACATCATTAAATCATACAAATTCAAATTTAATAATAAAAAATAAAAATTTTAAAATTTTTTATAAAAAAGGAAAAATTTTCAAAAAAAGGGATTGTAGCCTACTGGCAACAATGAGCTACAACGATACAAAATTTAACAAAACTGAGAAGTATGAAAGTCTATGTAAATTGTTTTTGTGTAGCACAAAGCTTTCCAGATTTTTCTCACTTAATATTTTGGGTATTTGCAACGAATTTTTTTTTCTGTATATTGAGACTTGATTTTGACGATCTGCCTGTGGAGGAACGTGTTACGTAGACCATCAAATGTTTTTCTTTTTGCTTGTATCTCGTTTTCCAGGGCTCCGCGCTTGTTACATTAGGTTTTATACCGATCTTATATAGAGTTTCACCAACTTCAAATGGGAAATTTGCTAAGGATATGATGACTTTCCCTGTAGGCTTTTACATTTGCGTACTATTTTATGTAGCAACCAAGAGTTCGATCTAAATATAAAAACACATCTGCACTTGCCAACTTTTGCTCCTCAATCTCAATCTTGTAGGTATCCAAAATGCTGTCTATTAAGTTTACACCACCCATAGTTGGTTATATTAAACTACAAAATAAGGTCGAAGAATTGTTATGTACCTAGATACGTCAGATATAGGGTTTTGACATGCAAAGGAAGCCAATGTCACTATTTTTTTGCTCTTGCATACAACCGTCGATATTAGCTACATACTCTTCCGAATGTCCACTATCTCTTTTCAAAGGAAAATTTAAAATCAAGAATTCTATTTATTCTAATATTTAGTATTGTATCCAGTCCAAAAAGACCTTATTTAGCTAGATATTTTAAACGACCCTACGACGTAAAATAGTTGTCAAAATAGATCTTGTAGTTGGGATTTTTGAGTAATTATACACGACAGAAGATTCTCCTATATCAGGCTCATTAGTTCTAACAAGATTTTCTTTGCCAGTATCTATCTCTATTTTACATGCAAACGCAGAAAGTCCACTCAAAAGATATAAGTTTTACTGGATCGGGTTCGTTCTTCGGCATCTTCTAAGTCATTTGGTACCGAGATATCATTTTTTTCTCTCTTCAAGAAATTCATCAATATCTGCGTCAAAATTAGGATCAACTAAGCTGTCATGATTAAAGTCCACACCAACTTCACTTTCTTCAGCTTTTTGGAGCACACAAACCGGTCCTTTCGTCACTTGTCTGGTAACGCCAAGTCATTCTATAATAGTACTAATATCTAATTCCGTATATAAGATAGATACCGTTTTTGCCTAATGTAGCCTACAAAATATAAATTCTAAAATTCACATTCTAGACACTTAACTATAAATTTTTATAAATTACTAAAGTAGTAACTGATTTTTAGATATTTACCTTTCAAATTCTCATAAATACGAGTATATGAAGTAGCAATTACAGAACTATTTTTTATTGATTTTACATAAATTCTTTCTTTATTAAAAAGCACACTCTTTAAAAATTTCTTTTGCAATAACACAATCACTTAAAAAAACAGCCAGCTTTTATTTTTTACACTTGACGCAAAGAATACAATGTAGCATACTCGTACATTAACTATTAGTTCACAATAATTGTTACTATTAAAATTTATGAGAAATAAAAGGTATGTTGCCTGTGGTATACTTTATGTTACGAGTATAGAGGGTTAACCCGTTACTCTCACAGTTTTTCAAAATCGCTAATATTTTTATTATTATTTTTAGTTTGCTCAGTAACGTTTTTTACAAAACAAGTGTACAGGCAAAATATAGTTTTATTAAAGAATAATTAGTATTTTCAATTTTTTTTACTGCACTTAAAGTTTGCAGTAAATATTAAATTTATTTTGCATTCCTATTGCATGTCTTCCTTAGGCCCGTTGTTACAACTTTCTATAATATAACAAGTTTTTGGCAAAAACTTAAAAAAAAAAAAAAATTGGTTGGCTAGTTAAGGACACACAGTTTAATATATAATTTAATGTCCAACCAAAAGCTTCATATTCGACTTATAAAATCTTAACTGTAACTATCGGTAACTCGTAATACTGGCCCTTATAATTTATCCTCTTTGTTGTAATGTCTGGCGTGTAAAAAAAACAAATAATGCTGAAGGTGTTCCGGCACGGGAACAAGAAACATGCAATTGGTCATGGGAGAAGCATTGATTTTTAAGCTTAATGCCACAAGCATGTAATAATTGACTGTAAGATTTGTTAATTGTCATTGCGAACGAAAATCGTACCGGAAACTACAAGCGTTTGAAATTGAGTTAGTCGGAACCATTGGGATTCGTGTTATCAAAAAGTCTTCTCCTTTGTACTTTCCGTTAAGTATCGTTGTTTCAATAAAGTTGATTTCAGGTTTTTAATTCCAGACCGAGTGTCATTGCTGAGACGTTTATATTTTGCAATATTATGATTAACAATCCAACTTATAGCTGTAGATTGTGAGGTGGTAGTCTTGGTAATTCCTGGTGGATAGTTGACGGCATTATCCTAGAAAGTAACGGATGCTACCTATTTGTACTTTAGCAATTGAATCAATTTCAACTAAATCTCTAGATTCGTTGTTTTGTAATTAGTTTAAGTTTCTTGGCATATATTCACAAAACGAACGACTTCAAGCCTATATTAAATTCATTGGCTGGGGCTTACCGTGGAATCACTGGCAATGTTTGCCGAAAATCATCAGCCGACAGAATTATCACCTTCCTTTGTTGCAAAACTTTGGTCATCGCATTGTTTTTTGGAATTGGCATAAATAATTTTTATTTCCATAAAAACCTAATTTGTGTTATGACGAACATAAAGTATAATAAAATTAGCCAAATCGGTCCAGTCGTTCTCTAATTTGAGATAAATTAAAAAAGTGGGCTTATAACGAACATATAACAAAAAAATTAACATAATCGTTCCAGCCGTCCTCACGCTATGCAATTACAGAAGAACGACATATATATATGTATATATAGAAGAAAGATATCGCTTTAAAAACTAGTTATTTGATCAAGATCTACTGTGTGCATGGATTGAAATATATTTAAGTAAATCATATTTAATCAAAAACAAGCTGAACTTTTAATTCCATTGAAAGTTCAGCTGCAGCACCAACTTAAATAAAGCGCTTATGTTTTAATTATCTAAATGCATATAAAATGCTACAAAGTTTATTAATACAAGTGACATTTTAAATTCATTAATTAACCTACAAAACCTACATAAGCACACACACGCACATTCATATCTACACTCACACATACTCATACATTTCAAAAAATTATTTATTTGAATCAAATACATACATATATTTTGATTTCAGAAATTTTTCTATTTGTTAAATGCTTGTTTATAAGGTAACAGAATTTAAAAATGGTAAAATAATAAAATTATATTTGACGTTTCTTTAAACGAAACAACAAAAATGAAGAGAAATAAAAAGTGCTAAAAAATACTGTGTACTCTGAAACTATAGAAATTTTTGGACTATATATGTAATTTAATTTAAATGAAAATAATAACGCTTTATAGGCTAATCAGACATACACGTTAATTGAGCAATTAAGCATTTTACGCATTTATCGCCTTTATTGAGCTCAATTTACCATTTCCATTAAATAATTGCGCAATTAAAAATTGATTGCACGTTAATGAAGTCAAAATCAAAATGCAACTCTTTGTTGTGCCCTTAAATATCAACTCAAAAGTGAGAAAAGTTAATATTTTCAGTATTAAAAAAAGAAAACGTAAATAAATTTAAAAATAAATGTCATAAAAAGGAAATGGCAGCCGAAGTTATAAAATTGTTATTGAAAATAACTTTTAAATAACTAATTTCTTTTAATCAATAGCTTGTCTTCAAAACATTTTTTTTTTAAATTTGACTTTCTTTTCATTTTTTATTTTATAAATACTCAAACATATTTTCAAAAAAAAAAATGTCAATATTTTCAGTTGTCCAATGCTTAATTGCGTAAACTTAATTGAATATGTGTGAACACCCAAATCAGTCACACAATTTAAAACTTAATTGACTTCATTAACAGGGTATTATTTTCTAAGACGCAAAGCCTTATTTTACCTTAAGTTGTCAACATTTTTATTTTGTAAATCACGGCGTTCAGCAAGTGATTGCAGCGGTTTCTTATGTTATTAATACTATAAAGCGCTATTTTGAAATACGCAACGCATCACATAAAATGCCAAATCAAACGCTGCAATTACTTTGTCGTTGAAAAAATACTTACAAGTCAAAAGAAAATTGCAATAGAGATTATTTTGGAGGTACTTAATTTCAGATTTTCTCTTAAAAAAAACATAGTTTTATATAAATTTTAAAGTCTTTTAAAGAAAATATATTAAAATAACAGAATGATAAATAAACAAATAAGTAAGTGCAATGCCAAATTTTGTATACACTTCATAATAGCAAAAAAAAAAAAAAAAATATTACGTTGTTCGAAAAGTTTTTTTTGTTGTTAAAATTAAATACAATTTTTTTTTTCAAGTGGCCATAAACAGTTGACTTCGATCAATTTAAACCCTCACCGATCTCACGTGTTGCTATTCGCCTATTTGCATCAACTAATGATTTTATTTTTTGTGTCTATATCAGCTTCAGTCGGTCTTCCGAATCGAAATTTTGCAAGCCACTGGCGGACTCTGCCATGAGCTTGGCCATAGGTTTTCTACAGAAAATGCTTCTATTATATGTAAAATATTATTCAAAAATATTAAGTAGTTTTTTACTTATTGTAACTCAAAGTTGAGGTTCCCTGCACAAAAAAAATTTAATACACGCAAAGAAAAATTTTATTGAGGCAACCATATTCTGGTGGAAACATAGTATGGTTAGATTATTGATTGCATCTAACCATATATATTTTTAAATATATTAAAAGTATTAAATATAGTTTTCAACTGCAGATGTTGCCCCGATCAGGGCTAAATATTTTTTTGAATTTAAAAAAAAAAAAATTAATAAAAATGTTTTTTGTTTATTGTATTGACTTTTTCGTTTCTATTCATTTACATTTATTTATTACATAATAGAGCGGGTTTGAATTTTTTTT
Organism: Thelaira solivaga; assembly: GCA_947397855.1. Taxonomy (NCBI): domain Eukaryota; kingdom Metazoa; phylum Arthropoda; class Insecta; order Diptera; family Tachinidae; genus Thelaira; species Thelaira solivaga. Next base: position 28,197,575 of record OX377613.1, read on the forward strand.
TTCAATATTATTTGACTCTACCAAAATTCAAACTTTGAAATATTTAGTTAAGAAGCATTAACGCGCCAGTTAACCACTTCAGCCACAAAGCTCAGTTGAGTTTGAACGATTAAGTTTTTGTTTTATACTCAATTTATTTATATGGTCGCGGAAGAGACAAAATAGAAATCAATTTACGTTCAATCATATTTTTATCATTATTATGTTTGTTATGAACATATTTATGGTTTCAAGTAAAATTTTATCAAAAATAATATGATAATGATTTGGTTGGTTAAAAATAAGTAGAAACATGTTCATGATGCTTCAAATTATCAATAATATTTTTGTGAAGAATAAACTATGCTTGGTTTTTCTTAGCTTGTAGAAAAATTTAAAACTTTGCGTATGTATATTATAAATAGTTGAAATTCAAATAAAGTTTGGTGAGGGAGGTATGTACGCTTAAATGCAACACTATTTTCGTTTAAATATATTAATCATATGCGACATACCGTTATCGCAAAGACAAATCCTTACCACACACACGGCCACACACACACGGCAAGTTTAGTTGGACAATTCTTGAGAGAGAGGAAAGAGGAATGGAAAGGGGTACAAACTTGATCGTACTCCGGAAATTCCTTTAGTTTTCTTTTCGTATCTTTTATACAGATGTAAAAAAAAGAAGACAGGTAGCTTGAGGCTGAATTAATGACTGAATAAGAATGCTAAAATTGCCGAAACAAAATTGCTGTGTGTAGACACAGCGGCTACTTTAAAAGAGAATTGAGAAAGAACTACCCAACTAAACTTGCTGTGTGTGGTCCTAGTTATAGCAAAAAAAAAAAATTTATGCATAACCAAACTTTGGTATTAAATTAAAAAAAAAAAACAAGTTAAATTCGGCAGTGCCGAGTCTTATATACCCTTCACTGTGTTGGCGAAATATTAATATTTTTCACTTTCCACATTCTTTATTAAGAGCAAAACCATAAAAAAAATTAAATGAGTGAAGATAAACATGCCGCGTTAAATATGTTTTAACGTAAAACCCGAAGTTTTTTAGTATTTGTAAATATTTTCAGTATTAATGGCTTATTTATCAAATACGTCTTACGTCATTAAATATTAAATGTTTTAAGCAATAGTTTAGCGGAGATCATCTATATTTGTAACCAACCAATCAAATATTCATATATTACTTTGGATATTTTAAAATTTTTTTCATTTTTTTAAATTTTCATATACTCCAGTGCTGTTGCTCTGAAGGGTTTAGGCAATTTCCGTTTTGCATCATAGAATAAAAAAATTACGAAATTTCAAGTAAATGTTAAAACACTTCCAGAAAGCGTAGAGCTTACAAATTTCATTTCAGTTTGGTTTCAGTAAGTTTCTGTTGCCAAAATGAGGAATGATAAAAATTCCTCAGAGTATGAGTACTGGGGTAGGAGGGAAATTAAAAAATTTTTAAAAATAATGTTAAGTTTTTTCTGAGTACTTAGAAGATAGGTTACAAATCTAGACGACCTCTCTTTTAAAAGGATATACATCTTATCTCGTAATCTTCTATGGCTCGTTCGGAAGTTATTTTGGATTGTTTTTAAATTTCCATATACCCCAGTGCTGTTGCTCTAAGTGGTTTTAGGAACTTACCGACGAACCATTAAATATTGTGAGATGAGACATATATCATTTTAAAGAGGAGACTGTCTAGATTTGTAGTCTACCGCCAAAATACTCAGAGTTATTTTGGACTATTTTTAAAATTTTTTTTGAAATTTCCATATACCCCAGTACTGTTGAACTCAAGGATTTTGGCAGTTTCCGTTTTGCATCATAAAATTAAAAACTACGAATTTTTCAGAAAATGTTAAAACACGTCCAGAAAGTTTAGAGCCAACAGATTTAATTCCTTTTTAATTTTAATAATTTTCCTGCCCAAAAATCCCTCAGAAGAAGAGTACTGGGGTATGAGGGAATTTCATAAATTTTTTAAAAATAATGCAAAAATTTTGTGAGTACTTGGGTGATTACAAATTTGGTGATGACCTCTTGTTTCAAATGATATGTGAACCAACCCGTAATATTCTATGGTTCGTTTGCAATCTATTAGAGAAATCAAATACTAAAAAACATAAGGAATTACGTGAAAACATATTTAACTAACCATATTTATCTTCACACATTTCAAAAAATTATGTAACTGAAATGCATACTTTGTTCAGCTTCAGGTCGTATTAAATATAAAAATTTATTTATTTATTATTGGAGCGAAATATCTATAAAAAAAATAAATTTTTATAATACGATTAAAATTAACGAGTTCTAAGAAACAATCCTTTCTGAGAACCTCATTTTTAAAAGCAATAAATTGTCTGCAGGCACTCAATTTTTAAATTAATAAAGAAAGAAATTCTAAGAAAGATATTAAATAGAAAAACAATAAAATTTATTTTCATTTAATTTTGGAAATTTTTTAAAAAATTTTTAAGCCAAACATATTTAATTAAATTATTAATTATAATTAAATGACTAATTATCGAGAAAGATCTAATGCACTCTCTTTCATAAAGATGTCTGCATTCGTAATACTATTTAACTCAAGGCAATAAAAACCACACACACACATACACGTTTTAAGTTTCGTGTTTGTGTATACAAAGATTACGCACATGACAGCTAAAAAATTCCACAAAAAAAACAACAAAGCAAAAGCAAAAGCAAAGCAAAAACAAAACAAAAATTAATGAAAATGTGAAATGCCGGTTGTATTTTTGATTTTTTTGGTCCACCTGTTGGACCGATCTTTTTGATTTTATGAGTGCTATTTTTGATAAAACTGTATACCACGTTTTTTGTTCGATTTGTATTTTAGGTAAATTACGCAAAACGCGGTTTTTTATTCATACTACTTTTTTTAGTTTAGATAAAATTTTAGATTTTCATTCATTTTCGCAATTTTTTTGCATATTTTGTGTAAAATACTAGACGGACAAAAATGTGGTCTATAACATAAACAACAGTCGAACCGGGAAATATCAAAAATACAAATGATATTCAATTTTTTCAATTTTTAATTAAATATGTTAATTGCAAACGTTAGCAAAATTAAATTATATATTTTTGCATTCCTATTGGATATCTTTCTCAGAATTTCTGTTTTTGTTAACTTAAAAATTCAGTACCTGCAGACATTTTTTTATTTTCATAAATAAGGTTCTCAGAAAAGATTTTTTCTTAGTTTAATTTTCAATTTTTAATTAAATATGTTAATTGCAAACGTTAGCAAAATTAAATTATATATTTTTGCATTCCTATTGGATATCTTTCTCAGAATTTCTGTTTTTGTTAACTTAAAAATTCAGTACCTGCAGACATTTTTTTATTTTCATAAATAAGGTTCTCAGAAAAGATTTTTTCTTAGTTTAATTTTCAATTTTTAATTAAATATGTTAATTGCAAACGTTAGCAAAATTAAATTATATATTTTTGCATTCCTATTGGATATCTTTCTCAGAATTTCTGTTTTTGTTAACTTAAAAATTCAGTACCTGCAGACATTTTTTTATTTTCATAAATAAGGTTCTCAGAAAAGATTTTTTCTTAGTTTAATTTTCAATTTTTAATTAAATATGTTAATTGCAAACGTTAGCAAAATTAAATTATATATTTTTGCATTCCTATTGGATATCTTTCTCAGAATTTCTGTTTTTGTTAACTTAAAAATTCAGTACCTGCAGACATTTTTTTTATTTTCATAAACAAGGTTCTCAGAAAAGATTTTTTCTTAGTTTTAATTTCTTAAACTGAAATTAATTATTTATTTTAGGATTAATAAAAAAATTGATATTCAGAGAAAATTATTTTTATCAATGCTTGTTTTATAATATTTTTATATTAATTTTGAGGTCGTATTATAAAAATTTATTTTAATATCAATATTTTGCGGTAATAAACCAAACCACTAAAATGTTTTTTAGTTAAGGATATATGTATGTAATTGAGCGTATCCTTGCACTGAATTGGCAAGAACTTTGTACTATAAGTGTTTTGTGTACAGAATTAGTTTAAGAAAATTGATTTTTTTTATAAATTTTTTGGAATTTTTGTAAATAGGAAATTTTTTGATCTTGGCGTGTCCTTTATCTGATTTGGATCAATTTTGTCAAACAGTTACGAATATCATATCCGATGATTGGACAAAAATTCATGAAGCTTGAACTTGTTTTCTTACTTTTATAACATTTTTAAACTTTAGGATATATGGGAAGGACACGAATCCATGTACCGAAACTTTTGAAGTTTTGGATTTGATAATGTGCCAAATTTCAACTCTTTACAATCTTCTTTTTATGGCCAGCGATTAATTTCTTTCTGAATTGAATAGCATTTTTGCATTTTTTTACAGTAAACCAGGTAAATTCGGCCAAGTCTTATAACCCTTCAATTTGATAGCATAAATATTCATAAAAAAAATTATAAATAAGATGTTTAATGAAATCGCAAATATTGATTTAAATAATTCTCTTTGAATACCTAAAGTATATATACAATTTAAGTTAAAGAAATACAAATTAATGACTTCACGATAGAATACGTTTTGTAGCACGATTCACTATTCAATTTAAAAAAAAAAAATGTTTTTTTTTTTCAAAATACTTAACCTTAAAATTAAAAAAGTTGTGATTCAGTAAAATTTTTAACTTTTAACTGTAAAATCCAGAATTTCATGTGGTGTTTACTTAACCGAAAAATAAAATAAAAATACAATAAGCTATTTTTGGTTGTTGTACATGGTAATCTGTAGCCTCTGTGGTTGTTGTACACGGTATTCATATAAATGGTGAATTTTTAACTCCTATAGTTAACCGAAAATTACTGAATCACATATTCGTTAGTGCAAACAGAAAAATATGGAGTTTAAAATAACAGCATATCGAACACTTAACAATTACTAATTCGCACTAATGGGATCCATATTTTTAAAACCAATAAAATTACTACAGTTACTCAATTTTTATATATAAAAAAAGGAAATTCCAGTAAGTTTTAATATGCTCTTTACATGAAACGAACATTTTTTAAAATACTTTTGAGTGTTTTTATACAGTAAAAATTTTTGTTTTAAATATAACACCGACCCGGTGTGTATACATAACAAAGACACAAAAGAATTAACTTTACACAATTACGGTATACTAGTACAATTGAAAAAATTGAGAGAATCATTTTTGAGATATTTTGTGAAATTATTTTGTATGAATTTAAAATACTGTTTATTTCTTTACTTTTATACATATCTAATAGTAAAAATGGTTCTCCATAAATAACATATATTTTATTAATTTTACCAAAAGTAATAAATGAATTTCATTTTTTTTAAATATAAAATCCATCCGAATATTTTATTCGGAATTGAAAAATTCATCACCTCATAACTACTCTGTCGTCCATTTTAAGATTTTTAAAATTTTGTTTTTGCTTTATTTTTGGTGTGAACTTATTGGTAGAATTAAAAAAACATAAAAGTTTTCATTTAAGAAGAGGAAAAAAATGTAATTCCACATTTTTTTCAAATCCGTGTGGTTTACAGAACATGCACGTATATGTAATCGTACTTTAACTCAAACTTATTTACTGTAAATATTTTTGTCGCTTCACAACTAAAATCTTTAAGATCTATTAGAGACAATCTATTGAATAAGTATTTGTTCTTAAAGCATATATTTTGAAACTGTATCAAATTCTGCATGACAAACGAAACAAAATTTTTTTCACGTTTACATAAATTAATACAGATAGGGTTATGTTGGAATTATAATTGCAATTTATCTTTACGAAAAATATTTAATATAAATAGTAGTAACTAAGTTTAAATTTGTTTTGAAATTTCGATTAAATTTCAAGTAATCTTGTACTTGTCGGTTTTTTATTGTCAATATTATATATAAACTGTGCAAAAAAGCGCCAAAAATTGGTCAAAGTTATGTCAAGCTCAATGCTGAACACTTAAAATAAGGATCAAATACCTGAACAAAATTAAATTGAAGAGGTACGTTAATACATTTCCCATCCACCTCTTATAAAATATTGGGATAAAGAAATTTTTTTTCTCCAACGGCAATAATAGTGGGCTGTAAAAATCCTAATTTATACTCTTCTAACGGAGTGTGTAGCTAGAATTAACAGATAATCAGCTGGATAATAATATTGCTACTTTTTTTTTTAAATTACCTCTTCAAAATTTATAAAACTATTCACTAAGTTATTAATCTTAGCTCACAACTTTAAAAGAGTCAAAAACGCTAACATATCAGCAGACCACTCATCTAAACCTTCTAGGCTTTGCCCACCAGCCTCAGTTGCTACTTGTCCCAATTAGTAAATAGTTCGTACAATATCTATAAAGATAGAATTATTAAATTATATAAAAAATTTTAATATTTATGGGGTACTCGTATATATTACCAATGTAAAATCAAACAAACGTTTACTTCGCCAGTACAAGATTGTATTCGCCCCTTCAATGTTTGTTGCAGCTTTTCTTTAATAATATCAAGTTGTTCAGTAACTAAAAAAGTTAAAAAAAAAAAAATAAAATATTCTTCAATTTCGTAGCTGACACCACTGTTACTGCTTTGACTTTTGTTTGTTTTCACCGTTGTTTGTTCGAGCTTGCGTCTTTTTGATTTGAAGTTTTTAACTTTGCAACTAAATAACCAGAATTAGTCTCTGGGTTAAAAAATAGACATTAATACAATTAGACAAATGAAAAAAGAAACCACTTTTTCTTATTTACAATGCCATCGCAATTACTGTTTTCAATTTTATGTGCTGGAAATAAATCAATAATAGCCTCAGCTAAGACGAGGTTGTCCTAGCGACTTGGATAATTAAAACACTTTTGGCGCAAGAAGCTGATCGATTGCGTTACTTAATTTTTTTTCCGAGTATTCGTTTAAAATTGTAGAGAAGTCACCATTTTTAAAATAAAATTTTAACTCCTGCAATAGTTGTTTAAAAGTGAAGCAAAAATACAAATAACTTTTTACTTATCTTGGTAGTATTTGTACTATATTTTGCTAATTTTCCATTGTACCAAAATTCGACATAGAAACAACTACAGTGTCTGTACTAAAACAAAATTTCCGGCAGTTCTTCCAAAATAATAGCCGCACCGTCCCGATCTTTCAATTTCAATTCTTTGTCTACCACATACAATTTAAAGTTGTTAATAGCTAAACTCAAAGAAATTCATTTAAATTTATCACAATTAGTATAAATGAACACTTTCTTGAGAATTTAATTCTTTTCAGGTGTTAAAGTAAAACCGAAAATAAAGGGTGTCCGAACAAGAACGCGAAAAATTATCTAATTCTCATTTTGGTGTTATATATAAACTATCAGGAATACTCTTTTTAATGTAAAGATTTTAATTTATACCAAGATGGTTTCAGATATAAACCATTTCGGAATTAATTAAGAATTTAACACCATTATTGCTTAGAATGAATACCACCAAGTGTTAAAATTAAACTAAATTTTTACTGTGTATATACAGAAAAAAGATTGGTTGGAAATCGAAATATCAGTTATTCGAACTTAAATTTTGTCATAATAATTCTATTTTTACCTATATAACAGATTATCATTATTTACAGCCATAAAATTATATTCATAAAAAAAAGGCGATTCTGACAACTTTTATATTGTTTGTTTTAGCCGATTTAGCATTGCCTACAAAAAATGTACAGATTCGTTGAAGACAACTGCTTAAAGTGCATGAAGATAAATGAAATACTATTATTATAGTAAAATATTATTTGTAATATCTAATAGTACTGAAAATTCCGTATTAACAAACTAAAGTATTTTTCTTAAACACATTTTTTGTTTAGTTTGACACTTCTCAAAAAAAAAAAAAAATTTTAATTTGAAAATAAATACATCAAGGGATCATTAGCGGAAAGATGTAAATCAGTTAATTATTTTTCTTCATATTTCGATTGTATAAAAAAGCATTATAATGTGCGGTAATATCTTTTTAGGCAGAAAACAATTCCATCTCATTTAATGAGTTTCCTGGATTAAGACTGGGAGACCTAATTAAGGAATGGCCAAGAAAGAAATTTAATGCAGAATGTATATGGAGGTTAATTTTTATTTTTAAATATTGAATTTTGTGTTTCTATTTAAACATTTGGTATTTTCTTTTGTTTATAATTTTTTTTTAGCTTATTTTTGTACTTTTTTTTGTCACAATTTGGTTTGTGGCTTAAATAAATGGTGAAAAAATTGTTTTTTAATTATTTCATTTTGGTGGCAATATTATTTTATAGTTAATATTTCAGTTGCGATTTCCGAATTGTTTCAGTTGATGTACTCGAATTCTACGATAGTACATGCAACCGCCAGAATTCGATTGACAACGAATCCGATTATCACAACCGAAGTTGCTTTCTGTGTGTATCTTTCACTAAGTTTTCTGTAATAGAACTAACGCACAATACATTCAAAATATACTTTTTAAAGTAAAAAAACACAGAAAATTCAAATTTAATGGAAAATGTTTATTACCATTTGAAAGAACATTCTTTGGCATTTATTTTTTGAAGATTATGTCTATCAAATGTTCGCCGTTTCTACGTCGCAGATGGTCCATCCTTTGAGTCCAATTTTCGATGACTCGTTCGAGCATTTCGACTGGTAACTGGCGAATAACACACGTGATGTTTTCCTCCAAGGCCTCAATCGAAGCGGGTTTGTCCGCATAAACTTTACACACAGAAAAAATTTTTTTTGGAAATCCATTACAATATCAAAATATCAATTATTCCAATGTATATTTGATCATAATAATTGTATTTCTACTCATTCAACAAATAATCATTATTTTTAACCATAAAATTGTTTTCATAAAGAAAGGGCGCTTATCACAACTTTTATATTGTTTGGCTTAACCGATATATCACTGGCTTCAAAAAATGAATAGAATCATTTACGACAACTGCTAAAAATTTATGAAACTAAATGAATACTATTATTATAGTAAAATATAGGGTCCGCCAAATAACTTCTTTTTTTTTTTTGAAAATTCTATAAAAAAAACTACTGAATACTTTCTTAAATTCCTTTTTTTATTTGAAAGTACAATCCTTCCGGTTAATAATGGAAAATAATTTCATTCAAATGGCTGCCTCGGCTGGCCATGCAGTAGCCTACACGATCGGTCCAATTTTTAAGCACATTATCGATTGTGTGCAGCTGTATTTCACCAATAGCTTCACGAATATTGTCCTTTAAAGCGTCAATTGTCTCTGGCTTGTCGGCGTAACACTTATCTTTGACGGCACCCCACAAATAATAGTCCAACGGTGTCAAATCGCAGCTACGAGGTGGCCAAATGACATCAGCTTTGCGGCTGATAATACGATCTTTAAAACAGGGCGCAAAACATCGAGTGTAGCTTCCGCTGTGTGGCACGTAGCGCCGTCCTGTTGAAACCAAATGTTGCCAATATCCTCCTTTTCAATTTTTGTGAACAAAAATTCGTTCAACATGGCCCGATAACGATCGAAATTGACTGTAACGGCCTTGCTCATTTTCGAAGAAAAATGGCCCAATTATGCCTCTGGACCAAAATCCGCACCAAACAGTGACTCGTTTTGGGTGCGTCGGCTTTTCAATGTACGCGTGCGGGTTTTCTGTGTCCCAAATGCGACAATTTTGCTTGTTTACATACCCGCCAAGATCAAAATGAGCTTCATCTGAAAAGATGATTTTTTGTACGCAATTTTCGCACACATTCTGCAACATTACCATGATTTTCAAAGTAATGTCGCAATATTTCCCAGCGTTGTTCAAGCGTATACACAACCATATTCGTTCAGCGGAAGGATAAAACTAATTATCTGTCAAATCAAACATGAGCTAAATGTTACCATTCACGAAATAAGCACTAGTTGAAAAAAAAAACGTTAGATGGCGGACCCTTTATTGGTTGTAATATCAAATACTAAACGAAATTCAGTATTAACAACTGATAGAAGTTTACCTTAATAGAATTTGTATTTAGTTTTTTGACATTTTTCAAAATGAAATAGAAAAAATAGAAAAAGTGAAAAAAATTCCTGAGCAAAATGTGTTAAAAATTAAATTTTGGTGAAAAAGTGAGAAAGTTAAATTTAAGATCAAACAATTTAAAGTATATACTCGTATATAATCAATGGACTGGACCCTTAGTTACAAGATGAAAACCTGGTGAGTTTTTGTCTGTATATACCTTTGAGCTTTGAAATATAATATAATGTGTTTTATATCTTTATAGACACAAACAATACGTATCCATCTGAAAACAGTTTGAGACACGAAAAAGAATAATTAGGCAAACAAGGAAAAATCTTTCCAAAAATTCAAATTTATGTTTTTTATTTTATATGTTTTGTATTGAATTTTGTTTTGTTTTTTTCTTCTTTTGTACTTTTTATTTATTTATTTGTCACAATTTGGTTTGTGACTTCAATAAATGGTGAAATATATTATAAAATTTTTTTAAATTATTTCATTTTAGTGGCAATACCATTTTATAATATTTCAGTTTTGACTGCCGAATTATTTCAGTTGGTGTACTCGAATTCTACGATAGTACACGCAACCGGGGGAATTCGATTGGTAACGAATTCGAGTAGTTTTCTGTGTTGTAGACTTTACATATCCCCACAGGAAAAAGTCTAACGGTGTGATATCACACGATCTTGGTGGCCAATCGACCGGCCCAAAATGTAAAATTATGTGCTAAACGAAATGTTCTCTCAATAAATCCATTGATTGATGCGATGTGTGTGAAGTGGCGCCGTCTTACTGAAACCAAATGTCGGCGAGATCACCAGATTCAATTTCAGGCATCAAATAGTCGGTTATCATGGCACGATAACGGTCGCCATTGACTGTTATGTTCGAACCGGCATCATTTTTAAAGAAATATGGACCGATGATTCCACCGGCCCACAAACCACACCAAGCCGTTGTTTTTCTGGATGAAGTGGCAGTTCTTGAAATGCCAAACAATACTAAATAAAAATAACATGACAGCATGACACGACTCACACGTGATCTCTCAAAAAAAGGCTATTGAAAAAAGTATCTCTACTTGAATCACCCATTACAACTCTACCAGAATTGTGTGATGGAAACTAACACATATTCATTTCTTATACTATCACATCTACAACTTTTTTATATTGAATTACCAACAAAAACAGTGACATTCATTTGATCCATATGTAACAGTGAAACAACTAATATATTTTGTGAAGTTACATTTATGACGTCAAAAACAATTTTTTGTTAAGTTGCAAAATTTATGAAAAGTTATTAAAAACTCGTGCAGAATAAAAAATATGGTTCAATTAGTTATAGTCTGAAATTGCTTAGCAATGTATGCAATATGAGGTACGTATATATGTATTTTTTTAAATACAAAACATACTAACCCCCAGTTTTTGACTTCGTATTTATATCGAGAATTAGTTGATTGTCGTTTTGAACTTAAGTTGCACATAAATACAGTTTCAGTTTTTCAGTCTTAAATGATTGTGCTTATTTATTTGTGACAAAAGTGTGGCAGCACCATGAATTATTAAAAATTAATTATCATTATCCAAAAAAACAGCTGTGTCAGAGCAAAAAAAAAAAAGTGATAATAAAAAAAGTATTATAATATAATACATATTTTGAAAATGGAAAAAAAATTAAATCAAATGAAAAGAATTGGAAATTTTATTTCAGCAGAAGTTCACTTTTTATTACTTATTTTTTTTTTTATTTTATTATATTTATTAAATTAAACACAATAACCTTTTTTGTACGAGATACATACAAAAAATGTCAAAATCATATGCAGCTTAAGTGGACTTTAAATGACCAAGATTGGTCACTTAAATATGATTTAAGTTTATAGTTAAAAACTCAATTTTGTATCTAAATGGAACTTAAAGTTCAAATGACACTTAAGTCCGAAGTTACTGGGCATAATTGAAATTACAATTTTAATAAATAAAAAACTGCAGCAGAAGCCCTTAAGTTTTGATGAAGCGTTTGGAAAGCTGTAGAGAAGAAGGTGCACCAAAAACATGAAAAAGTGGTTAATGTATAAAAAAACATTATTATAAAGTTTATATAAAATATATTAAAAAATATCATATCAAGTATGACAATCAAATGATTAGTCACATACGAGAATACATCATCGTTGATTAATAAATAGCAGTAGAGTAAGCAGTTCAGATATATGTTATATAGTTGTCAAAATTGAACATGATATACAAAATCACAATTACACAAAAGTTTTCATTTCTTAATAACCTGATAGAAACTGTCTATTGCGCTGTGATAGTAGACTCCATTTAGACAGTCCCTGTTCTTGTAGGGAAATTTGTATAAGATAAATTGCCTGGTTTCGTGCTTGTGTGCACAAACATTACACATTACACATGTTGTTTTTACATTGTGAAACAGAAACATGGAATGGAATAATTTGCTGGCTGAATAAACAATTTTACAAGAAAAATATATACAGCGCTGTTCTCTATTCCGAATCCGAATATTTTATTCGGAATTGAAAAATTCAGCACCTCATAACTACTCTGTGATCCATTTTAAGATTTTTAAAATTTTGTTTTTTGATTTATTTTGGGTACGAAACTATTGGTAGAATTAAAGAAAATAAAAGTTTGCATTTAACAAGAAGAAAAAAATGTAGTTCCACATTTTTTCAAATCCATGTGGAATACAGAACATGCACGATAATATAGTTTTTTAATAACATTGACACGAAAAAATTTAAAATTTTTTTGTAGAAGCTTATCATCTCATAGCTTAAAAGAGAAAAAAAATTAGTTGTCTCTTTACCACTAGAGTGACGCAATGACACATATTTTCGGCGTCTATAAGCCATTTTTCAAACAAACAACGTGGGTATTTATGTAGTAAAAAAGAAGAAGCACAGAAAAAAAAAGAAATATTGTTTATGTTTATTATTTAGTTGAATCCATTTTACTTTATTTTATAAAAACACAAATTCTTAAAAAATTAATTAGCAAATCATTTTCACAAAATTTTAATATTTTTGAGCAGATCAGCAAACAGAGTCAGATGTATCTGTGCTTGTCGCTTGTGACCTAAAATTACTAACCCTCTGCAAAATAAGAAGTTCTCACAAACATGGAGAAATATGTGTATTTTAAAATAAAAAATCACATGTAAAAACCATATCCTTTATTCCATTAAAAATATTAATAAAAATCTAAAATTTCCGATATTCTTTTTATTTTCCTCGGCCAATTTCAGATTTTTATTTCTGAGAAAACTGCGGAATACGTTTTTTTGTCCGTTTTGTACATAAAAAAAATTCTGGCATTTACGGACCGATAGCAACCTGAAGAATTTCCAACAAATTCTTCTAGGGACTTCAAAGAGTTGATTTACACGAACAGACGGACGGACACATTTTTTTTAGTAAAATATTTTTGGCTCTATCGGCAGTAGTTCTGGAGATATAAGAAGTTTGATTTTATCCTCTTCCCCCCCTTAATATTCGAATTTCCAAAAATGCCTTCTTATTCGTCCTACACATTGTGAAAGGAAACTGCTCACCGAATTTAAAAACCGTAACTTTAGCCGTTTGGGCTAAGCGATAATGATAAGACAGTCAGTAACTTTACTCTTTTTTATATACAGACTAATTGTTTCTTTTAAATATATATATTTAATTAAAAATTATTAAAGTGTATTTTTCTTCAAGCGTTGGCAGCGAAGTAAGCATTTCATTGGCATTAGCAGTTATTGTAATTTTAAATGGTTTGGTGATTCAAGGTCGAGTTAAATCTTAATACGCTCAAAAAATTAATTTTAACTAACAGCGTCATCAAAGCTCCAACTGACCTTAAGACATACAAATGTAGCTTTAAAAAAAAAAAAATAAGTGCTATTCGGCTGTGCCGAGTCTTATATACCCTTCACTGTGTTAGGCAAAATTCATAGTTTTAACTTTCCACATTCTTCTTATATATAAAAAAATTAAAAATAAATATATAAAAAATTTTATAATTGAAATGGCTAGCTTATTAAGCTTGAGATCGTATGGTAAAAACTAATTTATTTGTTATTGATATGAAATATCGATATAAAAATAATATTTTACAATATTATCAGCTTAATAATCTATCCGTTTCAATAAAAAAAATTCAAAATAAATTTACAAATAAAAATTATATAAAAAGAAAAAAAAAATAAATTTTACATAATAAAAATAATAATAGACACTGTGCTGATCAGCGATGTTGACTGCACAATTCATCAAGTATGGCAACATAGCGATAAGATTTGAAATATAGCGGAGAGATTTGAAATAGCGCCATCTATTTGTAGGAAAAACTAACAATTAATATACTCGTACACTTAGCGTCGTTATTATAACTTTCTATAGTTAAAGTTAGAATTTTGTGGAACAAATAATCGGTTTTTGGCTAAAACTTTGGAACCAAATTTGGATTGGATAGTTAAGGACACACTTTTCGATATTTTTAATTTAATATCCAACCAAAAGTTTGATATTTGGATTTTAAAATCTTAACTTTAACTATCGGTAACTTGTAATAATGGCCCTTGGAATTATAAATAAAAAAAAATTAAAAATATCTATAAAAAATTTTCTTTGAATACCTATTTTTTATTAATCCTAAATAAATAATTAATTTCAGTTCAAGAAACTAAAATTAACGAGTTCTAAGAAAAAATCCGTTCTGAGAACCTTAATTATGACAGCAAAAAAAAAATGTCTGCAGGTACTCAATTTTTAAGTTAAAAACAGAAATTCTGAGGAAGATGTCCAATGGGAATGCAAAAATATTTAACTTAATTTAATTTTGCTAGCATTTGCAATCATTTTTGAAACCAAACAAAAAAAAATTAAAAAATTTTCTTCATAAAGATTCGTAGTGTTAGTGAACTTAGACCCTTTAAAAGACAGGCATACATACACACGTTAGTAAAGGGTGTTTTTTATAGGCGTATAGAACTTTAAATTGCAATAAAACAACGATGGATTATTCGATTGACATGAATTTTATTTATCCGAAAGATAATCTTGTGACATTACATTTTAAATATGATTTCTGGCATATGACTTCCACGGCTGGCTCGGATGTACTCCAATCTGGACGTCCAATTTTAGATGACTTTTTCCAACATTTGTGGCCGTATATCGGCAGTAGCGGACCAATAATTCCACCAGCCCATAAAGCGCACCAAACAGTCAGTTTTTCTGGATATAACGGTGTTTCGACATACACTTGAGGATTAGCTTCACTCCAAATGCGGCAGTTTTGTTTGTTGACGTAGCCATTCAACCAGAAGTGCGCTTCATCGCTAAACAAAATTCACTTATAAAAATCGGGAACAACGGCAATCTCGTTTTGGGCCCATTCGACGAATCTACGCCTTACTTGATGATCGTTTGGCTTCACTTCTTGAATTGCCAAGCCAAACTGAGAAAAAATCACTTGACAGCTGTTAAATCGGTCGCCATCTTGAACAGTAATGCCAACTTAAAGTTCTATACGTCTGTAAAAAAACACCCTTTATGTATTAAAACAAAGCAAAAATTAATAATAATCTAAAATGATATTTCTCGGGCATACTGGACCAATTTTTCTCACAGACATTATGACTGACATTTGTGATAAGACTGCACATCACGTTTTTAGTCCGTTTCGTAGTTTGCCTCATAGCTCTACCATTTATGGACCGATCTGGCTGGATTTCAATAGCAATTAAAAGACAGAAACTACTAACAGATTTGTATGCTAAACTCTTCTGTAGGTCTTTTATGGACTTCAGAAAGTTGATTTAAACGACAGGACGCCTAGACAGACCAACAGGTAGACGGACATCCCTAAATCGACTCCGTTATTTATAAGGATCCAGAGTAAAAATTCTTTTTAGAGTGTCCCATGTACGGTGTAGAATTTACAAACGGAATCCCAAACGTATATATACCCTTCTTATTTATTTACAATGAAGGGTATAAAATAAAGAAATAAACGACCTAAACATAAAACATTTTAAATCAATTTAACACTAAGAACAACCAGCTAAACAGCAAAGAAAAAGAGAGATATGAAATAAAATAATAATGACGAACTGTTAACGACAATAAAATGAATAAATAGTTTAAGGTTACTCTGCAGTAAAACAAAAGCAACGAAAATAACTTGTGGAATTCAAAATTTAAAAACATGTATTTATATATATTTATATATGCATGTGTGTAGTATACTCGTATATATATACATACATATATGTAGATATTGAGTATGAGTTAAAGGTGTAACCACTTATAAAATGCTTCAATCACAGTAATAACAGTTGAAAAAGAATATCGTAAGAAAATATAATAAGGGGACTAAATAATACTTAGTAGCAGGTATCCTCTGAAATTAACAAAATTCTTTCCCGACAATTAGAAGACAGTATTCCCTCATATACAATTTGTATTAGAGGTGAGGAAATGTTTCATAAAAATAAGAAACAAATTTTATTTTATGTTATATATGTGCATGAATAGAATTTAAAATATTTATTGTTTGTTGCCATTAGTAAACCTTAAACTTTGTTTATGTACCATTTTTAAACAGTATTTTTCGCTTATGGTCACATACCTTAGTTGCACTCAAATTGATGACTATATCACTAATGTGACTATGCTCGTATGTATAATTTTCTTATAAGCCCCCATTCCAAAACATCAGTTCGGCTTCCGGGCTGGCCATGGAACTACAGGGCAGATTCACAGAATTGTTACTGCTATCAGGTCGTCTTTCGAGAATAAGCTGTTTTGTTCAGCATTGTTCATTGATGTCTTCCAAGCATTTGATAAAATTTGGCATGATGGTCTCCTCACAAAAGTAATATGACTTTTTCCTGCAAAAACCCACAAGCTGATTAAAAGTTACTTGACTGATAGAACATTTAAGGTACGGTCGAAAAATGTATTTTCTCCAGCTAAGAAGATTTTTGCAGGCGTTCCCCTCCAAGGAAGTATACTTGGCCCGCTATTATACATCGTCTATACATCCGACATGACTACAAATCAACATACTATCACGTCAACGTTCGCAGATGACACGGCATTTTTAAGTGTGAACAAAGATCCTAAAATTGCATCTGAGCACTTACAAGCTCATATAAACGAGCGGGAAGGTTGGCTAAATAAATAGAAAATCAAAGTAAATCCATCAAAATGTGCCCATGTGACTTTCACACTAAGAAAGGCAAATTGTCCGCCAATAAAAATAAATAACGTCATTGTTCCGGTGGAAATCCAAATTAAATATCTAGGAATTCATCTAGACAGACGCCTAACATGGTCACGACACATTGAGGCCAAAATCTCAGCTATGAAACTAAAAACAGCTCGACTAATGTGGCTGATAGGTCCATTTTCATCTCTATCTTTGGAATATAAAGTTCTGTTATATAAAGCCATTATTAAACCAATCTGGACATATGGCATTCAGCTTTGGGGAACTGCGTGTGCATCTAACATCCAAAAGTTACAAAGAAGACAGTCGAGTATTTTACGAACAATAATCTGCGTCCCCTGGTATATAAGAAATGAGAACATCCACAGAGATTTAGAAATTCCAACTGTTCGGGAGGAAATTGAAAAATATTGTACTAAGTACGTTCACAAACTGACGACCCATCCAAACCACCTCGCCAGGGACCTGTTACAGTTCGAGGGACACAGGAGGCTTAAGAGAAGTGATACCTTGCGCTTAGTATTTAAACGTAGAATATTTCTTTTATTCTTAAGATTTGAGTACAAAATATTTTAAGTTTTTTATCTTTTTTTTACAGTTAAGATTTGGATACTTATTGTAATATTCTTACATAAAGATTCAATAATAATAATAATAAAAAAAAGATAAAAGTAATTTTGCATATAATCACTTTATGTGAATATAAAAATTTATAAGGAGGTATTAAATTTCTATATTTATGGTATATTTTGGAGCATGATTTGTTTTTTCGATAACTAAAGTTTTTAAGTGAGACTATAACGCCAATTGTTTTCGTATACTGCAGTGATTTTTACCCACTACTTGTTGGCATATGTGTCTAATGTGATTATATTGCTAATGTGACTACAACCTCAACCAGATGGCGGAGTCTACAAACGTGTAAGATCACGCGTCAATTATGGCCCCGTTATGATGGATGAACAGTAATAGAAGGAACATTTCCAGACTGGTGGCTGTGAAAACTGGTCATTGGATGATCGGAAAGCATGCCAGCAGGCTGGAACTGCCCTTCAACGATAGCTGCCGCAGCTGTCGGTCAAACGAGAGGGTGGAGACGGTTTCTCACCTTCTCTGCGAGTGCCCGGCTCTTATGGCTTAGACACAGATTTCATTGTGCACATCTGATGGCTGAACTACCTGAGATATCGAGAGTAAGGTTAGCGAACCTTCTCACATATCTAAATGTCACGGGGTGGATCAAGGTCAACTTACGGCTACATAGTCTTGGCGAGTAGGTGGCTCAAAACGGAGTCTTGCGGCTCTAATTGAAGGGTGTTTAGGCCACCACGTTAACCAACCAACAACCTAAACATTTTCCATGTAGCTTTCAAATAGCGGTATAAATTGCATAAAATAATTAATATAAGTTAACAAACTCTGCACTTTTTCCATTACCTTTTTTTCACTTATTTATGTCGCAATAATTAAATACTTACTTATATATTTTGCAATAGTGCATTAATACAAATAAGTTCTTAGTAATAATATCACACCACTTTTGTATTTATTTAGGTCATTTATGTTAATATAAATTAAGTACTTTTAAGATTAATGTTGAGTTGTTTTTTGGACTGAAATAAAGTACGGTCATTCTGACATTATCACTAATGATAATGTGACTATAAGCAGTAGTGATTATAACCGAAAAGTAGCGTATAACTAATCCAAAAATCGTTCATAAAGAAGAAAATTCTAACAAAAAACTTCCAGAAAGAAAACACTCAAAGAGGCTAATAATATAAAGTATTAAATATTGCGTCACATTCCATATTTATAAGGATCCATAATATATATGGCACAAATACGGTGTAGAAATTATAAACTTCCATATGGAATCAAAAACTTCCATATGGATACTTCAATTACCAAATCGATTAACTAAAACAATAACTTGAAAAAATTATTTATTATTAGTTTAGTGGCTAAAAATATTTTGTGATTTAGTGGTGCTAGTACTGATTATTAGAAAAATTTGTTTTAAATTCTTACTTTCAGTAAGTAAGTCACTTAAATATATGAAAATTATTATTTTAATGACTTCACAGATACACGTCTACCGCTGTAGTCAAGATAGGATAATTTCCATTGCCATAAGCAGATAAAGTGCTACCAATATAAACTGTGAAACAGCTAATAAGCATCATCCATCAGTAACATATAAGAAACAGAGCTGAGCAGAAAAATAATGCAGTAGAAGAAGCAAGCCTTATTTGGTAAACTATTTCAATAAAAGCCAATAAATTAAATTTTTTTTTTTTTGCATAGCATAGACACTCCTTATACCTATTATAATTTTTGTCGGAAGATTGTATTGACAAGTAAAAAAGGAAAAATATATAAAAAAAGGAAGGCCTTGACTTCAGTGCTATATTTTTAATGCAGCAAATAATTTCGTTAAAAAAAAAACGAAGAAAAATCCAAAAAAAATTGAAGATTTACTTATTTGAATCAAGGTCGTTTTATAAAATTAACTTGTTTTAAATTGTATTTTTTAAATATTTTTATTATTGATTAAAATACTAATACCACCACGACACCTCCACCATCACCATACAGCAATAACACTCTTCGGCGTAACGTTGGTGTTCATGACTTGTTTAAACTTGTAGTAATAATAAATTTTGGTAAGTAAAAACAGTTATTTGTAAATACATTTTTCATTCCATTTATTATATCATTTTGCAATATGTAAAGGCATACAAATTTAATTGATACAGCACCATGATGATGACGTTGGCAATAATGATTTGGATGATCTGGCCGCCTAAGTTCAAGTAAGCTTCCAGGAATAATTAATACAAAATTTGTTTAAGAGCTTGTGGTTAAATTAAGTTATTTTACACAAGTAAAAACCAAAGAAAAGAATTTCGAGGTTTTTTTTTAGTAGCATCATGTCAATGATAGAGAAACCACTAAATTGTGTTTATTGTTGTTTTTCCGTTCATTTCTTTTTTGTTTTATTCAATACCAAAAAGAAGAATAAATAAATTTAACTCGTATTAAACAAAAGACTAAAGATACAAACCTTATTGCTTAATCACCTCCACCACTATCAATCTGCACGTCATTACAACAACTGCATCTTAAAGTTACCACACACTATGTTTTTTTTAAATAAAATACCGCTCACTACACACCATCACAACTGAATCATACACAGCTTGACAACCAGTTATTTTTTTTTTTTTAATAAAAAAAAATTTTTGTTTTCGAGCTGACATACATACATATATTAATACATGCACAGTGTTCCCCTCCTTAGTTTCGGCTTGAGTTTTAGTTTTAATTCAACACGCTGGTTGGTAACAAAAAGATCTAAGATTACCCCTGATTTTGCAAAGCTTGCTCGTAATTTGATTATAAAAACCCTGCTGACGTGCGCAAGGCGCTCTCTCGTGTTTTGTGGCACGTCGCGTTATGTACATTTTTAAGCTAACAAAGAAAATAACAAGTGTCGTTAAATATATACAGAATACAAAATATGCATTAACAATTTAATAACATTATCGTTATTTGTTTTTTACTGGACATTTTTTAAACGCAAGAAAGGCAAATCAGCAGTTTTCTTTTTATTAACAAAAACAAAAATAGAGCAGAAATATTATAAAAATAATTTAATAAATAAAAGTTAAAAAAAAATAAACCAGCATAAAAACAAAAAATAAAAATGCAACTAATCTCTCCCTCTTTATTGAATCTAATTATTTGAAACAACTGCTCGTAGCAAATTAAAAGCTTAAAAGTAAATTCACCTTATTTAAGTGAGACAAGTTTTGAGTATTTCACCACCTCTTTATTTGCTGTTTGAATATTTTGTTTTTCTTTTTTTTTTTTGGATACGACTTTTTTGTAATAAAAGAAGAAGAAAATCATTGTTCACTCTTAACTTTTAAAAGAAGTTCGAGAAATTTTTGTGTGCTGCGTTTGAAAGTGTCAGTGTAAATGAAACATTGATACCGATCGGAAGGACAAATTGCAGCTAGTGCTCTTATGCTTGAAGATCAATTTTATAAAATTGTTTCGTTTATATTAAAAATAAAATAAATCTATATATAAATAAGTGTCTTATAACTCTAAAAGAAATCAATTTATAACAATTTTCTCTGCAAACAAAAAGTTCAAGTGTAAATTTAAAAAACAAAGCGAACAAGCGTAAAAAATTTTTGTTTTAATAAAGCGAATCATTTTAAAACTTAACGTTCAAACATGGCAAAACTTTTTGTAGTCTTTGCCATTTTTGCAGTGGTTGTTACTACAGGTAAGATTTCCTTTTTATTTATTTTTTCAATACAAGTAATTAATAAGAAAAGAGAAAAATTAAAAATTCTCAAAGCTTAATGTAGATATTAAAAAAATTATTTTTGTTAAAAAAATAATTTTTAATATTATAATAATTTCACTGAAAGAATTTTGTTCAATATTTAAATCTTTTTCAAGCAGTGACACGTTTCATTAGATTAATGAAAGATTTATGAAATATTTTTCTTTGTATTAACACTAACATGAATAATTTAAGTGAACTGATTAAAAAAAAAATTTTTTTAATTAAAATAGAAACATTTATTCTCATTCTATGCATTAATATCACAATATTGATATTTGATTGTTTAGAAAAAATAATTTTATTTTTTGAGTAACGAAAAAAACTTAAAAAAACGAACATTTCATAAATAAATCTAAAAATTAATAGCTAAACTTTATCTCTTTTTTACTTCAATGTTATTTAGTTTTTAAATTTTACTTTTAATTGAAAATAATTATCATGAGTGATTTCAGATTTTAAAAAATGTTCTAAAATATCTCGATAGATTCAAAATGTCTTCAAAAAATTTATATGACAATTATAGTCATACTTAAATCGATATCTTTTAAAAAATTACTATAAATCTAAACGTTCTTTTAAACTAAATTAAGCTTTTGATATGAGAATTATGACGCAGCTGCTTAAACTGAATTTTGTTTTATAAATTTTAATTTATCAAAAGTATTGTACTTCTAGCTAAAACTAAACTCATATCAATACTTTTTTATAGAACAAACTTAAATTTGAAAACAAGCTATATCCTAGTAGTTTTATAATTAACTCCTTATATGATCTAAAAATAATTTTTAGACGCAAAAAAAAATCCCTTTTACTCTAGAGAATCTGGCAAAATTCCTTAAACGGCAGACAACCTTGATAACAGCAACTAACAAAATGACAACTTGATAAAAAAAAATTTTTTGATTATTCAATACCCAGCAAACTTTTGATGTATTTAAAATTTTATTTCGTAGAAAAAAATTTTAACACTACGAAAATGTAACAAAAACAACTTTCATTTTTTTCGCCAACGCTGCCAACTTCACTTGTACAATAGCAACAAAGAAACAAGCAGAAAATATTTATTTTTATGAAAACTATAACTCAATACCGAAAGGCTTAAAATTATATTCAAACAAACTCGTGCATACACGTATGATCCACGTACGTATGGGTGCACTTGTGTACCCACACTCCTGTAATTTTGTTTATATAATCTCCACCTTATGCACACACACACAAGGCGAATTCATTACAAGCTGTAGTCGTTTTAGCAGACGAGAACCAGCTGTTTTTCTCGTGTTGTAAAAAACAATTTTTTTTTTTTAATTTTTAATAAACATTAACAGGCGTGTTTAGCCCTTGTCGATTCGATAAGGTAAAATTGTATTTTTATATATTTTATATGAAAATTTTTAATAACTTTTTCCATTTCAATTCGGGACAAGCTTGAGGGCAAATATAACAGTAATATAAATTAATTTAATCATTTTGGTATTACTAAGATACAATTGTATATACGGCGTCATTTCTTAAAGTTCTTAAATTAAACATTAATTTCTAAAATTGGGATTTGAAAAAAAAATAGAAAATGTGCATATATGTAGCACAACTTAAAAAGGAAACAAAAAACAATCAATTCTAAAGAAACCAAAACATTTAAATTTAAAATGTCTTTAAATATAGTCTCAACTATGGCGAAAAAAAATATTTGCTTTTCATACTTATTACCTATTTAATTGATTTTAAAAAACATTTTTTTATGGAAAGATATTTGCTTTATTTATATGCAAAAATTTTAAAGTTGTTTTTGCTAATAGTGGATTTACATGGAACCGAAATCTATTAGCTTTTATTGACATAAATCAAGATTTCATTTTCTTAACAAAAGCAAACTGGTTAACGAGTTGCAATAAATTTCATTTAATATAATAATTAACACTTATCCTTTTTTGGTTTATGTATTTCCGTAAATTTTAAAATATTTTTCTTTATTTTAATATGTGTAATTTAATTTTCTTTTTTTTTTTTTTTTTTGATTTTTTTTTTTTTTTCATCAAAATGTAAAATTTTCTTGTGTATTAACAAAACCACAGTTATATGACTAAATACACTAACCTCCAAATTCATACAAAATATTATGTGCTTAATAAGCGGTTATTTGACAAATACTGCATAGAAGTCTGTCAAATAAGCCTTTAATAAGCACATAATATTTTTTATGAATTTGGGGGTAAGAACTTAATTTAAGAAATTTAATTCGTCTTAAAATAAAAATATGAAAACAAAAATAAAATATATGACAAAACCAAAATGCCTGTTGTTTCTGTATTGTTGTGATTTTTGTCGAAGTGAGTTCACCTTGTATGAATTCGCCTTATTGAATACAAACATAAAAACAAAAATAGTTCTAACAAAAACATCTTTGTCATTTATGATAAAAGTACAGTGTAACACGATTGAATTTAAAGCAATTTTAAAGAGCAACCTCCACTTTCAACTCTTTAAGTTTATTCGTAATTTAGGTAGCTTATGAAAAGATTTGTGCCCCACGATAATGAATTGAAATATTTGCAGGGTGGCAGAACAGTTACATTTTAATTTGAATTCACTAGCTGCACGTGGAATTATTGGGTCGAATTATTTATTCCGAACTTATTCATTCCTGAGGAATTATCTTATTATTTTGAATTGTTTCATTTAGTTGTAAATTAAAAAGTTGTCTATTGTGAATGAATTGTGTTAATTTTTTCGCCGTTGGTGACAAGAAAAAAACTTGAATTTGTTTAACATCAAAATAAATTTTAAATTAACAAAAATAAAATTAATTTTCAATAAATAAAACGGTATTATTTTTGAGAAATAACATAAACTAAGCCAGTCACCCGAGAGGGAGAAGACGGTTTTTCACCTTCTCTGTGAGTGCCCGGCTTTTATGGCTTCGAGACACAGATTTCTCGGTGCACATCTGATGACCGAGCTACCTGAGATATCGAGACAAAGGTTAGCAGACCTTTTCAGATATCTAAATGTCACGGGGTGGATCTAGGTCACCTTACGGCTACATGGTCTTGGCGAGTAGGTGGTTCAAAACGGAGTCTTGCGACTCTAATTGAAGGCCGTTTAGGCCACCACGTAAGCCAATCAACCAAACTAAAACACATTTTGTTAGATTTTGGATCTTTTCGTTTGTTTTCCGTTAGAAAATTTTAACGTAAGCAAATTGTAGAAATTTATCTATATTGCGAAATCAATAATATGGTAATACCATCAAGGTAGAGATAATACTGCAACTGCGGAAGAATACCGGAGTGACGGAATGAATAATTATAAATTTTGCTTCCGCACAAAAAATGCTTTCCGCAATCGCGGAACGGAATGATTAATTAGACACATTATTTATTTGAAAAATTTTCAGAACTCTTATTTCTTATTTATAATGAAATGACATTACTTGTGTGTTACCTTGTACATAAAAATTAATAAAGGCCCTAAGTTCCATATTAAAAATTTTACAGAAGAAAATACCTCTCTAAGTTTGAGCTTCTGCTTTTTTTTAAAAAAGAACATTTAAATTAATAAAGGACATCGTAATCAAACAAAAACTTAAAAATTGAAATTTTTTTGTAACCGAATATTTTTTAAATCTTATGTTTTTTCAAATTTGTATGCAATATTATTTCAATATACAGTAATGTTTCTTGGACGGTAAATTTTGTTTCTGCGCGCATATCTACCCAATACACCAAATTTGCCTTAACAAAAATTTTAAACAAATTTGATTTCTATATATAATTAATGATTATTGAGCTTTAGTTTTGTTTTTTATAAATTTTTTTATTATTTTCAATATTTCGCTTTCCTGTGGAAAGCTTCGTCAGAAAAATTATAAGTATCAATAATAATAAATAACAAAAAATTTTTGATTAAAAATGAAAATATTTTCCATTTTCTTCATAAATATTTTAAAAATTTGAAAACATTTTAAATGAAAATACTTTTCATTCTCTTTTAATAAAAACTTTTTTAAAAAGAAAAATATTTTCTTCTCTATTTCATAAATAAATAATATTAATTACATTCAGAATTTGTAATAATCTTATGGCCCGTTATTACATCTTTCGATAGTTAAAGTTAAAATTTTGTGTGGCAAATAACCGGTTTTTGGATAAAACCCTGGATTCATATTTGGATGGATAGTTAAGGACACACTACAAGATATTTAAATTATCGGTATTTTTAATTTAATGTCCAATCAAAAGCTTAATATTTGGTTTCTAAAATATTAAGTTTAATTATCGGTAACCTGTAAAAATTGCCTTAAGTCGTAGTGTTGTTTGTTTGCGATATGGTTTGGGTAAATTTTACATTATAAATTATTATGCTTTGCAAAAAACATACATAAAAAATAACCACTAAAATATAAAATATCTTTAACCCATAATTCGGTCATTTATGGCCTGATTTCAATTAAATTTTGTTACAAAAGTTTCTGATCTGGCATGATTACACGGATTATTATTCCATCCGAACACTTCCATTTCAAATACATCCCTGTCTCTTATTCTTTTTGTTATATCTATTTGCTTAGGAGTTCTGGCAATGCTGGAAAGTCCCGTTATAAAATTTGACCAATCATAGCACGATCAGCCGAGTAGGTAGGAAAAAAAAAAAAAAACAAACAAAAAGAAATTAAGTGATAGCGTGGGTTGTAAAGCTTGAGGAAGGCATTTTGAAGGGCAATTGAAGTTTGGCAGTGACAGTGAATGGTCGTTTGAACGGCGTAACATAAAAATTAAAAGAAAAAAAAAAGTGTTCAGTAACCAAGTGGACAAAAGTGAGTAAAGCGTGCAATGTCCATACCAGGAAGATAAATTACTTAAGTTAATAAAAAAACTAAAAGAGAAAAAAAAAACCCTCAAAGACCATTAATATTTCTTTCGATTAAACAAAACTGCCTGCCAAGATGGAATTAGGAAGTGGCTACAGTCATCACTACAAAAGGGTGATGCAATGTGTGTTAGTGCTGGGTAATTAAAACTTATTAAAATTAATGGAAATTGAGAAAAGAAACCAATAATAAAATCCTATAAAATGAAAATTTTAAATAAAACTATGACTAAAACTTGATAAATAAAAATC
The DNA here is from genome assembly GCA_947397855.1 of Thelaira solivaga. Classification (NCBI taxonomy): domain Eukaryota; kingdom Metazoa; phylum Arthropoda; class Insecta; order Diptera; family Tachinidae; genus Thelaira; species Thelaira solivaga. The sequence goes on from OX377613.1 coordinate 28,224,365, forward strand.
TGTTATACAAAAGCTAAAACTATACCTACCGTAAAGTGAATACCTAACCTAAAAATGATTGTAATAAAATACATATTAAAACTCATGCTTACTTACTGTAAAGTGAATATCTAACCTAAATGAACTTTTAATAAAATATATATATATCCTACAAGACAATAAACACACACATACTTACGCTAAGCAAATTACCTAACCTAAAATTTAAACTTACACGACATGCTTTACAAAGCTAAAACTTACCCGGCAAAGACTACAAATGAAATTATACATAAACAAAGTTCAAAATATAAATACTAGTATAACAATTAAAATTTTATTAAAAGACTTATATATAAAAACTAAATCATCTGCAATGATAAGCCTAGAAAGGAAGACATCCGAAACCGGCAATATTCCAAGGAAATTTAACATTAATCAGAAGCAGACAACAACCACATAGAATTACATCATCCTGCACAATCGCTGGATAAAACCTTAAGTATCATTATATATTGTTAAAACTACATTTGTACTTATTATTTACATTTATTCTTTAGACTATACTTAACCTAACTTACCTTATTCTAAATTAGTACATAAATATATACATCTAAGTATATAACCAATTATATACATAAGAAAAATGAATTTATTCTTATATATAGAATTCTTTTCAAATAAATTGTAAATCTAAAATGATTTTCTAAATTTATTTTCTTTTACGAGGAAGTGTTGGGTAAAATGAATATTCTGGCCGGGTAAAATATTTTCTTTTTTGGGACAGCGAATTAAAATCTCTAGATATTTTGGAGCTGTCATTGGTCGCGGATAGGGAACACGACAATACCTAGGTATGGCACTACCAGCTTGCCATACAAACATAAATCCACGAACACAACGCAAAGCAAACGACCATCTCCATATGCTTTATTTATTTCTTTTACTATTTATTATGACATTTAACTGAGCTCTTGGTACTATGGGCATGGAGAGCTCAGTAATATGCTTACACGCTATAAACCACGGGTCAAGCAACACACCAAGCTGCTAGAGCTAGCCGGACATCTTCACAATGCCATTTGATTTGTGATTTATATGTATATACTATAGTTTAATCTTTTAAACTATTTGTGCTCCACACTGAAGTAGAGCGGATTTATTTGGCGTATAACAATTTAGCACAGATCTATCGGAGGCAATTTCTAAATTGTGATTTTCTAGAAAAAATAATAAAAAAAAAATTTTGTGAAAAATTTGGCTGAATTTAAATAGCAACATGCAACCAGAAACAAGAACTGTGTCTGGCGGACTTTATTACTTTTTTTGTTAAAGAAAATTTATTGCACTTAAAAATTAGTTACAGGTGCCGAAAGGGGAATTCATTACTTTCAGTTGGAGGTATGCCCCGTCCCCGCACCTTTTCTGGTGTTCCACTGTACTAAATTTCTTGTCCGAAAACCACTACTGTATATTGGAATAATATGGCATGCACATTTGAAAAAACATAATAGCTTATTCAGACATGACAGTTAATGAAGTCAATTAAGTTTTAAATTGTGTGACTGATATTCAATTTAAGAATTTGACAACTGAAAATAGTGTGATATATTTTTTGTGAAAATATGTTTGTGTATTTATAAAAAAAAATTATTTAAAAATTGAAAAGAAAGTCGAATTTTAAAAACTTTTGGTAGCTTATACCAGAAATATTGAATTATTTTCATCAGTGAAATCCAGTTTTGAAGGTAAACTAGAAGAGAAAGAAAACTTGTTATTCTTCATAATTTGAGAAAACAGCAGCTATTGCCTCTTTCAGTTCTTATTTACTTATTTTCAATAAAAATTTTATAAAATTTATTTTGTACTTTATTCGATCTTTTTCTTTTTAATTAAAATGGCTATTTTGTTAAGCTTGAGGTTTTATTTTATATCGTGGTACACATGTCTGTTATTTATGTTGACAATATCAGCCATTTTGGATTGTCAGTTTGTTTTTGACAGATAAAAAGGTTAGTCGTGTTTTGGTGTGCTCTTCGATTTTTTACTATTTCAAAAAATGGATCAAAGAAACTGTATTAAGTTTTGCGTAAAAAATGAAATTAAATGTGCAAGGACATTTGAAATGTTGACTGTGGCGTTTGGCGAGTCTACTATGAGCAGAACACAAGTTCAATTGTGGTATAAACGGTTTAAGGAAGGCCGAATAAATGTCAATGACGATGCTCGTCCTGGTCGCCCGAGCACGTCAACAACCGATGAAAATATTGAAGCAGTGAAGAAAATGATTTTGGATAATCGAGAGGTTGCTGATGATGTTGGCATATCGCTCGGCTCATGCCAAACAATTTTTACGGATGTTTTAGGCATGAAACGTGCGACAGCAAAGATTGTTCCAAAAGTGCTGAATTTTGACCAAAAAAATCGTCGCTTGTTCGTAATTTTTTGGCCAAAAACAACACCGTAATCATGCCTCAGCCACAGTATTCACCAGATTTGGCCTCCTGAGACTTTTTCCTCTTCCCAAAACTGAAGACACCGATGAAAGGAAATCGTTTTGCTACGATTGAGGAGATAAAAGAAAAATCGAAACAGGAGCTGTTGGCGATACCAAAAAGTGCGTTTCAGAAGTGTTTCGAGGATTGGAATACTTTGAAGGGGACAAGAAAATTTAAAATAACGGTTATTTTTTGATCATACCTTGTATATAATATATAAAAAAATTACAAAATAAGACCTCAAGCTTAATAAAATAGCCATTTTAATTTTATAAAATTTACTTACCGATAACTTCCCTGTCATTTCTTTTTAAAATTATTTATTTTTTTAATACAGAAAATATAAATTTTTCTCACTTTTGAGTTGATATTTAAGGGCACAACAAAGAGTTGCATTTTAATCTTGACTTTATCTACGTGCAATCAATTTTTAATTACGCAATAATTTAATGGAAATTTGTATTGTAAATTTATTTCAAGAAGGGCGATAATACCGCAACATGCCTAATTACTCAATAAACATGTATGTCTGCACATGGTATAAGAATACCCCCTGCTTAAGCACGCCTTATTTTCGTAACTTAGTTATTTTCAAATAAGTTATATTTACTATTCGTGTAACGTAGCTTAACACTACCTACATCCTACATCCAGTAATCTACTCAATGTGAAAATATTTTTATTTAAATAATTTTACAATAAAATAAGAGTCAACTATTTATATTTATTATCATTGCAAAGAGCAATCGACAGCAACAGCAATAAACTAATATTAGAAAAAAATTCAATACAAGAGCAACAGATGTGAGAAAACAAAGATTGTTGATTTCTATTGAACATGTTTGCAACAAAGTAAAAAAAAAATAACTGAAAAAATTCTTTAAATACTTTGTTTGTAATTAAAGCGAATTATTATTTATAATTTTTATGTTTTTTTTTTTTATATTACATACTAAAGCTGTTGCTCTAAATAAGCGAATAAGACAGACATCAAACATCAATATTAAAACAAGTTATTTTACTTAAATATTTATTTTTTAACACCTTCTTAAAAATCAATTACAATTAATACTAAAATTCATGCAGGCATATTGTTTCTGAGAATTTATAAGAATTTATGCAGATCAATTAGAAGCAAACAACTAAATAAAATGAGTTTGTTTTGGAGTGTGTATGTGTATGTTAGCATTATCTAATTTTTATGCAAATAATTGAAAACAAACTGGCTGGCTAGTTGACAATTTGATTGCATGTTTGACTTGAAACGCTGCCAAGTTGTTTAATTCAGATTAAAAATAGAAACAAATTTTTTATTCCAAATGTCAAACAACTACACACATTTGGATATAATTATTATATTTGTAGCTTATTAAATTATTTTTTATATTTAATGCTTAATTACTTAACAATTAAAGAAATTCAATTAAATTTTAAGACTAAATATTTTTGTCTGCTTATATTTTTGTTTCTTTTGTTAAAGCATTTGTAACACATTTTTCTTTTGTAACAAATTTAGTCAATTTTACTGAATGTCGTTTAAACAGGAAGTTAACGTAACATGTTATGTTTTCTTTTCTTTTTTTATATTTTTTCCTTCTTTCTTGAAATAACTATTGTTGTTTTGTTATCGTATAAATTACGTTTACAATGATTGGAAAATCAAAACCTACACCTGGCAACACATTTAAAATGCTAAAGAGCTTTTGTCATTATAATGCAAAATAGCTAAACAAAGATTAAGAAATTTCCGGTTAAAGAAACAGTAAGCAATTTAAAAAATTAAACAAATTTTTTAACCTTTAACGACGATAATTTATGCTGGTTATAAGCGAGTATAGAAGCACATTAAATTAAATTATTTTCTCGTGTTTGTTTGTGTGCAAAATGCAGGGGTTTTAAAAATTACCGGACACCGGTACGTAAACATTTTCACTGTATAATTGTCAAACTTTGCGGTTTTTTTTTATTTGGAAAATTAAGTTCTTTTTTAAAACAACTATTTCAAATCAAAATTTTTGTGAATACCAGAACCAAAGTCTTCAACTTTTTGGACCAGACCAAATGAAAACTGTTTCAAAGTGTTTTTGATCGCTGATTTAAAATTGGCACTTCGGTTTTTCAAATTGGCATCTTTTGTCTGAAACTTATGAGGCTATATGCTTGTCTCTTTTCATTTTTTGAAAATTAAATAAAAATCGTTTTTCCCTTTGAAAGTAAATTTTTAAACGGAATTTAAAATGTTCCTTTTAATTAAAAAGAGAGAACCGTTTTGAAATTTCTAGGTATGTATGTCGTATCACGTTACTAATTAAAGGGTGAGAATGATATGCCTCTTAAACCAGAGCCAATTTTCAAAATAGAAATACAGATTTGAAAACAGCACCCAAAAATACTTCGAAAACAGTTTTTAGTTCTTTGGTCCAAAGCCGTATATATTTAAATTTGTTAAATAGCGCCTTAGTCCCATTCCCATGATAAATCTTTTAATGAAAGACACTCTAGTATGAAAATTTATCATTTTCTTTGATATACAAAAAAGTCACTCTCCGACAATGGTTTGGTGGAGCGTTACCGGCATAACTTAATTTAATTTTTTTGTTTTATTTATTGGTTTTCAGCTACTGCTATAAATTCTCAACGTTACAAACGTCAAGCCACCACAGAAGAGCCTAAGAAAGAAGAATCCTTCGAAAAGGAATTGTGTAAAGATAAAGATGCAGGAGAATGGTTCCGTTTGGTAGCTGGAGAAGGTGATAATTGTCGTGACGTAATTCAATGTACATCATCGGTAAGTTCAAAATTGTTCACGAATAATAAAATTACAAAAATCGGTTACACAAGCAGATTTTGGAGAACTGATTAAATTTGACTCTAATTTTCGAGATCAGCGTTCCTAGGAGCTAGAAAAAAATAAGCTATTATATATTTCCCTTAAAAAAAAAACTGGTAGAAAAGGCAAAAAAAAAAGATAGAAAAAAGTTAAAAAGCTACACCTTAAAATTCAAAATTAAGAATCTTAATTATAATTTTTATAAAAAAAAAAACGCTAAAAGAAACATTTCATATCAAAAACTCAAGAAAATAATATCGTTTTCTTTATCGCTTTAAATACTTGTAACCGAATTCAATGTTAAAAAATTATATTTAAAATTCCTTTAAGTAAATAATTTATTTTTTAATGCGATTTCTATTCTGTTATTTCGCTTGCTTTATCGTACTCAAAAGTGAGCCACCTCAGCATTACTAAACGGTAGTACTAGATAACGAAATACTAAATGGAATAATTAATTAATCAATTAGGAATAAAGTGCATTTTTGTTTTACAAGTTAGAAGCCAAATACTTTTCTTTACTTATGAATTACCTTCGTTCAATTTACATATCAAAGTTTTATCGTAAATATTACTTTAGCTAATTTGGTTTTAGTCTCAGTTTGTTTATGTATGATTTGTTTTCATTTTTCCAAAAAAAACCCTATTTTGAAAAACAAAAAAGACTGGAAAAAAACTAGAGACTAAATCATAAATTTTGAGGCTAAATACCAGAAAAAGAGGCTAAATCTAGCCTTAAAAAGGCTAAAATGGCAGCGCTGTTCAAGATATACAGTAAGATTTACTTAAAAATGTACGATTATAAAGAATAAAAATTTGATGTTTGTGTTTTTGCTTTCATTGGATGAACTCTTAAACTACCCAACAGGTTTTAAAAATTCTTTCACTAATAAAAAGCTACAGTATCAACGAGTAGCATAAGCCAAATAATATAAATCTAATTAAAGTTCTATTGTTCTTAAATGTGGTACATGAAACCACTATATTCCAAGAATGGAATATACTTTTAGATCGAACTCGTCCACTTTTACGAGGGTCATTTTGAAGATTGCCAATTTTTTTGGCCACGTGAGACCGTGAAGCAGCTAGTTAAAAACATATTTTCTGAATTTTTATATACACGATTTCCTAAGTCTAAGAATTCCCACTCATAGATAAAAGAACCGGGTGGAACCGAGTAAAACCAGCTAGTTTAAAACAAAATAAGATAAGAACAGGCCGTTTTTTCAGTTCTTTCACAGAAAACGGGACATAAGTTATTAAATTCGATGCACAACGTTTAAATTTATTTCCAATTAAGTGATTCTAAATAGTGATTTTTTTGCTATTATCTTTTTGGCAACTTTAGTTTTGACAGCTCACGCACGTTTTGTATCTTGTGTCACTGTCAAACATCTTCAGTTTGGTCTATAATTTAATCATGAATCGTCTTACAAACGAACAACGCTTGCAAATTATTGAATTTTATTACCAAAATGCGTGCTCTGTTAAGAAAGTTCATCGCGCGCTTCTTCCATTTTATGGTCAGTTTAATCGACCTACTGAGGCTTCTATTCGGGCTATTGTAACAAAATTTCGCGCCAAATTTACATTGTTGGACATTAAACCACCAACACGCTTACGTAGAGTGCGAACTGAAGAAAATATCGCAGCCGTATCGGCCAGTGTTGGTGATGACCGTGAATTATCGATTCGGCGCCGTTCGCAGCAATTGGGCCTCTGTTACTCCACTACGTGGAAAATTTTGCGGAAGGATTTGGGTGTGAAGCTTTATAAGATACAACTGGTGCAAGAATTGAAGCCAAACGACCTACCACAATGCCAAATTTTTGGTGAATGGGCTCTTGAAAAGTTAGATGAAGATCCACTTTTTTATCGAAGAATTGTGTTCAGCGACGAGGCTCATTTCTGGTTGAATGGATACGTGAACAAGCAAAACTGCCGTATTTGGAGTGAAGAGCAGCCAGAAGCATTGCAAGAGCTACCAATTCATCCACAAAAAACAACCGTTTGGTGCGGATTATGGGCTGGCGGCATCATTGGGCCGTATTTCTTCAAAGATGATGCGAATCACAACGTTACTGTGAATGGTGAGCGCTACCGTGCGATGATAACAAACTTTTTTTTGCCCAAAATGGAAGAGCTTGACTTGCATGACATGTGGTTTCAACAAGACGGTGCCACATGCCACACAGCACGCGAAACAATGGACCAATTGAGAGGCGAGTTCGGTGAACAGTTTATTTCACGCTTGGGACCAGTCAATTGGCCGCCCAGATCGTGCGATTTAACGCCTCTAGACTATTTTTTGTGGGGCTATGTTAAGGCTAATGTCTATAGGGACAAGCCCGCTTCGATTGACGCACTGGAAGCCAACATTGCCAACATTATTCGTGAGATACCGGCCGAAATGTTGGAAAGAGTATGCCAAAATTGGACTAAGCGGATGGACCATTTGAGGCGCAGCCGCGGCCAACATTTGCATGAAATAATCTTCAAACATTAAATTATATCGACCCAACTATCGATCCAAATAAATATTTCATGCATTTTTCTGAATTTTATGTGTTTTTTTTTTTAAATTTCCGATAGTTCTTATAAAATCACCTTTTACATCAAGCAGTATCACATTTGCAGTCAAACACTGCGAACCCATATCCAACCCTTGTTTCTAACAAAATTATGTATTTTATTGAGTGATAGATTGACTTAATTTTGATTAAAATTCAAATTTGTGCATCGATTAATAAAATATGGCTCGTTTTGTTTCAAACTCATGAGTCTAGGTATATGCTTGTATAAAAAGGGGTAGATTTTTGTCTCCTTGTATTTGAAATGATTTGAAAACAATGTAGGTACGACTTAAAGGAAATTTTGTTAATCATGCGTGCGAGTCATCTTCTTCATTTAGAAGAAAATTATATGTCTCAGATAGCAAAATAAATTAAAAAAAAAAGAAATACAGAATTAAAATCATTGCTTGACAATGCTTTGGAAACAGTTTTTTATTGCTCTGATGCAAGAAGTGACTTGAATTCGTATATGTTATTAATGTGAAAAAAAATTTTTTTACGAAAACTTTATTCTGAATATTATATTTAGATTAAATCGAAAATTAAAAGTAAAAAATTGATTTGTTTTTAATTTAGGGTCTACAAGCCATCCGTTGCCCAGCTGGCTTATATTTCGATATTGAGAAGCAAACTTGTGATTGGAAAGAGGCTGTTAAGAATTGTAAATACAAGAACAAGGAACGTCGTGTTAAGCCTTTGCTGCACACCGATGAGCCATTATGTCAGGATGGGTTCTTAGCCTGTGGTGATGGCAACTGTATTGAACGTGGACTTTTCTGTAATGGTGAAAAGGATTGTTCAGACGGTTCTGATGAAAACACTTGTGGTAAGTTAATACATCAAAAAGAATTTTTTAATTAAAGAAACAAAAACAAAAAACTAATCAAAAAGGTAGACTTTTCTTGTTAAATTTAAACGTTGTAAGTTTTTGTTTTTATTATAAAAATATATACGTAAAGAGAATAAATTTATAAACATACTCATATACAAAAAAAAATTTTTAACTACTCGTAGCAAAACTCAGAACTGGTTTCAGTAACAAATGTAGACTATTGCTACTTTGTACTGAATATGTAATATAAATAAAATTTCCTTTACAAATCTCTTTTTCTTTTATAGGCTTAAATTTAGATTAATTTATTTAATGTTGTAGGCACTTGACCTCTGAAAGCCCTTATGACACGTCAGAAGATGTTTTATTTTTGTGTATTAATTAATATTAAATTAAAAACTGCGATATATATGGCTGTAGAATCTGCCATATCTAAATATTTACTCGTATAATTGAAAATATGCTTAAAGTTCATGTTAAAAGTTATGGTCAACACAAATGTATCTGTACTTTTTGGTTAAAGTCTGTTTGTAATAACCAAAAGCCATTTATGTATTCGATAACATCCTACTTTTAGTTATTTCTTAGTAGTAATAATGGTCCTAAGTAGTGTATCATGTTCTTTTTTTTAACATTTAAGCTAGAATTAACCGTACGCAATGAAAGTGCTTATCGAAAACAAATGTCACATTGACGGTACGTCAAGATTTGTATAAAATAGAAATAAGCAACGTTTTTACGGGACGTTTATGACCAGCTGAGACAGAATAGTTTTTTATTGAAAAAAAAAATAATTAATAATAATAAAAAGTGGAGCACGTATAAACGAAAGTTTAAATAATTAAAGTGCTTAAAACTTTTCTAAATATAACAAAAACCAACTAAAAACAACAATATTTAATAATTAAACGCTACAACAAAAATTGCGATACATATGTTTGTAAAAAAATATACGAGTATGTATGATTTTATTTGTTTTCTTATTTCAAAAGCATATGACACGTTTTTAAATGTACTATAACTACAGCAATGTTTTAACGGCAACGGGCGTCGCCCGCCTTTACAGTCTACAAGCGGGTTTTCTTCGAAACTAGCGATTAATTTATGAGCTATTATTGTGACAACAGCTGAGAAGGCTTGCGTTAAAAAACGTAAAGCGAAGTGAACCACAAGTCAGAAAGAGTAACGCTTTTTCAGTAGAAAATGAATGCCTGGTTTTCTTTCGCTTTCGTTTTGCATCGAAATAGGGAGCCTGGCAGTGAAACAAAATTCAGCTTCTGTCATATGTAGATGATTTAACATAGTCGGCGTTTGTCCTTATGAATGGTCAAAAATAACTTCAGAGCTTATAGCTCAGCCATGTATGGTCCGATGCAAGCACACATGTACACATTAATTCACACATATTGTATTTTGTATGTACTCGTATGTTGTATTTTTTTTTTTTTCAAGAAAGAACAAGCCTTGTTTTTAATTTTATTAAATTTAAGGTTTAAGGCAGACAACCAAGCTATAAACTAAATTCACAGTAAAATCTAAAACAAGTTTTAAATCAATTTAATGTGCTTATGTATGTCAGCTTGAAGCTCGGTTTTAAATATTATAATAAGAAATCTGAGTAGCAACAACTGCAATAATAAAATCGTCAACACTTGAAACAAACCAAAGAAATAAAAAAATTACAGAGGAGTGCTTAAAAAATTGCTTGACACGCGTTAAGAAAAAAGTTTTTTGTTCAAAACGTTAATCAGTTCAGCATTCTGGGTTTTGCCTTGTTTTTTTTTTCTTGTGAAAAAGTTATGTATTCATTGATGTTCATGTGTAGAGTAAATTTATATTTCATTGCACGCTTGTGCAGAAGCTATTATGTCATCACACGGTACTGCTTAAATTACCACATGAATTTAAAAAAAAATACATAAAAAAAAATAATTGCTGAAGTCACAAATGTTAACGCAATTTAATATTGTAAAAAAATTTAAGAGGATTAGAAATACTGGGCCATAATGATAGTCATAAAAAGTATGCTTTTATTAAGAGCTTACTTTTGTTCACAAGAATTTGTCCATTTAAAAATATAACGACTATGGTGCACATGCGAATAGGTAAAATCAACATCCTATAAATATATACAAAAAAAATGCTTTTCACTGTCTTTATGTTACACGATATTGTATTTTTGGCCCTTAAGACAGGTTGTGTTTTTAATATCTACACGATTATCTGTACTTGACATTTGTGTTCTGAATATGACATAAATTACTTAGGTTGTTGTGACCGCTTATTGGGTCGTGGCATGTAGCTTATTCCCACCAAATTTATTTTTAACCTTGTGTCAGTGGCAAAAAAATTCTACTTAAATACATCATTGGCAGATACCCATTTTTAGGTTAAAAATTAAGCAGTTTTGTCCTCTAGATATTGTATAATAGTTGTCAACTGTCCACAGTTGTGGACCACTACGGAGTACTGACAAGCTTTCCACCATGTTTGTAGTACGTCGATATTAAATTTTTGTTCAAAACAATAGCAAAACCTATAAAGTTTACCTACTGAGTATAGGATGATGTTGGGGAATAAATCGCTTTATACATTTCTACAACGAAAACGCACGATAGCAACGTAAAAAATTGATAAAACTAAAGCAAAAACGGCTATTTTTTTTAAGCTATACATAAATTTTCAATAGAAATATCCATAGATGACAATGGTCAAAAGTCACTGTTGATGAAAAATTGTATCCTTTCTGCGGTGGCCCTTTGAATGTAGTATATGTTACGGGTGAAGACGTGAAACACTTTGAGGATACTGCCTGAATAAATATAATTGCTATTTATGTATTTACAAAACGTCGACCAACAAGGAAGTATTGCGCATTATGCTAAAGACTGATGTCTGAAGGACATTCTATAGATTTGCCGCCTGGTAATAAATGTACGCATTTACTTTTAGCTTATTGCATAATAGTAACTTTTCGTATCATATATTTTTTGTTTTATTATTATTATTGTTTTAGAATGTGTAAAACTGGGAGAAAAAATTATGTTTTGGATTCTTTATATCAATGTATTTGAGTTCGTTTAGCTTTATATACCCGGGTATGTCTGCTACTGACATTAGGGGCAGAAATTGAAAAGTGGCCACATATCTGTCCTTAGTTCTCTGACCAAAATAATTTTAACAAATGACGTAAAACACTTTTGTTAAGGATATCATAAAATTTAGAATCAGTTAGATTTATAGTTTTTAAAATATAGCGATTTTAAACCCCGGGTATACTGCCACTGACGCAAAGTTTAAAAATAGATTTACATTTTGCTACAAAGGACACGGATACCCTATTCATAGACCCAGAGTCCTTCTGTGGATTGCACAAATTCATTCGCTCCCCACTAAGTGAAGGGAACAAACGAAATCCATAAGATTGCTTAAGAGCCGAAGCAGTCTGGAAAAGTTATTAAGCCTGACGTGTTAGGGGAGAAGTTGCTCTTAACCTCAGCAGAAATGACAATATGCTCTACCCTGAGTTACTGAAAATAATAAACTATTTAAAATAGATTCATATAACACATAAATAAAATAGGTGGAGTCGTTTCTGTCAAGGTAGAAGGAAGACGTTAAGACACATTCTCTACGTTTGTGCAGCGGTCTGATACTGCCCTAACAAAAAAATTTGTAAAGTAAAACGAAATTCGTGGGGAGCATATCACGCCGACTTTCTGTTGCTATGCAACAGCACATCGGGGCAACATGATACACGTTCCCGCGTACCTTCAGGTAGTAACCACTGCAATCATGTATACCCCCGAAGCGGCCCTCAGAGGACATACATTCTGCTTCCAACTCCAAACAACAAGCTAAGGTTGTGGTCCTTAGAACATCATTCAATCCCGTAGGGTTGGAATGAAGTTCGGTCCACAGGCTCCGAGCATTCATTGTTCAATCCAATGAAACCTTGCCCGTAGGGCTACATATAAATTTGGTACCAGTGTAGAGAACCTTTGGTCGGGCTCTGAAGGGTATCAAGCCCATAGAGTTCAGGGTGCTAACGCACGCTTTTAAACCACGTATAGTGATACATCACTATTCGTGGTAATTGCACAAGACGATACACACCGGGGGTTATCCCCCCCCCCCCCCACCCATATATATTTATTTTGTAATTCCGTTTGTATGAAGTATATCCTTATAAATAGGGCAGTTGATAGAACGATGTCCGTTTGTCTGTCTATGTAGTCGTTGAAATCAACTTTCTGAAGCCCTTAGGTAACGTACAGCAAAATTTAGTTTTCTTCAAGTTGCTTTTAAAATTCAGCCCGATTGGTCCATAAATAGAGGAGCGATTACCTCTGTTTTTTTTTTTTTCATTTATCTGAGTGAATTTTTTGTATATTTTGTCTAAAATAAAAAACGGACAAAAGTACGTAGTGTTATCAGAAATGTGTAAAAAATCCACACAACCGGTATTCAAATGCCCGAGAAGAATAAAAATACTACCGACATTTATTTTTTCATTAATTTTTAAACTCGTTATTTCAGAATGTATGTTTGCAAACATTTTTAATTAAGTTCAATGTATTTTGCATTCTCTATTTTAAAATTGGGTTTTGTGAGGTCGAAGTATGAGTACTTTTACAAATAAGAATGCCAAAAGGGATTTTTTCGTGAATGCCGTTAATTTGAGTTACTTTAACTGAAATTAAATACGGATTAACAAAAAAACAAATATTCTAGAAAATTATTTTAATTAATATTTCTTTGAAAAAAATCTGTTTATATTTTTTTTGTCGAATATTTAATAAGAAGAACAATGAAAGGTATATTTTCAATATATTTTTGTAACGGTACACCAGTGTTTTCAATTACAGATGTAATTGAAGGGAGCAGCTCATACTAGGAATTCAATTCAACGCATATTCCCGTAAAAGAACAGAAAAAATATTGTAAAAAAATTATGCGTAAAGTAATTCAATATTATTAGTATTTAAAGAGTCCAAGGACCGCAGTTATGTCAGATATTAATCTCAATTAAAATCAAAATTATAATTTCTCCAAAACCGCCAGTAATTATAATTAAAATTTATAAAATAATAGTTTAGTTAATTCAAAATTTAAATATCTTTGATTTAATAAATCTTTCTGTCCGATTTTTTTTTTGTCACTGTGGGATATTAGAACTGAAATGAACAAATAAATTTACAACAATCGTTGCTTTTTATACGGTGTACTAATCACATTAACAAACGATATTACATTACACTACAATATACGTATTATGTAGGTAGTGCTGTTGAAATTAATGCAAAATTTCCAATCACGCAAATGCAAAAATAAAATTTTACAATTGTTTGTAAATTACAGTTCCCAGACAAACGAAAAAAAGAAACTTGAACTTTCTCAAAAATTTGAACCTAAAACCAGTTTCACATGCAACAGAGCCGTGCGATGTTTGCAAAAACAACAGCGCTGATACACCCACTCCACATAAATTACATGAATTTGAAGTAAAATTTGAATACATTATTGCATATTTGACAGTCTAACATAAAAAGGGGTACAAACACTTGAAAACCGTTATCAACACATTGAATCAAGCGTTGAATTTACCTTTAAATTCAAATAACTATTAACAACAAAAAAATTTTTAATGAAAAAAGACGTGACAAAACGTTGATATGAAAAGTAACGTTTATATTTGCACACACACACACATGCACATACATATTATTGTATACATACGGGTGACGTCATCATTAATTGTTGTTTGTTAAAACATTTTACAATTCGAGTGTAACCATTCATTAGCATTCATTAGGTGGCATTTGTGATTTTCTGTTTTTTTATGTATGTCGAATGTATACTCTCTGTCTGTCTGTGTGTGTGACTTTTTTTTACAAATTATTTTCCTTCTTTCTTTATTAAATTTTCTCCCGTTTATTGGGTTTTTGGCTTATTGCACGTTTAAATAAGAAAGAAAGAAAAACTTTGTTTTAAGCCAACAATCAGTAAAAAAATACATTAAAGTTCAATGACATTTACATTGGCCTCTTGTTTAAAACAAAAAAAAAAGTTTTTATTAACACTTTACTGTTATTTTTTGAATTGTTTTATGTAACTGTTCATTCAAATGGCGTAAAAAGTTATTTTTAAAATTTTTTGTTTTTTTATTTTCAACAAAAGCGTTAAAATGCACTTAAGAGTTCAGCAAACTGCTGGTTGGTTAGCCAAGAAATAAATACAATAAAAACATTTTAAGTATGAATCTTTATAAGTTTTTCTTTCTTTTAAATAGTAAAAAGCTCAGTTGCTCCATTATTGTTAAAATATTAGAAAATCATTGCGTTTTATTTTGTGATTGTATTGTAGATATTGACAACGATCCAAATCGTGCTCCTCCCTGTGACCCTGCCGTTTGTGTATTACCCGATTGCTTCTGTTCTGAAGATGGTACTGCCATCCCTGGTGATTTACCAGCTAAGGATGTGCCCATGATGATCACCATTACTTTTGACGATGCTATTAACAATAATAACATTGAATTGTACAAAGAAATTTTCAAGGGCCGTAAGAATCCTAATGGGTGCGACATTAAGGCCACTTACTTCATATCTCATAAGTACACCAACTACTCAGCTGTGCAAGAAACCCATCGCAAAGGACATGAAGTTGCTGTTCACTCAATCACGTAAGTTAGAAACAAAAGACGAAAATTAAATATAAATAATTTATATCTACGGAACGCATAAACGATAAAAAAAAATTAATTAGAAAAACGATAGAATTAAAAAATATCATAAAAAAATATTATATCTAAACTGGTTTCTTAATACGTTTTATAATTTTTCTGGCCTTCTTTCATATTCATTTATAGACACAATGACGAAGAACGTTTTTGGTCTAATGCAACAGTTGATGATTGGGCTAAAGAAATGGCGGGCATGCGTATTATTATGGAAAAGTTCTCCAACATTACCGATAACTCTGTTGTAGGTGTCCGTGCTCCTTACTTGCGTGTAGGTGGTAACAACCAATTTACAATGATGGAAGAGCAAGCATTCTTATACGATTCTACTATTACCGCCCCTTTGTCTAATCCACCGCTATGGCCTTACACTATGTACTTCCGTATGCCTCATCGTTGCCACGGTAATTTGCAAAGCTGTCCTACTCGTTCTCATGCCGTTTGGGAAATGGTCATGAATGAATTAGATCGTCGTGAAGATCCAGCCAATGATGAGTACTTGCCTGGTTGTGCAATGGTTGATTCTTGCTCCAACATTTTGACTGGTGATCAGTTCTACAACTTCTTGAATCACAACTTTGATCGTCATTACGATCAAAATCGTGCTCCTCTTGGTTTGTACTTCCATGCTGCCTGGTTGAAGAATAATCCCGAATTTTTGGATGCCTTCTTGTACTGGATTGATGAAATTTTAGCCAACCACAATGATGTCTACTTTGTTACAATGACTCAAGTTATTCAATGGATGCAAAATCCACGCACCATTAGCGAAGTAAAGAATTTTGAACCCTGGAGGGAGAAGTGTACTGTTGAAGGTAAGCCCTCTTGTTGGGTGCCCAATGCCTGCAAGCTCACTTCAAAGGAAATTCCCGGAGAAACCGTTAATCTACAGACATGCGTAAGATGTCCCAATAATTATCCATGGGTTAATGATCCTACCGGTGATGGTTTCTTCTAAGTCATACAAACAAAAAAGCCTTAAAATTTAAACTTTAAGCTCAAAAATTTCGTTTATTTAAAAACTACTTCTTTTTCCATCCTTTCAAGTTCCAAAACCTTGTGTCTTACCGCTTAAATTCAATTTCAGAATGTAGCACTTTAACTGTTTTCTCTCTCTTTTTTTTTTTTTTTTTTGAAAATAGCACTTGTAAATACGTTTTTTTATTGAATATTTTAAAATTAATTGTCACATTTTTAATTGCTTTTTATTGTTACCAAGTAAAAGTTTTTAGTTGAGTCTTTTAAACTTTTATTTTTAAAAAAGTTTGGAAGTCATTGCTGTGTTAATTATACATAATTAAAAAACAAACAAGCTAAAAGAAAAAACAAAAAATATTAAAAAATTTTATTAAGCAAAACAAACAAACGAGCACATGTTTTTTTTTTCTTTTGTAATTTGTAGAATATTATGTTATTTGTAACGAACTATATTTAAATATATATAGAGACACACATACACATGCATATTATACATACGAGTACATATACATGCATATATTGTCCAATTTATATGTG
Source organism: Thelaira solivaga (assembly GCA_947397855.1). NCBI lineage: Eukaryota > Metazoa > Arthropoda > Insecta > Diptera > Tachinidae > Thelaira > Thelaira solivaga. The sequence continues at coordinate 28,241,334 of OX377613.1, forward strand.
TAAATTAAGAAAAAATAAAAACCCAATATAAATTGTAACTTTACAACTTATTAAACAAACACAAATAAAAAATTTAATAAAAAATAGAAAAACAGAAAAAAAAACAGCAAAAACTTGTTTTATTTCAAGGAAATTTTACAGCCCAGTTTTGTAAAGTGAATTCAAAAAAATTCTCCATTTTAAATCAAACTCACATAATTTCATTACTTTTAAAACTTGCGTAGAGCACTTCTCACATTCTATGAGTAGGTTTTCACTTCAGACTTTATTGCTAGAATTTTCGGAAACGACATTATATTTTTTCCAAAACTACACGCAAAGAAAAAATATGGTTAAGGCAACCATATTCTGGTGGAAACATAGTATGGTTAGGTTTATGATTGCATCCAACCATATATATTTTTAAATCCAAGATATTAAAAATAGCTTTCAAATGCAGATGTTGCGGTTCAACCCCCGGTCAAAGCAAGAATTTTTTTTTTTTATTTTTTTTAATACATACATATTATTAATTTTAATTTAAAAAAAAAATTCTAATTTAAATTTTTTGTAAAAATAAAGTTTTTTTCATTCCATTGATTTTTCTTTTCTACCAATTTGTATTTATTTATTACATGATACATCGGGTTTAATTTTATTTTTTAAATTTTAGTTGACTCTACCAGGGCTCGAACTTGCGAACAACTTAGTTAAGAAGCATTAACTCGCCATTCAACCACTTCAGCCACAAAGCTCAGTTGAGTTTGAACGATTAAGTTTTTGTTTTATACTCACTTTATTTATATGGTTGCGGAAGAGACAAAATAGAAAGCAATTTACATTCAATCATATTTTCTCATTATTATGTTTGCTATGAGACATATTTATGATTTCAAGTAAAATTTTATTAAACATAATATGATAATTATATGGTTGATTTAAGACACTAAACATAATATCGTTAAAAATAACTAGAAACATGTTTATCGTGATCAGAATAATGTTTAGATGCTTCAAATTAATAATAATATTTATGTGAAGAACACACAATGTTTGCGGTGACCATATTCAACCATCTTTTTTCTTTGCGTGTAAGTATTTATACTTTAGCAGATTGTGATGAAAGAAACTTTATAAGAGAATCTCTTACAACAGCGCATTTGTTCCTGATGAACCAACGAAATTCAGTTCAATTAATAAATAATACGTGTTCAGACACACACGGAAGCAATAAATATTAAATTTAAAACTGCATTGTTCTTGTGATATAATTTTGTTCATTTGAAAATATTCGTTATTAAAAATTATCGTCGTCTTATGTTTGCAGTATTGCCATTTTTAGCTTTTTATACCCTTCACTGTAAGTAAGAAAGGTATATATTTATAACTTTGTGATTCCGTTTGTAATTTCTACACCCTACATGGGACACCCTATAAAGTATATATATTCTGGAACCTTATAAGTAGCGGAATCGATTTAGCGATGTCTGTCTGTCTGTCCGTGTAGGCGTTGAAATTAACTTTCAGAAGAATCTAGACAACATACAGAAAAGTATAGCATACCAAACGGTCAGTTGTTGCTGTAAAACTATTGCTATGGAAATTCAGCCAGGTCGGTCTATAAATAACGGAGCTATGAGTCGAAAACCAAAACTTCCTCTATTTTTGACCATTTTTTGAGTGAGTTTTTTGCTTATTTTGTCTAAACGAAGACACGGACAAAAAAAACGTGGTATGCAGTTTTGTTTGAAGTATAAGTCGTAATACCTGCACTAAAAATTAAAGCAATCGGTTCACAAATGGCCGAGGAATATCAAAAATGCAACCTAAAATAAATTATGGCTTTGTTTTTATGCGATTTTTATCTAAACTGAAAAAAAGTAGTACGCAGTTTTTTTAAACATCACATTCATAGTATCCTAAACAAAACTCAGCTGTATGGGTCCATTAATGGCGGAGCTATGAGTCAAAAATTGCAATTACCTCTATTTTTGAATATTTTTGGTGCGTTTTTTGCGTAATTTGTCTAAACTATAAGACGGACAAACAAACTTGGTACAAAGTTTTATTACAAATAATAATTGTAAAAAACCAGAAAAATCGGTTAACAAATGAACCAGAAAAATCAAAAAATACAGCCGAAATTGTAGATTTTCATTAAATTTTGCTTTATTTTTTGCGTTTTTTATCTAAAGTATAAAAAAATTAGTAAACAGTTTTTTCAGACATCATATTCATAGCATATGGACCAAAATTCAGCTAAATCGGTCCATAAATGGCTGAGCTATGAGTCCAAAATCGCGACTGCCTCTATTTTTTTTACCATTTTTGGTGAGTTTTTTGCGTAATTTGTCTAAACTACAAGACGGACAATAAAACGTGGTACACAGTTTTATAAAAAATAAAAGTCGTAATGTCTGTGCAAAAAATCAGAAAGATCGGTCTTCAAGTGGACTAAAAAAATCAAAAATACAACCGGCATTTCACATTTTCATTAATTTTTGTTTTGTTTTTTTTTTTTTTGTGGAATTTTTTAGCTGTCATGTGCGTAATGCTTTGTATACACAAACACGAAACTTAAAACGTGTATGTATGTGTGGTTTTTATTGCCTTGAGTTAAATAGTATTACGAATGCAGACATCTTTATGAAAGAGAGTGCATTAGATCTTTCTCGATAATTAGTCATTTAATTATAATTAATAATTTAATTAAATATGTTTGGCTTAAAAATTTTTTAAAAAATTTCCAAAATTAAATGAAAATAAATTTTATTGTTTTTCTATTTAATATCTTTCTTAGAATTTCTTTCTTTATTAATTTAAAAATTGAGTGCCTGCAGACATTTTATTGCTTTTAAAAATGAGGTTCTCAGAAAGAATTGTTTCTTAGAACTCGTCAATTTTAGTCGTATTATAAAAATTTATTTTTTTTTATAGATATTTCGCTCCAATAATAAATAAATAAATTTTTATATTTAATACGACCTGAAGCTGAACAAAGTATGCATTTCAGTTACATAATTTTTTGAAATGTGTGAAGATAAATATGGTTAGTTAAATATGTTTTCACGTAATTCCTTATGTTTTTTAGTATTTGATTTCTCTAATAGATTGCAAACGAACCATAGAATATTACGGGTTGGTTCACATATCATTTGAAACAAGAGGTCATCACCAAATTTGTAATCACCCAAGTACTCAGAAAAATTTTTGCATTATTTTTAAAAAATTTATGAAATTCCCTCATACCCCAGTACTCTTCTTCTGAGGGATTTTTGGGCAGGAAAATTATTAAAATTAAAAAGGAATTAAATCTGTTGGCTCTAAACTTTCTGGACGTGTTTTAACATTTTCTGAAAAATTCGTAGTTTTTAATTTTATGATGCAAAACGGAAACTGCCAAAATCCTTGAGTTCAACAGTACTGGGGTATATGGAAATTTCAAAAAAAATTTTAAAAATAGTCCAAAATAACTCTGAGTATTTTGGCGGTAGACTACAAATCTAGACAGTCTCCTCTTTAAAATGATATATGTCTCATATCACAATATTTAATGGTTCGTCGGCAAGTTCCTAAAATCACTTAGAGCAACAGCACTGGGGTATATGGAAATTTAAAAATAATCCAAAATAACTTCCGAACGAGCCATAGAAGATTACGAGATAAGATGTATATCCTTTTAAAAGAGAGGTCGTCTAGATTTGTAACCTATCTTCTAAGTACTCAGAAAAATCTTAACATTATTTTTAAAAATTTTTTAATTTCCCTCCTACCCCAGTACTCATACTCTAAGGAATTTTTATCATTCTTCATTTTGGCAACAGAAACTTACTGAAACCAAACTGAAATGAAATTTGTAAGTTCTACGCTTTCTGGAAGTGTTTTAACATTTACTTGAAATTTCGTAATTTTTTTATTCTATGATGCAAAACGGAAATTGTCTAAACCCTTCAGAGCAACAGCACTGGAGTATATGAAAATTTAAAAGAATGAAAAAAATTTTAAAATATCCAGAGTAATGTATGAATATTTGATTGGTTGGTTACAAATATAGATGATCTCCGCTAAACTATTGCTTAAAACATTTAATATTTAATGACGTAAGACGTATTTGATAAATAAGCCATTAATACTGAAAATATTTACAAATACTAAAAAACTTCGGGTTTTACGTTAAAACATATTTAACGCGGCATGTTTATCTTCACTCATTTAATTTTTTCTATGGTTTTGCTGTTAATAAAGAATGTGGAAAGTGAAAAATATTAATATTTCGCTAACACAGTGAAGGGTATATAAGACTCGGCACTGCCGAATTTAACTTGTTAAAACTTCGAAATTTATGATTAGGCTCTAGTTCTTTTCCTAGCCTTTTCGCTTTCAAAATAGCTTTAAAAGAGATAAAATTATCTATTTATGTGTGTTATTTTTAATGAGAACAAATTATACATAAACTTAGGCTGAAGAAAACTTATCTATGAACACAATTTTTTTAGGTTTCACGTCTCTCTTTTTCTTAGCTCTATAAACTCCAAAGTTGAATTGGAGTAAATTTTTATTTTGTCTGAATAACGTTGAATTGAGTTTGCTACAACTTTTAAATTTTCAGAAAAAATCGCATTGTTTGTAATAGAACAAAGTCTTAAATTTTGCTATGGATGTCAAATTTATTACCAAAATTGGATATGGTCACCGCAAACATAGTTTCCTCTTCACAAAAATATTATTAATTTGAAGCATTTAAACATTATTATGATCACGATAAACATGTTTCTAGTTTAATTTAACCATACTGTGTTTACCGTCATAGATCAACCATATCATTATCATATTATTTTTAATAAAATTTTTTAACTGAAACCATAAATATGTTTATAGTAAACATAATAATGAGAAAATATGGTTGAATGTAAATTGTTTTCTCTTTTGTCTCTTCCGCTACCATACGAGTGTAAATAAAGTGAGTATAAAACAAAAACTTAATCGTTCAAACTCAACTGAGCTTTGAGGTTGAGTGGCGAGTTAATGCTTTTTAACTAAATATTTAAAAGTTCGAATCCTGGTAGTCAAATAAAATTGAAAAAAAAAATTCAAGCCCTCTGTATTATGTAATAAATAAATGTAAATGAATAGAAATGAAAAAGTCAATGCAATAAAAAAAAATTTTATTTATATAAAAAAATGTTTATATTTTTTTTAATTCATATTAAAAATTTGTTTAAAAATATTTATATAAAATATGTATGTATAAAAAATAAAAAAATTAAAAAAAAATTTAGTCCTGAACGTGGGTTGAAACGCAACATCTGCAGTTGAAAGCATTTTTAATATGTTAGATTTAAAAATATATATGGTTTGATGCAATCATAAATCTAACCATATTATATTTATCCCAGAATATAGTTACCTCAACCATATTTTTTCTTTGCGTATAGAGTAATATTTTGGATAAAATTTTGAAATGTAAGTTCGTCAGAGGAAAGTTAATTTCAGGAATGAAAAAAGTATTCGGCTGCTCCTTATAAAATAAATGTGCTTTATTTTCAGCCTGTACTTCATATCGTAGTTTTAGTTTCCAAGTACAGAAAATTCTCATTAAAAAAATCTCTTGCAACAAAAGTTTTGTTCTAAAGAATTCCGTATAAATAAAAAACAGACTTTCATGGATTTGATGAATTTAGTATTAAGTTTTCTGGTATCGTTTAATAATCTGCTGTTCTGCGATTTTTATTACCAATTACTAGGTTCTTTGCTATGTACTAGCTACTCTTGTAAAGTTTAGGGAAATGATGCTATTTAGAGCCATGTCCAAATATATTTTTTTTTTATTATTGAATCTTTCTATAAGAAAATTACAATAAGTATCCAAATCTTAACTGTAAAAAAATATAAAAAAACTTAAATAATTATTACCAATGTAATAACTAGTTACTTGTACTCAAATCTTAAAATAAAAGGAATGTTCTACATTTAAATAAAAAAGTTATATCCCTCTTCTCACTAGGCGCAAACTATCACTTCTCTTAAGCCTTCTGTGTCACTCGAACTGTAACAGGTCCCTGGCGAGGGCGTTGGGATGTGTCGCCAGTTTGTGAACGTACTTAGTACAATATTTTTCAATTTCCTCCCGAACCGTTAGAATTTCTATATCTCTGTGGATATTCTCATTTCTTATATACCAGGGGACGCAGATTATTGTTCGTAAAATACTCGACTGTCTTCTTTGTAACTTTTGGATGTTAGATGCACACGCAGTTCCCCAAAGCTGAATGCCATATGTCCAGATTGGTTTAATAATGGCTTTATATAACAGAACTTTATATTCCAAAGATAGAGATGAAAATGGACCTATCAGCCACATTAGTCGAGCTGTTTTTAGTTTCATAGCTGAGATTTTGGTCTCAATGTGTCGTGACCATGTTAGGCGTCTGTCTAGATGGATTCCTAGATATTTAGTTTGGGTCTCCACCGGAACAATGACGTTATTTATTTTTATTCGCGGACAATTTGCCTTTCTTAGTGTGAAAGTCACATGGGCACATTTTGATGGATTTACTTTGATTTTCCATTTATTTAGCCAACCTTCCAGCTCGTTTATATGAGCTTGTAAATGCTCAGATGCAATTTTAGGATCTTTGTTCACACTTAAAAATGCCGTGTAATCTGCGAACGTTGACGTGATAGTATGTCGATTTGTAGGCATATCGGATGTATAGACGATTCCTTGGGGGACGCCTGCAGAAATCTTCTTAACATTTTTTGACCGTACCTTAAATGTTCTATCAGCCAAGTAACTTTTAATCAGCTTGTGGATGTTTGCAGGAAGAAGTTGTGTTACTTTTGTGAGGAGACCATCATGCTAAACTTTGTCAAATGCTTGGCATTTGATCAATGAACAATGCTGAACAAAACAGCTTTTTATCGAAGGACGACCTGATAGCAGTAACAATTCTGTGAACCTGTTCTGTATTTCCATAGCCAGCCCGGAAGCCGAACTGATGTTCTGGAATAATATTTCGCTCTGCTAGATGGGGCGTTATTTTCTGGAGGAGGACCTTTTCGAACAGCTTTGATAGTATAGATAATAAGCTGATAGGTCTGTATGACGTGATTTGAGTAGCGTCTTTACACGGTTTTTGAATCATGACAATTTCTGAAATTTTCCAAGAGGACGGGAAAACCTTCACTCTTAAGATGGCATTAAAAATGAATAATATAATTCTCACACCACAATCTGGCAAGTTCATCAGCATTGAACTAGTAATTCGATCAGCGCCGAGCGATTTTTTCGCATCAAGGTTTTTGATTGCCATTTTAATTGAGGGCAACCGCATCCTTATGTGGTTTTCAATGGAATCTCTGATGTATGGAGGATTAATATCACTATTTATTTCATGTGGAGTGAAAACGTTTTCCAGATGGCTAGCAAAAGCATTTGCTCGTTCACTAGAATTTTTAGCCCAACTAAGGTCTTCAAGTCTTAGTGGATGTTCGGAGGAAGTAGGATTTCACAGCTTTCCATAGGCTGTGGTCGGTTTTTGTTGTCGGATCCAAGTTACTTAAATAATTTGCAAGCGCTGACTCATGCTGTAAACGCAGCTTTTCTTTAAGTAATTTTTGACACAAATTCAATTGGGTCTTTAAAGTTGGAGAACGATTTCTCTGCCATTCCCTTCTCATTTTCTTTTTTGTCGGATGAGGGCTTCAATATCAGCTGATGACTTGAACGGTTTCCTCCTATATGTTTTTCTCATTGGAGTTGCATTCCTAGCTGCACAAGTAATAACGTCTGTAAGGTGGTTCACAGCACATGTCCCAAAATGACTTTATATTTTTATACCCTTTACAAAAAGGTGAAAAGGGTATATACGTTTGTCATTACTTGTGTAATTTCTACACCGTAAATGGGACACCCTATAAAGTATATATATTCTGGATCCTTATAAGTAGTGGAGTCGATTTACCGATGTCCGTGTGTATGTTGAATCAATTTTCTGTAGTCCCTGGAAGACCTTCAGAAAAGCTTAGCATGTCAATTTGTTGGAAGTTCTTGTTGTCAGTTTGCTATTGAAATTCAGTCTAATCGGGCCATAAATGGCTGAGCTATAAGTTCTGAAGTGCAACTAACTCTATTTTTTACCATTTTTAGAGTGTAATTTGTCTAAAATACAAAACGGACCAAAAAATGTGGTATACAGTTTTAACAAAAACAATAGTAGTAATGTTTGTGCCAAAACTCAGAACGATCGGTACACAAATGGCCGAGAAAAATGGAAAATATAATCGATATTTCAGATTTTCATTAATTTTTGCAAAACGGTCAAAAAAAATAAGTCAACAGTTTTAACATAAATTGCATTTTTGTTTTGCTTTGTTTTTTATGGAAATTTTTAAGGTGTCAATGACGAAACTTAAAAAAATGTATATATGTGTGTGTGTGTGTGTGTGTTTTAATGCTTTTAGTGTAATAGGTGTCCTGCGTAAGTGGGTGACTGCTCCCAGAAAAATAAAAAAAAAAATTTTTTTTTTCGCGTATTTCGCAAGTTACTACCACTCGGAATATTTTTTAATGTTGGTACCCTGCATTGATATACTCGTATCTCTTGCTGTAGCTAAAAATTTTTTACTTTTCAAACATTTTTCCCCCGTTATGTTATTGTAAGCATACCTTCTGCAAACGTCAATAAAAAATTTTACCACAATAAATTAATTTTCAAGGAAAATACCATTTTTTGGCCAACTATGTTTTGAAGGTAATTAGGACACCCAATTTTAAACGACCTTGTTGAAAAAAAAAAACAATTACTAAAAAAATTTGCCAAGTTGCATCAAAAGTTGGCGCATTTACTGCCAATTCCAAAATGGTATAAAAGTTAGTTGATTGGTTTTTGCAATAGTGAAAATAAACTTTTTTAATTTAAACCGGTAGATTTTTCTTAGAACTCGTTAATTTCAGTTTCTTGAATTGAAATTAATTATTTATTAATTGTTAATAAAAAATAGGTATTCAAAGAAAACTATATTTGTCATTTCTTTTTTTTTATAATTTTTTATTGAAAGACTAGTTTATTAAGTTGAGGTCGTATAATAAATAAATTTTTTTTATATTTTATATGACATCAAGCTTAATAAATAAAGTAGGCGTTTCAATTACATAATGATGAGATAAATATGTTTTAACGTAACTCCTTACGTTTTTTAGTATTTCTAAATATTTTTTCAGTATTTTTGGCCTTACGTCATTTTTAAATTTGTTTTTATAAGTGCATATGTATAAATATGCATAAATATTTACATTGATTTTTCTAAGAGACTTTACCTATTTGCAAACGAACCATAAAATATTATATTACATGGGTCACATATCATTTTAAAGGAGAGGTCGTCTAAATTTGGAATCTACTGTTCAAATGCTCAAAAGTACTTTGGATTATTTAAAAAAATGTTTTTAAATTTCCACATACCCTAGTACTCTTGCTGAGAGAGTTTTAGCATTCCCCATTTTGCAGAATGCTAATGTAAATTAATGAAACAAAAAGGAATTTAATTTGAAGGCTTTCGGAAATGTTTTATTTTATGATGTAAAACGGAAATTGCTAAAACGCTTTAAAGCGTTTTTTAAAATAAAAAAAAATTAAATAATCCAAAGTAATTTCTGAATATTTGCGTGGTAGATTACAAAGACAGACGACCTCCTCTTTAAAATGATATGTTTCCCATCCCGAAATATTCCACGGTTCGTCCAAAAATTACTAAAATACATCAGAGCAACAGCACTGCGGTTACAAATGTAGACGATCTCCACTAAACTACTATTTACTAAAACATATATAGAAATACTTTATAACAAAAACCGTATTTGATACTGAAAATATATTTGGAAATATTTACTAAAAAGCGTACCCTTGGTTAAAACATATTTAACGCGGCATATTAATCTTCACTCACTTAAGTTTTTGTATGGTTTTGATGATGTAGAAGACTGTGGAAAGTGAAAAATATGAATATTTCGCTAGCAAAGTGAAGGCCGAATTTAACTTGATATCATTTAAAACTTTAAGTTGATTTCAAAAACTTGATTAACAGGCGGACATCGCTAAATCGACTCCGCTATTCAAAAGGAACCAGAATAGGGTGTAGAAATTACAAACGGAATCTTATTTACAGTGAAGGGTATAAAAATATAAGTATGTTCTTTAAATTTGTATGTATGTTCGATTAGATTTAAAAGCCATATTTCCAACTCTATTCCAGTAGGGGCTAAAAAAGATGTGCATATTTGAATTTGTATTTCAAAATTATTTAATAAATGGAAAAAAAATTCATTAAAAAAGCTAAAAGCTTAAACTGGTACAAATCTAGTCGTATTCATAATTTTTTTTTTCTTTTAAGAAAACAAATTGATGTTGAAACTAAAAGTGATAATAAAATATGAGCAGCAAATTGAAAGCAAAAATCATTTCATTCATTACGGAATACAAATGAATTAAATTAAATCCTCGTAATAAATTTAACTTAATACTCATATAGAATTTTAATATTATAATTTGTCAGTTTGTGTGTGTGTGTGTGTTAGATGGAAAAATAGTTCTTTTACAGGTGTTTATCTAAATTATTAGAAACACTTAAAAAGCTTTGAAACAAGAGACGTTTTGTTATCCAAAACTAAACACATTTTGTTTATTAAATAGAAACTTGATTTGTGTTGTTGTTTTTATTAAAATATAAAGTTAAGAAAGAAAAAAAAACTTAAATAGTATGTAAGTATGTATTGCATACCAACAGGTTATCAGCCAGCAAATGATGGCGACAATAACAAAAACAACGACAAACAAAGCACATAGACACAAATAAAATAAAAATAAAAAAACAACAATAATGCTGTGTTTATGATTTTTGACATTTTGCGTAAGTAAATGTCAAATATTTAGTCAGTTTATGCAAAACAAGATTTTATAACAGTCCCAATTTAAATTTTAAAAGATAAAAGAGAAAAATAACAAATTCGAAGGTATTCTAACACAAAAGCAAACAAGAAGAAATTGTATAATCACAATGTTGAACGCTATCGTTCGGTTAAATTTTAAACCACAAAATATAATCAAAAACATTGGGATATTTCCTTCAGTCGTATACGAGTGAAATCTCGACCGAATGTTTTAGTTTTTCAACAGCTCACTCGCTTTGGAATAAAATGTATAAAAACTTGTAATGACGGTATTCACTAGCGAGTGGAATTTTATTCGGAAGCAAAAAAACTATTCAGGAATATGAGACGTTGAGGTTTTTCTGTGCAAGCAAGTGAGAAAAACGGAATGTAATTAAGAGAGGAAAAAATAAGGTAGCATTTTAAGTCAAAAGTGGTGGAAGGTATTTTTTTTTTTTTTTTTTTTTTGAATGTTGGAAGAGGATAAGAAAAAATACAGAAGCATTCATTTTTATTGTGTACAAATGCTTTTCTTTAAATTTAGATTTTAATCCGCTCAGTTTATTATATGATTTATGTTATATTGTAAATGTAAATTTATCCACATTTGTTGTTAATGTATGTTCTGTGGTTTAAAATTAACGAACGACACCGTTCGATAGTGTTGGTTCGGCACTAAAGGGTGAACTGTCATACTGCGTCAACTTTTTGATATTCATGATCAATATATCTACTTCGGCAAATCATCATAAATAGACCAACCTTTGAAAATTGCTACAAAAAAATTATTATTTTTTATTGTGAAAATCAGTCATCAACAGGGCAAGAAATTTTATACGCCTTATGGAAATTAAAAAAAAACATTCATTATTTTTCTTATATACATTTTTAAGATATATTTATTAACAGGCAAGTTTACAAAAACATTTTTGTTTAATACGCGCTTATTTCCAATAGAAAAACTGATTATTAAGCTTTTAATAAACAAAAATCTTTTTTATGAATTTAGACATAAAAGTTTGGATAATCGGAAAATTACTGTTTAAAAATACTTTTATAAATATCTTTTGGATCAAGTAGAAGATTAAACTCTGACAATTTCATGTCATATATTCATACGCAAACGGTCAAGTCTTCCAGAAAATTTATGTATCTAAGAAAATCAGTTTTTTTTGGAAAGTTTCCTAGATGGCTTGATCGCTTTTAACAATAAAGCAGGCACAAAATTATAAAAAATATCCAAGTAGTGAACTAGAATGACAAAATACATTCATACACACATATATATGTATATATTTATATACTTTTCAAGCACATGCAAAGAAAAGAAGAAGAATATATTAAACTAAAATGCAAACGTGTTATTTTTTTACTTGTGAAGTGGTGAAAACTTTTATGCACAAAAAATATGCATTTATAGCAAAATATGCAATAACAAATTGATGCCATTTTTAAAAAAATTTCTCCAATTCGGAAAAATACTTGATCAGAATCGATTTTAAGTTATTGAGTAAAAACATACACTTACATGAAAATCCTTGCCCTAGTCATCAATTTGTGCAACTTTTTGATTTTCAAAGAGTAATTAATTCTCCATCTTAATATCAATCTCTTGAAGGAATCTGCAAACTTACTGAAAATAATATAACTGTCCACGAGAAAAACAGGCAATCTATCAGTTAATACCTACTATCTGAAGAGAGCATTCTCATGCTTCAGTAATTGTCATAGAATAGCAAATCCAAGACGTACTGGGACTGTTAGTCTTTTAAAATCAAAGGACATATCAGTTGAAATGAAGATTTTTTTTGCTATAAACACATTTTCAACCACTCCTATTTTAATCAGTATAGTTGCTTCTAAAATACTTGATGAGACCTTTTTCTCCAATAGTCTTACACCATTCCAAAGCTTTGGGGAATCAATATTTCAGCTTTTGAAATTAGTCATCTCTGTTGAATTTAAAAATTTTATTGCATAAGCAACAGCTTAATCTGGGTCCATAACCGTATCAATAGATTTAATTTCTTCGAATTATGTTTTGAATTTTAGAATTTTAATCATTAAAAAACCGACTTCATTTGTTATATATTTTGAAAATAGGTGTAAAAGTGGTATGCGCCAAATTTCAGAGAAATCCGTTCTAAAACAAAAATTCGTATAGCCAACAAACAAAAAAAAAACAGAACTTGTAGATGAAAACCCATTTCTATGACGTACGTTTATCCATAAAATGCAGGAACAATATTTACTAGCAAGGTCACCAATTCTCAATTAAAAAATTTTTTATGACAACATACATAAATATTCCGTGTTTCTCAAATGAAATCAATTTGATGTGGTAATTGTTGCAGTATTTCCTGAGAAGTGTACAGTTAAACCAGTTTCAATCATAAAAGAAACTATTTGCACACTTGCAAATATCAATTTTTATTTTTTCTTTCTAATATTCTCAATGTTATGCGGAAAATAAAACGAAAATATGTCATGATAATTTAAAATTTATTTTAAACCACTCCCACCACTGCTGCTACTACCTTTTTGTACAATAATTTTTTGAAAAAACAAAAAACCAGTAAGCAAAGTCTATAAATGCTGCCTGAATAAAAAGTGAAGCTACTAAAATTCCAATTGCCAAAAAAAAAAAACCAACAACAAAACACGAATAAAATGCAAGACGACCAAGAATTTAAATGCCATACATACCTTTTTTTGCTTGCTACGGCTGCAAATTAGTGAAGTTCGCAGTGTATGTACATTAGGGCGGGTCGACTTAAAAATTGCACAAATTACAAGGAAAATCGTACTCTAGAGATCAAAATAAGAAACTTTGCCGAAGGAACCAAACCTCTAAAATGTATTTTGATGTCCCGACTTAGGAAAAATCTCACTTTGACCCATTTAGAGTGCCTCAATCGGGTCAAAATGTATGACCGACTCCTACTAACTTTGGACGGCCGACCCACCTATGCCAGTGGCACACCCCCTGGAACCATCCCTAGGGGTTCCCCATACAAAAAATCACCATTTTTGGCACTTTACAAGAAAAAATCAGGGAAATGGCTGTTTTTTTATTTTTGGAGTTTATTTTTCTCTTTAGAAATTTATTTAGTCAGAATGAAATGAAAAAATGAATTTTATTTAGTAATAGAAAAGAAAACAAAATATTATTGTTTGAAGTCTTTTTTGCTTTCAAGTGTGGGCAATTTCGCACGGCTCTCTAATGTCGTCGACATAACAGCCTCTAGAACGGTGGATTATCTTGATTTAAATATTCTTTCAATGTATCGTACGGAATGCTTCGCGTGAATGGTGGTTCAATTACGTTATTTATATCATTCAAATTGATCATTTCCGTGTAACTTGTGCAATTAAAGTATATATCTGGTTTTTTAAAAACTCTAACTTCCGTTGGGTCTTCAACATCGGTTCGATAGCGTAGAATTTTTTTTTATAGCACAGACTCGTTTTTCTTTGCTATCATCAAACAACATTGATAGCAAGATATTTTCCGAATGCGCTTAATATGAATTATTTTTAATTACTTTATTGACAATACTACGTAAATGAGGTTGTAGAAGCCGTGACCAACTAATGAACTTGAAAAATAATGCACTACCATACGCGACAGAGCTGTAATACTTGATATTGAAGTACATTGGCACATAAAATTTAATTATAAATTCAACCAGAATTCGTAAATTTTCGGCTGGATTTTCCGTTGTCGCATACAATCCTAATAATCTACCGGCCTTGGTAAACCAGCGAGAATGTACAATTTTCCCTGGTTTGATGTTAGCCAGATCCACCAAAACCACGCCGCTAGAAATTGCATGAGCTATGTCGTATAAGTACTTCGAATCGGTGGGAAATTCAATTTTTTCTGGACCAGGGGGCATATTTTTCAACTCAATTTTCTGAAAGCCGTCCACCACCTGAAATATATAATAATAAAATAATTAAAAACGGTTGACAATTATAATAAATGAGTGATAGCAATAACTTACCATGATGAGAGGTTCGACATGCTTATCTTTCATTTTTAAATCTTGCAAAAGAGCGGTTCCTAATGATGATGCTACTATATCAGGCACACCAAATCTGTCACATATCAAGTCAAAGTTAAAACAATCGTATCTTTCTGTGTATTGTGAACTCGTGCTTGTATCTATATCTTCTTGAACCGATGGCGGTGCGTATGTTGAATCATCGAGATCTTGGTATGTTGGCATTGATGACATAGACGTTGTTCCTTCCTCTTCAATTTCCATCATAAATGCAGCCACTGTTAGTCTTCTCTGATTATGTTGACCGTGCATAAACTCTTTGAGGCATTCTGGAACCAAGCCGCATGCACACGGAGTTGCCTTCAAATCGCATTTACATGTTCCAATGTGAAAACTTGTTTC
Source organism: Thelaira solivaga (assembly GCA_947397855.1). NCBI lineage: Eukaryota > Metazoa > Arthropoda > Insecta > Diptera > Tachinidae > Thelaira > Thelaira solivaga. The sequence continues at coordinate 28,256,649 of OX377613.1, forward strand.
CAGAGATTTTAGAAGCTCTGGAAATTTTGGGTTTTTCTTTTTGCTCTTGATTTGTTCTTGATATTTGTCAAGTAATCTATTCAATTATTTCCATATCAAGTTTTTTCCAAATTCCAATCCACTTATTTTGTACTTCAATAGTGAATGACTTATAAGAAAACTTTTTTTGGTCTGTTTTAGCACGTTCGCTCAAGTAAAAATAATATCTCAAGATATCCAGATGGGTTGGTAAATTAAGATCACTCAAATCAGTAGACACACCAAAAACAGGGTTTTCCATAGTTGTTGTGGCTTCATCTTGCGGTGTACAGGATTTTGGATTCATTGTAATATGATGATTGTTTAAATAATGAGCTATGTAGCTTATGCTTTGAGTAGTTGTAAAATACTGAATTTTTATTATAAAAAACTGGACTTAAATACTAAAAATGAGAACCTTAAAACCAAATAGTACATATGCGTACCTGATTCTAGGCATGCTCTTTACTGCATACAGCTACATATTGTAAACACATGGAAGATATATTTTATTAAATATCTATCAGGGATTACCAGTATTTAACCCAAAAATAACACAAGATTCTTGTTTCATTTACATATATTCTGACTAAATAAATTTCTAAAGAGAAAAATAAACTCCAAAAATAAAAAAACAGCCATTTCGCTGATTTTTTCTTGTAAAGTACCAAAAATGGTGATTTTTTGTATGGGGAACCCCACAGGGGTGGTTCCACGGGGTGTGCGACTGGCATAAGTGGGTCGGCCCTCCAAAATTAGTGGGGGTCGGTCATACATTTTGACCCGATTGAGGCACTCTAAATGGGTCAAAGTGAGATTTTTAAAAAAAGCCGGGACATCAAAATACATTGTAGAGGCAAAGTTTCTTATTTTGATCCCTAGAATACGATGTTCCTTGTAATTTGAACCATTTTTTGCCTCCATACAAATCGACCCGCCCTAATGTACATACAATGGATATATTCTTGGATTCACATTGAGAGTTTTAAAGTAGACGAAAGAATAAACAAGCAGCACTAAGCCAACTTTATTTATTTTTTTTATACTTTATTTTATCAAGTTATTGCAAAAACTTTTTTGTACAAATAATTTGTAATAGTAGTACATCATGGCTTTTTTAGTGATATTTTTTCTGTACAAAATATTGTAATTAACTCTAGCATTTGTAAATACAGGGTGGGCCAAAAGAAACCAAGGGGTGTAAAAGTTTAATAACTTTTTTGTTTATTATTTTTTTTTTATTTTTTCTTTCAGATTATATAGACAACACTTGGAGAATTTATAATGGAGAGGTTCACAACTGAACAGAGAACCAGAACAATAGAATTTTATTATTTAAACCAGAGATCAATTATTTTAACGCAAAGAGCATATCGTCGACATTTTAACGTCAGAATTTCGCCCTCTGAAGCGATGATTCGTTGCTTAGTTAATCGTCATCACCAACATGGCAGCGTAAGAGATTTGCCTCGAACCGGTAGACCACGTTTAAGTCGCACTGCGGAAAATATTGAACGAGTACAGCAAAGTGTTAACGAAGCACCAGAAACATCTGGCAGAAGGCGTTCTGCTCAGCTAGAAATGTCTCGTACGGCACTACGGCGCATTTTAAAAAAAGATTTACAGTTATACCCATATAAGGTGCAATTGGTCCAAGAATTAAAACCCGCAGATCATCGGCAACGTCTACATTTTGCAGTTAAATTTCAAGAGTTGGCCAGAAATGAAATCAACTTTATTGAAAATTTGATTATGAGTGATGAAGCTCATTTTCATTTGAATGGCTTTGTTAACAAGCAGAACTGTAGGTTCTGGGGTTCTCAAAATCCAAGAGCCATTTATCAACGCCAATTGCACCCCATCAGGTATACAGTATGGTGTGGGATCACATCTGAAAATGTCATTGGGCCCTACTTCTTCGAGAATTAAAATGGAAGTGCTGTAACCGTAAATGGAGAGCGGTATCGTTTTATGATAGAAAATTTTTTTACGTCCTGCTCTTGAAAACAGACCTGGTATGTGGTTTCAGCAGGACGGAGCCACTGCCCATACTGCCCGAGATACAATGGCACTTTTAAGTCAAATTTTTGGAGAGCGAATAATTTCTCGAAATTCGGAAATTATTTGGCCAGCGCGATCGCCAGATTTGACAGTACCCGACTATTTTCTTTGGGGTTTTCTGAAGGAGCGAGTGTATGTGAACAAGCCAGAGACAATCCTTGAACTCAAGGCAAACATTGTTGCAGAAATTCGAACGCTACAGCCACAAGTTTTGAAAGATGTTATGGAAAATGCTCTAAAAAGAGCCCATCAGTGCGAAGCTGAAAACGGTGGTCATTTAAGAGACATCATTTTTCATACTTAGTGTAAAAAAATTTCCATTTTGTATATTATATTATCTGAAAGAAAAAATAAAAAAAAGTTAATAAAAAAAAAAGTTATTAAACTTTTACACCCCTTGGTTTCTTTTGGCCCACCCTGTACAATATCAGAGCAAAATATTTGCTTATTTTAACGAGGGTGTTTAATAAATTAAGAAAAAATTACAATTGCTTCAAAGGAGAGCAAATACAAATAAATCAATTCAAATTTACAATGGACGAGTGACTTAAATTCACAACTTCTGGAATACTTCTCTGCTAATATGGAAAAAAACGTCGATGTAAGTAAAAATTTTAGGTTAATTTTAACACTTAGTGATGTTAAATTTTTAATGAATTCCGAACCCATCTCAGTATAAATGAAATACTTTAAGGCATTAAAATAACACCTTAAAATGCTTACATTAAAAGCAGTATTCCTGATAGTTTATAAATAATTTTTCTTATTATTATTTGCATATACTCTTATTTCAGTAATACCCAAAGGGCATTCAATGTAAAAGAGAAGAAAAGAATAAAAATAGAATATTGTCACGTTTTTACCCCATCATAAAAACGTTTAGTTTATTAAGGGTTCTTTATTGTAAAATAAAAACACAATAAGTTTTCTTTTCTGAACACTTACTTGTTGTAGAAACACACTTTATTTATAACCGTCACAATGACACTATTGTTTTTCACACACTTTGTTTACAGTCTAATGTCTCAACCAGAACTGAACTGAACTCGACTGAACTCATCTGGCAATCTCAGCATTGCCTTATATACTGTTTCACTTAAGCAAACTGTAACGAGAACCATGTACAAGCTTCTAGAAGTTACTGCAACTTCTAGGTGTATCAAGTATAAAACAACAAGGTAAATGAAAATGCTTAATCTAGCAAATTCTAGAGCTAAAGCTATCATAAAACTTATACGCTAACACTGATATAAGTAACACACATCTCACACACAAGCATTACACTATAAAATTCTACGAATTAACATAAACACTGAATTGCTACATTTACACATACATAAATACGATTTCTTATGAATAATAAAACACATTCATTCAAATAAACAACAGTCATTCAATAAAGCGATTTTCGTAACAATATATAGTTTGCAATATTAAAATGTTGGTTGGAAGCTTTCTCCAATGCTTACTGAGTTTTTTTTTTTTTGGAATATTTGAATCTTTTTGGAACTATTGACAAATAATTCTTATTTAGTCAATACTTTTTACAATGTAAAGACTCTAATGTTTTCCAAAAAATGTTGGAAGTAATCTACTGAGGATTCAGAGTAGCGTCTGATGAAATGGTCGGTACTTATTGTAGTGAATAAATAACTTATGAGAATATAATGAGGAAAACAATTAATTTAAAATAACCCAACATAACTGGGACTTAACACAAATAAAGATTAATTTTTTTTTTAAGTTTTGAATTCCAAATAAAATTATTACAAAAATTCATTTTGTATTTTCATTGGAATTATGTCTTAGTACGAGTGTTTGAAGCATGAGTACCGCCTTTACACTAGGCGTTTCTTAATAGTGACATAAGTTAGCTAGAGTGTGCTTGCTGATGAGAAGGGTAGAGAAGTTTGGGGGGTAAACAAAGTAGCACGAATCCATTATTGTTGCAACAAAATTGTTTTTTTTTTCGAATTATTTATTCCCCTTTTTCGTATTGTGGTTTGGTTTTGTCTCAGGATTGACAAAATAAAATTAAATTTATATACGGCAACGCTGTATTTATAGTTTTAGTTATTAGTATTTATAAAAAACATAAAATGTCCCTGCTACAAAACACCTACAGTGTAATTGTACTGCAATCTTTGAAGGGACATCAAAAGAAATTACAAAGTTTGTCAATGCTACGAAAGTCACAGTGTAAAAACGGTAGAGAATTCCAGAGCAGATTTTTTTGTAGATATCGTCAATTTTACTTTCTTTATACATTCGAAATTAAATATATATGTGTTTGCAATGTGTTTTTTAAGTACGTACGGCTTTTTTAAGGCATTTTTCAGGAAACCGGCAACATCTCAGACTGAATTGCTTTAATTTCGTGACGAATATTGTTCTTAAGATATTGAATCGTTTGGGGGCTTATTCACGTACACTTTTGATTTTAAAAAACCCCATACAAAAAAGTCTGGTACTGTTAAATCCGGAGATTTGGCTGGCCATGTTAAGTCGCAATAATTGAACGATTATTTTCAATAAGTATTGTCACTATTTCTATTCGTTCTTGTAGCGTACATTTATCCATAATAAAATTTGGGCGCTTGCACAACCCAATGGTTTCAGTGTAACTGAGCTAAACGTCACATAACGAAGATGGCGTGGGACTTTTGCCAGACCTGTTATTAAAATAATTTTAATCAGTTTTTACCACATCATTGGAAAGCATTTTGCATATATTTTCCATATTGCTCGTGCCCAATAGAACTATATTAATCAATTTTGTTACTACAGTTATTTAAAAAACTAAAAAGAAATTTTAAATATAAAAAATTAAACTTATTTTTGAAAATAAATCTGTAAATGTATAACAGCTGCTTAAAAGTATGGAATAAACAAAGACTGGTACTTAGAAGTAATTCACCGTCTTCATTCAGATCACTTTGTATGTTCGATACAGGTGGAGGTCTATCCTGGCCTGAAGATTCACAATAGGAGCTGCGACGGATGTCGTTGTATCAGCCCCTGAGCAGGGAAATAATTTTCCCAGATCAATGTTCTCTGAATGTGAAGAATTCTTTCAATAGTCTGAGGCGGGCCGATTTTATATGCATGTCCTAGGGCATGGGGGTGCTTGCTCAGGATTATTAGCAGTTGCGTACAATATAATTGTAGAATGGAGATCACTTCTGGAGTAGCGGAGGTATTCATACTACAACTTTATCTCGGGATTTTGAGAATGTAAACGCCTGAGAACACCTTCCTTGTCCGTTACGATATCGCAACTGTCAGTTGTTGATAAGCACGAAAATCGGACTGGACTCACATGGTCTATAACTGGCGGTTAAAACAGAGAGATAATACTTGTGACTAAGAGACATATCTCTATGGAAATGTACGCATACGCTTAAGAAGATAATACGCACTACAAAATGTGTCAAATACCTCGCAGTGATGTTGGACCCAAGACTGAATTATATGAGTCAGATCCTATACTCTACGACAAGAGTACCAAGGATAATCGCACAACTCAGTCGGTTAATGTCAAACATTAAAGGCTCATTACCAAGTAAACACAAACTACTAATGAAAGCGAAATTTGTACATCCATTTTCAAAAGGAAGTACAGAGCGAAGACACCCTATTGTATGCGCTAAATAAAAATTAAATTCAATGCAGATCCGGCATACACTCGGATTTCTCTATATATTTTGAGCACAAAAACAAATGGCGGCCCAAAAATGTGAACAAGTATAAACAGCTCAGAAGCTAAAATGAGGAGAGCAAAATATGTACATCTGTCTTAAATGCTTTTCCGTGTATAATTCTGCCATGGCTATTTGCTTGTAAACAACTATTTTGTAAAATGATATTTTCAGTGACACGTTCCGCCACAATTTTAAAAGAATCTGCGCATCTCTTGCGAACCACGCACTTCTTTTCTTTCCCTTGGACATCTAAAATGTTATAAAATGCGTTGTAATTGCAATATTTGCTTCTTTTTTTTTCTAAAAACATCCATTTTAATTTTTCAAATACAAAACAGTTTGACAACAACTGTTTGATTTTCGACGTTGTTGCCATATTGAAAAAAAACTAAATGCAGTATAAATTCAGTTTGATTTCATGCATTTACGTTAAAGTTACTTAACATTAATTGGAGATAATTCACAAGTTAATTTGAATTAGGATTTAAAAAAATGGAATTTTCTGCGATTATATTTCGCAGCATTGGCTATTGAAAACCTGGGAATTGAAGTTTCTTAAAATCAAACGTCACATCGGTTAAAATGAATATATTTCTTGATAGAAACACATGTTCCACCGCTTAAATTTTAATCACTTTTTCACCAATAGTCTCGTGTCAACTTTCCAAATTAGTTCCTGAGAAAAAATTCCGGGTATATTTAATGAATTTAAAAATTATACTGCATAAGCAATTAAATTAAAAATTGCATTTGGTCTCTATTTTGATTTTTTAATTTTCTCAGGATCGTTTGAGCCCAGTTTAAAAAATACAATTAAGGTAGATTTTACAATATCAACATTTAACGAATAATCAACATGTTCATAATTTTAATTAATTGCTAATAAATTTGTAATTCACTATGAACATTTTTACTGACACAGGATTCCAATGACGTGTAAATTATTAAGGAACAATAATAACAATCTTAAAACAACAACAAAAAATAACATTTATCATTATTAAATCTGGTAAATTCCACCAAGTTAATCGCAGTTCACACCATCCAATGGCATTTTGAAAAAAAACTTTGTTTCACTTACTTAATTTACGATGAATGTCAAATAAAATTTAATTTAATTTTATGTTAATTTTCAGCTCAAAAGACAAATGTTTTAGAAAGTGAAAAAATTGTGTAACTACGTTTTTGCAATGAACTAAATGGCGAATCTTTTGTGCCTGACGTGAATTTATAACACATGAATCAACAAATAGAGTTTTAACAATTCAAAATTAATTGAAGATTGGTGAAGTTTTCAGTTTTTATTGGTTTTTTTATTTATTTGCTTTTGTTAAATACGAAGAGAAGTACATACTCGTATGTATGTAAAAATCAAATTATTTATGTATTTATATTTAAAAGTACTTTATGTAAGTATACATTAGAAGTACCATCACTTCAATGATATTACTCGTACATACATATTTACGGTATGATTTTGGACATATCTTTCAAAAAGTAAAAACATTTTTTTTTTATTTCTCAAAAAAAGGAAAATCTTTTTGCAAAGAAAAAATAATTTGAAAATTGTTTTGATTGTCTAAAAAACACTAAAACTTTATTATTGCAAGCATTACCAAAAGCAAATTTAATTTTCATGAAACCAGTTTTGTTTTTGGGATATAGTATTGAACTAAATAACAAAGTACGGTTGAGTACCAGTAAATAACCAGAAATTTTGAAATACTAACTAAACCCTAGTTAACTGAAGCAGTAAAAGTCGTCAACCAGCAAACACACTGCAGCACTTTAGAAAAGTTGAATGCTGCCAACCACAGCTGTTTGTGGCTGTTACTGGTGATGCTGCGACTGCTGGTATTTTTAATGGTGTTTTGTGTGTTTGTAGGCGGTAACTAGTTAGTGATAATTGTTGCTTACAAAGTTATATCACTTTTGGTTTCATTTAAAATGTTTTTTTTTACTATAATGAAAATGTTGTGTGCGTATTTTTTGTCTTGTTCTCTGGTACGCAGTTATGTAATTTTTTAAATAAAAAAAAAATTTATAAAGGATAGCTGCATATAAATTAATATACTCGTAGTAGAAGAAATACACACAAGCATTTAAAATACCAAATATGCACGAGTACTCGTATTATTAAAAACAGTAAACACATATACACGTACACCTCTAATATTTCCGAGAGGATAACCAAACCAAGAATAAGTTTTATGTCAGCCTAGCGATAGCACGGCTATTACTATTATTATGTCAACGCTTTTTATACCTCTAGTGCTTTTATGATTACAAGTAAAGGCCGGAACATATTTTTCAACTAATGTTATAAACGACGAATTTCCTGCAGCACGACGAATGCATAGACAAAACTCAGTTGCATAAATTCGTCATACCGGAAAGGATGATAAGAATGTCAATGTAACAAAAGTGTTTTCACACAGAGAGTTCTAAATTTAACATTAAATCCACTAATTTCTGATTTTGTGTTCATACTGCAAATTGAAGAAATTCAGGATTTAACATACAGTGTGTCAAATCAATTTGTACAAAATAATATTATTTATTTCTTTATTTAAGTCTATGGATCAGAATCCTTACAGACCACAAAATAAAACAAACATGTGCTTATTCTAGTTACAAGTGTCTAGAAATAAAATTATATTACGTTTTAATATATTAATATTTGTAGAAAAATCGATAAAATCATACAGGTCTTAATGGATCAGCATTCGCATAGTTCATTTGAAGATATCTGAGGTGAAGCGGTGTAAAATTTCTAGTTGCTCTTAATGGTACCGTAAAGTCGATTTGACTGAGCAGGAATTCACGACTCATTTATCAGATTTACAATAAAACTCACATTAAGCATCAATCTTCAACTTTCTAACATGGGCAATTTAATTGTAGCTAGTCTTACTATGTACGGCTGAAGACGAATGTTCGGATTATAAGTTGAATTTCTCAAACAAAATAAAAGAAACTGTTTTTGAACAGATTCAATACTTTTCTTCAAGTAGTTAGTATAAGGATACTAAGGATGTGTAAAGACGTGATGTGTTTATTGAAATTTAATTTAGGGTCTAAAAGAACTCCTAAGTCAAGGAACTCTGCTACTAATTCAAGTTGATATCCACCCAACAAATAAATACCATCAACATCCCAGTTTCTAGAAAAGCGCATATGCTTACATTTTTTCAGATTCAGTACCATTAGATTATTATTACACCATTCAAAAAGCTTATCCAAGTCTTGTTGTAAAAGGTTTCTATCAAGAACATTATTGTAGGCTACGAAAATTTTCACGTCGTCCGCATACATTAAAACTTTACTAAACTGTATTATGTGCGGCAAATCATTTATGAATAACGAAAATAAAATTGGGCCAAGATGACTTCCTTGAGGTACACCAGATTTCACGTCAATATTCTTAGAAATGATCCACTTTAAAGTGTTATAAGTAAATCCCATATAATAAAGCTTCAGCAGAAGTAAATCATGATTAACTTTATCAAAAGCCTTACTAAAATCAGTTTGTTGTTTTTTTGTTAAAACCGTTATTAACCAAAGTAGTAAGCTGCAATAAATTAATTATTGTTGGACAACCTTTTCTGAAGCCATGTTGACAAGGAGACAGCAAAGATATCATTTGGAAAGTAATGCTGGTAGTAATATTTTTTCCAAAAAGTTTTGGTATTGCGCTCAATTTAGCAATGCCTCTATAATTGCAAATATTTGATTTATTCCCAGATTTAAAAAGTGGAATTAAATAGGAATCTTTCCAGCATTGAGAAAAACAACCAAATTTTATTAAAAAGTTAAACATAATTTCCAAAGGTGCAGCAAGTGCATTTGCATAGTATTTTAAAATGCAACTAGGTATGCCGTCGGGTCCGCTATTGTATGATAGCTTCACGCTTTTTATGGCTGATAAAATATCTGATGTTTGTATTGGATAAAATCATATTGGTTGGCATTCCACAATTTGGTAAGGATATGATCTAGTTTTATACTTTGCATCTGAATACGTAGTAGAAAAGAAATCAGCAAATAAGTCACTTATTATTAAATTATCACAGGATTCATAATCTAAATATTTCATATTATTCGGGTAACCTGTAGATTTTTAATGTATTGACGAATTTATAATATGATAGAGGAACGGTCGGAGTAGACCTCATTGCCTCGGTTGTACAAACGCAGGCTAGTCTCTGAATTCTATTGATCCTTGACTGCGCTGAGACCTTGCTAACTTTTCTAAACCAGACCGTAGCCGCATAGGCTATCAGCGGTCTAGTAATCGCAGTGTAGAGCCACAGCGATATTCTTGGATTTAGCCCCCAGCTTTTACCAACCAATCTTTTACTGGTCCGTATCGTGGCTCTGGCTTTGTTGATGGTCTTGTCTAGGTGGTTATTCCAGTGTAGTCTGTCATCAAGAGTAATACCAAGGTATTTAACTCCTCTTGAGAACGGTATACGTTCACCAAAAATGCTAGGTTCTCTAAAATTGTCCCGGAGTCTTTTTCTGGTGAATATTATTATAGAGGTCTTTTTAGAGTTGATGTTCAACCCCACATCTCTGCACCAGTCTGATACCAAGTTCAGTGCTCTCTGAAGTAAGTTTGATATGGTATCTTCAGGCAGTTACTGTGAATGGTGTTCGCTATCGTGAGATCATAACAAACTTTTTATGGATTGGAAGATATGAATGTGGACGATATGTGGTTTCAACAGGACGGTGCCACTTGCCACACAGCTAACGAAACAATGGCTCTTTTGCACGACAAATTCAATGGCAGTGTTATCTCACGTGGTGGCTATGTCAATTGTCCGACAAGATCATGTGATTTGACACTGTTTTTTAAGTTATTTGAAAAAAAAGGTGTACGGCGATAAGCCAGCAACAATTCAAGAGCTAAATGATGAGATAATTCGGCACATGAACGGCATAGATTACGCCTCAGCGTTATCGAAAATTTGGACCATCGGATGGAGGTGTGCCGCCTAGGCCGCGTCGGCCATTTGCCCGATATTTTATTCCATACATAATTGAGCCATACCATATTATCATAATAAAAAGAAACGACAATAATTTCCTAAATAATTTGTGGTTTATTCAAAATCAACTTCGGCCCTTAAAATTTAACCACCCTTTAGAACTGGTAACCTTTTTGGTCGTAACTTGTTTAATTTCAAGACATCGACTTGATTTCTATTGCGTTGGATAGATAATTTTTTTTTGCCAACAATTTTTGAAAAAATAATAAAAAAAAATTTGAAATGCTGTAGTTTGTTTATTCACGTACGTATTCAATTACTGATATACTTATACTTATGATATAAAAAATAAATGTTGCAGTGACTACATCAATTTACATGATTTCAGTAACTAACTTCGAATTGTACGTGAATTAAATACTTTACTTAACAATACACAGTATCCCAAAGTTGGTGATACAGATGATGTTAGTGAGGTGAAAGAGATTTTTTGAAATTGATCTCCACCAAACCAGTGTCTCAATTATCAGAAATGTAATTTTAAAAAATGATGTAACTTCTATGGTATGAAATTATATGGAAATATTATTGATAACTATGGTGAACACTGAAAAGTTTTTCAGAGTGTTTGTATTCGTTTCTGATTAATTAAAGTGTGGTGACGAAAATAACACTTGTTTTTATTCTAGCAGCTCTAGTTTTAAATTTGTAGTCAGGTTAAAAATTATAACTATTTTATACATTCTTGAATGAGACGCTATTTTTTGATGCCGACAGAGATTTTAGCAGTAATCAGCCATCATTGAATATCCCACCCTTAGTAACACAGTATACTGTCTCAGTTTTACTTTCATTAATCAACACTCAACATAAATTAAAAAATATTTTTAATGTTAGTCCCCGTTTAGACGAGGAAACATTTAGAAGGGAAACATTTCGTTTGTAGTCAAATTACGGGTGGAGAAGAGAGCATAATTTTTGTGTTCGGTACTCGGCGACACGCTTTGTTCACATATTCTTTGTTGGTATTTACTTTACTTCTCTTTTCTTTCATTGTTTTGTGCGCAAATAATAACAATAATAATGGCATATTGCCGGCAACATGTTCGTTTGTGTGACCGCGAAAGAAAAAGCAAAAGAGAATTCAAGATGTTTTTCTTCCAAATGTTTCCTCGTCTAAATGGGGACTTAAATAACAACGTTTTCTTCTACATAAATATAAGCCTTAAGGTACGGTCACATTAAACAAATATTTTTCGAAATAAGAATAACCACTATGTCATCTACATACACTTTTATATATTTTGAAGAACTATTGGCTTAGATTAGTTTTTTTTATTAAAATACAACATACTTGCAATATTATATTATTTGAATTAATTAGCAAAAGTAGTGGTTACACTTATTTCGTCAAATATTTGTGTAATGTGACCGTAGCTTTAGGCTCATTATTACAACTTTCAATAGTTAAAGTTAGGAGTTTGTTTGGCAAATAACCGGTTTTTGACTAAAATGTTGGAACCAATTTGGTTGGATAGGAATTTATTGTCCAACCAAAAGCTTAATAGGTAAAACTAGAGTAGCCACATTTTAAATTAAGAAAAACACTACAAATTTCTTTTCATGGATAATATTTAATGAGATAAATTTATTTTATAGATAAAAGGAAGTAAACTGAAATTGAATACAAAAGCTATAGTTTCGCCGTTTTCACCGATTTTGAAAATTATCAGTCTTTTATGTTTTTACATCGTAGTGGTTTGACTCACATTTCTAATCGGTAACAAAAAAATTATTATTATGATTAAAAAATTAATTTATTAATCAAAAAACTAAAATACAAATAAGCAAAGGAACCATTTTCAGTTCATAAGGATGTTATAAAAATATTGCGGCTGCAACCTCAAAGCAGGACTTAATAAAACTTTTTATAGAAATAAAACTGCGGAATTTTACAAGTATTGTGTTTTATTATCTATTAAATATGAAAGTATACGAGTACAAATTTATTTTACAAATTAAATAAACTTTACTCACCTAACTTTACAAAAAACAGTTACCATCATTCATTCATTTGTATTAGACAAATTAAATGTATCGTTAAAATAAAATTCAAAATTTAAATATAAAGGGTGGTTAAATTTTAAGGGCCGATGTTGAATCTGAACCACACCTAAACGTCAAGTTTTTTTCTGCATTTCATTTGACATTTCTCAATTATTTTCTTCACAATAGATGTATTAATGATATTAAATAAGATCAATTTACATTTTTAAGCACTAGAGCAATATAAATAAAAGTATTTTGTGTTCGTTTGTTTATTCGTTATACATTTATTTCAAATTTGACACATATAATCTCTATATACTCTACCAAGGAAGGTTGCCATATACTTTGGGACCAGCCACGCCCACTTTTCAAAGATTTTCACCTACTACTGTTTATAAAGACTTAAATTAATGGATGGGGGGAAAGCGAGCAAAAACATCTAGTTAAAAATAAATATGCAAGTAGTTTTAAAAAAAATTATGAAAAAGACTTAAAATTATATGTATAGAATGTACATACATAAGAGTACATACTAAATACTTACATATTATTATAAAGCAAACAATTTAACATAACAATTTTTAAGTCCATAAGGGAATTCACACTTTTAAATGCACATATAATTACTGTATATTTATGGTGAATTTTATCTACAAAGCGCGATCGATGTTTTTCTGATGATTAACTAATAAAATGTAAACAACCGTTTTTCAAGCTACATAAAACGTACACAACACGTTTTATCTCAAAACTGAAAGTTAGCACCATTTATCGACAGATGCTTTCATACTTGTGCAAATGTAAACCGCATTTGCTGTGGGTTTTCGTATAGCATTTCTGCGGTTTGTAGAAAATAGTAGTGCAATGCATTTTGTTTCTGTACGTAACAAAATTCTTTTTATTTTTACAATTTTATACTTTCTACTTTGGCCCATCGTATTGCGGGTCAATGCAGGCATCTAATCTGGGATCGCAAGATTTCCAATAAAAGTTTTTGTTTTAATTTTGTATGAAAAATTTCAAATTCAATACAGGACTGAAACAAAAAGTTTCAAATGTTTGTTCAAACAAAATCATTGAACAAAAATATTATACGAGTATTATTACTAGGTGACCCGGTAAACGTTGTTTTGCCTTCAAATTTTATTTATATTGAAAAATAATTAAAAAGAGAAGAAAATAACTTATTTTTGATCTTGGCATAAAACCTTAATTGTTATGAACATATAAGAAAAAAATTAGCCAAATCGGTCTAGAGGAGCGTGGTAAATTTTTCTTTCATGAAAACCCAAGTTAGGTTGTTCTGAACATGTGAAAAAAAATTCTCCAATTTAAGAAAAATGTAATGGGCGTTTCAAATTTTTCTTTCCATTAAAATATAACTTGGCTTTTGATGAAAATATAAAATTTTTGTATATTCGATCTTCTTACTCCAAGTAAAGTACTGTACAAGACCGGGTAAAAACAAATAGTAGATACATAAGCCAGATACTGACTGCAGCACCACCTGGCGCGCAGTTTTATAACGCTAAGCCATCTAAAGCGTAACCCAAAGGCATTTCCATTAAATTCAACTAATTCGGTCCAGCCCTTTATGTATTACAGAAAAGTATTTCAATTTTAAATTTTAAACTTACGTTCTCAAAATAAAATCTCAAATATTTTTATAGCAGTACGCATACATCCGAACAAACATAGGGCATCACATAAAACTCTATTTGAATTACGTTTTTAATTCTTTGTTAAGTGCTTTACTATGAATTCTAAGCCGGCTGCGTATTTTACATAAAATTTCAATACAGATATTAATTAAAATTATTGCAAATCTGTATGCGTAAATAGTAAAGATACGGAAAAAGAAACAAACCTTTAAGTGATATTAAGCTACAAAGAAAAAGCGAATGATTCGAATTTATGGAGTTGAATAGAATATTTAGATCACTACACGGAACGAACAAACACTTTCAATTGAAATTATGATGGTGATATTTTTTACTTTAACTCAAGGCTTAAAAATGTATTAACAAATTATTATCATAAAAAGAAAAACTAAACATTGAATTTAAAAAGTTTATCAAGAAACTTCTACAATTCATTCGCTTGAATTTTAATGTGTCACATATACTCGTAGTGTTCGTTTAACGAACGCACAAAGGCTTTTGTTATGTTGAAACAAATATTATGAAATCTTGAAACTTGTATTAATCAATTTTAGTACGAACAAAAGATTAAAACAAGAATATTGTAAAAGCAAAACAACAACAGCAGCTGTTGGTTTGCTTTTCTTAACATTTTTTATTTATTATTTCAAAACAACAGGAAGAGTTTATAAACTACAAGCATGTATTTGCGTTTTTTTTTCCTCTTATTAAAGGTCTTTGTTGGCAAACGTTTCAGCGAAAATTGTAGTGTTTGCTGTAATAAAAACCAAATGTGTTAGTATGCATTTTCAATATACTAAATCAAGTTAACATAGAATGCCAATATGACAAGATTTTTTGTATTACTTTCAGTTTTTTTCTTTTTTCTTACAACAAATAACAAATTTAGAATTTCAGTACGAGTAACATAAGATTTTTATTGTTATTATTATCATGGGCGACTTTTGAGATATATTGGGTAGCTAAGTTCCTAACTACAATCCAAGACTCCTAGAACTAATCATGCTTAGGTCTCTTGGGACCAATGTCCCAAAGACCAATTCTGCATCTTGCCATCGCTAGGCACTCACACAGAACATGTTCCGACGTTTCCCGTGCTTCCCGACAGAAACGAGAGGAGTCGTTTTGTACCACACCGATTTCACTCATGTCATAATTAAGTCTACAATGGCCCGTTAGTAGCTCAACGTTGAGTTTTATGTCATTTCTTCTGATTTTTAAAACAACCTGCATCCAAATGCGATCGGAGCGAATTAGTCCCCTTGACTGCTTCATCATCCGATTTTAGAATGGGTTTTTGATACTTGATCAGTAAGAAGTCCTTTGTAATATGCGATAATGCATTTCTCTAAATTTTATAGTCGAATATTTTATGCTTGCAACGGTTTGCAGCATAATGAGTCATCATAGACCCTACGTTTTACCATACAGTGCTTGGCACGCAAATGTTGCTCTTAATACTTTGCCAGTTATGTGTAGCAAATGTTTGATCCAAAATTTTTTCATCTTATGGAGAATTAATCCCAGATATTTGATCTCTTCGAACATTTCCAAGTCAGTGTCTCCCTTCTTCTAGTGAAACGAACCACTTTGGTTTTATTCCGATTTATCGAAAGTCTCCCCTCCTGACACCATCTCTGAGTAGTGTCTACAGAATCAAAATTGTGTCTTAATTTCGTATCAGAGATCGCCAAACCTATCGATGATCAATAGCCATAACAGTGGCGATAAAACACCCTATTGAAGGCATCCTTTGATTGATCTGATAAAATAATCTCCTTGACTCCGAATTAAAGATTGTAGTCCTGTTATTAAGAACATTAACAACCCATGATAGGATCAGTCGATGTTTTCCCTTCTTGATCATCGGCCCCTCAATAGACTCGAAGGTAACGTTGTCAAAAGCCCTTGTGGTGTCAACCGATGTTCAGAAGGCTATGTCTTTACCAATAACAGTCTTTTCG
This sequence comes from Thelaira solivaga, assembly GCA_947397855.1. Classification (NCBI taxonomy): domain Eukaryota; kingdom Metazoa; phylum Arthropoda; class Insecta; order Diptera; family Tachinidae; genus Thelaira; species Thelaira solivaga. The sequence goes on from OX377613.1 coordinate 28,273,097, forward strand.
ATTTTACTCGTTAAGCTATGCAGTGCAGTTTCAGTTGATCTGTAACACGTACGTTTAAAATGTTTTTCTGCCTATTTGATGCGACTTACGAGATGATCATACATTGTCATCATGGATGTTTTTGTCGCGGTTGATTATGAAGTTTTAAATGCGTATGATAGAATGGGCTGCAATATGTTTGTTCATAAAAATTTATTTCCTGCATTCAAATTTGGACTCGTTCCCAGTCAAAGTCGAATATTTTCACCAAGAAATGGTTGCAAAAATAAAATAAAAATGATTCCAGAATTTTTTTTTTTTTTTGGTCACTTCACTGATGATGCTGTGTTAAAAAAACTGCCAAGCAAACATTTTTGGATGAAATCACCAAAAGTTTTATTTCTTAAAAAACTTTTTTTAATAAAAAGTTTAATAACTCAGTAAATATTTAACGGATTTAAAAAAAAAAGAGTTGGTTCTTACTCATAAATATACATATTTAAAATAGAATTGGGTTGTACGGCTTCTTTATAAAATACTGCTTAAAAACGTCTTCAAAGGTGAAAAATGGAGAAAATATTTAAAAAAAATTTTTTTGGTGTAGAAATATTCACAGATTTCTCAAGTTTACTTGTTTTCTTTCTAAGTCCGCTGAGAAACTTAAAATTGCTTGACATTCAACTTAGTTACTACTTTATAAGTGCACTAGCTGACCCCGCAAACGTTGTTTTACCTTAAAATGTTTTTATATTCAATCTTCTTACTCTAAGAAATCGTACTCATAAAGTCGTGCAAGATCGGGTAAAAACAGGTAGTAGATAAATAAGACAGATTCCGACTGCATCGCCACCTGCCGGGCGGATTTGTGACGCTAAACCTTCCAAGGCGTAACTCAAAGGCATACACATAAATTCAATTAAATCAATCCAGCCGCTTAGGAGGAGTACGATGTCAAACACACGTACAGTCGAATTTTATATATTAAGATAAAAGTATGAAAAATCGGTTTTTTACCGTAACTCAAATTTTGGAGGCTTGCCAAAATTTCAAAAACAGATTCTTCTATTTTTTTTTGTCGCACAAAGTAATAAGAACATATACAGAACTAGAAAGCACAAAGTAAAAATACATACAAAAACATAATAAAAAACAAATAGTTCACAGAAAAAAATGTATAAAGAAATCTATTTACTCAATCAAAAATTCTCATTTTCATACAAAATGTATGAATCAAGCCGAAATAAGCAATAAGCAAATTTGATTTCCGGGGAGTTTCTTTAATGATGCCAAATTTCTAACCGAATTTTTGATGTAATATTTTCACATTATCAAACATTTTCATTTGATTCAAAATTTGACAAGTCGTTTTACTCAGTATTACAGTGTAAAACGGCCATAATCTAATGTAAACGTTTTTTAGCTGCACATACCCATAAAACAGTGAATAAAAATATTTAAAGTTTGAATATTCTTGCGTCAGTGGGTGCAAAAATAAATAAACAAATTATACTTAAAGATTTAAAGAGAATAGTAATCATTATTAAGCATTTCACAGCTAAACAAAATCTGGTAACAATCTTAGTGTACTTAGTCATACAACTGTGGTTTTGTTAATAATAACCCAAAAAAGTACGGCACTACACAAGAAAATTTGACACAAAAAAAATTAAATTACAAGCATTAAAATAAAGAAAAATTTACAGAAATACATAAACCAAGAAAGGATAAGTGTTAATTATTATATTATTATAAATGAAATTTAATGCAACTCTTTGTCTAGTTTGTTTTTGGTAAGAAAATGAAATCTTGATTTATGTCAAAAAAAGCTAATGTAAACACAGATTTTTGAAAGAGATTTCATCTCAAATCTAATAGATTTCAGTTCAGGGCTATAGATTAGCATCTTGAAAGTTTTTTCATCTATCGTATTTAGTATATAGTTACGAAGGCTACTATTTATATTTCGAAAACTGGCAGCACTAATGTCAATAGCTGAAATGTGGCAACACCATAATAAAGTTTGAAATTTTTTAGCATAAGACTAGGACCACACACAGCAATTTAGTTGGACAATTCTTGATTTTGGTGGAGAGAGAAGAAAGAAGAATGGAAAGGGAAACAGACTTGCTCGTACTGGGCAATTCCTAGTATGTATTTTTTATGAAGATGTAAAACAAGAAGGTTGAAGAAACAAAAAATTTGTGTGTGGACAAAACCACAATTTTAAAAGAGAATTGAGAAAGAATTGCCAAACTAAACTTACTGAGTGTGGTTCTGGTCTAAACGTACTCACAATATTTTGATGTACAAGAGCTATTTATTGTTTACAACTTTCGACGTGGGAACTCAGTTCTTTGTATGGGGATAAAACACCATCAAAAACCACAGTATATCGCTAGTATAATGAATTCAATCTTGGTTGTAGTTCGGCCGCCGGTGAATTCAGTAAAGGTCGTCCACAATCTGTTGTTGTGTGACAAAATATGGATGCAGTACGTAAACTGATAATGCAATATCGTCATGTGACATATTGTGAGATAGACGCATTCTTGCACGCAAAGAAAAAATGTGATTGAGGCAATCATATTCTGGTATAAACATAGTATGGTTTATGATTGCATCTATATTTTCAAGTCAAAGATATTAAAAATACCTATCAACTGCAGATGTAGCGGTTCAACCCCCGGTCAGGGATATTTTTTTTTTAATACATACATATTTTATTTAAATAAAGGGTGGTTAAATTTTGAGGGCCGATATTGAATGTGAACCACACCTAAACGTCAAGTTTTTTTCTTCATTTCATTTGACATTTCTCAATTTCAGACTAACTTAATTGGAACCATGTAAAGATACACAATCGAGCAACGCGTTAAAGTTATTCATTCTTATTATGAAAATGGGCGTTTAAATCAAAATGTATATCATGCATTATCATCTTCAGTGATGGTTGGTGCGGTTGCCACACAGCTAACGAAACAATGGCTCTTTTGCGCGACAAATTCAGTGGCCGTGTTACCTAACGTGGTAGCGATGTCAATTGGCCGCCAAGATCATGTGATTTGACCCCGTTGGACTTCTTTCTTTGGGGTTATTTGAAAGAAAAGGTGTCCGTCGATAAGCCAGCAACAATTCAAGAGCTAAAGGATGAGATAATTCGGCACATTAACGGCATAGAACCTCAATTATGCCTCAACGTTATCGAAAATTTTGACCATCGGATGGAGGTGTGCCGCCGAGGTCGCGGCGGCTATTTGGCCGATATTTTGTTCCACACATAAATTAGCCATACCATGTTATCATAATAAAAATAAATGACAATAATTTCCTAAATATTTTATTCAAAATCGACATCGGCCCTTAAAATTTAACTGCACTTTTTTAATATAAATTTTTTATATAAATAATTTTTTTTTTTATTCCATTGACTTTTTCGTTTCTATTAAATTTGTATTTATTTATTACATAATATAGACTTGAATTAATTTTTGTAATTTTATTTGACTCTACCAGGATTCGAACTTTGGAATATTTAGTTAAGAAGCCACAAAGCTCAGTTGAGCTTGAACGTTTAAGTTTTTGCTTTATACTCACTTTATTTATATGGTGGCGGAAGAGACAAAATATAAAACAATTTACATTCAATCAAATTTTTTTTATTATTATGTTTGTTATGAACATATTTATCAAAGATGATATGATAATGATTTGGTTGATCTATGACGGTAAACACAGTATGGTTAAAACTAACTAGAAACATGTTTATCGTGATCATAATAATGTTTAGATGCTTCAAATTAATAATAGTTTTTTCGTGAAGAACAAACTATGTTTGCGGTGACCATATTCCACCATTTTTTTCTTTACGTGTGCACATTATTTCCACTTCAATACATTGGATTTTGCATGAAAAAAAATTTTAAAAAAATTTTATCTAATTGGATACCCCATAATTTATCAATCGCTCAAAAACAGGCTCATGTCAAGTGGTGTAAGGAAGTGATTAAAAAGTTCGACCGTGGTACTTCAAAAGATGTATATAAAATGGTGACAGGTGACGAATCATGGATATATGCGTATGAGACCGTGTGGATATTATAAGATGAGCTAAGTCCAACAAAAGTTGTTCGTTAAAGAGGCACATCGAAGCAAATGATTGCTTGTTTCTCTGGCCGATTAGGTCATGTGACCACTGTTCCGCTTGAGCAACGTAGAACGGTAAACTCTGAGTGGTACACTATCATTTTTTTCACCGGAAGTATTCGGAGAAATTAGTAAAACTAACTGCCGAAGACGAATCATTCTCCACCATGACAATGCGAACTCTAACACATCTCGTTAAACATGTAAATTTTTGAGCAGTCAAAACATCGACTTGATGACTCATTCTCTATACAGTCCTGATTTGGCACCCAATGACTTTTTCTTGTTCCCGACTAAACGATTTACGAGCGCCAAAAGACAAGTTGAAGCGTTCAAAAACCATGTTTTGGAGGTGTCTCAAGAGGAATGGAAAAACTGCTTTGACAAATTGTTTGAACGAATGCAAAAGTGTATTGATCATCAAGGGGAATATTTCGAAAAACAATAAAGCCACTTTCATTTAAAAATGTTTGTTTACTTTACAGCAAAGCTTTATAAATCTTTGACAGTCACTAACATAATTTTTCCTAAAATTGTTGGCCAAATTATCTTACACTACTTTGACATACAATTTCTAACAGAAATAAAATTAGTGGAAATAAAATTAGTTGAAAACAAAGCGATTGTATTAAATGATCTCCATTTTTTTGTAATATGGGCTGACTTCTTAAGCGCAAATTGCTTTGTAGTAATACATTGCAGCGTGTTTGTAAATGTAACTTTGAAAATTTTAACATTAGCCCTACTCACAATCTTGTGCAAATAGTCTTACATCATAGCATTTGCAAATATTGTGGTATATTTTTGCCCTATACTTTTGCAAATAAGCAACACGTAAAACCAATAGTTTATATATTCAACATATGCAACATATCTAGCAGCGTTACCGTATATATATTCTTCTAAAAATGTCTAATTTCTTAAAAAAATAAATTTATTTTTCTACAAAAGTGCAAAATTTTAAAAGAACACAAAGAAATATGATTCGAATCCATATTATTTAAAAATAAAAAAAATATGTGTAATAATTTTATTTGGAATTTAAAAGTGTAACAAAATATTAATCTTTATTTGTGCTTAATTCCAGAAATTCTGTTGGATTATTTTAAATTTATTCTTTTACTCATGATATTCTCATTCAGTACAATATTTTTATTCGGTACTTATTGTACTGAATAATTGACTCATGAGAATATCATGAGTAAAAGAATACATTTAAAATAACCCAACAGAATTTCTGAAATTAAGCACAAATAAAGATTAATATTTTGTTAATAAAAAAATATATATATATTTTTCTTTTTAAACAAAAAACTAGTTTTATAATATTATTTGAAAAAAAAAAAAACATTTAAAATAGAAGTGATATCAGGAAATTATTAAGAAATGTTATAAAGTAGACTCGTAAGTTAGAGTTCTGATAAATTTGAATCCTTTGGAAATTAAAACCAATATTTGTAATACATTGCTCTGAAATTAGAACCATCAGTTGCAAGATTTGAGCGGTTTTTTTTAAAACTTTAAAATTGTCTTTATAGCTTTTATTTAGCTTCCACATACATAGTAAAAAAGAGGGGAATCCCATGTTACTTATATAATTTACAGCTCAAATCTGCGAAGCTCCTTGGTATGTCTTGAGAAAACACCCGAACATACGGCCTCCAGACTGATGGTTAGTATACGACCTACTCAATTACAGATAATTTTTCAGTTAATAAAAAAAGAAATTCTATTCCAATAGGAATGCCAATTTCTTTCATTTAACTTTGCAAACAATTTTTAAACCAAATATATTTTATTTCAAATAAAGAATTCAAATTAACATCAATAATAAAAAAAATCCTCTTTCAATACGATTTCTGTATTCGTAGTTTTAATACATTGTAGTGCCATCTGTTACTGTATATTGTCATCACTGCAAAACAGAATATACAAAATACACACATACATTCACACATTTGTATAAAAGCGACTACCTATTTTTGTGTTTGTGTGTGCACAACACTACGCATATGCACAGCTTAAAAAATTATATAAAAAACAAAACAAAAATAAAGATGAAAATCTGAAATATCGGTTATATTTTTGATATTTCTCGGCCATTTGTAAACCGATTGCTCTTGTTTTTTGTACAGACATTATAACTGTTGTTTCTGTTAAAACTGTGTACCACATTTTTTACCGTTTTGTATTTTACACAAAATATGCTACAGTTTCGGTTGTATTTTTAATTTTTGGAAGTAGTCGGCATGAATTTTGGTCCAGATGCTATTAATGTAATGTCTGAAAAAACGTAAACAAAAACAAAGCAGAAATGAATGAAAAATTTAAAATTTCGGTGGCATTTTTGACAAAATGCACTGAAAAAATGGTCAAAAATAGAGGTAGTTGCGGTTTTTGATTCATAACTCAGCCATTAATGGACTCATCTGGCTGAATTTCAATAGTAGGTGCTTCAGAAAGCTGATTGCAACGACTGCACGGACAGACAGAAGGACATCGCTCATTCGACTCCGTTTTTCATAAGGATTCAGAATATATATACTTTATAGGGTGTCCCATATACGAGTATGGTGTAGAAATTACAGTGAAGGGTATAAAAACAAACATGATTTTCCATGATTCATTTAAAATATGCTGGCACTCTATGGCAACTATTTTTAATATTTTATTCTGAAAAGAAGAGTTTTTAAAATATTCGTTTTAATTTATTATCTCAAAACAGCAAATTTTTGGAGTTATGACACTATTTTAGTAACTGAGTGATATGTAGTTATGTAAGTACGTAAACATTTTATTATACTGATATTGGTTAGTTGGTCGATTTAACCAGTTGCTGTAATATAAACTTAATACTTAAAAAAATTGTATTCAGTGGTCAGCTCATACAAGTTTTACTTAATTTTTTTCTTACATTCGCAAAAAAAATTAATAAAAAATATTCCATCATGGTACATGGGAACAGCAGCAGCAAAACGAGCTTTAATTCAATCGCAAAAACATTACGACCGTTGTATGTGTATGCCTCCTCTTCATTAGATCGTTTCTTCTTTTGCTATTAAATATTCAGTGAGCTGTTAGTTACTTTAACTGGCCTCTCCTATTTCTCCTACATATACGAGTATAATTTAGTTTTTTTCATTTCTTAATTTTTTTGTTCTTTTTTTATTTCATTTACGATTATAAATTACAATGAGGTGGTTGGTTGGTATTTATTTATATACTTATGTATGTGTGTATGTAGTATTGTTGTGTCATGGCGTGTCGTGCACTCTGCAGTCCAGACTTGTTTCGATCGTTTCGTTATATCAAAGCCGCTCACCTTGAGCGATGATAAAAGTTATTTGCGTGTGAGTATGTGTGCGCAAGCAAGTAAGCAAACAAAGCAATCAAATATTATTGATACGTTTTGCAAAATAAAGAAAAACAAAAATACTTTATGTTTGTTAGTACGTGTGTATATTGTACAACATGAATTATATGTCTGTCTGTATACTTAAAACAACAACAATAAATAATATTTACTAAATAGCAACAATATTGGTAGCAGTATTTCTTTCTTAATTTGGCAACAACAAAAGCTAAGAAAACAAAATTAAAATTCGTATATAAAACTCCTGACTGAAAGAAATAAGTAAAAAAAATAAGATAAGATGAACAAGCTCGCGATGATGTTGTAATAAATATGTAAATAAAATCAAATTTAGCTCACAATGGCTGGGTAAGTCCCTGCCCGTTTCTTAGGAAATTCGCATTTAAAAAATGAAATTAAATAGGTTGTAAAAAAAGCAAATAAAATTCGGCTGTGCCGAGTCATCTATATCCATCGCTGTATAAGCCAAAAATATTCATATTTTTCACTTTCCACATTCTTCTTAAATATTCAAAAAACAATAATTTCAAGAAGAAATTTCATATTTTTATTAAAATAATTTTCTGTGTAAATTTTTTTGTTTATTATAAAATAAATAATTTATATCAACCAAAGAAAATTCGCTTGTTGTTTTATCGGCCATTTGTGGATTGATTGTTTTGACTTTTTGCACGAACATTCTACCGGCTGTCATTTCTGTTAAAACTACTTACTACGTTCTTTTTATCCGTTATGCATTTAAGGCAGAATAGAAGTAGTCGCCGTTTTTGACTCGATTCAGCCATATATGGACCGATCAGGCTGAATTCAACAAATAAACTTTCTTTAATTTATAAGCACAAAAAAGAAAAATACGATATTTATTAAAATATGTTTTAAGAAATGAAGAGTACAAAAAAAGTTAATTGTCATTCAGCATCAGCATTGGATTTTTGAAAAACATAATCCTTCCCACCAATATTCATTAAAACAATGAAAGACAGCAACAACTGATGAATTGTATGTTGCCTAGGGACTTCAGAAAATTGATTTTAACGACTACACAGACAGACGGACATCGAATATTCGACTTCAGTATTTATAAGGATCCATAATATATATCCCCTATAGGTTGGTGTAGAAATTATACACGGAATCACAAACTTCTTACTTACCATTTAGGATATAAAAATATATTTGTTGCAATGGCTAAAAAAAAATAAATAAATAAATACATATCCATATAAAGGGTGTCCCAACAAGAACGCACGATTTAAATTTTAAATAAATGACTGATGCAGCAATTGAATTGTTTCTCTGGCTGTATGACATGTGGCGCCGTCTTGTTGAAATCACAAGCCCTCCACATTCATTTCTTCAATTCTAGGCAAGAAAAAACTGGTTATCATTTCACGATACCGAACACCATTGACTGTTTGTGCTTGACCTGCCTCATTTTCATAAAAAAACAGGTCCAATGATTCCTCCAGCCCAAAAACCACACCACACAGTGACACGTTGAGGATGCATTTGCTTCTCGTGAATCACTCGAGGGTTTTCCTCACCCTAAATGCGACAATTCTGCCTATTGGCGCAGCCTTCAAGATGGAAATGGGCCTCGTCACTGAAGATGATTTTATCGGCAAAATCAGCATTTTAATGTTGTCTCTCCAATACCCAATTAACGAACTCCCTTCGCTGTCCATGGTCATTTTTTACTAACCTCGTACCTTTTACTAGCAAACAATAACAATTGTTCAAATGCCAAACAATGACACTTCGAATGGCGCCAAATTTAAATCTTGCGTTCTTGTTCGGACACCCTTTATAAAAAATTCAATTACCTTTACTACAAAAACCATTCAAAATTGCTTCAGTAAAAAAAATTATTTTTTGTTCTTAAAATCTTATAAAATTACAGAAATTTTTTATTTATACTCGTATGCACTGGCCACTGAAAACTGCTTAACAATGAAAGTTGACACATTTATTAGAAGAACCATTCGGAAAATACAAAAAAGTATTGTTCTGCTATTGAAAACTTGGAAAATTTAATAAATTCTTCTTTATTATACATTCACTCTGCACTAATAACGTGTACAAAATCTCACGTGAGATTCCTAATAGCAATTTTCCCTTCAAATGGAATGAAAATTTCAGGGGAACAACAATTTCACTTTTATTCATGATAGCGGTGAATATAAATTGTAAAAGGAAAAATTCCTTTTTCTTCAGTGATTTTCTGGTAATATTATTTATATGTATTATATAATTTTTTTTTTAACATTATGTACTCGTATATTACATTTTTTTTTTTAAATGTTGTTCCCTGTTTTATCTTAATTTAAAATTATTGAAAATAAGTATTTACATGAAGAAAACTATCGTTCACTTCTACTTCAGGGAACAAACGGCTGATTTGCGGCTCCCTAAATATATTTTACACGACAATTTTTATAGAAAGAAAATCGAACAAAAACGTAAGCATTTCTATATGAAATTGCGGCTCACTAAAAAATATTTTTTCCCTCTGTACGAATACAAATTTCAAAATCACTTCAGCTGAGTTCACATGTTGTGTACAAGTCATATGAAATTTTTTAATTATGGATTTTCATGTGTACGTCAAAATTGCGTTTTACATACTGTTGGGACAAATAATCAACCCCACCACACTCAACTACAGTAAGAAATAATGATTATTAATTTAGGAACATCGTAATCTACATCAATACAAAAGAAAATGGGGTAATTTAGCACATGGAAAGGAAGTTGCTGAATGAATGACGATTGAAAACGATTAGCGCTATACTGAAATATTAAAATAAAAGTAATATAAAAAATTAAAAATTAATAGGGGAAATACTTCCCCTAGGAATTTTGTAATATATCTTTTGTAATAAACTTCAGGCGTACAATTTATTTTACCGCAACAAACTTATAAAATTCTTCATCCTTTTTGTCAATTAAAGTATTATAATTTCATTTGAGATGGCTGAAGGTGCTTCCTCTGAAAGCTGTATACTGTGCTGTGACAATTGCTATGGATGGTATCACTTTATATGTGTGAGTGTTACAGAGAAGATTGCAGAGGTGAATTGGGTGTGTCCGTCATGCTCGGCCCTTTTGAGCTCTTCTGCTACACAATTAGAAGGCAATAACTTGGAGCTTTTTGTGCTGGGTGTGCCAGATAAAAACAATAAAGATGACTCTATTGGCATGCATAAGCGTGCAACTGGTAATTTTTCGGAGAAAATCAAGAAGTCAAAACGATGATTAGAGGAGATAAACATTTTGGAAGGAGAAGACTAAATAATATTACGAAGAAAGGCCATTTTAAAGAAACGTAAAGAGTTGCTTAGACAAATGGACTCTGAAAGAGATAACGAGGAAGTCAACGCATGCCATAACGAACCACAACCAGATGCAGTTATTCCCGCAGCCGAAAGTATAAAGGCTACGGACTTTGCAGAGCCCGAGTAGACTTTTGAGTCAATAAAATATATAATTGATTCCATGGTGAAAAGACTGAATGAACTGGAAATCAAAGCCAACTTATCACAGGGACAATTCTCATCTCAATGGTTGCCAGGTGGTTTTCCGGAGTCATCAGCTAGTACTCAAGTGCCGAAAACCGTATCTGCTTACCCGTGAACAACTTGCCTCTAGACAAAGGTTTGCCAAGGAATTGCCAAAATTTAATGGTAATCTAGAGTACTGGTTATTATTTCTTGCAACATACAAACAAGCAACGGAAATATGTGGTTTTAATGAAAGCGACTTGGAACTTCACTAGACGGTGACGCTTTAAAGGTAAGGAATTTGTTATTTCACGCCTCATGTACTCGTATACCCCAAATTATAGAAACTTTGAGAAATAAATTTGGTAGGCGTTAGAGAATTGTCACCTATAAAAAAAATAAATCACTTGTGAATTTCGCGTTAGAAGTTCAAAACATTATTGCTGCTATAAAATCAGCTAATTTAGGCAATTATTTAAATAACCCAGACATTAGTAAACATTGTATTTTTCAAATGATAATGACTAATTAATTTTTTTTTGCATAATTTTTTATTTTTTTCTTAATAATTTTTTAAGCAAGACGCACTATTTGATTTTTATTAAAATGTAAAAAAAAATACTTTATATTTTTAAGTTAACACAATTAATGTATATTTTAAAACTTTATAATGATTTTTTAAGACTCAATAAAATATTAATAATATTAACCCAGACAATTAACAGTAACTTGTATTAAAACTACCTGGAATGATTGCGGCATTTTGGCTTGATCCCAGGTTACTGCGGTAGCAAAAGGTCGTTTAGCTTGTGGGCAAAAGTTCTGTGGTTTGGCTTTTTTGTGACATTTTTAGTACCCTGAAAATACTTGATGTCTCATTCCGTGGAAAATTGCACTTCAAGCCGAGCATGTAGAATCGATTTATGCCAGCTCTTGCACCATCCCTTGTTGCACAAAAAAGTAGTTGTTGCTTGCAATACTATTAGTAAACCTGTAAATGCTGTACATTCAAAGTCTTTCTGGTTATTTTATACGGGAATGGTAAGCAAATTGAAACTTGCTTTCCTTATGTTGATAAAATAAGGGTTACTTAGAAACTTAAATATCAAGGCCACCCCTAGCCCTTTATGACTGACGATTCTTGCCACCACGAAGAGGACTCCGTCGTTGTTAATATCAAAATATCGGGTAAAAAAGGGAAAAACTATATTAATTTAAAAAACGTACATACGGTGAAGAGTTTGGAATTGCGGAAACTAAGCTTAAACGTACGACAACTAAGGGGTGTATATAATTATTTGAGAAATATTTCACTCTTATCATATGTTGATGCAGAACTTAAGCTTCTAATAGGCTTGAACAACAGCTGGGAAAGTATAATGTCAGAACCTGTGGCTAAAAAAAAACACGACTTGGCTGTTCAATAAAGGGGCTGTGTAAATTGCTGGAGGAAAATGTAATGCTAAATACGTTTCATACATGCAATGATTTACTGCAAGCAGTAAGAAAATATATTTTATTTGCTAATGTAGACGTAAACGAGTATCACACTAAAATCGTGTGAGAATCGTACAAGCGAGAGACAGCTAAAAGAAAACACGCAAAAAATTGGTGATCAATATGAAACGCAGTTGTTGTGGAAGCTACCAAAGTAAATTTCTAACATTAGCCTTCCTATGACAAGGAAGCGAGCACTGAACTTGGCGTCAAAACTTGCAAAAGACCCTCAACTACACATGCTAATGGAAGAAAAGATCAAGGACTACCTTCGTAAAGGCTACACTGTTCGACTGACTAGTGATGTCCATTTGAGCGATGGTTGGACTTACCTATATTTTTAGTCATCAACCCCAACAAACCTGGCAAACTGCGCATATCTTTTGATGCGGCTACCAAGGTTAAAGGAATATCTTTAAACTCAATGCTTATGAAGGGCCTCAGGAGATTTCGTAACAAACTTTTGGCAGTTAGTGGCGACATCAAGGAAATGTACCACCAGGTACGAATACACCCCGAAGATCAAGAATATCAAGGTTTTCTTTGAGTGACGAGTTAAAGCTTCTTAATTGCATGTGTCCCAAGTTCGAATCCTGGCAGAGTCAAATAAAATTTGAAAATAATTCAAACAAAAAGTAAATTTATCAAAATGAGTATATAAAATTTTTTTAAAAATTAAAAAAAAAAAATTTTTTGTAACTCACCGGGGGTTGAACTGTGACATCTGCAGTTGAAAGTCATTTTTAAAATTCATGTACATATTGAACACGTTTCATATATTTTATGAAAGTTTTCATTAAAATAATTTTAATGAAACTTGATTCATTGATTTCATTGGTTGAAAAATAATTTATTTTACATTAGATTAATGAAAACATTCAATGGATATAAAACAAAATTCTTTCAGTTTATATTAATTTCCTTCACCATATTTACGTGATAAGCATTTTCTGCAAAGCCCATTCACTTAGAGCCTCTGTAGAGTGTCATGCAATCGAATCGAGTGCGTAAGATCGCTCTGGATTTAAGTAAAAAAGTGATTTCGAATATTCTAAAAGAAATAAAATTATTAGTGAATTGTTAAATAGGTGATTGTTTTTTTACCATTTAGACAAACGGAATTCGTACAAAGGAACTGAGGTCTCTTCGTTTGCTTGCTGTACATATACTTTCTTTTTATGAGGATATGAAATGATATATAATTAATTAATTTGAGCTTAGTCTTGATACTTAAAAATGTTTTTGCTTTATTATTTATTATTTTCAATATTTCGCTTTCCTGTGGAAAGCTTCTTCAGGAAAATTATAAATATTAATAACAAAAATAACAAAATTTTATTTGACATGAAATGAAAATATTTTCTTTTTCATTCATACATATTTTGAAAATATGAAAATATTTTCAATGAAAATACTTTTATTTTTTTACAAAATTTTTAAAAAGAAAAATATTTTCTTCTCTATCTAACATATGTATAACTATATAATTTACAATTCAACCAATAAAAATTAAGTAATACATATAACAAACATTGTTACAAACAATATATAAAAATCAATTTTAATAACAAAATAATTAAATATTATATTATATTAATATATCTCTATTTTTTATGTATTAAATATCTATAGCTCTGAGCTATACTATCTATATCTGCCTTATAATTTATTCTTTTAGATGATGGTGTGCGACTAAGCTCAAATTAATTAATTATATATCAATAAAAAGTCTTAAATAATAATTATATAAATTTAATAAAAAGGAGAGCACGGAATCAATCAATTTTCTTAAAATAAATCTTATTAATTAAATATAAAAAGCAATTTTTGGAGAAAGGACTAAAATAAGAAGAAACAGATATTATCTTCAATCAATTATCTTAACAAAAATATATAAATTTGAAGGAAATAACTGAGAGGATTTTATTTAAGGATCAAAAATCAATTTTCAAAAAGAAAGGAAGAAATTATTTCGAAGATTTTGTCAAAAACTGGATAATTTAAGATTAATTAAGATGGGATTCAGTAAATTTAAAAAGAATATTATAGTGAAAGGATATATTAATAGATATAAAATGATTCAGGATAAAATAAGCAAAACTAAATTAACAATAACCTTTTTGATAAGATGCAGAAAGACAGGTATAGTACCAAGATTTATTAGCAATTCAACAAAAAACGTATCAAATATTTTTGACGACAAAATAAATAATAAATTACAAAATATTTTAACCAAATACAGAGATGATTTACATAATAAAATATTAAATTTAACAATAACACATAAACACAAATTACTAAAAGAATTAAGAAAAGAAGCTGAAATAATAATATATAATTTAGAAGGACATCTTACAATCAAAGAAATAGCAGAATTTTTAGTATATCAAGATAGATTAACAATGATTTTTGAAGAAAAAACAAAAGAAATACATATTAAGAAATATAAAAATCTTTGTTTATTACAACATTGTAATTTAGGTATAAAATATAATAATAAATATTTTGTTAATAAGACAAATTTAGAAATTCCAACAAACGTTCAATTAATTTTATCTCTTGGACAATGAAGAAAGAACATTTTCCTATGTTAAAAATAATATCAGAAGGAGAAGATCTTATACAGACATTAAAAGAAAAAGAAGAACAAGAAATAGCAAGGACTAAATTTACAACTATGATAGATAATCATATAAACAAAATAAAACTTACTAATGCAGATAAATTCATATTAGAAAAAGTGAATGAAACTCAACAATTTTTAAAGAAAAATAGTAATTTATTAATTGTAAATGCAGATAAAGGAAATGTTACAGTAGCAATGGATAAAAATGATTATATTAAAAGAATAAATGATATTGTAGGTGATAGTACTAAATATAAAATTATAAATAAAGATCCAACTAGCAAATTACAAAAGATAAATAATAATTTTGTTGATGATCTTTTTAGTCAATCTATTATTACAAAAACAGAGAAAAATAAAATTAAAACTAATGTCTCAGTAGCACCACGATTATATGGTCTTCCAAAAATACATAAAGAAAACTTTCCTCTAAGACCTATTTGTTCGTTTATTAATTCACCTTCATATGAATTGTGCAAATACATAGTAAATATTTTAAATCTTAAATAATAATTATATAAAAAAAAAAAAAAAAAAAAAAAAAAGGATATGAAATGTATAATATTTATGGTGAAAGGGGTGTGCACTTAATTGCTTGTGTTTCTTTGAAAAAATGCATTAAAATTGTTCTTGGTATAAAATCGTCATGATTACAGAACATGCCTCGATATTACTTTTAGATTATGCTTTGTCAATCTTGTTCATTATAATGTAACTACTTGTTAACTGTTTTTGTTGAAAAATAACTACTCAAATGAACTGTTGTTTGAATTATTAGTAATGCTAGTAAAACAATCTTTTTCCTGTTAACACTACATACTTTTACTTTACCGAAAACAAAACAATTTTTTACCAATTGATGAATTTCTATTGTATGCAGCTTTTTAACAAAATTAGTAAAATTTTTATCTCCGTAAGTATTTACAAACACCGAAAAATAGGAACAAGAAAAAGAAAGTAACTCTACCGGAAAATACTAGAAAAACGAGTACTGTATTTGGGTAGCAACAAGTATGTTTCTTAAGAAATAAAAATGTTGCCACACCAGCAAATCATTTAAAAAAAGGACAAAAATAAATACTTTTTAATGATTTATTTTTTATTTGTTGTTATCCCTAATAACCAGCGTGCAGCAAAAACATTACATTAAAGTACAAAAAATACAACTCTGGTAAGATACTATTATGGTGGCGCGGAAAATAGAAATGAAAAATAGGAAGGCGATCGGTTTTTAGAGAGCACAAAAATCATTCTGGATTTTGTATGTGGTGTGAGCTGATCGGAAGAAAAGAAAACAATGGAAAGCTTGGTTGGAAAGAAGATAATATGAAAAGAAGCCAAAGTTTTATTAAAACAGCTTTTGAATATTATTGTGAACAGATATATTCCATAAAAATAAAAATTAGACTGTTTGAATAGTTATTGAAGATATAGAGAAGAAGAATGGGAATTATGACAGCAGTAGATGTACAACGCCATTGAGGAATCCAGCAACGAAATTCAAAAAACATGCACTAAAAATCTCAAAATTGGAATTTTTTTGACTTTTGCTCATAAAGTCCACATTTGATCCAAATCTCACCAAAACCAACCCCCCAACTCACGGTGGAACAGCTATGCCGGTAGCTTGCTTGGCGGGTTAGAGCCAAGCCTAATAGCGAACTCCGTACAAGGTCTGACGAACCCACGGTTTTAATCTAGCCTAGCCATGGGGGTGCATGACCAAAATGTAGCCAAAATAAACAAAAATTTTCCTATGGATTATATTGGTAATGAAAATATGGACTGCACACCAACAAAGGTGCTAGATGATAGGGCTCATCAGAGCCAGCAAAAGTCATCGGTGGTGAAAGCAACAGGTCCTGCCATCGATGAAAATATGGACCACGATATGTTGGAATGGGCACAAGGTTCATCTTCCAACATATTGGAGGATGTGGACATCCCACTTAGCCAGGAGTCGGCTGGGCTGTCTATATCTTTGGAGCTGGAAAGAAATCTTCTAGAGCAGGGTCCGCAAAAGAAAAAGAAGACTCCACCAAATTGGGTGAAGATGTCGGGCTCAAGTCGCAAAAGGCTCAGAACTTTACGTACCAAGGTCATACCGCTGGAAACAACAAGGAGCTGCGATGGGTGACGTACATGCGACACCCAAAAGGATCCGATAGGATAGCTGGACACCAACATCGGGCTCTGGTCCCGCGAAGCGGTTTGCTGGCAGCATAAAAGCTAATGAGCCAATTACGCTGCCTGCCGCCAAAACGCCGATCAGCAGCGGGGTAAAAGTAGTGGAGAAATCGGATCGGGTAGAGCCCGGTCAGCAAGTGGAGAGAGTGGTGGACGATGAACTGGCGACGAAGGGAGCATCTCTGGAGATTCCCACATCGACGCCAGCTCTAGCGGACACTGTTCGCTCGACAAGACTTGGGTCAAACCTAAGAATTTTCCAGAGGCCACATGGTCCTCTGAGGAAATTCTTCTGGTACAAAAGTACATTCTGGACAGAATGTATGAGACTAGTTAGAGATCCGTAAAGCCGCATTTTGCTGGCTACAGTTTCAAGCCCGGATAGCTGACTATCAACTGTCTGGGTGACAAAACTGTGGCCTGGTCGAAAGCCAACTTACCGAGCCTGAAACCATGGGAAAGAGAGGAGCTGAAGGTCGTGCCAAAGGCCGAGATTTTCATCGGCTACTTCCCAGGCTTGGCAACATGGCGAGCGTTCGTGTCAGGGAGTGGCACGTGTTCCATCGTCAACAGAAAGACGATGTTGTCGAACTTGCGATTGCTCTTGACCCCATCTCGTCTGCGACGGTCGAAAAGCAGGGCAACAAAGTCTTCTATAGCTTTGGCTGTGTCCAGCTCAGACCGAAACAGAAGGGCAATAGGGCCGAAGAATCAATATCACGGGCCCATCTAAGCTACAGAAGTCTCTGGAGACAGTTAAAGTGTCTCCAGATAAATCTTCACCGGACAATAGCAGCCTCATACCAGCTTAGTGCTATGGTTTAAAAACAGTGTCTGGACTTTGTGGCCATCCAAGAACCATGGGCCACAAATGAACGAATCAACGGTCTGCAGACAAAAAATTTTAAGTTGATCTATGACGATAATATCGACAGACCTAGAGCGGCCATAATGGTCAATAAGAATTTCAGAGCTTGTGCGAAGAGATGTAGTGGAAATACAGGCAGAAGTGCCTAGTGCCCAAGGGCAGAGAACAGTGGTTTTGGCCTCCGTTTACCTTCCTGGCGACGCAGAAGAGGCAGTATCGGATGAGATAATGCAGCTCACCCAATACTGCCGCAACAGGAACCTGCAATGGGTTGCATGCTGCGACGCAAATGCACATCACACGGCACGAGGTGACTCACTTCTTGATTATATTAAAGCTAACAATATTGTTATAGTAAACAGAGGTAATGAGCCTACCTTTGTAAATGCGATATGAGAGGAGCTATAAGATCTTACCCTTGCTAGTGCATTTATTTCCAATAGCATTTCGGATTGGCGAGTGTTGGATGAGGTTTCCCTGTCGGATCACCAATACATTCGATTTGACCTGAAGGGAGAGGTTGAAGACACTTTCGCGATAATGGTCGCTGTATAACTTTCATTTGGAACAAGGTATAGGGTGGCTAAATGAAAGAATAAGTAACTCTCTTGAAGTTAACAAGTTGGAAGCCGTCATAACCTCAGCCTATGAAAATAGTTGCGAATTGGTTACGAAGAAAAGTTCTCTGGTGGAATAAAGAGCTGGGCAACCTGCGAAGGACTGCCCGCCAGCTCTCCAATAGAGCCAAGACCACTGGGGATTGGCCGAGTTATAAAAGTGCCTTAACGGCATATAACAACGCCTTGAGAAGATCAAAGAGAGATTCATGGAAGAGGCACTGTGAGGAGATTGAAACCCTTTATGCAGTTGCTAGACTACATAAATCTCTTACGAAGGACAAGATCTGTTGGACACACACTTTCCGGGCTGCGTCTACAGTGAAGGGGACAGTGAAGATGTCAGGGGCATTAGGTCCTTGACTTCTACACGAAGGGAACTTTCACTGGCCCCGTAAAATTTTTACCATCAATAAAACTAAATGGGCTATTTCTACGTTTAGACCATTTATGTCTCCAGGCGTGGACAATATACACCCGTGCCTACTCAGACAAGGAGGACGAGCCTAGAATTAAGAGTATTACCTAAACACTGGGGCAGAGCAAGGTTTGCTTTTATACCGAAAGCAGGCAAAAAGGCGGACTACACGCCAAAAGCCTTCCGACCCATTTGCTTAACGTCCTTCTTGCTTAAACCTATGGAAAAGATTTTGGATCAATATATCAGGGGAGTCCATCTTAGGGACAACCCTCTTCATATTGATCAAGCAGATCAACTGAAACTGCACTGCACAGCCTAACGAGTAAAATCGAAAAGGCTCTGGTTGGTAAAGAAATGGTCCGCTGTACGTCGGTTGACATTATAGGGGCCTTTGACAATGTTACATTCGAGTTTATTGAGGAGGCGATGATCAAGAAGGAAATACCCCGACTGATCATTGCATGGGTTCTCAGTATGCTCAGTAACAGGACTATAATCTTCAATGCGGGGGCAAGGACATTATTTGTTAGGTCAACGAAAGGGGGCGTTTTATCGCCACTCTTATGACTATTGGTAGCCGATGGGCTACTGGAGACTGTCGGCGATCTCGGATACGAGGTTCAGGACGATCTGGTAATCATGGTCAGTGGCAAGTTTGACTCTGTGATTGCCAATCGAATGCAAGCGGCTCTTGACACCACTCACAGATGGTGTCAGGAGAGGGGACTTTCGATAAATCCGAAAAAACCAAAGTGTTTCCCTTCACTAGAAGAAGGAAGCTAAGTCTAGGTACCTTAAAATTGGGGGACAATGACTTAGTGATGTCCGAGGAGATGATATATCTGGGAGCAGTTCTAGATAAGACTCTTACTTGGAACAAACATTTACTACACATAACTGGCAAAGTCTTAAGGGCAACATTTGCGTGCCAAAGAATGTATGGTAAAACGTGGGGTCTACGACCAGAAATGATGGCGTGGTCCTACAAAACCATCATAGTACCGATGGCCACTTATGCCTCCTTGGCATGGTGGTCAAAGGTATAACAAAAACAGGCTCAAATAATCCTCAATAAGGTGTATCGAATAGCCTGTTTGAGTGTAACGGGGGCGATGAAGACATGCCCCACATTAGCCTTGGGTATGATAACTGGGCTCACTCCCCTGCATATTTTGAGTAGGGGAGTAGAAGCTAGTTCCGCCTTAGGGCGACCTAGTCTATCCTATCTTAAAGAGGGCAATGTTAGTGGGCATGTGAAAATTTTAGAATCTGTTTAGAATTCTCCATGTCTTGCCGTCTCTAGGCGTTTTGAAGTGGTCATTAATGAACGCTATGCTTAGAGAAATGGTGACATAATACTGGGCCGAAATCGTCAATTATGGTATACTGATGGGTCCAAAATGGAAGATGGCAGTGCTGGTGCTAGGATTGCAAGACCACGTTTCCGCAGGGCAGTTGCAATGGGAAAAACAGCTTCCATTTTTTAGGTGGAGGTCCACGCCTTAGAGCTATGTGCTAGGGAATGCCCCACATGTGGTACCAGAATATATACTCTCTCAGACAGTCGAGCAGGTCTATGTGCATTGGCGGTCTATTTCGATCATGATTGGTCTGGGACTGCTACAAACTTCTCAATGCTTTGGCATAGAGAAACACGGTTACCTTATTGTTGGTGCCGGGTGATAAAGGGCATGTGGGCAATGAAATGGCGGACTATCTGGCTAAAAAGGGCACGGATACCCCATTCATAGGTCTATAGCCATTCTGCGGGGTGACCAACAACTTCATCAGTGCCCTTCTACACAAGGAGGAGTGGGAATGCGGAATTTTTCCTAGGAGATCTAGACAAGATTAGTCCTACAGCAATTTCGAGATTCGTAAGGAATCTCGGATTGTAATTAGGAACTGGCCTGCACAATAGATCTCAAAGGTCGCGGTGCGATTATAGCCCATAGTGATAATAATAATAAAAATAATGCATATGATAAAAAAATTTAATTATAACAAGAAAAAATTAAGTACGATTTTTCGTTAAAACCTATATTTTCTGAGCTATGGGTCTTTGAAGTTTTTAATTTGCCGTGAGTGGCCAAATTAAATTTAACTCTTATTAATTATATTTTACAGCTTTTAATAATAACTATTTGTATTTTTCAAACATGAATTTTAATTGTAATAAAGTGTATAAATTTTTATGATATATTTTCCTCATAATTTTTTAGCGATGGGATCACTTAAGAATTTATTTATTTTGTAAACAAAGAATATTGTTGTTCGGGTTTGTGCTTCTACATGATTCTTTACAAGCGTAATTGGTTATGTTTGTAAACTTCAAACTAAGAAATGAACTTTTGTCAGAAATTAACAATACTCATTTGTATCTCTTATTATTGCTTGTCCCCTTTAACTTAAGGTCCGTTAAAAATATTTCTTTTAATTAGATTAAATTTGTATGAAATTATTCAAAATGAGGTATTTATGACGATCCTTAAGTTTTAAAAAACCAGCCCTTTCATTTAATATTATTATATATTTTTATAGCATTTATACTAAATAAATATTAATATTTTTAGCGTCCAAAAAATTTCGTGGCTAAAAATTAGTACATTTTAGGAGAAATGAATGCTTATTTGGTGTTAAAGAATACAAAATTAATATATTTTAGCGAAGAAAACAAACTGTAAAATTTGCCGATTTAAATTTTTTAGAGATAGCTAAATTTAGCATTACACGTTACAGAATTCTATTTGTAGCTAAACATTGCGAAATTGAATTTTTAAGCTTTTTAGCGATGTAAATTTAGCTTTAGCGATTTACAGAATAAGGCTACAGGTCATACAATATTGAGAAATTTGAATCAAATTTACTTTCATAATCATTCTCATAAATATTACTTTTAGAATAATATAAAACTTGCATATGACCTTCTCTTGATTGATGTACCTTGACGTGGTGAGGGAGCTTAAGTAGGATCAATGAACCAAGGAGCTATGCCGGCCTAATTTCAACCATGTCGGACAGTTTCTTGGAGAGATTCCGAAAACTAAATCTCAACCGATTCCCAAGCCAAGGTGTTCTTGGAATCGTGCCGAGGGCTAAATGGTGCAGGGAGTTAAAACATGTGCATCGCTAACGGAGACATGCCCTGGAATACCGGGCGACCTTCCAGTGTAAATAGCGTTATGTACGTATTGAATTTAATTTTTATGGAAAATATAAAGGAAAACATAAAAATCAAAACACTGACTCCGTTGTGAAGATACTCTACTTCGTTCGCCGGTCAGTACTGGAGAAAATGAGGCCATGGACATAACTGCCATCCTCCATGATTTTGAGCTAAATGTCGAAAATAGCTCTCAGCGTCCACTGGAACCAAGAGCTAATGACAAGACGAAGCTCGATGCTAAGGAACCGAGCGTACCAAAAGAGAAATGATTATTTCACTGGTGCCCAAAAACGTCGTATTAAAGCCAAGATCAGAGATGGCATGACGGCTGAAGAAGCGAAGGCTGAAATGCGCACACGATATGCCCAGGTTAATAAGAACCAGGCGCCGGGTGCTCAGTAGTCAAAACGCTGCAGATCGGCTAATAATTCGCCCAGTGGCGAAAAAAAACTAAAAAACCGGTAGAGGGTGGAGCAAAAGTAACCCCTAAAGCTACACCACTATTGGCTAAAGTCCAAAAGGATGCTCAGGATAAAGGACATGTACGTACGTATAGCGACATGTTGAGCGCATGCAAGATTGCCATCACCCACTTCAAGCATCCTGAAGAGGAACTGAAAGCATAGGGCTAATCAGTTTGCTCTAATAAAAAAGAGCTTATTTTCTGATTTGGACAAGTCCACAAATCTCAACAATAATCTCGGATTTATCAAAAGCATAAATAGGAACAGGTATCAGTCTCTTTCGTGCCATAACAGCCAAATCAAGACTTGGTTGTCAGAGGCACTTTAGACTCTAAAGCCCTTCCCTAATGCCAGAATAAAGTTAGTCGAGGGATCAGAAATGCCCCAGACGTTTGTCTGCATTGCCTAGCTGCCACCAGAACATGTACTTGAGCAGAACACACTGTTGAGCAGACTGGCAAAGCAGAACGTAGGACTGTCAACAAAGAGTTGGCGGGTTCTTCGAACCATAAAAGAGAAGGATGGCGGACAATCTGTCACCTTCTCGATTGATGATGCATCGAAGAAGAGGATTCTTGCGCAGACATTAAAATTATTTCTTAATTTCTCGCAAATCCGTATGAGGGGGAAGACAGTGGCCATGCCGGCCACATCCACCCAAGGACAGTCGAAGGAAAAGGTGTCCATCAGAGAAGAGGACAACACTCCATCGAGATCCAATGCAGCAGCCTCAGGCAGGGCGATGAGCACAGCACCGGCTGTGCTGTTAAAGGGGGCAGCGACTCCAGAAAGCCCACCCTCGGGACGGGCAACGGGCAGCCCTCAAGTCACCGAAGTCCTCACTCTGGGTGCACCCAGTTTCACCCAAGTGGATGCGAGTGGGGCCTACGAATCGGCCTCTCAAAAGTTAATGGGCCTCAGGTGCATCCAGGCAAATCTACAACACTCCAAAGCTGCCTCTGCAGTTGTTAATAAGTTCAAAGCTTATATATGGACTTTGATGAACTATGGGTCAACTTATTTCTAACATATATAAGTATCAACATTAAAAATATAATTTCAGGGACCGCAAATAACAGTTATCGAAGTCAAAAAATTATTTTATAACAGTTATTTTGAGAGTTAATAAAAAAAACAATTAAAACAGTTGTTTTTAATTTTTTAGTCAAAAAATAAAACTCTTTTGAAGAGAGATAAAACTGTTTAGAAGAGTTTTATTTTTCCAGTAGTTGAAGTAACAAATTCGCAAAGTCACTATGTAAAGTAAAATCGTGAATATGGGTCGGAAATCCAATATTGTTTGTCGTGCATTTTTTGAAAAAGTGAATAATACACATGTATGCGGGGTGTGTAAAACCGTTTTAAAATGATATTTAGGATAAAAAAAAGCTTTAATTGAAATTGATAATTTTTCTCCAAGGCTTTATCTATTAATGTACCTCTTTTTGAGGGAAAAAATTACATTATGCGTTAATAAATAAATTGTCAAAAACTATGCAATGTGTTCCTGCAACCCAAGTTAGCGTGGAAAGATCATTATCTGCTCATCCTTCAGAAAACTTGGAAAAAATTATGTTTGTTTTAGTTTAACAAAAATAAAACGCCTCAATAGGATATTTAGAAAAAAATTTTTAACTTTTGACTTCAAAAGAGTTTTATTTTCTGACAAAAAATAAAACTCTCTTTTTAAGAGTTTCATCTAAACTTTTATTTTAATGTTGAAAAATAACTCTTAACTGTTTTTTTAATATCAAAATAGATTCTATTGGTATATGACAATATAGATCTCCGTTGACTCTAACATAGAGAGTGTTTGAGTTAAATATTTTTCGATAACCGTTATTTACGGTCCCTGCAAAATTTAGGACTTCTTTATATTGTTAAGCTTTTACACTATCATAAAAATAATTAGTTTCGAAGGTTCGTATTGTGAAATAAAATACAAGTAGAACACTTTTCTCAACACTTATTGAAGAAATGAGATTATTGTTTATGATACATTCTTTTCACAGTTTAACGTCTGAACTAAAACTGATCATGTCTTTCAATCTCAGCATTGTTTTATATACCTTTCGCAGTTTACCCTAGAACCTTCTACAAACAGCCAGACGTTTCTACATATCAAGTAATAGGAACAAAGTTAATCGAACATTTTTATTCTAGCTAATGCTAGAACACTTAAAACTAACATGAACTCTATGCACTAATAAGGATAAAACACACAAGCATTCCATACAAAAATTCTATGTATTAGCTTAAACAACAAATCGCTATATGTACATATATTGTTGAAATACAAATAGTTTAAAATAAATTATAGCAATCGTTGTAACTTATGTATATATATTATAGCTTTTATAATATATATTTTTTCATTCTAAATTGAACATTCATACAATAAATACTTATTATACCAGAAGTCAATAGGTTATGGGCGAAAATAAGGAATTGGCAAACGGTATACCACAATTTAGAGTCAAGATTCATTTAGACTCTCTAAACATTTTGGACGTTCTAACCGATGATCCACCAGAAGAAGCCAATGCGAAGGCAGAATTTTTAAAACGAGACAAGAAGGTTAAAGATCGTTTAGTAAGTTATATACATGCTGATTGTTTGACTTATGTTCGAGATAAGCAAACTGCAAAAGAAATGTGGAAGAGTTTGGAACTGGCATTTGCTCAGAAGTCGTTAGTGAACCAGTTATTACTTAGACGGCAGCTGGTAACTCTACGTATGAAGCCTGGAGATTCAATAAAAATTCATTTGGAACTTTTTGAAAATATAATTAGACAATTGAAATTGTCTGGAGCAAATGTAGAAGATGCTGATTTAATAACTCAAATTTTTCTTTCTCTACCTGAAAAATTTGATCCTTTGGTGACAGCATTACAAAATCTAGATGATAGCAAATTAACAATTAGCTTTGTTAAAGAACGACTGATTGCTGAAGAAATTAAACTAAATAATCGGGCTGACACAGAATCTGGCGAAAAGATTGCATTTTCAAGTAAGAAGTATTTTAAAAAGAAGTTTAATGGTAAGTGCTACAAATGTAACAAGTTTGGACATCAAGCTAAAGATTGTAAGAGCCGTGAAGCTTGTGTATCAGATAAAAAGTTTTGCTTTATGACTGGATGCAATTCTAATAAACGTAGTGAAAGTTCAAAGATACGTTTCATATTAGATTCAGGTGCTAGCGACCATCTCGTAAATGAGGTTTGGTATATTTCCGAGCTCAACAAACTAAAGGTTCCTTTTGAAATAAATATTGCCAAGGATAATATATCAGTAAAAGCTGAATCGATAGGAAAAATACATTGTAGAACAGATTCTGGTTATGATATAACAATGAAGGATGTTTTGTACGCACCAGAAATACGAGATAATCTTATGTCAGTTCGAAAATTAGCTAGTGCTGGGGCTGAGGTAAAATTTGTTGGTAATCGAGCATTAATTATTAAAGGCAAAGAAGTACTAGGTACCGCTTACATGCATGGTAACTTGTATGAAATTGAAGTTTTTATTGGAAAGAGTTGTGCTTTTGTGAGTAATAAGAATGACGTAAATTTATGGCATCGTCGTCTTGGTCACATTGGAAAGCTAGGATTAAATTCTCTAATGAAAAGCAACTTGGTTCCAAAATTAAATAACATAGAAAATGATTATTTTTGTGATATATGCATTAAAGCAAAGCATGCTCGAGATCCCTTTGATGGCACTCGAAATAGAGCTACTCGAATGTTACAAAGAATACATTCTGATGTGTGTGGTCCTATAGATCCAATTGCTTTAGATGGATCTCGTTATATTGTAACATTTATTGATGATTTTAGTCATTTTACAATGATTTATTTGGTACAGAAAAAGTCGCAAGTATTTAATGTTTTTAAAGAATATGAGGCAATGGTGACAGCAATGTTTGGTTCAAAAATCTCTAAAGTTACTACTGATCAGGGTCGTGAATATATATCCAACGAACAATGTGAATGGTATAAGCAAAAAGGTATTGAAATCGAGTCCACAATTGCATATAGTCCTCAACAAAATGGAGTTGCAGAGCGATTTAATCGCACATTAATGGAAAAGATGAGGTCTATGATTTTTGAGTCCCATATCTCTAAACGTATGTGGCATGAAGCGGCGAGAGCAGCAACGTATGTCATAAATAGATGTCCAACAAGTACTCTGAGAAATTTTCAAACTCCTGCAGAAGTTTGGTATGGAAATAAACCTGACTTATTTAAGTTACGTGTGTTTGGTTGCAAAGCATATGCATGGATTCCTAGTCAACTCAGAAAGAAACTTGATCCTAGAAGTCATAAGGCAATAATGATAGGTTATACGCCAAATGGGTACAGACTTTTTGATATAGAAAAACGAAAAGTGTTTTACTCACGTGATGTTAAGTTTGATGAAACGAATTTTCCTTACAAAGATTTTTCGAAAGTAAATAAAAACTGTATTGTAGTGAGTCATCAGCAAGAAGAGTGTAGTGATGATGATAAAGTTGCTGATGAACAATTATGTACTGATGAAATTAGAATTATTGATAATGATTTAAGTGAAACGTCCTCTAGAGAGAAACCACAGAGTAATAATGGGATAGGCAATGAATCAATCTTTGTTGAAGCTGAACCAAATTCTAGTATTTTAACTGATGATGATGCTAATGAGAACGAAATAGAAATTAATGCTTCTAGTGACATGGCCAAAGCGCTCCCATTGCAGGAAGAAAACAATATTCGGCGTAGCGGCCGGGAGCGCCGTTTTCCAAGTAAGTTACTTGATTACATTACTAGTTTACAAGCGAATTCTGCCGTTGATAATTTTAAGCTTGTTCCTGAAAATTATAATGAAATATTTGGGAGATCTGATACTGATAAATGGAAGAATGCTATATCTCAAGAGCTGGTATCAATGGAATCTAACAATGTTTGGGCAGTTATCAAGAAACCTGCAAATGCAAAACTTTTACAGTTCAAATGGGTTTTTCGTATAAAAGGAGATGAAACAGGCAAACCTTTAAAATATAAAGCACGTCTGGTAGCAAAGGGATATTTGCAAAAGTATGGCGTTGACTACTATGAAACATATGCCCCAGTAGCCAAGCTAAGCACAATACGTGTAGTAATTGCTGTTGGATTACACCGAGGATACAAATTTCACCAATTAGATGTCAAGACTGCCTTTCTACATGGAAGTCTTAATGAAGATTTATATCTTGTTCCACCTGATGGTATTAAATTAAGAGAGGGAATGGTTCTTAAACTAAATAAGTCATTGTATGGACTTAAGCAAGCACCTCGTAACTGGAATAGTAAATTTAATGATTTTTTATTATCACTTGGATTTGAAAGATCGAGGAGAGATTACTGCTTGTACATAATGTTTCAAAAAGAAACTACTTTGATTGTGATTTTGTACGTAGATGATTTACTAGTTGCTGGAAATGATGAAAAATCTATAGAAGAACTTAAAAAAAATCTGTCAACAAAATTCGAAATGAGTGATTGTGGTATTTTGAAATATTTTCTTGGAGTAAAAATAGAATATGAAAAAGATAAAATAAAACTATCACAAGAAGCCAGTATTGAAAAGGTTTTAAATAAGTTTGGAATGGCTGACTGTAATCCTGTTAAAACTCCCATGGAAAAAGGACTTCAACTCTCACCTGAAAATTGTGAAAAAGAAAAAGTAAATGAGCCATATCGTGAATTACTTGGCAGTTTGATGTACACAATGCTCAGTTGTAGACCTGATATTTGTTTTTGTGTTGCTTATATGGGAAGATTTCAGCAAAATCCAAATAAGTTACACTGGCAACATCTAAAAAGGGTTGTACGTTATTTAAAAGGGACCAAGAATATCAAACTTGTTTATTCTAAAAAGAATGCTGCAAAACTTATTGGATTTGCCGATGCTGACTGGGCAAATGATAGAGATGATCGCAAATCAGTCACTGGTTACATATTTAAAGTTTACGGTTGTTGTGTATCATGGTCTTCAAAGAAACAACAATGTGTGGCAACTTCATCTAGCGAAGCAGAATATGCTGCTTTAAGTGCTGCAGTTTCTGAAGCTTTATGGCTTCGTGGTATAATGCAAGATTTGAAAGAAATAAAAAATGAATGTGTAACAATATATGAAGATAATAGAGGTTGCATTGGTATGGCAAACACTTCCGAGAGCAAACGAGCTAAACATATAGATGTGAAACATCACTTTATACGTGATAATGTTGAAAAAGGCTTTATTAAAATTGAACCAAATAAATCTAAGGATCAAGAGGCTGATATTTTCACAAAGTCCTTGGACACTGTGCAATTTAATGAACTTCGTTCTAAATTGGGAATAAACGATTGAGAGAGGGTGTTGAAATACAAATAGTTTAAAATAAATTATAGCAATCGTTGTAACTTATGTATATATATTATAGCTTTTATAATATATATTTTTTCATTCTAAATTGAACATTCATACAATAAATACTTATTATACCAGAAGTCAATATATATAAATACAGTTTCTTATGAAAGAAATAACAGTGGGACAACATGATTTTTTTAATAATATTAAATTTTTTTAAAGGAAATTTTTTGAAATTTGCTTAAAAAATTTTTTTTGGCAAAACGTTGGGAATATCTCAGAAACTAAAAGACAAGCTAAAACTGTTAACAGCATAATTTAAAGATTATTAAATTCCTTATTCTTTTGTGTGTTTGTAATAGCGTGTTCAGACGTAAAAGTTAATGAAGTCAATTAAGTTTTAAAATGTGTGACTGCCCTTTTTTACAAGGAAGCCATTTATTTTGTGCACGAAAATATTAAAGCCAAAAAATATAAAAAGTTAATTGTAAAGTTTTTGGATTCATCTTCCTCATCTGATGAAGATTATGAGTTATTTTTTAGTTTTATTTAATAGAGTAACTCACCCGCGAGTTGAAGAATTTGTGAATAATATAGTCTATGCATATACCGATAATGAAGTAAGTATTTTTTTAAAACATTGTAAATATATATATGTGAACCGGCTTATGACTCAAAATTTTTTTTGGTTTCGATAGTTTTTGAGACGCTCTTTCACGTGGTGAAAACTAGAAAGTCTTAACTTGCTTTTAAATCTGAGCACTAACACGATTTTTTTTCGGTCAGAAACTGGGCTCGAATCGTTACATCCGTGAACATATAGGCAATCGTCCAAAAATAAATTACGTGCTACGATAATCGTATGAACTGAATGGAATTACCACATACGATTATAAACTTAACGTAATTATTTTCTTTATTCACAGCAAGGCGAATTCATTTAATTAACAATAGTTGTAAATCTGTCAAAAAATTTAAATTATTGAAATATAAATAATTGAATTAACTACATTTTTTTTAACATTAAAAATTTAAATAGGTTTTTTTTATGTATGTTTCAACTTTATGTTAATAGGTACTTCAGTTGCATTCATATATATGCATATCTTTGGTTTTTTTTTTTTTTTATTTATTGCAGTTTTACTACAGGTGAGCATTTCAGTATCTAAACTTCTGTCGCTAGAAATTTCAGGCTCATATTGAATATTTAAATTTTATTTTTGCATATGCCGGAATTGATTTTTTGCCTTCAACAGTTGCTTCGAGTCCGACTGCCTCAATTTAGAGCTCCTCCCTCATTAAGCGTCAACAACTTTTCCTGATAAAGACCTGCACTAGTTTGTTTTTTTGACAAATTCATGAAATCAGAGTTTTTTTTGCCTGCTATTTTTATCAGCATAGGCCTGCACCAAAGAAGTACCGATAAGTGTATTTTGAAGAAAAATAAATGCAATTGTGGTGAGTGTCATGGATTAAGACGCTTTGCAAGGTCATGCCACAGGCATTTGGAGGCGGCTTTCCCTTGAGCGCAATTTGGCATCAATTTTTTTTTCCAAGTTTTGGTGTCCATTCATGAACTCTGCCAATACCTCCTTTTGTTTAGGATTAAGTTTATTGTAGTTAGTCCTAAATAAATAACAGCATTATAAAATATTTATTTTTTTCAAGAAAATTACAAGAAACTTAAATTTTTTTATATTCAAAAAATTTTTATATGCATTCGAAAGCAATTTAGTTAACGGATAATTGTTCGTAAAAATAATGCGTTCAATCGTACGACACGTGTGTTATAATCTCAATTATTCTGAATTGTTGTACGTTTTCGTATGTTATAATTTCAAAATCACATTTTTACGTGACGAGTTGTACGTTACGGATGTAACGATTCGAGCCCTGGTTTGTGCTTTGCATTGAAAAAAACATCGCTCTTTATATACACACACGAACTTATCTCATTTATGCTCTTTTGCCTTTTTTGGTTGCCTTTTGGGCATGACTGTTCATAATGCAAAAGAAATACTACTAAGAAACTGACGAAATGCATTGTTTATCTTTAACAGCTGTTTCTCGCAATTTCTTTTTTGAGTCATATGCCACCTTTTCATAGGCCGGCTCACATATAATGTAATCAGATTTCGCAAGTCGCTTTAAAAATGTTAAACATATAAAACGCTAAGTATACACTGGCGTTTAATGTTACATGAACAACTTATTTTTGTTCTAATGAAAACGTAAAAAAGGCATCACTTTGTGCAGTTTTAGGCAACCTGTCTAAAATGTTACATAATTTAAAGAGAGAATATTTTTTGAGAAAAGAAACGCCATAAGTTTACGCAATTAACTGAAAATATTGTGACATTTTTTTTTTATGTTTGAGTATTTATAAAATAAAAAATGAAAAGAAAGCAAATTTTAAAAAAATTTTGGTAGATTATACTAAAAATATTGAACTACGCCGATCAGTGCAATCCAGTTTTGAAGGCAAGCTATTGATTAAAAGAAATTTGTTATTTAAAAATTATTTTCAATAACAATTTTATAAAATTTATTACCGGTAACTTCGGCTGCCATTTCCTTTTTATGACATTTATTTTTAAATTTATTTACGTTTTCTTTTTTTAATACTGAAAATATCAACTTTTCTCACTTTTGAGTTGATATGTAAGGGCACAACAAAGAGTTGCATTGTGATTTTGACTTTATCTACTTTATCTATTTAATAGAAATTTGTATGGTAAATTGAGCTCAATAAAGGCGATAATTCCGCAAAATGCTTAATTAATCAATTAACGTGTATGTCTGATTAGCCTATAAGATTAATCAGAGCACTAGCTATGGAATAACCTCCTGTTATATCTTGAGAACTACACATAAGATAAAAAAATAAGTATACAGTTTCAATCAGGGTATCGAGTATACTAGCAATCAATTTCAGTTTTGGTGGCCTGTGTAATAATATAGATAAGTTCAATTCATTTATCAAGCGAAAAGAGAGAGTTTTTTAATAATGTAAAACTAAGTAAATAATTTTTTCGATTTTCCATGAGAATATCATAGAAAATAATGCATATTGTACAGATGAGATGCTAAAAGTTGTTCTTCTCAAATAAAAGTTTTGTGGAAATTTGTATACCTAACAATAGTTTTTAACTATTTATTTGTTTAAAATAATTTTTATATTTTGTAAAACTTGACTATCATTCGTTTATTTCAAAAACTGTTCTAACTTATTTCATTCTTTTTACTACCTTTTATTGCAGTAATGGCTAATATTTTCTTACTCCCTGCTACATAACAACATTATTTTATGATTTTTCTCTTGAATAGTAATTTTTTTTCTATTAACTTTCAACAAATTATTGCGTTATTTCAGCTGAATTTTCTTAAATAACTCAAAATAAAAAAAGCAAATACCTTAAAAATTTATTTTTTTTTTTTTATTATTTAATCTGTTTTTGTTTTTTAACATGGATAAATATTTAGCAAACATAAAATAACATTTTGTTGTGTGTATTTTAAAAGTGTTCATTGAAACAACCAACGACACCAGCTCGGAAGATGTGGTAGAAATTTCAAACACTCCACTTTGTTCAACTTCAAAAAGAAGAAAAAAATTTAAAATACTTAAAATCTTGTGAGGAAGAAACAGTATTAAAGGCATAGATTAAGAAAGGCAGTAACGACTTTCCGTTCTATAAGTTCTGAATTGTCAATTTAAAGCTCATAGAAAGAGCAAACGCTATTGAAATTATTTATGTTACGTTTTTTAAAATAATAAAACTAAAAACACCCACATTTATACTGTTTTTTAATGATTCATAAGAAAAAAGATTTTTTGGAAGAAAAAAAAATTTTTTTCACAGAAATTTTAAGATTTACAAAAAAATATATGACAACACTGTCTTCACATAAAACGATTGAGTAGGCGTTATTTGCAGATGATCTGATAAACGAACTATGTATATAATAATTTCAGTTTGTAAATTGTAAAGCTTCAAGAAAGCATTTCAATCGTCTTTGGATAAGTTTTTAAACAAAATTTAAATTCCTTTAAAGTTTAATAACCTTTTTATGGAACCCATAAACTATTAGAAACAGATTTTTTTTTATTCGCTGGATTTTGATTTAATGCAAAGTTCGAATAACTAGAAAATATTGAATTATTTGTTATTCTTTTGAACACGCATACAAACAAACAATCATACAGTACTTAAGTATTGTGTGCATGTACAGTACAAATGAATGTGTATGGATGTACGGTAGGTAGCTTGGTTGTTGAGTTTTGAACTAGAAGTTAAATCTAGGTAAGGTACTAGATTCGAAACACAACAAATAACAAATCTGAAACAAAAATGTTAAAAATAACTTGCCACGTTATGAGAACTTTAAATGTGCTTTGAATTTCAAAATTAATTAACAATTATTTTTAATACTAAGCCGCCAACACAGTGCATAAATTATTTTATATTGTAGATATGTGTGTATGTAGTTGTTAAATTGTTATGTTTCTTTATTTTGTGCATTTCTGTGTACAAACTAAAAGACTGCAAAAGCACACTTGAAATTACTTACAAGCACTTTTTATTATAAAATATTACAGATGTATGTATGTAGTGATGTGTATGCTTCTTCGTGTACTTAAATAATTATTATTCACCTCAGGGAGTGGTGAAAATCGTTTTAACTTCTTACACAAATGGGCATGGCATCGCGGTTGGCCAAAACAATTTTTAAAATATTATTTCTTCTTCTTCTTCAGTATGAAAATAGAAAACTAAGAGAAAAAATTTGAATATTAAAAAAATAAGACAATATTTGAAAGACCTTTTAAGTAAATAAAACTAATTTGTTTGTTTTCTTCATTCGTTTTTCATGTTTAGAAAATTATATGTATGTATTTGCAATGTATGACATTTAAATGTTTTTCTAATTTGTTTTTCATTTTACAAGCACAAAAAAATCAACGCCTGCACGACATTAAATGTCAATTTCATCATTATTGTGACTTGTGCTGACGCTCCTTATTTATTGAATGCATGCCTGAATTCTGTTTTTCTTTATAATTCAAAATATTTTGTTTAAATTGTATAAATACAAGAAAATTAATGACTATATATTTAAAAGTTATGTAATTTAGTTCACAAAAAATTTAATATAATTGTTTTCTTGTTCATCTTTTAACTATAATAAGTACATTTAAATATAATTAAAATTTTTTATTTTTAATATCTTATTAATTAATAACAACCAAAAACTGGATTTGCGTTAAATATAATTTTGTTTCTTTAAAATTAAAACATTTGAGCAACATATTTTAAAAAGCCAAGAGAGGAGCGACGTGGTGAGTTCAGTTTACACAGAGAAAACAGAAAAAGAGTATGAAATTTATGAAATGTGAACTGACCACTCTTGCCATTAAAATATTTGTAATTTTTAATTTCAGTTATATAACCTGTAGAGACGAGCACTACATTTAAGCCATACAAAATATAAAAGTTAATATAACTTGTATTTAAAAAATGCAGTAACGCATATCAATTTGGTTCAAGCTTTTTTATGTGCTTTAACAACCTTTCCCCTTTTTGGGATTAAAAGAAATTAACCTCATCCAAGAAGAGCGCAAGCTTTACTTGATTAAGATGTGTAGTGAGTTGAGTGTCTTATTTTTCTGTTAGAGTTAAAAACAAGTTCGTTAAATTTAGTGGCCTGTGTTTTATACCACCAACGTTTATTCACCATTCTGCAATATTTTAACTTGTTTGAATTCAGGTATTAAATAGAACTTGCAGCTAGCAGCCAACACCTAGTGTAATCGTGGCTGTGTATTGGACAAGTACGCTAGCTAACGTTTAAAATTGAACTTTAAGAAATTAATATAAAAATTGTTAGTATTACATAATTTAATTTTCTTGTCAAAAGTGTTTAATATTTTCGTTTTTTTATTTTTTATTTTCTCCTTTAGAGGCTTTTGTGGTTAGTCTGAACTAAACAAAGAAAAATCGCATATGCAAAATGACGCGTGTGTGGCCTGTTTTAGGATTATTTGCACTGTACTGCGCTTTTGGTAAGTGTATTATTTTTAATTATATTCTTTAAACAAAAAATATGAAACAGTGTAAAGTGAAATCAATTGATGTTATATGAAAAAGTGAAAAAAAGACCAAACAAACTTCTAGAAATCCCGCGGTATCTTACTAAGTAGTTGAATTAATAAATGAAGAAAAGCGAACAACAATATTATAAAAAAAAAAGTTGCTTAAAATTAACTTGTAAACTTAAACTTTAAATAATTCAGTCTTTATTCTCACTCATCTATAAAATTGAACACCGAAATGCGGACAAACTATTCTGTTGTGAATTGTTTTTCAATTAAATTTATTAAAAATGAAAAAAAAATGTTTCAAAGTTAAACAATAAAAATAGTGGCCGATTTTGTATTCCGCCGGGTTGATGTGAGAATTTTCCTAAAAACACTATAATTTTTTTTAATTTTAAAAAAAATTTTAATAAATAAAAAAAACTTTGTCTAGTAATAAAACGATTTTATTAGCTATTTTGACAAAACCAACATTTATGGTTGTATTCATTTTAGAGTTCAGAAGACATTTAAGTACATACAATAAAATATGTTAATCGGCTTAAAGGTTGAAACACAAACCCATGAAAAAATTTAAATCTCTATATTTACATAATTAACTGTCATAACACATATGTATCCTTAATAAGCTAACTGCCACTTGCAATTAAACTTTAATACAAAAACTGGTTAAACCAGTCGCTGTTCATAATTTGACTTTTTCTTTTGCTGATGAATGTTACTTGTACTCATTGTTAAACTGCAAGAGAAACATTTGTATACGAAAGCTAAGGAAAAAAAAATTAAAATAAATTGTTTCCATTTTACCCAAGTTAGTTGATATTTTAGGTTATAAATATCATCTAAACTAGTTTTTGAATTATGCAATTGAAAAGCCGGGTAAGCTAAATTTATGAAAATTAATAAGCTTATCAAACAGCTTTGAGTAAAAGCTTCTTTTAATTAACAAGTCCAATTTTACACTTTGGACGTTGAAAGTAACCACCCGTTGTCGCATGCCAGTGTACCAGATCATAAATCTCAATACACTCATATTTTTATAACTGGCAATGAAATTCCGTTGCTAGTAAATTTTTGACACTTGCAGATACTAAAATGACAAATCAGCAACCAGTGTTACAGACTATGAGTTTTAAATTAGCTTTGTTGTCTTCGGTAAAATAAAAGTTATGTTTTTAAATGTTACTGAGTGTAATAAAAAAGTGAACAAAAAAAGAAAAAAAACACAAAGATACAGAATAATTTTAAGCAGCAATTTCTTATTTTTGACTCGAAAAATATTAACGATATGAACAACGTGACAGCAGTCCATTGATATATTTTTCTGTCACAGCCACTTTTTTATGAGAAGTGTAACCTTTGACTATATTTTAAAAATGAACTTGCAATGTAATGTGTAGACGTTAATAGTGTTTTCTATTCTCAAAAAACATTTATCTTCTAAATTATGTAATATCTTAAACAGGTTGCCTAAGACTGCTTTTTTATGGTTTCAATAGAACAAAAATAAGTTATTCATGCAACATTTAACGGTAATGTAAATATATTTAGCATCTTATATGTTTACTGCTTTAAAGCGTTTTGCGAAATCCGATTACGTTAACACCACTGATAAACAGTTGACACAAAAACCACTTTGCACTTAAAATAAAAAATAAAATAAATTTTTGCTTCAAAAGTGACCAATAATGGAATTTTATGAAGAATATCTTGACGGAGAAAATGTTGAATCTGCTATTTCATATAAATAGAAATTAAATAATTTACTTAGTTGTATAAAGAAGTAATTGACACAGTTGTATAAAAGGGTAGTATCTCACCCTCACTTAAAAATTGAGTGCAAAACATGTACCATTTTTGCATCTTTTATATGCAACATGTTGAGAACAGAACATGATATTGATTTGTTTGCGTTCTATTGTCAAAAAATGTAATAGTTAAACATTTTTTGACAATAGAACGCAAACATTCATGGATGGCAGAATATATTCAACATTTTTGTTGGAAAAGAAAACGCCATAATTCTCTTTATTTAAAATATTTTGAATTTGTCAAAAAAAACATCTCTTGTTTATGGTTCCCGATCATATAAATGTATACAGCTTTAAAAAATCAGAAAAAAACTTGAAACGCACACATGCTTTTTTGTTATCACCTTCCATAAATTTGCCTTGGTAGACACTTAGGTAATTTGGTTTTTTTTCGGAATATTCGTAGATAATACGTATACACAACTGGCAAGCTAATACTTGCATATAACAAGAGGGGTAAAACAAGAGGAGTGTTTAGCTGAAAACTTAAAGAAGCAGAGTATGTAGACACGACTGGACATTTTTTCGTTTCTCTTACTTTTCGTATTTGGTAATTTCTTTCTGCATGCATATCCTATGGATAAAATATAACAGTAAATAAGAAGAATAATAACAATACAAATCTTTTAGAAATAAAAAAGCAAATAAAGTCATTTACAACTCTTATTAAAAGGTGCTTAAATTTCAAGGGCCGATGTGATTTTGAATAAAACACAAATTATTTAGGAAATTATTGTCATTTCTTTTTATTATGTTAATATGGTATGGTTCAATTACCATATACTCGTATATAGAGCAAAATATCGGCCAAATGACAGCCACTACCTCGGCGGCACACCTCCATCCGATGGTCCTAATGTTCAATGACGCTGAGGAATAATTGAGGTTCTATGCCGTTAATGTGCCGAATTATCTCATCCTTTAGCTCACCACGGGGTGTGTCTTCTCGGTGAAATGTCCCACCTTGATGTATCACTATCCGGAGAAAATAGGTGCGCCAGTAGCTGGAACTGCCATGGGTTTGAATCTGGCAGAAGGAAACCTGAGGGTTTACCTAAAGGATACCTTCGGGGTCCGACCAGTGACTCTCAACACTTGTACCACGGGAGCCGGTAGCCCCACAGAGGAAGCACAAACGTCCAAGCAATGGGTTAAGAGCTGATGCTCACGAATGGTTGGACAATGAGTGCTCGGAGTCTGTGGACTGAACTTCGTTTCAACCCCACGGGGTCTAATGGATTATGTTCTGGGGACAACATCCCTGGTTCGTTGTTCGGTCTGTGGACTTTGTGCACACCCAAATGCTCGGACGGCGGAATCTGTGACCGGTTATTGGTGAGGTCCCCTGCGGGGTTCACGTGGTGGCTGTGGTTGAGACCAAAAGATACGCTGGGAACGGAGTTCATGTCGCCTTTCTTTGACAGGGTGGCATGTTCTTCGATGTGCTGTTTCATAGAAACAGAATGTCACTCGACACTGGTTTTGGATAGGCCCAACTCCCTTAACAAGGGTGTGTGTGACATGGCAGAAACACTCATAAATTTGCTACCTGTGTCCTTTATTGGTCACAGGGGCTATAGTGGTAAGCATGAATAACACTCGTGGTTTGACCACGGTGAGATAAGGCCCTGGCGGCAGGTGCTCACATAAATCATCCAAATTCATCCTTTAGCTCTTGAATTGTTGCTGGCTTATCGACGTACACCTTTTCTTTCAAATAACCCCAGAGAAAGAAGTCCAACGGTTACAAATTACATGATCTTGGCGGCCAATTGACATCGCTACCACGTGAGGTAACACGGCAATTGAATTTGTCGCACAAAAGAGCCATTGTTTTGTTAGCTGTGTCGCAAGTGGCACCGTCCTGTTGAAACCACAAGTCGGTCACATCCATATCTTCCAATTCGGGCCATAAAAAATTCGTTATCATCTCACGATAGCGAACACCATTCACCGTAACTGCCTGACCAGCCTCATTTTGGAAAAAATACGGCCCGATGATGCTGCCAGCCCATAAACCGCACCAAACAGTCACTCTTTGTGGGTGCATTGGTTTTTCGACAATCACTCTTGGATTATCATGCGCCCAACTGAAGATGATTTTCTTCGAAAATTGATCATCCACTTTTGCCACTTCTTGCCACCATTCTGAAAATTGACGACGTTTGGGATGGTCAATAGGCTTTAGTTCTTAAGTCAATTGCACCTTTTAGGCGTGTAAATGCAAGCCTTTATGCATAATGTTCATCAACGATGAGCGTGAGAGGTGCAATTGTTGGACACGACGACGAGTTGAGGTGGACGGCTCTTCAGCTACACTATCGCGAACAGCAGCAAAATTTTCTGTAGTATGAGCTGTACGAGCATGCACTGGTGTTTTCACATCTCGTACAGACCCGGTTTGCTCAAATTTTTGCACGATTTTTCGGATTGTACGCACGATTAAATTAAAATCACGAAGTGCACGATATGCATTTTGATTTGAACCCCCATTTTAATAATAAGCCTGAATATCTTTAACGCGTTGCACGATTGTGTATCTTTCCATGGTTCAAATTGAGTTAGTCTGAAATTGAGAACTGTCAAATGAAATGAAGAAAAAATCTTGACGTATAGGTGTGGTTCACATTCAACATCGGCCCTTAAAATTTAACCACCCTTCAAAGAGTAAATGTAAAACTTTTTTGAGTGTACAAGGAAACAAGTAAAACTTTAAGAAACACAATTTTAAACACGTCTTTTTAATGTATTAATTTTAAATATTTAAAGCTTGCAGCTATTAAAAATTGCCCGAAACCATTTTAGGTTTGAAAAGAATTAAAAAAAATACCTCACCTTCTTAGCATTATCAGTACGTAATCATTTCGCAAGATGGCAATACTGAGAAACGTATAACAAAAATCCACCTTACTTGTTAAATAACGGTATATGCGCATAAATTAAAATTAAAACTATATATTCGTTATTGGACTTCTGGCTTCTAGACCAGGAGGACACTGAGCAATTTTAGTTGGGCGATTCTTTATAAGTTTTCTTTTAAAATTGCCGCATTGTCTGCACACAGCAATTTTGTTTTGGCAATTTTAGTATTCTTATGCAGTCATTCCTTTAATCTTCAAGCTAACTGTCTTCTTTTTTGACATCATTTATAAAAGATACAAAAAGAGAACAAAAGGAATTTCCGGAGTACGATCAGGTTTGTACCCCTTTCCATCCTACAAAATCAAAAATTGCCCAACTAAACTTACCGTATGTGATCCTAGTCCTACACAGTACTAAAAATACTATGTTGATACTTATGATATGATACGAAATATGAGTATGAAAAAAGGTTTAAGAGGAATATAACAGAACATTATATAATCTACAAGTTGTAAATCATACATACTACCGGGGACAACAAAAATAAATTAAATAATAATTTGAATAATAAATTACAAGTTTTAAGCATTTATTTAGAAAATTTAAATTACATAAAATTCCTTTATTTTTAGCTGCCAGTCAAGATGCTGTAGACAAATTAGAAGGTGTCGATGTTGAAGAAGTTTGTGCTGATAGACCTGCAGATGAATATTTTCGTTTAGATACTGAGAGCGATTGCCGTGAAGTATACAGGTAAGCATTTTAATAAGCATTCCTTCATATTCCCAGTAGAATATGTTGATTTAAAATCAGTTTAAAAAATATTTTTTAATGTTTAATAACATTTCAAAATATATTTTTGATTTATAAATTTGATACGAAAATAATTTAATAAGCATATTGTAAATCAAAAATTTTTAAGCAAAAATAAAAAAAAATAATAAAGTAAAACAACGATAGTATCATAATTAGAAAAAAAATCGACTCAAATTGTATATCGCAAAATTGTTCTTTAATTAATATTAAAAAAAATCTGATAGAAAAGATCCTTAATATATTTTTTTATTAAAAGAAAAACAGCAAAGACTTATAAACCAATTTTCTGAAGAAATTTATTTAATAAATTTTTTTATGAAGTTGGCGGTATAAATTCTTTTAACATGCTATGCATTTTAAACGCCTTTTTAGAAATTGTATTTAATTAGATAAATAAATATTTGTATTTTAAATAAAGATGTGATAAAGGTGAAACGGGTAAAACTCGCTTAGCATCAATAAAATGCTCTGGCGGTTTGGCATTTGATGTTATTAGACAAACCTGCGATTGGAGAACAAATGTTAAAAATTGTGATGAAAATGAGAGTAAGTGTAGTTATGCTCCCTCAGAATATCTCTTTTCCTTTTTCACTTTTTTTGTGTGTCCGTATTTTTAATTATCTTTTACTCTTAGTGTAGTTTTAAACGATGACTTGAAAGTCTTACCGTGACTTTTACAATATTTTTTTTAATTTAAAATATCTTAAAATTAACATCCAAGACCCCTTTTAGTAAATAGAAAACTTTATTTAAAAAGCATGCCTTTCAGTCATTGTGTAAAACAACACTTAATAATTTTTTAAAACATAATTATCAATATTATATTTGTTTTTTTTTTATATTCTCTATTAATTTATCTAACAATATAAGAAAAACAGAAAATCAAAAATTATTATTTATTATTTAAAAAGAAAAAAGTATTTAAACTTGAACACGGAATATCAGCTTTATACTTGGGTCAAATAATGGCATTTGATATCAATCGAAATTTCAATATACATAATTTAGATATAAATTTCGATCAATATCGAAAGCCTTATTTTGTCCTTTGATCTTTACAGAGGAACTTCGGTTACTGCTTCTGTATATGCATGTATGTATGTATGTATGTGTGAGTGTGTTTAAAACTGGTAAAATTTAACTATAATTTATCATTATGTTCAAAGTTAAAAGTGAGTGATAATTTATAATGAGATTAAAGGATCCTCTTTGGATGGCCCCTTCTCTCTCTACCTATCTCTATATACATACATGTACATATATATTTATATCTCAATTTCTCTCTCACTCTCTCTCTCTCTCTCTCTGTGGTATAAAGATATTTAGAGATTTTTTTTTGTTAACTAACCTTTGTGGTATTTATTTTATGTATTTAATATACTTTAATGTACATATGTATGTGTCTTTACGTAAATATATCCTTCTCTGCATTTATATAAAATAAAGAAAAGAAATAAACAAATTTCCGCATCCTACAAACCAAAGTTCTAAGCTGTTCAAAAGCCCATTCGAACCGTTACAACTTGAGATGTTTTTGTATTTTTTAAAAGAACCAAATCGGGGCAAAGCAAAAAAGAAAATAAATAAACAAAGATTTTTACTCAAACAATTAAATTCAATGCAATTCAATAGTTCATTGTGTATAAAAATGAATGAATGAAAAAAAGACCCTTAAACAACCTGCAATTCCACCTTTTTCTATATGTTTTTAGATGTACGAAATCAGGTTTAAAAGAAATCCAATGCCCATCTGGTTTGGCCTTCGATATTATGAAACAAACTTGCGACTGGAAGGCTAAAGTAACTAACTGCAATGAAAAAGAAAGTAAGTGGCCCAGCTTTACACTCTTCATTAATAAAAAAAAAAAAACTGCAACAAAAACAACACAACTTGGAAACGGACACAGGGCACATAATTCTTAAAATATTTTAAACATTAGACTAGACTAGACAATTATTAAAACAATTTATTAAACACCTAAAACAAAAATTGTCCCCAAAATTAATAAAGAAGGAACTTTGGTTTTGGTTTTGTTTAATAATTCAAAATCTGTATTAACCAATTCAAAACTGCTTGTTACTAATGCGAAACAAAAAACACAATATTTGTTGCTGATGCACTAATGAATACTTTTTCTTTTTTTTTTCAATAAAATAAAATGCTTTCTTGAGAATCTTGGGAATTACTTTTTATTGATTTTTGTTCGTTTTCAATTCTAAAATTAGAGCCACGCAAAGTGAAGCCTATCTTGAAGACCGATGAACCAATTTGCCCTGAAGGTAAATTATCTTGCGGTGATGGCGAATGTCTTGATAAAGAGCTTTTCTGTAATGGTAAACCAGATTGCAAGGATGAATCCGATGAAAATGCTTGCTGTAAGTTGAGGTTGAAAAATAATAATTACAAAATTTTTTTAAAATTTTTT
The DNA here is from genome assembly GCA_947397855.1 of Thelaira solivaga. Taxonomy (NCBI): domain Eukaryota; kingdom Metazoa; phylum Arthropoda; class Insecta; order Diptera; family Tachinidae; genus Thelaira; species Thelaira solivaga. The sequence continues at coordinate 28,316,319 of OX377613.1, forward strand.
GCAACAATTTCTTATTTAACTATAGCTGTCGATGAAGATCCCAACCGTGCTCCTGAATGTGATCCTACTCAGTGTGTTTTACCAGATTGTTTCTGCTCTGCTGATGGCACCCGCATTCCCGGTGCCATTGAACCCCAACAAGTACCACAAATGATTACCATCACATTTAACGGTGCCGTCAATGTTGACAACATCGACTTGTACGAGGATATCTTCAATGGTCAACGACAAAACCCTAATGGATGCTCGATCAAGGGTACCTTCTTTGTTTCCCACAAATACACTAACTACTCTGCCGTACAAGATTTACACCGTCGTGGCCATGAAATCTCAGTCTTTTCTTTGACTCATAAAGATGATCCTAACTACTGGAGCAGTGGTACCTATGACGATTGGTTGGCTGAAATGGCTGGTGCACGTTTGATAATTGAACGTTTCGCCAACATTACCGATGGTACAATTATTGGTATGCGTGCTCCATATTTGCGTGTTGGCGGTAATAAGCAATTCGAAATGATGGCCGATCAATTCTTTGTGTATGATGCTTCCATCACTGCTTCCCTGGGACGAGTTCCTATCTGGCCATACACCTTATATTTCCGCATGCCACACAAGTGTAATGGTAATGCTCACAACTGTCCATCTCGCAGCCATCCCATTTGGGAAATGGTCATGAATGAATTAGATCGTCGTGACGACCCTACATTTGATGAATCACTGCCTGGTTGCCATATGGTAGATTCATGCTCCAACGTTGCTTCTGGTGAACAATTTGGTAGACTTTTGCGTCACAATTTCAATCGTCATTATAATAGCAACCGCGCTCCTTTGGGACTTCACTTCCATGCTTCCTGGTTAAAATCTAAAAAGGAATACCGTGATGAATTAATCAAATTTATTGAAGAAATGTTAGGTCGCAACGACGTCTTCTTCGTCACCAACTTGCAAGTCATTCAATGGATGCAAAATCCCACAGAATTAAACGCTTTACGTGATTTCCAAGAATGGAAAGAAAAGTGTGACGTCAAGGGCCAACCGTTCTGCTCACTACCCAATGCTTGCCCCTTAACTACAAGAGAATTGCCTGGTGAAACTTTACGTCTTTTCACCTGCATGGAATGCCCTAACAACTACCCTTGGATCTTAGATCCAACTGGCGATGGTTTTTCAGTTTAAGTCATGCACTATTTAGGCAAAGGAAGTAATTTATATAAGCTTAAGTTTTATTAGGATTCTATTTTTGTAGAAATGAACAGTTTTTTATATAAAATGTCTGACAACAAAGCGAATTACGTTAATAAAGTAGTTCCGACTAGAGTATGATTTAAAAAACTTTAAGAAAAATTTAATGCAAACAAACAAATAATCAAAATATCAATTCACAAAATACTTATAATACTAAACCCTACAAAATGCTCAATCAGTACTACCTCTCTCTTTCATTTTCTCTATTTCTCTTTCTCCCGCTCCTCCTTCAGCTATCAACTTAAATTTATTTTGTAAACTTCATTATTCTCTTTAAATTTCATGCTCTTTTAGACGTTATTTGTCTTATTATAAAAAATTTTCTTTCTAATTATAACTGTTATATTCTTTTTATATTAGTAAATGAACATGTTTCCACTTTGACTTTTGTCTAGAAATTAAAAGACAAAAATAGCTGCTTTTCCAACATTTTCTAATTTGTAGTAAGAACCAAAAAAAAATTTTTTTTTTCTCAAGAGCAGCTATAAATATTTTTTTTAAATTAATTTAGTGTTTTTTTAAGAAATACAAAGAAAAAAATTGAGAAATTTAATAAAACGTAGTTTTACTTTTAATTTGAAAGGTTTTATTTATTCATTCGGTTAAAGTTTCCCTAATGCGATTCTGCAAATTTTTTTATTTGAAGGTGTAACTAAGAAGCTTGAGTTTCTTAATTTCTACACTATACATGTGTCTAGAAGTTGAAATCAACTTTCTGAGGTCTCTAGGCAAACGTACAAAACGGCCAAAAAACGTGATATAAAGGTTTGGCCGAATGTCAGTGCAAAAAACAAAGCAATCGGTCCACAAATGAATATGAAAATTAAAAAATACAATCGAAATTTTAATTTTTCATTTATTTCTGTTTTGTTTTTTTATGGAAATTTTTAAGATACACATGTGCAGCTAGATAGGAAAATTTTTCTTCCTTTAATTTAAATTTCTTTATTTAAAGTTAATTTGTTTCAGCATTGTGTTCTCCTTAAAGATATTAGCAAAAAAAATTTATTTAATTAATAGTGCTATTCAGTAACTTTTATTACGATTAATTGCGTCGTAAAAATAAGAATATTAATACTCGTATTTTATCGAATTTTCTAATCATTTACATTGCGATTGCGACATTAGTTACGATTAAAATCATTATTATGTGATTATTTATTGTATTTTGTGTTTTAGCATATATGTATTTAGCATATAATTTGACAAGAAATGAGATAAAACAATTAAGAATTACATACTGTAATATGTAGTAATTACAAAAATTATTAAAATCAAATAAAATATTTAAAAAAATACGTTTGCAGCACAAATTTGTTTTTTTTTTCTTGATTCTCATTTGCGTTTTTCGTTTATTTTGTGATAAAATTAAAAATTTTCAAATTTTGCATAAAATCTTATTTTTTTGTCACAATTTTTTAGACGTTTTCCAAACTACTCACTAGATTTTAAAGTCATATGAAAGTAGGAATGGAAGGAAACAGAAACAACGATTTCCAAAGTAATGCAAGTATATAGAAGAAAATAGTGATTGTACGCTGTATATGGCGAAATTAGTACACTTGAGGAAAATATAAGTCATTTCTTCGTAAAACCGCGTTTTTTCTCTTAGATTTTTTTTTCGTTTTCTTGTTTTGATTATTTAATTCTTTTTATTTATTAGTATTTTAAGCACTTGAAATTCATTGCAAAAATTTTCAACTTTTGCACAGATAGATAACTAAAAACTGTTTATTATGATTTTTTTTAAGAATAACGGTATAATTTTGAATTATTATTTTTTTAAAAGTTAACTCAAAATAATATTTAAAAAAAAATAAGTAAGAGAATATTATAATGCTAGCATTAAACCCGCTACTTCGCTAGGGGATGTGCTTTGATGCACTTATAAAATGTTATTAATTAAAAATAACAATGTTTTTTATTTAATATCGTATTCATGGATTTATTATTTTGCTTGTTAACGATTTTTACTTTGCTCAATACCGTTTGATCTTAACCTTGTACTTCTAGGCCGTTTTAGCGTAACCTTGTACTTTTAGATTCGTTTTCATTAAAAACTCAAAAAGTACTCAAAATAATTAAAAAATACCATTTGTCCTGTAATAATTTTTTTTTTACTTTGCTCTGGACCGTTTGTGCCTAACCTTGTACTTCTAGGTTTATTGTCATTAAAAAGTCAAAAAGTACCATAAATATTAATAAAAAGTACTATTTTATCCCTTTAATGATTTTTGACTTTAATCAGGACTGTTTGAGCCTAACCTTTTACTTATAAGTGCGTTTTCATTAAAAAGTCAAAAAGTACCATTAAAATGTTTAAAAAAAGTACCATTTTGTTCCTTTAATTATTTTTCATTTTGACGTAAATCGTTTGAGCCCAGTCTTGTAGTTCTAGGGTTGTTAATACTAAAAAATCAAGAAGTACAGTTAAAATCAACAAAAAGTACCATAATGTCCCTTTACTATTCCTTACTATTCATTCAGTACTGTTAAATTTTACTGTCGTAATTCTAGGTTTTGCACATAACATAAAAAATACCACTAAACTTTGGTAAATATAAAGTACCATTCATATTTCTCCCTTTTGGTACTTTTTTCACCCTTGAAAAAAAATTTTACGGTTGGTTTTTATTGGGTGTTACAAATTAGTAATAATATTTACATGCAGCATCAATTTACATATATTACCCCTTATATGCTCGAATTTTAAAAAAGTGCCAATATACATTTTAGACCTTTTTAAGAAAAGAAGAATACAGTGTAGTTTTTGTTGCTGTGATTGTTACTTTGAAAAATAAATGTTGTTAAAAAAACGTACCAATATTAGTTTTTATCCTTTTTATGTCACAAATGTACAAATATCGATAAAGTACCAAATACCCATCTGCTTATTTTTTTAGAAGAATATTTTGTAGTTTGAACTTAGTAGTTCCGGAAATATAAGAAGTTCGATTTTACTCGTTTTTACCCCCTAATATTCGAATTTCCAAAAATCCCTTGTTATTCGTCGTATACATTGGAACATGCACCTGCTTACCGAATTTCAAGTCCGTAGCTTTAGCCGTTTGGGCTGGGGGATGATGATAAGTCAGTCAGGCAGTCAATCAGTCAGTCAGTAACGTTACTCTTTTATATGTATAGATTGTGATTGCATAAAAAAAAAGACAGTATCCCAGACAAATAAAAAGATCGGCTAAAAAGGGAGCCAAAAATTTAATTTCGGTATAAAAAATTATAAGAAAATTGAAAGAAACACACAGGAATATAAACAGTCGACCCAAAATACGAGTGAAAACACTTTTGACAGTGATAAATTAAAAGCAAACATCACAGCGACTACATAATGGTGGATGAATTTTAGAGTACTGCACAATTCAACATTTTCTGTAAAATATAATGCATTGCGATGTCATGTCAACTTGCCTAAGCTGTTGTGCCATGTTGTGTCTAATGGCATGTCTTTTAAGGTACTGATACGACTAAGTAGGATAGTGACTACTTAGTCGTACGATCTGTCTAAAAACGCATGTGTGCTAAAAAAGTATGATAGTGTGTATTGAACCAGCAGACTTTTTGACAGGTCTGTCCGATTTTTTAATGTTATGAAAATTTTCATAAAATAAATTTTATCTGTGCGATCAGAGTTGCATTTTCTATGTTCAAGGTAGAAAAATAGCAACAATACCAAGCTTGTGTTTTGTTTATACAAACTTTTAGGTTATTTTTCATTATACATATTTGTAAAAAAAATATTTTGCGGCAAAGAAGAAGATGAATACTTTTAAAAGTATTAAGGTGAGTAAGCATATGTTTTTGCATCTTTTTTTGTTTAATAGTGTGGCATAAAGTTCGCCATTTTAAAGCGATTTCTTCAAGTAGGACAGAATTCTGTCACACATTATTTTGACATAATCGTACGATCGTGCAGGATAGTGAGTCAATACCTTTAACGTTATTTTAGCAGCATGTTATTAACACTGCTTAATCCTGCCTTGTATGAAAAAATTTATTGTTCTGTGTTTTGTAAATAAAGATTCTTTTTTTCATTCTGCTAACGTTCTATTGTACGTATGACAAGATACTTTAATTACGATCCTGCATTATAAATAAAAAGCTCGTTCACAGAATTTTTAGAGTTAATAAAACACGTTACCTTCTACACACCAGTGATATTATCTCAAAATCTCGATTTTTTTGAGCTATGACTCTATTGCAGCAAAAACTCGATTTGCTTTGTAATAAAAAGAAGAATTAATTATTTAATTCAAAATTTTTAGTCAATATTAGTCAACATTATAACAAATTAGTGTAGATATTTTTTTAATAAATGTATGCACGATTTCCGTACACACTAATCAATTTTTTATTTAATATTTTTTTCTTAATAAAGCTTAAAAAGTCCTTTATTCGTTACATTATTTGCAGTTTTATTGTATATAATGAGCCATTTAAATGATTGAAGGCATAGTTAATAACACATGCTGCACATGTCACTTATGTCGCATGTGTTTACATACTCATTTTCTATGTTAATAGGTCCGCTCGAGTACGCGTAAGTTATTGCAATTTTTTACTGGAGTTTACTAGATTTTACTGGAATTCGTTCGCGTACACAAAATCTAGTAAATGAGAACCATAATTGAGAGAGTAAAGGGAAGTTCTTTACTGAGTATTTACTAGTTTTTACTGGGCAAAGTCCAGTGAAAATTATCTGTGGTTGTGAAAAAACTCGATATCCACTGATAAAGAAATAGCACCAACTGTGGCGGACTCTGGTCAAGTCGACTTAGCGTGTAGCATTTATAAGCTCCAACTTTGTGACCAACTTTTGAGCTAATCTGATAAAATGTTAAAAGCAATATAAATTGTAATTTCATAGCTTCTTACATTCAACACGCAAACATCAAAAGCTTCTGAAAAAGTAGCATTTTCGATTAGTATAGTTTAGTGTGGTAGCGTCGATATGTACTTAAATTATATATTAAGCATCCCATATACTTTTCAATCCAATTGGCAACTGATTGGTGTTTGTCCAAATCAAGGTGTGTATGGCTCTGTCAATTGATTAGTTTGCCAGTTGTCGAGTTGGTTGAAGAAAAACAAAAGTTTTTGATTTTTTCAAGTTGCCTAGTAAGTCTGTGTGTGTTTAAGTCTCTTGATCAGTTTATGAAGTGTGTGGTCAAGAATGAATTCAATTGACAATTAAATTGAAACATGTATGAAGTGCTTTACATACATACATTTATATTCAATTTAAAACTAATATTTATTTTAGGCGCAAGTGGAAGTATGCATTTGGACTGACGTAATACTGTCATTTTAAGTGCAATAATGGTTTTGATGGATTCATCATCCGAAAGTGAGGATGAAGATGAATTAGTCATTGTTACAATGTTAAGGACTGACGATGACGTTTATTTTATGGAAATGCTTTCGGGAACTGAAAGGGTGCCACGTAATTCCATCAAAAACTATTTTCACGAAATGGCGCCACGCTATACAAAATCTGAATTCCGAATACATTTTAGAATATCAAAATGTTTGTACGAAAATTTGAATAATAAATTTGCAGATTCAGAGATTTATAAAAACCTTCGAGCTGATAAAAGACTACAGGAAAATTTGCATATTCTTGTCTTTTTGGGGTTTGCTGGTCACGAAGCTTGTAGCTTTAGTGATTTGTCAGATCGTTTTAATTTATTTCGATCCTCCATAAGTCTCCTTTTTAACAGAGTGATACTATTTATTAGCAGAAATAAAGTCAAGTACTCAAAAGCAAAAATATCTCTCAGCACTAAATATATTTCCAATCAGCTGTTTCTTTAATCTTACTAGTTTTTACTATATTTCCGTTCGCGTACTTTTTTGGCCAATATCACTTTTTGAGAGTAAATGTTAAAAATTAGTCAGTAATTACTCAGTTACTAGATTTTACTTCAAAAGTACTCGAACACACCTAATGTGTGCGAAATTACTGTAAATACTATGCATAGATTTGATTTCAATTTATTCGACAGTGCCTTGATATGTTATTGTTAAACATTGCATGAATTGACACTTCCATGATGCGACACATGTCACTATGTTTTATAGTTCAACACTTGCAGCTCTCTACTGAATTTAAAGACGCTCAAACAATTTGCAAGTATAGTAAACACCAGCAAAAAAAAAACAATTAAACTAACTAGTAACTAAAAATTTGTCCTACAAATTTACATTTATAGACTTTACATTTTTTAGAAGGCATATATTGCAAAAATCGGAGACGTAAGACTCATTAGCATCATTGTTTAACTGGAAAGAGACCAGCTATAAGACCAGCGCACAGTGGCTCGCTTTTGACTTTTTTGGCTTTTGATTGCAGTAAATTATTTTCATTATTTTACTACTTACAAAATATTCATCCACATTGGGATGGATATCTAATAAACTTAGCATTTCCGAACCAAAATTATTGTCTTTTAAATCCTTCTGTAATCTGACATATCTTTGTGATGAAATAAATGGATCTGATAAAGATAGCAACATACTGAAGAGGTCTTCATTCTCTCTAATGCGTGAAATCTTGCATGTGTTTGTATACCTAAATTTTTCAAAATCTCTATTTCTGCACTCCTGGGCTTCTTCTGAGAGCTCTCTGTAGGGTAAGCACTGATATTCAATTAAATTTTTCCATGAGCTAAAATTTTGTGTACCATGGGGGTGTTTTTTTTTTGTACATTTACTGTTTGTAATTTGTTTTAAAAGTTTTCCTTTAAGTTAAAAACAAATGAAAATATAGTTATTTTACGAAGAAATTTATTATTTACCTTTTTATGTATGTTGTTAAAAAAACAAACCACAATAACATAATAATTTCACGTACAGTGAAAAAAATCAGTTAATTTATATGTACTTATTACTTACAAACAAAATTTTTTTATCGTTTTGTTTTTTATTACATAGAATTAAACTTCTATATTTTTTTTTTTTGTGAACCATTTATATTACGTATATTTCTCATATTTTTTTACGCTTTTTTTAAATTAGTTTTTAATTTTTTCGTATGTACATACCTATCAATATTTTTACCGTACAAATCCATTTTTATTGCAGGTATGTATGTATGAAATATTTTATTTATTTATTTTATTCAATTTAATAATCGATATTATTTTTAATGAAAATGCAAAAAAAAAAAAAAAAATTTCAGTTAGTGATAACACTTATGATATTGAAAAATAAGAAAATGCATCGGTGGTAACACTAAAGGTAAGATCACACGATTGCCGCAATCGTGTGATTTCACAATTTATTGGCTCATACGGCAATCAACACCAATATTGTGCTTATTTGTCCCAATCAAATACAACCCTGGTGCGGCAATCATGTGAACGTTTGATAAACAACCAAGCGCCAATATAAATGTTAAAAATACGCCAATGTTTATTGTTTTCTCATGCGGCAATAGCAGAAGGCAATACGCGCTAACTTTTTTGTTTTTTTTTTATTGTATCTGTTTTTTAGTTGTATCTTGCTTTTTAATGTATGGCGACACTAATTGTAACAATTCCTTAAAGGTTCCATCGCCCATCCTGATAAAATTTTGAAATAAAAAATGTTGGTTTTCAATTTCACGGAATTCCATAAGTTTTTTTTGGTATGCGCCGTTTGTGCACCTTTTTGTGAGCCACTCTCTGATCCATACATTTCTTTTAATACTTCTCTTTTTCTTTTTTTCATATTTTGCTTTATAAAGTGTACACAATATAATTAAATCTGATGCAACTTTCTTTTTTTTTTCAGCGAACAATTTATCTTTAAATAAAAGTAAACCAACAATTTTATTTTTTATGTAAATAAACAAAACAGCTGATTCTGGTAATTGCCACAAGTTAGAATAATCGTGTGACAGTGTTGCGGCAATTATTGCCACTGTATAGTTTAGCACCAACTACCGGCAATCAAATTTGTTTTAAATGAGGCAATCGTGTGACGGGGAAAAATTGATAGGGACAATTTCTTTATTGTGCACCAATTCAGCACAATAAAAATTGGGCAAAATTGGTGAATTACGGCAATCGTGTGATCTTACCTTTAAAATATTTTTAAATAAAATTTAAAGAAAATCAAAAACTTGACAAAGGGAAAAAAATCAGCAATACTATACAGCTACTCACAGAAATATTTTGCTTTTGTAAAAAAAGAAAGATGGTATTAGATCTTTGCACTCTATTATCTCCTGGGGTAAATTGTAAATGAGATTTCGCTTTAATTTCGTTTTGCACTTGTTAATAAATTTGAAAACTTAACATACCAAATATATACTGTTTATCACGAATGAGGATTTTTTCGGAGTGTCAGTATATATAATGTCTATATGTAGAGTCCGAGATGGAGTTTGGGCTTTGCTTTCGATTCATCTTGTACAGAATTTGTCTTAGGGTTTTGTATCAAGGGTGAGCTAATGGGAATTTTAAGTAGCGGAATGATCTGTATTCCTTGAAAGTTGTGTCTATTCTAAATCTAGATAGTAGAGATTCTCGATTTTGTATTCTCGACCTTTGAAATGATTTTTTTAAATCTATTAATCTACAGGCATGCAGAGAATATGGTCGATAAAAGGTATGAAATTTTTCCTTAATATCCCTCTTAATTTCGGGTGTTATCGATTCATTATGAGAGAGAATTAACTTTTCATAAGAATCTTCTGGTTCGGCCCATAGTGATTCCAATTCGGATATAGCGCCTAATAGCGTGGTGGACTCGTCATAATGATTTTCTCCTGGGTAATTTTTGCAAATTTTAAGTACATCTAAATAGTTATACACGAAACGTTCTATTGGGCATGGAGTGAACTCTTCTTGTGAAGCTTGATACATGTTGTGAGATGTGATTGAGTGAGATTCAACTTGAGATGAGAATGTAATTTTTAATTTTAAGTTCAAACAAAGCCTTTTCATGGTCCTAAAAAGCCTCAACCAGCCCTAAGGAAAACTCTCTAAGGAAGACTCAACAAAAGTTCTTAACAAAACACCCAAACCAACAATCAAATAGCCCTTATAATTAGAGAGTGAGAAGAATATGGGTTTGTTTGCGGTATGGGTGAATACTTTATTATGGGTGAGTGGTTGACTATGAGTTCAGTCAAGTATTAAGCATAAGTTCTATATTAGATTTTCTACAACTTTGTAAAAGGGGCTAATGGGTTATAGCTCTAGATGACTATCTAACTCAAAGTAAAGTATATAGAAAATCTGGGTTAGATTAGTAAATTGGGTATAATATTTTTCTTTTGTGTACAAATTGTATAGAGTAATCTATGTATCTTGCAATTCTTTGCTGAGAAGGGTGTTTAAGGGTTATAACAAATATTAAAGCAAAGAATATTGGATAAAAGATTATGATACTAATGATTCGAATTTATACCTTGTATATTATCAGGGATACGGGCCAATAGGTTAGATATTGATATCCACATATTTAAAATGAAAATATCAAAATGAGTAAAGTCAGATCGATTAGATCGTGAAATTCGTAATAAATTACGAGTACAATTGAATGCATAGGGTTAATAATATAGAGAATATATTTTAGTATGGTATTGAAATAACCATTTTATTCTACTATGCTTGTGTTTGTTGAGTATTATTTAAAATTTGTTCACATTGCATTAAGAGTCGACCCTCGTATCAATCTTCTTTATGTTTTGGTTTTGTTTTCTAGTTAATTTGTTAAAGGGTGATCTTATTAGAGGTGAATATATATATGTGTGTAGAATAAAAAATTTCATTTTATTAAATTTGTGGGGGTTTTAGGAAATATACTTGTGGTGAAAATTATATGTGTGTTCAGTATATAAATTTGGTAAAACATAAACGGTAAGTATTTTATTTTCAGCATTTAAGATCTAAATGTGTTATTTAAATAGAGTGCGAATATAGTGTAAGTATAACATTGTAAAATTTTTTCTATTATTATTTATTCTCTTTTTTTTTCAGGTAAATATAACAAAAGGTTTTCAAACTTGTGTGTGTTATTTATACGGTGTTATTTTTTTTTTCAGGGCTGTCATAGAATCCAAGTCGGTTTTGCTAATTGTTGGTTTTGCAAACCAATATTGGTTTCATTTGGTGTCATGAAACCAAGTCGTTTTTGTTACTTTCGAAGACAAATAAAACTGATGTTCGAATCAGTTGTTCTATACATTAGTTATTTGTATGAAATTGTTTATATAAATGTTTGATAACAATTTTGATAAATCGTAGTGTTTTCGTTTAAAAAATAATAAAAACGTGTTTTTTATTGAAAATTTATAATATAAAATATATAATTAGTGTCAGTGAAATAAGTAGTGAAATAAAATCACTTTTGCCGTTGTAGAATTTTTATTATTAGAAGAAGAACGCTCACAGAAAATAAAAAGAATATTCATAAATTACCGGTTAAATAAAGAAGCTTTCCGTTGACATATTTTTGCGCTTTTTATTGATTCAGCCAACTGTTGTCAAAGAGGTCATACAGTTGGCTTATCACATTATGTAAATCCCTTAGCAATGTCAGGATTTTTTTTCTATAAAATGCAATTATTGAGTTTTATGTGCTATTTTTTTTTTTTTTTTTGAGTAAAAATTTATTTTTATAGAATTAATATTAATTTACTTAAATTTTTACTAAATATCTAACTGCAGGTGAAATTTTAATGACAAGAGTCCATTTTAGTCACTTGTTTTATTTGAAATTAAACAAACCAACAACTGTCAACTGATTGGTTTCAATCCAATAGCAAACTGATAACATTGGTTTCTGTGACACCTAAAACCGACATTAATTCTAGTTCGAAAATAAAACCGACAACATTGTTTACTTCCAATTTCAAGTTCAGTGTGCTTTCTGATTAATATTTTGAGTTAAATTCTGTCCCTTTATTAATTGTTTTTATTATTATTTAAAGCCGTTGACCAAATTACCTAATGAGTAATGATTAACAGAATACGAGGTTAATCATTACTCATTAGGTAATTTGGTTTCACGTTTTGGAATGTATGTTGTGTGTACTCGTATAATATAATATAATTTTTGTTTCCTTATGAAGTGTGTGTATGTAAATACGGTATATATTCTTGTAATAAATATTATTAATTTCAATGTAACTAATTATGTACGTATGTATGTTCACACGAATAAATAGTGTTTTGATTATTTTTTTAATTTTAAATGTTATTTTGATCTGTACTTGTTGTTTATTAACCGTTTTTAATTATTTTTATTTATTTTTTTTTTTTCGTTACACAAATTAACTGTTCTGCCTTTTTCCTTTTTTCTGTTAAATTAAGGTTCTGTGTACAATAAATCTTACATAATATTTTTCTATACTTTTATTGTTATTTTATTTCACTGAGCACTTTTGTTATAAAACATATTACTGACCTTGTTGTAGTATTCTCTATATCATTTTTTTTTCGTGTTGTTTGATTTTTCCAGTTCAGCTGGCCAAGATAATTGTCCTGAATTTTGAGCTGAATAGTTATTCGGTTCCTATTAGCGAAATTATACAGTTGTTATTGTAGATTGGATTTTCTTCAAATTAATGTATGCAAATCTGCAGTGGACCACGGGCTAGATAGGTTTACAGAATTAACCCACTGGTTCTTTTTCCTCGAAAGACCATGAAAACGTTCGAATGAACGTTTTTAAATCTTCCTATAGTTGGGCGACAAGTGGGGGATATGTGCCAGCTATAGGAAGATCTTAATTATAATAGGCTCGTGGGTTTGGAGCAATTATAATTAAGTAGGGGTTGGAGTAAAGAAATAAACAGGATATTAGTTTATTCTTATTAGATTAAGATTTATAGGGTTTATACATGTTTACTTTAGGGTTTTGCACAAGTAAGTACATCTTCAGCTAGATAAGGATTTTTTAACAAAGTCAACAGATAAGTATAGTTTCTTAATCAGGTAAGTATTAGAGTCTAAGGGTAGTTGACAAATCTCCAGCAGGTAAGTAAATATCACACAGTTTGGTTGCTTTAATGGTTTCTATTAGGGCGGGTGGATTTAAAAATCGCACAAATTACAAGGAAAATCGTGTTCAAACGAGTTATTCCGGGAAATATAGAGGCTGTTATGGCGACAACATTAGAGAGCCGTGCGAAATTGCCCAGACTTGAAAGCAAAAAAGACTTCAAACAATAATTTTTTTTTTCTATTACTAAGTAAAATTAATTTTTTCACTTCATTCTGACTAAATAAATTTCTAAAGTGAAAAAATGGTGATTTTTTTTAATGTTTGTATGGGGAACCCCCAGGGGTGGTTCCAGGGGGTGGCATAGGTAGGTCGGTCCTCCAAAATTAGTGGAGTCGGTCATACATTTTGACTCGATTGAGGAACTCTAAATGGGTCAAAGTGAGATTTTTCAAAATTTGACCCTTCGGGTCAAAAGGTGAATTATCAAAATACATTGTAGAGGTATGGTTCCTTCGGCAGAGTTTCTTATTTGATCCCAAGAATACGATTTCCTTTGTAATTTGAACGATTTTTTTGCCTCCATACAAATCGACCCGCCCTAGTTTATATAAATTTTAATTTCACTGTTATTTAGTTTTTTCGTTTTAGTTTAAATATACACATTACATATTTTTCTTAAATGTTAGGTTTGATTTTTTTTGTAAATTGTTATTATTTAATAAATTTAATTTAACAAAATAAATGTGAATATCCATAAATTGTAACACCAAATTACGAGCTCAAGTTGAAAATTGTAAGTGTCTTCAGATTGCTTAAACTGAAATTTAATACTGGCCCCTTATTGTCGGCTGTGGTGAGAATTGAGAGACGGAGTTGCCTTTGTTTCGTCTCTGAATATCATCGTAGCGTTTTTTTATTTGTTAATGTTTGTGTCCAAATATTTGTTTGGACAACTTTAGTTAACAAATGTAAAGCATCCCCAGTTGATGACAAAAATGCTGCCGATGAGAAAAAAGGGATTTTTCCGAAAGCGTCGCTCCAGCAATCCAGTGTCTGGGAGTATAATTCAGGGCTGTCATAGAATCCAAGTCGGAAATGAATGAATGTCGTTTTTGTTATTTTCGAAGACAAATAAAACCGATGTTGGAATCAGTTGTTCTAAATATTAGTTTATTTGTATCAAAATTTTTACAAATAAATTTGATAATTCGTAGTGTTTTCGTTCGTATATAATTAAAAACGTGTTTTCATTGCAAAATAACATTATATTTTTAAAAAATAACTAGTGTTTTTTTTTCTTCTTGACTTTCATCACACACATTTTCGTTCAAGCCAATCGCGACACCAGCAACACATTCCACCGATTGTGAATGCCAAAAATGCGTATATTGCTTCATCACCACTTGTAAGTTGATGTTTGGAAAATGGTCAGCCACCAGTTGCTCTTGACTCTAATTTATTCTGAGCCAGCTTTCTTTTGACATCACTTTTCCACTCAGTCCATGTCTGTATACAATAAAAAAAGTAAATACATTTCATCAACAAATATAAATAGTATGCGGTACAAATGTTGCTAACTTTTTTCCATCCGTTAACATCTTTTTGCGGTAGATCTGTGTTGTTTAGGGTTTTAGCCAAATGTTTCCAAAGAGTTTTGGGTGTTATTTTTATGCTTTCCCCTGTTAGAGAATAAAAATAAAAAATAATACATAAATATTCATTTTTGTAAAATAAATATTAATTTACTTACATTTTTACTAAGTGCAAGCGAAATGTCGATAAAAAAAAATGTATTTTTTAGTAAATTGGTTTATTTAAATTGACACAAAACGACAACTATTTACCAAGTGCTTGGTTTCATTCCGATAGCAAAACCGATAACATTGGTTTCTGTGACACCTAAAACCGACAATAATTCAAGTTCGAAAATGAAACCGATAAAATTGGATTTCATGACACCAAAGTAATTTTTTTGTCGGTTTCAAATCCAATAGCGACAACATTGGATTCTATGACAGCCGTGATTGTGATAAAATATAAGTTCGAGTAATTGATATTATGATATTGTTGTATTAAAGCTTGTGTGTGAGTTATAAAGTAAAATGTGTAGTGTTTATATCGTTATTAGTGTATAATTTTCATGTTATAGTGTTTTTACACTGAGCACATCTTAGAGGAATGCGTGAAAGATGTTGAAAATGAAAAAAAGTTGTTTACACTTGTAACATCTAACATCTACCATCAACTAAACTGTCGAAAAATAAAAGAAAAGAAGACGCATAATTTTCGAAAACAAAAAATATCTTAAAATAAATTTAGAAAAATCATTCATTATTGTTGCTTTGCAAGATCAAATCCATTAGGCTTCAAAATTTGAATTTTTATTTTGTTTAATATTACACATACTTATGTTATGTATGTATAAATAAATGTTACCTTATAAGTGATGCCACTAAAATCGAAAATATTGCCATTTTTCTAGTGATGGCACGAAAATTATCGAAAGATGTTGAGTGAAACAAAATGAGATAGGAACATCTTGTAAAGATGTTTTAAAATGTTGATTTTTTCTACATGCATTTTATATGGGAAGATGTTGTTATCTCGCCGAATAGATGGTAGATGTTAAATGTGCTCTAGTGTAAAAACACTATTAGTTTTAAGTGTTCTAGAATTAGCTAGATTAAGAATGTTCGTTAACCTTTGGTTTATAAATCTCGAAACATGTAGATAGTAACGCCTGATTGTGTGCAGAAAGCTTAAGGCTCAGCTGCAAAAAGTATGTATAGAAAGCAATGCTGAGACTCCCAGCCATAATCAGTTTTCGTTAAGACGTTAAACAGTAACAAAGTGTGTAATAAAGTTTCTTTAAGTCGATTATAATTAAAAGTGTGTGTTTACAATAAGTGCTGAGAAACTGAACTTGTTGTAAGTATTGTTTTACATTACCGGATCTTAATAAGCTAAACGTTTTTAATAAAAAAAAAAACGTAACAATATTTTGTTACAACAGTTAATAGTATATATCAGATTCGTCACAATCGAATTTAACTTGTTTATTTTTTATATATACTTAATTACATTTCAGAATGTAAAGAGAAAAATAAAAATAGAATACTTTTGTTCACCATAAAAATATTGGAAGAGTAGCTTTCACGAAATGGTCCATATTAATATTTCAAATAATCAAAAAAATCAATAATTAAAAATTTTTTAATGAAATTAAGTTTTATAAATGTTTTACATATTAAAAACGTTTAATGTTGTAGCTACAAGGCCATCTGAAATTTCCCATTAAATAATTTCTTCGTTTAAATACTAAAATGATTACCACTATATTTGGGTTGACAGACACCCATACGAAACAGGAGCATATGTACATACATACATAGGTATTCAAAAAAGTGTTCTACTTTGTTTACCTTTTTTGTTTTTTCAATTACATACGTATGCATCTACATATACACATACACATACTTTTATGCATTTAGTTTAGTTTGGCGAACACTGCGAATATATGTATTTATTACAAATAGAAATAAATAAATCCAATTAAATTAAAACTAATTGCATTAGATACAAAAATAATGGCAACATAACGATTTTTAAAAATTACTTGTTTAGTATTCAAACGTCTTTTGCATTGAAAACTTTCTAGACAAAAACAAACAAAAATACTTTTAAAAAAAATATTTCGGAAAAAAGTCAATATATAAAAATATAAATAAAAGAATGCCGAAAGTTGATCCGGAAACGCAAAAATTATACGATGAAATTAATGGATTAATAAAAAAATTTCAGGTGAATGAATTATTCAGCAATACAGATACAAAACTATAGAAACAATTTAAGAGCTGAATTTTGATATTGAATCCATAATCTTGTCATTGAAATTCCGTGGGAATTAGTTATTTCTTTTCCTTTAAATCAATATAATTAATTTCATTGTGTTTTAAAATATTTAATACATATTGCAATGACCTTCTAAAAATGTGAAACATTTGGAATGCAGTAAATTAAACAAAAACAAATTCAATTCGGCTGTGACGAGTCTTATAGGTATACCCTTCACTGTATTACAAAAATATTCATATTTTTCACTTTCCATATTCTTCTTAAATATATGGATTTATACATATAATTGAAACGGCTAGTTAGTTTATTAAACTTAAGGTCATATTTAAAAATTTTATTTTATATGTAATCATTTTATTTAGAATTCAAAAGTTTAACAAAGTATTAATCTTTATTTGTGATTACCAAATCAGCCCGAAGAAATTTTTGCGGACTGTTTGAGGCAGGAAGAAGAACAATATTACTCGCTCAAATTCTCTCTCACTTGCCCAAATTTTGTGTTCAAGAACAGTTTTGGGTAAGTTTGGGCACCCGCGGGCTCACAGAGTATAGTACGGGAACGCAGTTATTATGTGTCTCTAATTTCAGAAAAAACTGTTAGAAAACGAAACTTTTGTATAGCTTACAAACAAACAAAGAGAAAATGAAAATGTTCAGTTCCTGCAAATTCGTAATAATTATGAAGGTAAATATATCTGGCATTTGATTACACAAGTACACGGTTTTTGAGCAGATCAACTCAAAACTCCTTCCAAAGGAGAACTAAATTCAAATTTGCACTTTGTGATTTAAAATTCGCACATATTTCCGGAGATATGGAAAAAATTATTCGAACTGGTTAAGCCGTTCGCGATTATCAACACATTTGCATTGTAATATTTATTTATATAGAAAATAAACGAATGAATAAATCAATGGTGGACCACTACACAAGTTCAGTGCAAAAATTTGCATTTGTGTTGTTTGTGCAATGAATTGGATAAAGATCAAAACGATTTTTATGGAATCCAAATACGAGTAATAAAAAAAAATTAATTCTTCATTTTCAAATACTGTTGTTGACTGTGAAAAGGGGAGTTGTTTTCTTAAAATTGATTTGCCTTCTGCTTCATTTTCTTTCTGAATTAAAGAAATAATAATAAATTATTTGGATTTGAAGTTTAACAAAAGTTAATGTCTTTTAGTGCTTAATTCCAATTATGTTGGTCTTATAAGTACTAAAGCGCTCCTTACATACTTGAAAGTTACACATCATTACAAGCATGTGTAATATTTTATAATAAAAAATGCTTGTAAGCCATTTAAAGCATGCTTGTGCAGCCTTTTATTCTCATGGAAAACCAAAAGTTTGTTTACTTAGTACAATATGGATATGCTATCTCTCTAGTATTTCATTTACTAAGTTAACAATATTTCGATGTTCCATAAGAATATCAAACCAACATAATTGGAATTAAGCACCAAAAAAATCTCGAAAGAAAAACACTATTTCAATAGAAAAATATATAAAATTGGTATCTTGCTTAAATTCATTAATTAATTTCTCATTTCTAGGACGATCAAAAGGCCAAAGCTGATTGTACACTGCAAGAAAAATGCGGCGATATGTCTGACATACCAAAAATACGTTTAGGGGCAAAGAAAATTCTTAAGGGGCACATTAACAAAGTAAATTCTGTACATTTTGCTGGAGATTCCAGACACTGTGTTACAGGATCACTTGATGGCAAACTGATTATATGGGACACTTGGACCGCTAATAAAGTGCAGGTGTGTAAAAATAGTAGCACGTTTGTTAACTTAAAAGAAAATTAAGCAAAATGTTTTAATTTTTAGATTATACCCTTGCGTTCAGCTTGGGTAATGACTGTAGCGTTTTCACCGTCTGGTAATTTTGTGGCTTGCGGAGGAATGGACAATCAATGTACTGTGTACGATGTCAACAATCGTGATGCATCTGGTGTTGCAAAAATGACTAGAGAGCTGTTGGGTTATGAAGGTTTCCTCAGTTCTTGTCGTTTTTTGGATGACACCCATTTAATAACAGGATCGGGTGATATGAAAATGTAAGCGAAACAATGTTTTATGACGAGAACTTTCTTTATGTTTATTCTAATTTTTTTTCTTTTCACAGATGCCATTGGGACTTAGAAAAGGGTGTTAAGACTATGGATTTTAATGGACACGCCGGTGATATTGCTGGCTTATCTTTATCGCCCGATATGAATACATATATAACCGGTTCAGTAGATAAAACCGCTAAATTATGGGATGTACGTGAAGAGACACATAAACAAATGTTTTTCGGACATGAAATGGATGTAAACTCAGTTTGTGTAAGTATATTTTAGAAATGTTTGTCATCCTAGAACTAAGAGTTGACTGAATATTTAATTTTTTTAATTTTATTTTCAGTATCATCCAAACGGTAATGCCTTCGCTTCAGCTTCAGAGGATCAAACAGCACGTTTATATGATATCAGATCGGATCAGCAAATTGCTTTGTATGAGCCACCACAAAAAAATACTGGTTTCACTTCATGTGGTTAGTAATTATAAATTAAAATTTTTATTAACTTTGTGAAAAATATATTTTTGTTTTTATATATCCTAAATAAAAATAGCCTTATCCACTAGTGGACGTTATTTACTGTGTTCAGGTATTGAAGGCAATATACATTCATTTGATACCATGAAAGTCGCTCATAACGGTGAGTAATTTTAACAACATGACGGTTTAATTTAATTAACATTGATTTTTGCTTATTTTTCTCTTCTACAGGTTTAATGCAAGGCCATGAAAATCGTATTACATGCATAAGTCTATCGCCAAATGGAATGTGTCTGGCCTCTACTAGCTGGGATCAACAAGTACGCTTATGGCTTTAAGTATCGGAGATTGGTGTTAATTAAGCCGTTTACTACTTTTGAGATTTATCTATTATTAAAAAAATATCGTTTAAATAATAAAGACGTGCACGAGTGTACCTACAAGTGTTGTCAAAACAAATATACCAAATAAGTACTTGTTACTGCTGGTGTAAGGGAGAGAATGACTATAACAAATATGGTATGGTTTTGTTTTTGCACACTAACTCAACTCATACATATATTCAGTTATAAATAATTTTGCAGCGAGGGAGGAATTTATTTGTTTCTCTACTTCAAAAAACTGTTGTACTACAAATGTATTCAAATAATTTGTTGTATAAACAGATATTTACGGCTCGGCTCCATGACAACGAAAGACAACTTCGTTCGTATATTTGTTAAAAACAAAAATATACGAAAATTTGTTTTTATTTTCAATACAAATGTACGAACGAAGCATGTACGTATGTTTGCTTTCAATATACAATAAGTAACTTATAGTATTTGCCTTAACATCTGCTTTATTTGTTTGAGCAAATGAAAATAATAGGAATGTGTTACTTTAATTTTCTCTATACTCACTCACATTCAATTTAGCAAAGAGAATAACAATACAAACACATACTATAAACAAAAGTCACTAATACGCACTGAAAGCAGTAAAACACAGAAATTGGTGCATTTGAGTGTAACTGTGCACGTCTTTAGTAGGTAACATTAAAAACTTAAGGATAAATGAAATAAGTAAAAAATCATGATAAATAAAAGCTGAGTTTCCTTCAAATATAATTAAATTACCAAAACTTTACTTAAAGTGGGCGATATATGAGTACACATTAATCTATGCGTTTGTGTGCGTTTTTTTTTTAACGAAATTTACATGTATACGTTGTGTGTGAATTTGACGAAAAATAAAACTAGTTTAATTTTTGTGAATACGCACACAAATGCAAGTTTGATATTGAAATTTGACATGTGTATCAGCCACTTAATGCTCTTGTAAACATTTAATATAAAAAGTGCCGAGTTTCATATACCCTTCAGGGAATCAAGGGAAAGTGATGCGAATACACAGCCAACCTCACCTACTGTCCTTTTTAAGACTTGGTGTTCCGTTTTCGCAAACGAGGCTCTGACGACCGTCTCAGGGCGGTATATCCCTGGGCCACTTGTAAGGTCAAGGTGGTTGGCAGCTGTGCCGAGGACCTGAATGGCTAGTTAGCGGTTAAAGAAGACTAGTTGTTAACAGCTCCCCTCCGGTGCCAGGACACGGGCCGCTTGGACATTTTTGTCTAGTCGGCGTACGCCGTCACTGCGCGGATGGTCCATTCCTTTACGTACATACTCGTGGGACTAAAAATGCGCAAAAATTATAGGAAAGAAAGAAAAACCAACAAGACAACAACCAGAGGAAAAGACATTTCCTCAGAGGACGATCTACTTGCCTCCAGTCAGGAGACATTGGTCGGCCTCTCGGACGGTGATGGCACCAGACATAGTACGGCACCGACCACACACAATTGTAAACTATCCGGAGAGCCGGCCGTGAAGTCTGAAGGTCAGTCCAAGGGAAAAAAACGCAAGACGAAACGGGAGTCCCTAAGAAAAGGTACTCAAAGGCAGTGTTCATCTTCAAAAAGATAGAACAAAATGCTGCCAAAGGGACTACCCATGTACATGATGCGGAGGATCGGGTGAAGTACCAGGCTGTGGTAGATGAGCACCTTAAGATCAAGGATGCCGTACCCAGCACTTCTCAAGCTGTTGCCAAGGAAAGCGCCAAGCGAAATCGTTCTCAGGCTGAGGATGATGGCGTATCTAAGAGAAGGCAGGTACAGAATTCGGTCTCTCCCCCCAAACCTTTTACGTTAGTGGCCAAGAGAAGACCCTTCAATGAGGTGGTGAAGGATCACCTCCTTATGGCCTTGGCGCAGAAAAGGATGGAGCGATTTCCCCTATAGTAACGGAATGGGGTGTTATCGAATCCGAGTTGGCTGATCTCGTTATGGATTATGTGCTCACCAATAAGAACAAGCCAGCACCCCGTTTCAACTCCGCTGAGATTCATCGGGGTTACAGGGTAATTAAATGCTTGGACGGGTTCTCTAAAGAATTCCTAAGCAAGTGTCGTTAAGAACAAGGGTAAGCCAAGGTCCTGTCTTATCGCCAGAAACATTTTTTTCATCCCACAGCTTAGTACAGCGGATCTTTGAGTAGGGAAGGTCGAACTGACTGATGGGAGGAGCTTTTATATGGCATTATGCTACATGGCACATGGCACGTAGCGAGGAAACTCATGGAAGCTATTGGAGTTGATGCTAATATCGTCCTTGAATGCGATGTGAACGCTGGACACTCCATCTGAGGAGTAAGGAGATTAATGATAGAGATGAGTGCGTCCTTGATTTTATTAATTTCCACAGGCTTACGATATGTAACTCCTGATCTTCTCCTACATTTATCTTTCCGAGTTCAGACAGATTCAGTAGTTGGGAAGAGGTTCTGGATGTTACGCTTACTAACGACAAATTTGGGTTTTTGATCGAAAAGTGGAGATTATCCAATAAGAGGTCTTTTTCGGATCACAATTGGATACTATTCGAGATAAAACCAACTGTCACGAAAAGACAGTGCTTTAGGAATCCTAGGAGAATGAACTGGGACAAGTTTAATAGGGTTCTGGAGCACCGGCTGAGAGGAGCACCCGCAATAGAGAATACTATTACGGGACTCGAACAGAACGAGGACATCTTACACAGCAATATTGCTAAGGCGTATGAGATTTCTGCCCTGTAACTAGGACTAGAAAGAAATACGCACCGTGGTGGAAACTTTCTAGGCTTAGGAAGGAAGCAAGGATAGCTTTCAACAGTATCTATAACGACAAAGTATGTGTTAATGTCAAAACAAAATTCCTTTTGTATCACCATTAACAAGTACTAAAGTGTTGTGCTTATTGAACACATCACATGTCGCTCTCATTTGATCATATGTTTCTTAACGAAACTTATCATATTGAAGAAAAAAGATAATTGCGCGAGTCGCTTTAAGTCAGTGTTCGATTCTTATTAATAGTTAACACATATTTTTCCTGTTCTATAAGTCAAGTAAAGTTTAAGAGTGTTGAATTAAATAAAGTTAATATATTACAAATATAAATTTACCTACATACAGTCCACTACAACCATTTTTCACCCCAACATTTGATCCAACGAACCGGATTCAAGAGACCAGGAGATTCTATTTGTATTTCATTTTCTATCGTTTTACATAGTGAAGTAAAACAACAGGTTTGTGTGGTTACACAAATTAATAGTTAACACATATTTTTCCTGTTCTATAAGTCAAGTAAAGTTTAAGAGTGTTGAAGAAAAAAGATAATTGCGCGAGTCGCTTTAAGTCAGTGTTCGATTCTTATTAATAGTTAACACATATTTTTCCTGTTCTATAAGTCAAGTAAAGTTTAAGAGTGTTGAATTAAATAAAGTTAATATATTAATATATTAATTTATAATATTTATGGAAATATGTTATGAAAATATATTATGGAAATATAGTATGGAAATATATTATTTTGAACTTTATTTGGAATTAATTTTCATTTTATTAATTTTGTTTCATAAAATTTTATTTTTCCCTTCTTCAAAGTTAGAATTTTCCCACTTTAAAATATATGTACACTTAGCAATGAATAGCAGTAAGTATAATAAATGCACTTGCTATCAACATGAAATAGAATATAAAAGGTTTTTTAAAATTAATAAAATGAAAATTAATTCCAAATAAAGTTCAAAATAATATATTTCCATACTATATTTCCATAATATATTTTCATAACATATTTCCATAAATATTATAAATTGTAAAAAATAAAAAGACAAAAAAATTATTTTGAAGGTCAAATCTACATACGGTTCTATCTACGGTTCCCATTTACTTATTTTCGCGGATATACATACATTTATTTTCAAAGGAAAAAAATAAATATTTATCTGAAATATCTTTAAATATGTACATACACTGCATACATTTCTTAAGGAGAATATACATACACATATTAAAATATTGAAGTATATGTGTGCGTACATTACGGACCTTTCCCCTTTCATTTACGTACAAAATTTCAATACTCTTTTACTTTAATTTCTCATGTAATAATTAAAGCAACGATCAAACAAGGTAGCGATCATTTACCTTACTCTCATTTGGTTTTGTTTCCCCTACAAAATAAAAAACAAGTCAAGCAATTATCATTTGCATTTATTTCCAAAAAGAACAAAAAATCACTACCTGCCTTCCAATTAGCGGAGAAAAAGGTTACATATTTAATACATCCCTTATCATATTTGTTATGATCGTATAGTTGCGATCACAATTTTAGCACACATTTTCTATTTTTTCTCATGGTGATCATATGAAATAAATTTCAATAAATTTATTCAACAATATATTTTTCTACTATTATTGAAAAAAAAAAAAAAAATTCTTCCATAGCAAAAAAATAATCAAAAATTGCAAATAATTTTTAAATTGCTGATAAATAAGTTCTTTATTCATGCCGATTATAACTTAAAATATATTCATATTTTTTGAATTTGATATAAGAAAAAGTAAACAATATAAAACACGGTACTATTGGCTGCTATAATTTTACACACTTCTACTCATACAAACAATTGTATTCTGAACGTAACGTTAAAACAAAAAAAAAAAAAAAAAAAAAAAAAAAAAAAAAAAATAACATTTTTTTCTGTAAGGGGTTAATATTTTTTTTCGTTTTGCCAAGAAATTCATTTCAACTTTCCAGGTAAACACAAAATTCCATTGGCCTATTTCTACACCGGTCATTGAACTTTAATTATTACATCTGTTCAATAAAGATCTTTGTTTACATTCCATTGTATTTTTTGTCCTTCATCTTCAGTGGTTCTACATCGTTTTTTTTCGATACTTACATACATTGAAATTTTAATTCATAGTAAATGGATGAAAATTTTTACTATTCTTAAAGGTATTTTGGTTCATTTCAAAAAAAAAAAAAAAAAAAAGGAATATATAAATATACCTATATATCTACATACACTTTGGTAAAAAATTATTCATCACTTTCATTTAGAAGAGAATAAATAAAGTTCTCTTGCATACTTCTACCTTTGAATATTCTACATTTTTAATACCATATCCTGTAGGTTTTTCAAGTTGTAGTTTTCGGCAATTAGTTGTAACATGGCTTTAGATCAATTTATTCGTTTGGCCGATAGTTTAGTAGATTTCGAATCAGATTTAAAAGACGGTCGAATGCCCCTCACTTCAATACATATTGTTGATCTTCACAAAAGTGAGATCAAGTCTACTTGGGACCGAATTAAGGCTTCCTATGAACAATTCTTATTCGATCAGGACAACGAAGAGGAGGAGGAAAAAGCTGCAGATGACGCAGTCGACGTAAAAACCCTCCGAAATAAGTATAAGAATACTTATTTTACTTATTGTAACATTTTTTCAAAGTTGTCAGAGATATCTGACAAGTTCCGAAATGTCAGTATCCTAGATAATGAACCTCCAATCACTCCTGAACCGGCACGTCAGGGGAATCCAGTTAACACTAATTCTCATAGTGTTAATCTCCCTCCATGTGATATAGAAATCTTTAATGGGGACTATATGTCATGGCCAACTTTTCGAGACATCTTTACCGCTGTCTACATAAACAATTCTAGATTGAGTCCTGTTGAAAAACTCTTTCATTTGACACAAAAAACAAAGGGCGAAGCGCGGGAAGTCGTGCAAAAACATCCATTGACTAATAGTGGGTTTGAATTGGCTTGGTCTAACCTTCAAACACGATATGAAAATCGTAGAATCCTAGTGAATGGACAACTAAAAATTCTTTTCACCCTACCATCAATTTCTTCCGAATCGGGATATGCGCTCAAACAGCTTCAAGGAAATATTAATTCGTGTATTTCAATTCTCAAATTGTACGATATTGATGTTGTTAGCTGGGATCCAATTTTTGTGTTCTTGTGTTCTAACTGCCTTCCTCATGCTACACTCACTTTGTGGGAACAAGGGCTTGGTGATAAAACCAGCATTCCAAAATGGGCAGATCTTGATTCATTTCTAACAAATAGACACAGGACTTTAGAATCCGTAGCTGAAATGCGTAAAAATCCTCAATCAAATATAAAGCCCAAGAAAGATATCATAATTACAAAGAAGATAAACACATTTCAGAATAATGTAACGACTCCAATGTGTCCATTGTGTCCAAAGGAAGCTCACATTATTCGAAAATGTCCTCGATTTTTAAAAATGGATTGTTCTACAAAATATAAAGAAATAAAGAAACAAAATCTCTGTCTTAATTGTTTCTCGAAAATGCATTCTGTTAAAAATTGTACAAGTAAAAATAGTTGTTTTCAATGCAAAAAAAGGCACAATACTCTGCTTCATAGAGATTCAGTTGGTCCTAGCACACCAAAACAGCGTGAAAGAAGTGTAAATATAGTCTCGAACCTAAGTCCTAACTCAGTTCCATTTCAAAATTCTTCTCCCGTTCCTTCTTGTTCCAGTAATAATTTAGTTCAAAACCATTTTGCTTCAAATTCAAAGGGAGTTTTGCTTGGCACGGCCATGGTAAAAATATGTCACGCAGATTTGGAATTTAGGGCTCGAGCACTTATTGATTCAGGGTCAGAAGGAACCTTTGTATCGGAAAGGTTATTCAATCGTTTGAAATTGCCGTTTACTAGAAAAAGTGCAAAAATATCAGGACTTAACAACACACTTTCTGCTACCGTACAGAAAGAGTGCTATTTTACTATGGGCTCTACTTTAGATGAGGACTGTCGAATTCATGTGAAAGCCTTAGTAGTCCCCCAGTTAGCGGGAAGTATTCCCTCTCAAACTTTTCTTCCTTCATCATTTTCAAATCTACCACCAATTCCGCTCGCAGATCCTGCATTCCATAGCAGTGCGAAGATTGATATTTTAATAGGAGGTGACTTGATTCCTTCTATCATGTGTTCTGGTGTCAAACATTTCGTATGTGGATCCTTGATGGCCCAAGAAACCATTTTTGGTTGGATTCTTTCAGGGCCAGTTACAAATAATAGTTCTGTGGGAAGTTCGAATATCGTTTCGTATTTCAGTGAAATTTCTTTAGATAAAGAAATTTCACGTTTCTGGGAGGTGGAAGACTTTCCCAGGAAGAATTTCATGTCCCCTTCTGAAAAAATATGTGAAGAGTTGTTCAAAAGGAAAACTAGAAGAAGTCCAGAAGGAAGATATATAGTATCTTTACCATTCAAAGAAGAAAATCCTGAAAAATTACTGTTGGGCGATTCCAGAAATAAGGCGTTGGCACAATTCTTTCGAAATGAAGCCAAACTTTTACGTAATCCTATTCTAAAACAGGAATATGATAAAGTCATTCAAGAATATGAAGACTTGCGCCATATGTCTAAAGTGGCTGATTCACATAATCCAACTTGTTACTATCTTCCTCATCACGCTGTCATTAAGCCAGAAAGTACCACTACTAGAGTTCGAGTGGTATTTAATGCATCCTCGCCATCTTCAAACGGGTAAATGATATTTTGTATCCCGGCCCGATTCTACAAAATGACTTCACTCTTCTCATCCTTAAATGGCGTTTCTTTCGGTTTGTGTTCAATGCAGATATTCAAAAAATGTATCGGCAGATTCTAGTAGAACCAAAACATGCAGCATTTCAAAGAATTCTTTTCCGAAAAAATTCTAACGATCTAGTTCAAGATTTCCAATTAAAAACTGTCACATTTGGTGTAAATTGTGCACCCTACCTAGCTATTCGAACGCTTCTCCAATTAGCTGACGATATTGAATCCATCTATCCAACTGCAAGTAAAATACTTCGAAACTCTATGTATGTCGATGATGTGTTGTCAGGCGAACATACAATCACCGCAGCTAAGAGCACAAAAAATTAACTCATTTCCGCTCTAAAAACAGCAGGATTCTCCCTACGAAAATGGACAACTAATTCCAAAGAGATTCTGGATGATCTACCCTCAGATTATTTACTTCGGGAAGATTTTTTGAATTTTGATGAAAGAAGCACTGCAAAAACATTCCAACCAAAAACCAAAAACGTTCCAACAGAGTTCCCAGAAACTTCTAATTATACAAAAAGAAACGTTTTATCACATATTGCGCGCTTATTCGATCCAGCTGGTTGGTTATCGCCATGCGTCATTATGGCAAAAATGTTGATGCAACAAATTTGGGCAGAGGGCACTGGCTGGGACGAGAATCTATCTCCTGATTCACTTGAAAAATGGAAAGTGTTTCAATCCAATTACTCATATATAAAAGATATTCGTATTCCAAGATGGATTAACTACGTTCCAAATGCAGAAATTCAATTTCATGGATTTTGCGATGCTTCTGAAAAAGCATATGCAGCAGCTATATATATTCGAATAGCGTATGGAAGTTCAATATTCACTCATCTGATAGCTTCAAAGACAAAGGTAGCTCCACTAAAAACTCTTTCTATCCCGCGATTGGAGTTATGCGGAGCTGTTTTGCTTGCAGAATTAATTGATGCAATTTCTCCAAAGTTAGAAATTGCAAGGTATGACACAATTTGCTGGACTGATTCCACAATTGTTCTGGCATGGCTGGCCAAACCACCATGTTCTTGGGCAACCTTTGTTGCAAATAGAGTTTCAAAAATAATTCAAATCGTAGATCCATCATATTGGCATCATGTAGCCTCTGAAAATAATCCTGCCGACATCGCAAGCCGTGGAGCTTTGCCTCAGGACATAGCTAATAATGAGCTTTGGTGGAAAGGACCTACATTCATTCGGCAAGATATCCATAAAAACTTTCATTCTACTTGGGACGTTCCAGACACAGATCTTGAAAAAAAGCCCATAAAAGTTCACTTTTCATACTTCCAAAATTTTGATGATATACTAGAAAGATTCTCCTCCTTTGCAAGAGCTACTCGTGTTATTTCGAATATATATCGATTTTACTATTGTACGCATCCTAACTTTAAATCTAGTACTTTCTTGACACGAAATATTTCTGGAGCCGAAATCAAAGAGGTTCGTGATAAACTCATTAAGATGTGTCAGAAAGCGTGGTATCCCGAAGAGTATATGCGATTGGAAGCAAAGGAGTCTATTTTATCATCTAGCAAACTGCTAAATTTAAATCCATTTCTTGATTCTAAAGGAATTATTCGATCCTGTGGTAGACTAGTTTCTTCTCCAGGACTTTCTTATAATGAGTCACATCCTATCATTCTACCATATGACTGCCAATATTCTAGACTTCTGGTTAAATTCGTTCATGATATCACACTTCATGGTGGTAACCAACTTGTTCTTCGAATCATAAGAACACAGTACTGGATTCCTAAGGTAAAAAACCTAATAAAAATGACCATACATAAATGTAAGCCCTGCATTATTTTCAAAAGGAAGTGCCAGAAGCAAATCATGGCATCTCTGCCCCCAGAGAGATCAACTTTTTCTCGCCCATTTTCACATGTAGGACTTGATTTTTCTGGACCATTTGACATCAAAAGTTACTCCGGGAGAGGTTGTCGTATGTCCAAAGGTTATGTATGTGTTTTTGTTTGTTTCTCTACAAAAGCCATACACTTAGAAGCTACATCTGATCTTTCTACATCAGTATTTCTAGCGGCATTCCATCGTTTTGTATCCCGTCGTGGATGTCCTCTTCATTTATATTCAGATAATGGAACAACTTTCGTTGGCGCGTCCAAAATAATAGCCAAGAATTTTATTCAAAGTTCACATCAACTTGTTTCCGCGCAATTTCATTATCAAAATATTACATGGCATTTCATTCCTCCAGGTGCACCTCATATGGGTGGACTATGGGAGGCTGGTGTAAAAGGTTTTAAGTCACATTTTCGGAAGATAGCTAAGGATTTCAAGTTCACATTCGAAGAGTTTAGTACGCTATTGTCCAGAATAGAAGCGTGTCTAAACTCACGTCCTTTGTCTCCTATGTCAGAGGATCCTACAGACTTAAATGCTTTAACTCCTGGCCATTTCCTTATTGGCACACCTATTTTATCTCCTATAGATCCGCCTATAGAGGGGACAAGATTATCCTTAATAAATCGTTGGCAGAAACTAAAACTTATTCAACAAAATTTCTGCAACAGATGGAAATCCGAATATTTAAAAGAACTCCAAAAGCGCACAAAATGGCAGAAATCAGAAGACAACTTGAACGAAAATGCTTTGGTAGTTATAAAAGAAGAAAATATTCCTCCAAATTCCTGGCGACTCGGCCGTGTAACAAAAACTTACATGGGAACTGATCACAAAGTTAGAGTTGCTGATGTTTTGACACAAAAGGGTACCATTACACGCCCAATTCATAAATTAGTTGTCTTAAATCCATAATTATTTCACTATTCCTCTTCTAAAATATATATATGTACTCTAAGTCCTTACAAAGTGCACTATCAAACATGATTAATAGCATATACACAAAACTAGTAATTTGTATATATATATATATATATTTCAAAGGTTCTTTATATTTAACATAATATAGTTTTATTACAGCAGCATAAACTATTATTAATTCCAGTTCATTATGCCAAATAAATCAGCTCATACTAAAAAATCCAAATCATCTACACATTATAAAGCAAAAGCCAAACATCTGAAAACGTCTATATCATATCAGTGCCATATTTGCAAACGGTCACATGGATTAAGTAAGTGTAAAACCTTCTTACAAATGAATGTAAAGGATAGACTTCAAGCTGTTCGCAAATATAAATATTGCGTGAATTGTCTTGCGCACAGCCACTCCCATGGAACATGTTTCACCAAGCACGGTTGCAAATACTGTGACGAATTGCACCATTCTCTTTTGCATTTCAACAATCGTTTAAATAAAGATATAGCACAACTTTCTGAGTCTTCTCGATCGCCTACTCCAAACCGCAGCTTTCAGAAGGATTCCAAACTAAGCCTGCTACCAAAGGGGTTATCTACAACAACATCAAAATCTCTTTCAGCAGTTATACGCCAAAATACCACAATTTTGCTTCCTACCGTCCTCGTTAAAATCGTATCGAAGACGTCCTATGCTCGTTGCCTCTTAGATTCAGGATCTCCAATAAGCCGCATATCGAAACAATTGGTAAATAAGCTTAATTTGACTTGCTATTGTTTGCGCGAAGAAATGATTTGTCCACTAACACTAAAGTCGCGATTTAATTCCGAATCAAGAGTTGACGGAACCTTCAGAGTGGATAATAGAATTACCATGCAAACACCTTCACCTTCTCTTCCAAAATCAACAAAAGATCATTTTAGAGATATGTTCTTGAGTGACCCTAAATTCTATGAAAGCGCTGGAATAGATATCATCATTGGTGTGGATCTCTACACTAAGGTAATAGAGGAAGGTGTATTCGCAAGGATTGGATTACCAACAGCCCAACGTACTATCTTTGGTTGGACTGTGTTTGGATCGTCTTCTAACTAAAACTATTCTATTTTTTATTCACATATACATTATTTATACATATATTATTTATACATATCATTTATTTTGCAATTGATTGTATTTGAATTCTTATACACACATATGTTCTTTATACTAAGTACTATTTTATATCATTTTTTATATATATATCTATTGAATATCTCTTGAATTTCTATATGTATTAATTCAGTTATAGAATTATTGAATTTTATACATATGTGGTTGAAAAGAGAGCATTTGTAATGGTTGTATTTCTATTTTTCATTGCATATATCCTGCAAAGCGGGCGGCAATGTTAATGTCAAAACAAAATTCCTTTTGTATCACCATTAACAAGTACTAAAGTGTTGTGCTTATTGAACACATCACATGTCGCTCTCATTTGATCATATGTTTCTTAACGAAACTTATCATATTGAAGAAAAAAGATAATTGCGCGAGTCGCTTTAAGTCAGTGTTCGATTCTTATTAATAGTTAACACATATTTTTCCTGTTCTATAAGTCAAGTAAAGTTTAAGAGTGTTGAATTAAATAAAGTTAATATATTACAAATATAAGTAAAGTGTTTTCAATTGTGTGGTGAAATAACATCACCCAGATTTACCTACATACAGTCCACCCCAACATTTTTCACCCCATCAGTATGGCAACCGTATCATGATAAGCTCTACGGCTTTGGCTCTAAGAATCGCCAAAAGAGATTCATGGAGGAAATTCTGTGAATCGATTGATAGCACTAGACACTCTGCAAGGCTTAGTAGGGCCGCTCTACGGAGACTGCGCCTTCATGAGGTGGTGGGGGTCATAGAAAGATCTCTGGAGAGCAGGCAATATACTTTGGGAGTATTCTTAGACATGGAGGGTGCTTTCAATAACGTATCTGTGACGGCCATTGAGCATGCTCTTCGGGTTTTTGATGTTGAGCAGTACATCAGAACCTGGGTAGTACAGATGCTAGAGGCAAGGTATGTCACTGCGATTCTCGGCAATAGAACGAAGACCAATTTCGTGAAAAGGGGTACACCTCAGGGTGGTGTGATCTCTCCTGTTCTTGACTTGATCCTAATTAAGCTGCATAATAGGGGTATTAATGCTGTTGCTTAAGCGGACGATGTGGTGATACTAGTATCGGGAATGTTTATGGACGTGATAAGTGATATCATGACCAGTGCCTTGGGATTACTCAGCAACTGGGCTGCAGGCTGCGGCTTAGGAGTTAACCCAGGAAAAACAGTCTTGCTTCTATTCACCATAAAGACCAAGTTGCAGAGCTAAGATCCCCCACGGTTGCAGGACCAGGAATTATCCTTATCGGATAGTGCGAAATATCTGGCAGTGATTCTGATTCCAAACTGTCCTGGACGGAAAATATACGGCATAGGGTTAGGAGGGCAACGGTTGCCTACTATACCTGTCGCAGGATGTTTGGCTTGAAATGGGGCTTAAGCCCTAGGTTGTTACTGTTTATGTATAGAGCCATTATACGTCCAATCCTTACATACGGATCTTTGGTATAGTGGACCGCTACTGAGAAGAGATAAGTAGTGGACCAGCTGTATAGGGTTCAAATATTTTCTTGTATAGGAATTACCGGATGCTTGCGTACTAGTCTGTCGGAGCCTCTGAGTACGGTACTGCACCTCATTCCTATAGATTTACATCTGATGGCCATATCAGCCAGCAGTGCCACTAGGTTGTCGGCATCCGGCTGGTGGAGGCATAGAACATATGGGCATGCTAAGATCCTGAATCGATGGATCTAGATCACCTTACGGCTATATGGTCTTGGCGAGTAGGTGGTTCAAAACGGAGTCTCACGACTCTAATTGAAGGCCGCTTAGGCCGCCACGTAAATCAACCAACCAACCAACCATATACACTTCATTGGACGAGTAGTAGCCAAATATTTTTAAGTTCACACATTAAAAAAAAAGATTTTTAATTAAACGTACAACTCGTCACGAAAAAATGTGTGTTTTTAAATTATAACATATGAAAACGTACAATAATTCACAATAATTGAGATTATAACACACGTGATCGTAAGAATGAACGTCTGATTTTTACGAACTGTTATCCTTTAACTAAATTGTTTTTAATGCATATAAAAAATGTATAGAATATGTAAGTTTCTTTTAAAAAAAAAAATTTTTCTAATATTGTTAAAAGAGGTAATGGTAGAGCTCATGAATGAACACCAAAACTTGGCAAAAAAACTTGATGCCAAATTGCGCGCAAGGAAAAGCAACCGCCTGTGGGATGATCTTGCAAAGCGTCTTAATTCAGTAATTTTATGTCATGACATAATTGCACTCAACAATTGCACTCATATTTCTTAAAAATACACTTATCGATACTTTTGTATTGTAACCTACGCTAACCAAAAATACTAGACAACAGCTGTAGAGTGTATTTTACTCAAATTATTTTTTATACGAATAGAGTACTAATTGTTCAGAAAAGTTACTTTACGTCAATACACTAGCCAGATACCACGTAAGTGATTCAATTTTATGTATTAATTTTAATAATTGTGAATTACATAACATTTTGACAATAAACCTATCCGATCCAATCCATTTTAATGAAAAGACAAATATAATTTACATCGTTGAGCGGATAGAAGTATATTTTGACAAAGACGCAAAGGGGGCAGCATTTCACGACTTGTACTCCATTTATAAAAGATTTATTCTATGTCTAAAGCAAAACAGTTTTTTAAATTTATTTAATAAAATAAAAAAAAAACGGCAGATATGGGACGTTGGAAGAATTATTATTTAAAGGACATTTATTCAATTTCTAAAATAAAATGATATTTTATGTAATATAATAACGTACTCTAAAAAAGTTGAAATACGAAGGAGAAGTAAGACTATTGACAGCCATATTAAGAGCTACAGAGCTAAACAAAAAGAATTACAGATTAAATTATCTATTCAAACAGGTCATTAGCATTTACCAGAACACAATATAGAAGTTTGTAATCATTGTTGACTGCAAAGCCTTAAAATTTAAAATTTAGTTATGATCGCTTAAACTGACCGTTTCTAAAAATTTTATGAACGAAAGAGGGTAAAGTTGTTTTGCATGGTAGCAAAGGTTCTCTGTCTTAAAGTAGAAGAACTGAAAGCGCAGAGTACAATTCAAAAAGACCAGTATTCACAGTTTCAAGCATAACAGTGTTGGCATATTTTTCTCATAATTATGCAGTGGTATAAATTTATTACATAAACCAACAATGGATCAAATCTCTACACTAACAGAACTATGTTTCATAAATCCAATGAAACGATTTCATTAATGAAATATTTTATTAATTATATAGAATTTCATTAGATTTCATAGTTTCATAAAAAAATTTCATTAGGTATTTTTTTTTTAATTGTTCTCTTTTTTCTTTCGCAACTCTAGAAATAAAGTAAGTATAAAACCAAAACTTTATCATACAACTTCGTTGTTGAAGTAATTGAGTGCCGAGTTAATGCTTCTTAATTGGTGCGTATGGTGTTTAAAATTCATAATTTTATGAAACTTGTTTCATTGATCTAATGAAAAAATTTATTGGATATATGAACAAAATTCTTTCAGTGTACGTTGATATTTTAGAACAATTGATGCTGCCTTATTCAGAAGAAGATTTTCCTCCTAACAAAAAGGCTCGTCAGGTAACAGTTATAAACTAATGATATTAAAGTCCTAGACTGGCCTGCGAAGTCTTTAAATTCAAGATAGGAAAAATGTGGGTGAACAAAAAGCAACCAAAAACTTACAACTTTGGGCTGTATTTATGAAGCCATGTAAAAGGATTCCCAAAAAGGATATAACACGAAGCCGAAGCGTTACAATACCGTTGCTGTTATCAAAATCCATTCCACAAGATATTAGCATAACTAATCAATTTTTGTGTTGAAAATTTAGAATTTTGTCCATTAAAGTTTTGAGTGTTAATCGTATTTAGTACACTATTACACATACTAAGCGGTAATGGTTTTGAGGTTCAGGGGGGTTACTCTCTATTGCGATGCGAAAGAAAAACCATTCGCATATGTATGATTTTTACATTGAGTTGCGATGCGTTTTCTTTCGCATCGCAATAGAGAGTAGCCCACAAAGTATCCCATGTACGGTGTACCTAGCTATGACCTTTGCCGTAATGATAGATTACATGGTAGGAGAGGAGGGGTTGGCATTTATATTTCAAAAAAGCTAAGACATAGAATTACATTCAGCACCTCAGTGCTTAATAGATGTGAATCTCTCTTCGTTGGAATTTCTTATGACGGTTCCCGTTGTCTCTTTGGTGTTATTTACTTGCCACCCCCTGGCGACCTTGATTTATTTGAAGAGTTACTGACTTATTCATGAAATATGACTTAATCTTCTGTTTTCCCTAGGGTGTGGAAAACTGCTCGTGTTGTACCAATTGCTAAAACTAGTAAAGTGACCGCATGAACTACGTCTCTTTTCACACTCGAACAACGTTTTTAGACTTAAACTAAGTGCACACTTATTGCTGACCAATGCTTAGAGCCACTCCTGTTCTATACTTTATCCAACCTTACCTTCCTTTACAGTCTTATTGATTACATTGCTTGATAACGGGTTTACCTGTATTGGACTTACATTTTGTTCCTAATTATGATCTCATTATTTCAACACTTCGGGCTGGGGAGCCAGTAATTATAACTACTTTGAGTATAATTTTTATATTTTTTTCCCTTTTTTATTATCGTTAACACTTTTATTGGTATATAACATGATGTCAGTAATTATATTACATATATTATACTAGTATAACTATTTTTTTTTTTTACTATTATGTTATATTCTGTATAATTTTTACTGTAACATCTATGTATATGCATAGCTCATATAATATTCTGTGCAATGTATCTTAGGCCTACAGGCTTCCATATTGCAATTTATGAAATAAATAAATAATTAATATTTAGAAATTACACTCGTAATGGCAAACTTATATACACCCTTTTCAATTTTTTGTGAAGGGTATACGAAAAAAAAAATAGATATACTCGTATCAAGTTTAATATATTTTTCTGGCAAAATTTCTTATTCAGCTGGCTAATGATACAGGAAATTATTATACGGCGACAACTATTTCCACTTAGCATAGACCTTTAAAGCATTTGATTGTACATAAGAAAATATACCACGCTGTAATTAAAATTTTGTCCAATTTTTTTTCTATCAAAAATGTTTACATGAATTCGAATCCAGCAATAACAAGATATTACATGTTACTGGATAGATATGAGAAAAGAATTCAGAGCAAAACAGTGCAGTTACTAGTACAAAATTTTTGCGGCAATGAGTTATTTTGATTGCCTAAAATCTAAATTTAAAAATTTTTAAAGTATTTTCTAATTAAACATAATTTCTTTATGCATATTTAGTATTTATCATAAATGCTTTCATATATTGATTATATTTGTCTTACGCTATAAATTGCACCCTTAAGCTAAAACATAAACTTTTTAAAAGATAATAAAAATTCTGTAGTGTCAGTACATGGCCATTATCTGCTTTAAATCATGGTTTAAGAATTGATTTGTCCAGTCATTTACAGGATTATCTAAGTGATTATCGAAATCTACTATATCTTTCATAACGCCTCTTTTCAATAACGCAGAAACAACCTCTAATGTAGTTTCCGATTGTAAAAGTTTAAACTCCATTTTTGCCCAACGACCCGATTCGTTAGTACATCCAAATACTTTTATAGCTGGAATCTCCTGACCCAAAGTCATTAATTTGTTATCGATGACAACAAAGCAAGCATTTTTATAATTCTCTTGAATTTTGTCAGCAATTTTTGCACCTGGAGCCTTTTCAATTGAATTATCATAGAAATTTTCTGCCGCACAATAATATCCAGCCACTAATAAATTATTTATTTCGGCATATGCATCTACCTAGGTGTATAGCAAAAATTAAGTGAAAGCATTATTTTAAAAAACAACTTAATAATAAAGTTACCTGTATCAGTGCTATTTCTACCATAGGAGTGACAAACAAACACTGATGAAATAGTGGTATGGCATCAATTATATCTCCGTCATTTTTATTAGCTAGCAAAACACCATTCACTGCCAAGTGTGGATATTTAGCAGCATGGAATATCATTTTAGCATATGCACGTTCACTAAATTTAAATAAAACCATTATTTACTTATATTCTTTGAAAATTTTAATAAAACACGTATTTAATTGGGAACAAATAAATCGAGAAAAAAAAATTAGAATCAACTTTGTTTGCAACTGGGGTAATGTTTATTTTAATTAGTTCAAAAGTGAACTATTCCTATTGAAAGTATTTTATTTGAGCCTTGATACAATTATACGGGCATGTGCATGGTAAAAGAATAATTTCACCATGGGTATGTGCAAGGCGAAAAAAACAATTCGCCTAAAAACGAACTGTCAAAAGTAGCCCTACAAGAAAGTGACAGTCAATTGATGGGTCATTTGACTAGCAGTGTTGACATAAATATGTGTCACAGCGTAGAACAAAGTTTCTAACAAGTTCTTAAGGGCATTGTGAAAAATGTGATGGATCTAAGAGTTTTAGTGAAAAAAATGCGTATGGGTTAGATTAAATCAACGGCCGCCGTTGAGTAAATATTTTTTGTACACTTCTTTTTTGTACTAAATAGTTAAAAACAAGACAGCTGCCCGACAAAAGTTGCATAAAATCGTCATTTCGATATCTTGCCACTCTGACAGTCTTCAAGCAATTCAATATTATATTGGGTTTTTATATTAAAATGTTGCCACACATATTTAATACAAATATATATTTTATATAAATATAATACAAAAAGTATTGAATTACATAAAATATTCACAAAAAGATAAAGTATGTATTTCAAAGTAATAATTATGCAATGAAAACTGTATTTTCGTTGCGAATTTCAGTATAACTATATATTTTTGTAATTTTTTTAATACACACTTGAGAGTGCAATACATACTTGCTATTGAAAAAAGATTTAGTTTGAAATTCAAAGTAGAAATCTGTTGTTTGAAATTTGTTAATCTTAAATTTTTTTAGTCACCTAAAGGCTTGCCACTCGGCTAAGACCATCACTGATTTATTTTTCTTTTGTTAAAACTTCCAAATTTGTCATCAAATATTTCTGACAAAATTGTATGAAAAATTTCATAAAATGGTTTTATTTTTGAGTCATTTGAAAAACATATTAGTTAATAAACTTTCCTTGAATATAAAAATGTTAATATAGGATTATTAGCTTAAAGCCTTTATTAACTAAAGTAGATATCATATAGAAACTAATTTTCTTCTCTAAATAAGGCTGTATATGTAAACAAATAAAAAGTGAGATACATATTGATAAAAATGAAAACAAAATTATAGCATTGAAAATTTAATATTTTCATTTTAAAAATATTCTTTAATTGCAAAAGAAAATAAATGTTAATTTTATATCAAATAAAATAATATAGTAATTAGCTTAATTAAAAATGTTTATAAATTTATTTATTTGACAAAAAAAAGATTATTTCAACTAAATTTTTTCCATTCAATAGTGTATCTCAGCTGTCTGCAGCCGATTTTAAGCCGCCGCCGAAAAGTTTTTAAGACAGCCTCCGCCGCCGATAAAAGTGGTCGGCGCAGCCCTCTGGTTGGTAGCAATCAAGCGAATTCACATGAATTCCTATGAATTCGCCTTGGTAGCAATATTACTATTTTCACCATTTGTTGACATCATTTAGTAAATATATTTCTAAGCAAAAACAAATAAAAATTTTGAAATTTTTGTTTAATTTTAAAAAATGAAGTAATTTCTTAATTTATTTGAAAAAAAAAATGTTATACATTAATTCTAATGATGGTAAGTATATTATAAAAAGCAAAATAAGCAATTTAAAAATTCTTTTCATAGCAATATTTGTGTTTTTCAGTATCCTATGAAGACTGTTCGACAAGAAACTGCTGGGGCAAAATAAATCTTCGAAAACAGAGCACGGCAGCAAACTTCCTTACAATATATATTATTGCATAGGTACTCGATGGCACAAATATGGTGCTGATGTTGTTTCCTTCAAAGCCTTCACCGCAATAATAATTCAGCAGTTATGCGTCAACGTACTGAAAAAATTTAACAATGACCGCAAAGAGAAACTATGCAGCCAGCCTGTTAAAAGGCCAGATGCCAATATATGCTTAACACTGCAGTCACACGATCAAGTTTTTTTTACAATTCTCTTTCAAGAAATATACATATACTGCTTGTCAAAATTCACAAAAATTGAAAGCTGTGACGTAGGCTGCACGCAATTTCAAAGCAAGTTTTTCAACAAGATGTTTTTTTTAACCTCTTCCACCGACAGTTTTGTTTCGGCGGCAATAGAGTTATATGCCTTAATTTTTAAATCATTCCGTCTATATGCAGGAATATTCATGTTCCACAGAACTTCATGTCTTCTGTATATCTCTATGAACTGCAAAACGTCGTTATATTTGTTTAATTTGTTCACAAACATATTTAAAACAAAAACAAAACAATACTGGCAGCAGAATAAGAATTCAAATTTGTAATAAAAAAACTGCAGTCAGCTGTTTTCTTAACTGTAATTTGAAACACTCAATTGAACGAAAAATTGAAAGCAAACTCTCAGCAAATTTTAAAAGTGTGAGTGTATTGGTAAAAAAAATGAGAGAAATTTTAAAAGAGAAAGTTAAATACTTTTTGTAATGTTTGTTTGTTTTAGTATACATATACAGATATACAAATACCTAAATAGCTAATGCAATTTATTAAATTTTGTATTTAAATCATGTTTAGATGATCGAAAAACACATGTAGTAATCATTTTCCCATATTATGAAGCATTGGAAGCGAACTGGTCAAACAGCTAAAGCTCCGGGGTCACGCAACGTTTTACTGCACTTGGTATGTTTTTATTTTGTAAACTTTATTGTTATTCACGAAATAAGCAAATATTTCGGGTTTTAATAATTTAAATTTATTGCAAATTTTTGTACATTTGTGGCTTTGTTTGGTTACGTTTTTACTATAAAGATTGCTTATTATCGTTATACGTATTAACTACGAAAAAGCCGAAAAAATAGTCGAAAGTCTTCCAAATTGTATGAGTGTCTATACAGAACAGTGCAAGTTCATTTTTAAAATATCGGCAACGGCTTGACTTCTAATGAAAAAATGGCTGCGCCATTGATATAGAGAATAAAAATATATGAATGAAGTGTTGCCGTGGCGCAAACACCGTGAATACTAACTAAAAATTTTGTTCTTAGTATTTTTTTAATTCAAAAATATGAAATTGATAATTAAATTTAACTTTTAAATGTGTTGGTGGTTCATTATGTTCTTTTTTATTTATTAATTTTGTTAAATATGCTAAACATCAATTACTAACGTAACTTCTATTTTTCCACAGACTAATACATTAATTTAAAACTCATACGCGGTAGCACTGTTTCTCATTTGTCAATTTACTTGCAAAAGAATTTGGTTGCCAGTTCAGCTGCAAGTTCGAAAAATATGAGTGTGTTAGTGAAAAAGTGAGAGTGTATTGAGTTTTTCGAACTTGCACTTGCATGTGGAAACGGGGGCTTAGCATCTGTTTTATTTGTTTGAGCAAATGGAAATAATAAGAATGCGTTACTTTAATTTTCTCTATACTCACTCACATTCAATTTAGCTAAGAGAATAACAATACAAACTCATACTATGAACGCTACAAAACTCACTAATACGCACTGAAACCAAAAAAACACAAACTGGTGCATTTGAGTGGAACTGTGCACATCTTTAATATGGACAGCAAGAGAATGAAGAGGATCCCTTAAGTTGTTTAGTTCATTTGTACGAATTCTATTTGTCCAAATGGTAAATTAAAAACCAAATTATTTATTTAACCTTTCAATAATAATTTTTTTTTTTTTTTGTAAGTCCGGAAAATGTAAAAACACGTAATGACATTTTCCACTTACAACGAAAGCGATCTTGTATACCAGATTCGCCTGCATGGTATTCTACTCAGGCTCGCAGTAAAGAGGCTTTGCAGAAAATGTTACATCGGGTGAAAATGTTGAAGGAAAATCAAGTTAATCATCTCAATTTTCAAAAATATGGTTCAGCAACGAACAGAAGTTAAAATAAAAATGTAATTGCGTGTAATTTTATATAAATACTAAATCATTTTTCCTATTTTTTTCCAACAATAAAGAATGAAAGTAAGAGAGAACAATATTTTTAATAAAAAACATTGTGTAAATAATGTTAAAAAAATTACATACTGCGCACAAATATTACCAGTAAATCATTCAAGGAAAATTACTTTTAATTTCTGTTTCTGCACAATTTATATACACATGTATTTTGAATTCAAAAAAGGACTACAAAAATAGTTGCATACACTTAGAAGAATAAGACAAGAAAATAAGCGTATACGTTTAAATAACAACACAAAAATTTTATATTTGTAATGTTAATAATAATTGAAATAAACTTAGTAATAAAAAAATAACAATGAGTTAAGAATCTATGAATAGTTATAACAAACTTGGGGTTTTAAAATAAGAGGAACTTATTGAGGAGAAAGAATTAAGAATTAAATGTTAACAACTTACAGTATCTCATTACAAAAAAAAGAGAGGTTTTTAGAATCAGTAAACCAGTATGCTTAGGTTATAGATTTTGGCCATTAGGACAGTTATTTCTTATTAATTTTGAACACCAAAAACTTATTTGTGGTCAAATATGACAATTTAGCCAAATTTATAGTTATCAAAAAGTTTTGTAAGCATTTGAAAAAATTAGTGAGAAATCAACAAGATTGTTGTTGTTTTGTTACAATTTTGTCACCACTTTTTGATAAGTAAAAACTGTCGATCTAACCTTGCTGCAGATCAAACTTTAATGTAGTTTTCTTATTAAAGAATAGTTTTCCTAACTTTTGCAAAAATTGTAACAAAACAATCTCCAGTATGTTGGTCTTGTTCTCCAATTTTTTCAAATGCTTACAAAACTAATTCTTGGCACAAAAACAAATTGCTTACTAACCTGTTTGGATCCAAAGGGAAAGGTTGTAATTTGGAACCATCCAAACTTTGCTCGTTTTCACAAATAAAAAATTCTAAGTACAAACTAATAGTTGGGTCCGCCAAATTACTTTTTTTTTAAATGCTATAAAAAAAAACTACTGAATATTTCCTCAAATTACTTTTTTTTTATTTG
Source organism: Thelaira solivaga (assembly GCA_947397855.1). NCBI lineage: Eukaryota > Metazoa > Arthropoda > Insecta > Diptera > Tachinidae > Thelaira > Thelaira solivaga. The sequence continues at coordinate 28,359,030 of OX377613.1, forward strand.
AAAGTACAATGCTTTCGGTTAATAATGGAAAATAAATTCATTCAAATGGCTGCCTCGGCTGGCCATGCAGTAGCCTACACGATCGGTCCAATTTTTAAGCACATTATCGATTGTGTGCAGCTGTATTTCACCAATGGCTTCACGAATATTGTCCTTTAAAGCGTCAATTGTCTCTGGCTTGTCGGTGTAACACTTATCTTTGACGGCACCCCACAAATAATAGTCCAACGGTGTCAAATCGCAGCTACGAGGTGGCCAAACGAAATCAGCTCTGCGGCTGATAATGCGATCTTCAAAAACAGGGCGCAAAACATCGAGTGTAGCTTCGGCATTGTGGCATGTAGCGCCGTCCTGTTGAAACCAAATATTGCCAATATCCTCCTCTTCAATTTTTGTGAACAAAAATTGGTTGAACATGGCCCAATAACGATCGACATTGACTGTAACGGCCAATGCTTGCTCATTTTCGAAGAAAAATGGCCCAATTATGCCTCCGCAGCAAACAGTGACTCGTTTTGGGTGAGTCGGCTTTTCAATGTATGCGAGCGGGTTTCCTGTGCCCCAAATGCGACAATTTTGCTTGTTTACATACCCGCCAAGATCAAAATGAGCTTCACCTGAAAAGATGATTTTTTTTTGGCAAAATCGGCATCTTCTGTAAGTCGATCGCAGGCCCTCTTAGCGAAGCGAAAACACATTGGCTGGTCAGTTGGCTTCAACTCCTGAATTAATTGGACTTTGTATGGCGTCATACCAAGGTCTTTATGCAAAATTCGTCTCAATGATGTCTCCGAAATGTTCAATTGTTGAGAACGACGGTGAATTGATGTTGATGGCGCTTCACGCACACTTTCTGCCACAGCAGCAATATTCTTGGGTGTACGCACTGTTTTTGGCTTTTCACGCTTTGGTTTATCGATGAGGATGCCAGTTTCTTTCACTTTTTTCACAAGATAACGAACATACTGACGGTGCTTCTCTTCTTCCAAAATCTGTACGCAATTTTCGCACACATTCTGCAACATTACCATGATTTTCAAAGTAATGTCGCAATATTTCCCAGCGTTGTTCAAGCGTATACACAACCACCGAGCAACCAGAGGTGTCAGAGTGCAGATATAGTATACATTTTCTTTCTGTCTTTTTTGCACGAACTCAAAATTTTTATTTTGTTTTGCTCAGGTATTTCTAAAAAATTTACACTTTCATTATTTACATTTCGTAAACATGAATTTTAAAACATGAAAATTTGTGTTTGTTATCACTTTTACATTAAATTCCATACTTCATAACAATAAACGTATATATAAGAATCTCCGGCATGTGCATTTTCATTACGGAAATAACTTTTTAATTAATGTTTTTTAAAACAAAAAATTTTTCATTTTGCTTATTTTCTCTTATTCGTAATATTAAAACACTATATCTGTCTCTTTTATACAAACTCAAAATAAAAAGCTGAGTTTTTCAAAATTCTAACCTCAAAAGTTTCATCTCTGGTTGCTTAGTGACACAACCATATTCGTTCAGCGGAAGGATAAAACTAATTATCTGTCAAATCAGACAAGAGCTAAGTGTTACCATTCACGAAATAAGCACTAGTAGAAAAAAAAACGTTAGATGGCGGACCCTTTATATTCTTTAAGGTACTGACTGACTGTCCTACTTAGTCGTACGATCTGTCTAAAATCGCATGTGTGCTAAAAAAATATGATAGTGTGTATTAAAACAGCATGTGTATGATAGAATTTTTGACAGGTCTGTGCGATTTTTTAATGTTATGAAAATTTTCATAAAATAAATTTTATCTGGGCGATCAGAGTTGCATTTTCTATGTTCAAGGCAGAAAAATAGCAACAATACCAAGCTTGTGTCTTGTTTATGCAAACATTTAAGTTATTTTTCATTGTACATATTTTTAAAAAAAGATATTTTGCGGCGAAGAAGAAAATGAATACTTTTAGACAATTAATTGTTTACTGGCTTTCAAGCTTCATATAAACTTAATTTAGCACAATTTTTTTGTTAATTTATAATTTTTTCACACTATTTCGCAAAAATTATTTGTTAAATGTTATAATTTTTACAAAAAAAAAAATAAAATTATGACGGAAAACTAAAAGGGACAAAAGATAAATAAGGCTATTCTATCTATCCCTTTTTGTTTTCCGTTGAGATCTGGCATCGCCTTTTTAATGCTACCAAATCGGAAAAAAGGTGTCGAGTCTAGTTGAATAGTCTATAATACCAAGGAGAATTCATATAAGGTGAAATCTTGATTTGTCAAAAAACAGACATGGCTTATATACCCCGACCACGGTATAATTAATCAGGTAATGCAGTCCCTACAACAAGTACAACATTACAAGAACAACAGGGTTTTTTTTCATGTAAATAGTCTTGCGGTTGTCAAAAACAGGTGACTAAAACAGCAAAATAAATTAGTTTTTTTATGGTTTTATACCATGGAGATTAACAATTAAGTTGCTTAAATTATTAAACAATTTAAATTAATAAAATAAAATAACATTTTGCTGAGCGACATCAAGTAGATTCAGAAAAAGAAAATGCAAAAGGTTCATTTATTGCAATTTAAAGGCTTTTCCAGAGGCACCGGAAGACCGTGGGAACCCTTTGCAAGCTTTAATCTATGACATTAGTATTATATTGAATGGCAGAAATGATGGTTCTTCTATGGGCGGTGGTAATTTCAATGGTTTACCTGAACCAGCAACTGTATGTACTAACAAGGTGTCTTTTTTAACTATAGATTACTATCAGCAGTATTGCTCAGCTAAACTATTTAAAATTTATTATTGGACAAGATTTGTATGGCCCCTTTTGGATAACAAAAATAATTTTTAGTATTGCGTTATAATTTATTTGTGTCTATAGCGGCTACTAGAATATTTGTATATGTAAATATATTGACAGTCACTTTGTGGAGCCTATTTTAATATAGTTCGAAATCAATAAAAAACGGAAAATGCAAACTATACTCCTTCGTTTTTAGCTTTAATGTGTATTTATGGTTACTCTATGGCAATTTTCATTCCTTTGTCTATGTTGTGGGTTATTCAACTTTCAATAATACAATGGCTGTTGGTCATTACGGCCTCTTATTATCTTACTCTATTTTGTTAATATTTTAAAACCAGCCTTGAGAAATTCCAAATTTTTTTTGTTTAATTATTTGAATTTGTTGCTTATTTTAAAAAATAATTAATATCATAGTCATAAAAAAGTATGTTTTATTAAGAGCTGATTGTTATAAAAATTTCATGAATTTAAAACGTTTAAGAAAACCGACTTTAGTATGACAATGATTATGGGCCATTCTATCTATTTCAATAAATATTAAAATAAGAACAAAAATTTATATAAATAAAAATTCAACTCATTTAATAACAATATCAATGTTTGTTCTCCATCGTGTAGGGTTAATATTAAACGTTAAATTACCAGGTTAATAATTATGACTAACGTCTTCATTGAAAAGTAATTTTCTGGAAAATATAGATATTAGTTAAAAAAAAAATTGAAAACGATTGCGTTACGTTTTTAAATCTTCCTATTGCTCATTAATAAGAATGGAAGCTATAGAAAGGCCTTAAGAAACAGGGGAGCTGGTTTCTTGTGTTAACCAGGGAATGAGTAAGGAGGGGTACTTACAGATTCCCTGCATAGTGGATTTGGAGACACCAATTTACTGAGCTCGGTGTCGAATTGAGGTGGATGGAGTTTGAGCGACATCATCACGTACAGCTGCGACATTTTCGGTCGATCGACCTGGCCGAAGGCGCGTTGTTGTCTTTACATCACTAACAGACCCAGTTTCGGCAAATTTATCCATTGATCTCTTTGCAGTTGACTCTTTTGGAGCATTATTATGACCCCAAATTGCTCGCAGTTTGCGAGCTGTAGCCGCAAAACTTTCACCATTTTGGTAAAACAATTTCACAATGAGAATGCGTTGTTCATTCGTCACCGAGCAACCAGAGGTGTCAGAGTGCAGATATAGTATACATTTTCTTTCTGTCTTTTTTGCACGAACTCAAAATTTTTATTTTGTTTTGCTCAGGCATTTCTAAAAAATTTACACTTTCATTATTTACATTTTGTAAACATGAATTTTAAAACACGAAAATTTGAGTTTGTTATCACTTTTACAATAAATTCCATACTTCATAACAAAAAAACGTAGATATATGTATTTTCGGCGTGTGCATTTTCATTACGGAAATAACTTCTTAATTAATGTTTTTTAAAGCAAAAAATTTTTCATTTTGCTTATTTTCTCTTATTCGTAATATTAAAACACTATATCTGTCTCTTACATACAAACTTCAAATGAAATGCTGAGTTTTTCAAAATTCTAACGTCAAAAGTTTCATCTCTGGTTGCTTAGTGCATTCGTGTAGCGCTCCATTTTTACTAACCTCGTACCTTCTACTAGCAAACAATAACAATTGTTCAAATGTCAAACAATGACACTTCGAATGGCGCCAAATTTAAATCTTGCGTTCTTGTTGGGACACTCTTTACATATGATAAAAAGCAGGTAGGTAGATGCTTGTTTAAGTATTAAACTCAGTAAAAATGTATTATCAGTAAATATATACGAGTATGTTTCTTTTCACAATTTTGGCACACGAAACAAGGAACCAGTTCCTTTCGCGTATTTTTTTTTGCACAACGTACAATTGCATTTTTAAAGTTTGTATTTATATATATTTGTTTCATTTTTAAATTCACAGTTTTTTATTAAAAGTTTTGCTCGCACACCGAATTGGTTTTATGTAGTTTATTATTATTTATTATTAACGGGTGACCCAAATGAGACCTAGTGAGCGTATTGTAGTCATTGTTGGGGGTCTTGCGGTAGAAGCTGTTTCACAATTTGAACCTTCTATGGATACATCTTAATATCCAGCTTTAAAATTCTCTGTAATGTTGTTCTGGGTTTACCCAATTGGCCGGAACGGCGACGAGTTGAGACAGATGGATCATTTGCAACACCCTGCTGCACAACTTGCACATTGTCTTCAGTATGAATATTTCGATGAACACCTCTTCCTGGACGGTCGGCAACTGAACCGAGTTCCTCAAAACGGCGAACTAAACTTGTAATCATGGAAGATGTGGGCGCTGATCTTACGTTAAAAACAAACGGCATTAATTTCGCTGCGTCAGAACAATTGATCGTTGAGAAGAATAATAAAAATCGATAATTTTAATGCGTTGCTGTGGACTGTACGTATTCATTTCAAATTTCAAAGAGTTCAGTTATAATCTGCAAAAAGAAAAAATAAATTGTTAAAAAATAAAAAAGCTATTTTTGTTTCACATCAGCTGGTCTTATTTGGGTCACCCTGTTTTATATTATTTAATGTTTTATTTATTTATTTGGCTTCAATTTCAATGCAAATTTTTCACACAATAAATTATTAGTTGGAAAAATTGAATGGTTCCTTGAAAATGTAAACAAATTTTAACTATCGGAGAAAAACAACCACAAGAACAAAAGAATGTCCAGCTAGGCCACCGAGCAACCAGAGGTGTCAGAGTGCAGATATAGTATACATTTTCTTTCTGTCTTTTTTGCACGAACTCAAAATTTTTATTTTGTTTTGCTCAGGTATTTCTAAAAAATTTACACTTTCATTATTTACATTTTGTAAACATGAATTTTAAAACATGAAAATTTGTGTTTGTTATCACTTTTACATTAAATTCCATACTTCATAACAAAAAAAAGTAGATATAAGTATTTTCGGCATGTGCATTTTCATTACGGAAATAACTTTTTAATTAATGTTTTTTAAAGCAAAAAATTTTTCATTTTTCTTATTTTCTCTTATTCGTAATATTAAAACACTATACCTGTCTCTTACATACAAACTCCAAATAAAATGCTGAGTTTTTCAAAATTCTAACCTCAAAAGTTTCATATCTGGTTGCTTAGTGGCTAGGCGCACTGCATTACTTGGGGGTCACACGATCAAGTTTTCATTCAATTTTTAAAATTTCTCTCATTTTTTTACCAACACACTCACACTTTTAAAATTTGCTGAGAGTTTGCTTTCAATTTTTCGTTCAATTGAGTGTTTCAAATTACAGTCAAGAAAACAGCTGACTGCAGTTTTTTTATTCCAAATTTGAATTCTTATTCTGCCGCCAGTATTGTTTTGTTTTTTTTTAAATATGTTTCTGAACAAATTAAACAAATATAACGACGTTTTGCAGTTCATAGAGATATACAGAAGACATGAAGTTCTGTGGAACATGAATATTCCTGCATATAGACGTAATAATTTAAAAATTAAGGCATATAACTCTATTGTCGCCGAAACAAAACTGTCGGTGGAAGAGGTTAAAAAAACATCTTGTTGAAAAACTTGCTTTGAAATTGCGTGCAGCCTACGTCACAGCTTTCAATTTTTGTGAATTTTGACAAACAGTATGTGTAAATTTCTTGAAAGAGAATTGTAAAAAAACTTGATCGTGTGACTGCAGTGTTAGCTGATATTATTATAGACTGTTCAGACATACACGTTAATTGAGCAATTAAGCATTTTACGCAATTATCGCCTTTATTGAGCTCAATTTACCATACAAATTTAAATTAAATAATTGCGCAATTACAAATTGATTGCACGTTAATGAAGTCAAAATCAAAATGCAACTCTTTGTTGTGCCCTTAAATATCAACTCAGAAGTGAGAAAAGCTGATATTAAAAAAAGAAAAAGTAAATAAATTTAAAAATAAATGTTTTAAAAAAGAAATGGTAAATAAATTTTATAAAATTGTTATTGAAAATAATTTTTAAATAACTAATTTGTTTTAATCAATAGCTTGCCTTCAAAACATTTTTTTTTAAGTTGACTTTCTTTTCATTTTTTATTTTAAAAATATTTTCAGTTGTCAAATGCTTAATTGCGTAAACTTAATTGAATTTTTGTGAACACCCAAATCAGTCACACAATTTAAAACTTAATTGACTTCATTAACTTTTATATCTGAACAGGGTATTATACAATGATATACACCATGTTCAAAATAGTAAATAAACTTTGACATAATCAGTATTTTAATTCAATAGAAAATTTTCATCTGCTATTAATTCGCCTTGGGTTCTTGTGCTTGTTGTCAAAACAACATCACCTTGTGTGAATTCAATTGGTCTTAAGTGGTTGACAGACAATCAAATTTCAATATTTAAGCGGGTTTCACATTATAATACAGAGTATTAACATATTCATTAGATCGAGTGAGACCGAAATCAGATGCAAATCAAATAGACTGTCAAAAAATCTAAAAGAAAAAATTTTCTGTTTTCATACCATCACACTTCAAGTAAAATACAAAACGCGGCAAATAATTTCACAACTTATTTCTAGTTTTTTCTTTGGTTGCTTGTACAAAAGCAACCCTGATAAAATGAAAAGTGTGATAGCTTAGAAAAAATTCTAAAAATGACAAAAACCATAATACTGCCAAAAATACTTAAATATTTCACCACACTTGCTTAACATTTTGTTTTCACACTATTGGATTTTTACTTAATACACGAATTTTTGACATGTATTAATACTAAATACAATAGTCTGAAACCCGCTTTAGTAATATTTCTTGCATAAACTCATTAATTATTTTTAAACAATCCTTCATCCAAAATTTTTTTTATTGCTAGTACCTACGGCAGCATCAACACATTAAAGCAAATGAAGCAGCTGTACATATTATGCTCTCCATCGTTTTGTCTAAAAAGTTGTCAAAATTTGCTTACATCCTGTGTGCGTTATTGTTCTTGGGCTCAAAATACATAGAGTGTGTGTGATTGTATGAACGGATCTGCATAGAACTAACTCCTTTTTATTTGACACATACGAAAAGTTGTTTTTGTAATTCAGTGTTTGTTGTACTAAATGCCATAATTTTCACCAACACAAATGCATAATTTAATGTTGAAATTGGATATGTCTGTCAGCCTAACATTTTGTTAGGTCAAGTGCTTGACGTTTTTCAAATTATTTTATATCTTCTTTTTTTACATGTAACGCAAAATAGAAACAAAATAATTTTTACTTTTGTGCACTTTATGACATATTAGTATATGATTTTATGTACGTGCAAATTATAAAAATTCAATACAAATATATAAAAAATGGTAAAAATGTATGGAATAAATTAAAAATACCATACTCTGATGGAAACTTTAACCTTAAGCTCTGCAGGCAATCCTAACCACCACGTAGAAGTAGCTGAAGGTACATTTTTCTTGATTTATATATATATAGACTTTTGGTATTTGTGAATTCCTAAAGTTTTAGATATACATGACCATTCACCGATAGATGAGGAGCAAATGATAAATTTCAGTGATATTACAGATTTTTCACAGGAAATTCAACAAGAAATAGTAACCATGCCAGTGGCAAAAGAAGTACTATTAATTTCATTGGTTTCTAAAGAACAGGCTTTGTACAATCCTAAACATGAAAATTATCGAAATACACAGAGAAAAGATATGAAATGGTTTGAAATTTCAGAGCATATTGGTTGGACAGGTGTGTAAATACAAGCAATTTATAACATTTTTATAAATTATAAACTTAATTTATTAAAAAAAAAAAAAAAGAATTGCAATGCAAAGCGAAATGGAAGGCTATGCGAGATCAGTATTGTCGTGAGTTAAAACGGTCAAAATTTAATAGTAAGGCCAATGTAAAGTGGAAATACTTTAAAGAGCTAGAATTCCTTAGGCCGTTCGCTTTGGCAAGAAAGTAAGTTAATTAAAATATGGTATTTTTCCAATATTTAAATAATTATTGAATACATTTTTTAAGCTATCGTCCCCGTTTGCCACCTGCCATTAATAACAACAATAATAATAATAATAATAATAATAATAATGATAACGATAACTTTATATGCACTTCAGTTAATCCCAATGATTTAGTTAATATTGCTGATGAGGGCAATAATTCACCTAAATTTAACACTATTAAAATCGAGGGTTCTACTACTTTAAATTTTACTTGCGATTTTGATTCAAATAAATCTGATACCAGCAACAATCTCTCTGAGGAACAACTTTCGTCAGTATTGCAACAAACTAGTGATAATTGGACTTATATTACGGGTTCCAAGTATTCTTCTGTCAACAACACAAACCTGGAAAATCATTCAATACGTGACGGCCAACATTTATTAACACCAAATCATAATCATAATGGAGAAAATCATCAACACACACAACAGACCACAGACGAAGCAGTTTTGTATAATGTTCTTGTTGATTGTATGGGACAAATGCAAGATCCACAGTCAGCACAACAGCATGAACAACAACAAATGTGCCAACAACAAACTGCACCAATCAATGAAGACGAGGATGAAGATCCCATTCATACATTTTTGAATATTGAAAGTTATTTTGAAAAAGAGTTAATTGCATTAGTACGCAATGAGGACATGCTCTATGACAACTGTAACCCCAATTATCGTAATGTTAAATTAAAGCTAGTAATATGGAGCCATATTGCGCGCAAACTAAAAAAGACGGTTAAGCAGTGCCGCCTTAAATGGAAGGCTCTTCGCGACCAATTTATACGCGAACATAAACGCCTAAGGGACTTGGACAATATTGCAGCACTGCCAAAGTGGAAACACTATGAAGCATTGAGTTTTCTACAAATGTTTATAAAACATAAAAGAGAGTAAGTAAGCTTATTATAATAAAAAAAAGTAAATTTTATGAAAGATAATTTATACTGATTACCTTCTTTTGCAGTTGCAGCTCCCAACTTACTTTTTCTGGTGATTTTGAGTCCCATAAAAATCTTCTGGAAATTACAAAAACTAAAATAGAACCAGATACAGATGATTGTAGTAGTTCACCTCTGCGCTCCCCTCTACAACAGTTGTCGGCAATAAATAGTGATCAGAGGCTGCAACAGGAAACAGTTAGTCCTGATAATTTATGTGTTAACACAAATAGTGTTGGAGGTTATGATGATATGGATATTGAAAATTATATTATCGGTGATAGCGGTAGCGTGGTAGATGAACCAAATGGTCTAGAAGGCAACGAGGCAGATACTGAAGAAGATAAACCTCAACAGAAGTTTTCAGCATTTAATAATCATAATATAAATATAAATAATGAAATGGAAACATCTACCTTGGATCCAACAAATCGTACATTTAAAGAAGAACACACACAGATACAGCAACATCATCAAGAACATCAGCAAACGCAACCTATAAATATGCCCTCATTAGATTTAAATGATACCACGCCAAATAATTTATTAAATGACCGTAATTTAGCAAGTTCTCCCACATCAGCAAATAATAACAACAGTTCGTATCAGCATCAAAATCTGTTATCGAGCAACAACCATATCGATTTAACCTCAGCGGTAACAACATTGAACATTTGTTCTGCCACAGGACATTTGCCACCTCTTGCAGAACCGCAATCACTCTCACATCCACCAACAGCACCACCACCAATATCCCACCAGACTCCCACCACGCTAGAAGTGTCTACCAATACTCATCCTATGCAAGATAATACAAACAATTTCACCACCAATAACCCGAATAACATTACAAATACAAATAATGTAAATACGATCAGTCCCGAAGAAGATGAAGTGGGAGCATTTTTTAAAGCAGTTGCCATGAAAATACGTAATGCTAACTTATCGCAAGTGGCCTTAACTGATTTAGAAATTGATATTTTACGTGTGATAAACACTTCTTTACGTAATCATTGATTACTTGCGCAAAACAGCTTTTTCTCCCATAAGCTGCAAGTAACTGAAAAATACATAAAATGTCTTATTACAAATGAAATCAATTAGTAGTTATTTATATTTTTCAAAATGTAAATTAACAAATTGCTAACATTTAAATAATTTCACTTTCGCTTTTTCTCTCTTTGTTATTATTGATGCAGTTTTCCGAATTTATTAAAATAATTTTTTTTTGAAAATTTTGTTGTTTAAAATTGTTGCATATGTTTTTTTAATATTATTGGTAATATACTTTCTTTAATATATTTTTTGGGATTTTTGTTTGTTTACATTTTAAGAAACTAAGATTACATTACTATAAAATAATTCATTTTCTTAAGCCTAACTCAGACATTTGCGCTATTTGCTAGCCAAAAGCTCAAAATACAGACTACATACATAGTTGCAATATACATAAAGTAAAAAATAATATAATAATACAAAGCAACAAGGAAAGTACTTTCACACTTTTTATTTTATATTTTAATATAGAAATATATAAACATTACAAACTAATAAAAAATTGTAAACGTACGGTAACAAAATATTTTGTAAATAAATTGAAAAAATGGAAATTTAGAAAAGTTCTTTTCTATCTGAAAAAAAATTAATAATCATGTTTCAGAAAAGAAAAAATAATTACAATGTATCATCAATACAGTATTAATACCAAGTTGATACATTATGTAGTTACTTTTCTAATACTTTGCATACTGAAATTTTGCAACCCTGATATCGTTTAGAAACATCTATATGCATTATATCATTAATTAAAAAGCGACCAATGGCGAAAAAGAACATTTTATTGAAAATTATTTTAGAATTGTGCGAACAAGGAAGCTCCAGGTAGTTGCTGCTTCGCTTGGCGTGTTATTGAGTTTCTTAATTCGCTTATATGTTACCATGAAATTTTAAAATTTTTTTTGTATATGTCGTCCTGTGTAAAAAGGAACGTGTTGTCTATGGATTTAATATTTTGTAAAACCCGTTTCTATAGCACAATACGTTTCTTTTTTTTTGCAAAATTGATTTTCAATACCTAGTCTCACGCTTATTATTATATTTTTATAGTTTTGTGTCCCTTTTTTACTGTAATAAAAAAATTTAAGGATAAATAAGGGAATATTTAAATATATTTATCCCCCATTTATGGTTCACTACACTTAACTATTTTGTTGTTGTGTGCTGTGAATTGCGATTACAGTTTACAACACTTATCTGTTGTGTTGTCTTTTTAGTTGTGTATGTTAATTTTCGGCGATTATCGTTCACAACATGTTGTCTTATGTGTTGTAAAAACATATAAAAATAGACAACTGGTTTTTAAGTGTTGTCTCCTTGTTGCGATTAGTTTTTTGTCGGTATAAAAATACAAATTCAGAACAATTTTTAATTAAATTGTAAAGAATGTATTTTCAGTGGATTTTTTTTGAAAATTCTTATTATTTTATTTAAAATTCAACAAACAGTTGGCTGAGAAACTACATCATATCATTGTCTCTACTCCCTTACAAACACCATCAGCAAAAAAAAAAAAATCCGGATTGATGGTTTTAAAATATTAGTCTGTTTCACCAGCAAAACCATCCTTGTTTATGTGGAACAATTTAAAAAATTTAATTCCAGAAAATGTTTGTTGGCAGTTCTGATGGGTTGGAACTGTTTTGAAATTTTTGCGAACTCATGCCATGTCTGTTTTCTGTGTACTCATTATCGGAAAAATAGAAACACGTTAATCTCCAAGTCTTTTTGTTTTATTTAACTTTAACAAAATAGAATTATTTTAGTCCACTTCGTTTTTCTTTTTTTAAATGTTGATTTCTATCAACGTCACAGTTTTTTGCATGCACGTTTGTATTTTTAAGAAAAGATCTACTAACATTAATATACAACTGTGTGACTTACACAACACCTAGATGCTGTGAACCATAATCGCATGTTCAATTAATGCTAATTACAAGAATTTTCTTCCGACGCCATTGTCATATCTATGCCATTGTACTGCGTGTTGCATTTATTTTGCATCTAAATTTTTTTTGGATGCATTGATTGCTTTTTCTTGCGTATTAAATGCAATGGTGTTGCAAATGGGAACAAAATGCATTGTAAAAATTTTCAAGGTTGTATTTAGAAATACGTTGCAATGTATTACTACAAAAGCGGGTTTCACATTATATAACATTTTCATTAGATCGAGTGAGATCGAAATCAGGTGCAAATCAAATAGACTGTCAAAAAATCTAAAGGAAAATATTTTCTGTTTTCATACCATCACACATCAAATAAGATAGAAAATGCGGCAAATAATTTCACAGCTGACTTCTAGTTTTTTCTTTGGTTGCTTGTACAAAAGCAACCCTGATAAAATGAGAAGTGTGATAGCTTAGAAAAAGTTCAAAAAATGACAAAAACCATAATACTGCCAAAAGTACTTAAGTATTTCAACACACTTGCTTAACATTTTGTTTTCACACTATTGTCTGAAATCCGCTAAAGCAACATGCGTTTAGGAAGTCAGCCAGTTTGTTTACTCATTCCAAAGTTAGGTTAGGTTATACAAGGAGCCCAAAGAAGAAAAACAGAGTCTGGGGTACCTTGAGTCCTCTGATGTGGTTCCTTTGCGATAACTCTATAAGAGGAAGTGAAAAAGGATGGTACTAGAGATAGAAGAGTGAAAGGATAGAAATAAATAGGAAAACAGAAAGAGAGCGTTCTCCAGTATGGAGGCTGCGCCGCTCCTCCAGGACATTAAACCGGCAGAGAAGTTGTTTTACAGTTTCCTGCTCATCCCCATCTTGACAACTTCTACAGTAGTCGTTTGATGAGAAACCCATTCTCCTAGCATGGTTGCCAAAATTGCAGTGTCCTGTTACTACTGCCACCACATTTCTTAACTGAGCTATTTGGAATCCCAGTAAATCCCAATTGCGATTGTTATCTAGCCTAGAGCAGATCAGCCTCGCTATATTGCACGTCCGTTCGTCTCTCCATCTGGACTGTGCTGGATGTCGCAGGACGTGTCGGTATTCTGCTCTGGCAGCCTCGACCCTGCTCTTGCGCCCTACAGTGCCCTATATATTTTAAATAAAACACTAATATTTTGTTTTTAGAACAGCCACTTTTGCGACTGTTTTTTATAATCATTTTTAAGTCTATCTTATGCTAATACTTAAAATACTTACACTAATGCTTAAACATTAAAAGTGTGGGATAGTGCACAAACAGTAAAATACATGCTATAATCTTTAAGTGTTGGCAGTGGATTCATACAAAAATGTATGAATCTCGTGTTACATAGATCAGGACCACACACAGCAATTTTAGTTGGCAATTCTTGATTTTGTAGGAGAGAGAAAAAAGATTGGAAAGGGATACAAACTTGATCGTACTCGGCAATTCCCTTTTGTTTTCTCTTCGTATCTTTTATAAAGATGTAAAAAAGGAAGACAGTTAGCTTGAAGACTGAATTAATGACTGAATAAGAATGTTAAAATTGCCGAAAAAAAAATTTGTGTGTGGATAAAACGACAATTTTAAAAGAGAATTGAGAAAGAATTGCCCAACTAAACTTGTCGTGTGTGGTCCTGGTCATACAGAAGGTATGGTAACAACGATTAAATAGTTAAACACACTGCCCCTCCTTTTTCACTAAAAGAATGATCAAAAGTTACAATGTTTGATTATTCTTTTTTTTTATAATAATACAAATTAACTTGGGACTACAAACAAAATTAATTAATATAAAACAAAAACACAAGGCAACCAGCGAGTGGCCTTATAAAATTAATATTATATACAAATTTTTGGGTAAAAAAATATAAATTATCAAACAAACTTAAGATAAGCAAATGCAATATTTGTGGGAATGCTATGGTGAAGTTAGAAAAAATCTGCAACAAGTCTTACAAAAAAACAAACTATCTATACAAATGATACGGTAAAATGTTACTACTTAAAAATCTTACAAAAAACAATATATTTATAAAATATATTATGGCGAAATGATAATTTTACCTATTTTTTATATTAAAGGAATAAAAAATTATTAATAAGCTTCTTAACTTTTTTTCTTTTAAGTTAACTTAACTCATCCCGTGTGGAGTTGTATATCTCCCATCGGGCGCGTCCCCAGGTGGCATATAGGGGATCCTCTGGTCGGTTTGTTGACTACTATAGCATAGGGTCACACAGATCTTTTGGGGGTGGTGTCTGCTTCATGGGAAGGATAGGAGTCACGCATGACATAATCTAACGCGATGCGTCATCAGTGGCCCCTGACCGACCATCTGACGCAGACACTCGCGAACCAAAATATACACCCCAATCCTACTATCCCATACCTTCCTTCCTTTCCCATCCCCCACATCCTTATCCCACACTTGTAATGTTGAGGTGGTTGATAGCAGTGCCCAGAACAAGAATGGCTAGTAAGTGGTTAAAGAGAACTAGGCGTCTAAAAAGCCAAAGAGAGCGCAACCTGTAGTTGTCAATAGGCCATTCAGTGAAGTTGAGAAGAACTCACTCGTAAGGGCTATTGTCGACTACAGTGATAGCGACGGAGCAATCTCCCACGAAAAATGGTAGATAATACAGGAGAAGCTGCTAGGGGTGTACTTCAGGATTCTTGAGGAGAAACCGGGTTCCCCTCCAGAGAATTCGGATGCAGGCTGATTTCAGGGGCATATAAAGCTTCTAGCCTGCTCCAATGAGCGATCGGCCAACTTACTTAAGTTGGCTGTTACGGCAATAGGGGAAGTGTGGCCGGGTGCGCGGTTAGACTTGATACCGATCTGCGATATACCTCGCAGGCCGAGATCAATCATGACCATTCCGTCTGAGCCATACGACCCCAACACCATTCTGTCTTATATCAGGAGTGGCAACCCTCCTCTGCCTACCCATGATTGGAAGGTAGTCAAAGTTGGCGCTCCCGAAGACAAGAAGAGGAAAGTGGTCATGGTCCTGAATAAGGAATCCTTGGCTCCACTACGACAGATGCAAGGCAAGGTATTTTACGGCTTCGGAAGTATCAAGCTGAGCATCTATGGTGGTGATGACAAGGAGGATTCTACAAAACCAGGAGCTATGACCAAGGAATTCGAAGCCGGACTAGTGGCTGACGCACTCGTACAGGCAGAATGCCCTGAGGATTCCCAATCTGTCACGAGCATGGTTGGGGAACTACTGGGCGACCTGAATGTTGCGGAGGACGAAGACAAGCTTCTGGGATCTGATTCAGACCCAGAGGATGCCGACGTTACGATCAACTACGACCCGGATGGCGACAGTGACGCAAATTAATTTGCATCACTGCAAGGCAGCATCCGCTGCACTGCTCCTTCGTCTTGCAGAGCGGGACGAGGATGTGGCCCTGATACAGGAACCCTGGTATCATGATGGCAAGGTTCTTGGACTCAGCGCAAAGGGCTATAAATTGTTATATGCAAATTGTACCGGTAGGATTCGAGCCTGCATCTTGGCTAAAAAGCATCTTAATATCTTCATTCTCTCTGATTACAGTGATGAAGACACAGTGAGCGCGACATGGGAAAAGGATGGAACAACCATCTGGATCCAGTCGTGCTATATGGCGCATTAAATCCTCGAAACGTTCACTGGCTATTCAAGATGGTGATTCAGCCCATCTTGTTTTATGGAGTTGTGGTGTGGTGGAAAGCACTTAACACGACTACGAACCGATCCCGATTTGAGAGGATATTCAGATGCATGGCCACCTTGATTACAGGAGCCATGAGATCAACGCCCAATAAGGCATTCTTTACGATGCTAAATTGGCTGCCAGTTGATCTACAAGCTGAGAAATTGGCACTATTTGCATTCGTGAGATTGCATGTGGTGCGGGAGTGGAACCATAGATCATGGGGACATTCGGGGGGATATTCCCAACCTCATTGACTATGTCACACCAAGATCATTCCTACAGAAGAACGTCGGATTCACGATTTTGGACGAAACGGGAATCTCAATGGGAACTCCTCCTACAGGAGAAGATCTGGATGTCTTTACCGATGGCTCCAAGAATAGTTCTGGAGTTGGAGGTGGAGTCTATATTGAGGAGTCTGGGACTAGTATATCCTTCAGACTCCCTAATCAATGCAGCACTCTACAAGCTGAAGTGATGGCTATAAAGCAAGCAGCAGACTGGCTGTGGTATCATGGAGTATTTGGCAGGAATATTCGCATTTATACCGACAGTCGGACTGCAATCAGGTCCTTAGTGGGTGTCTATTCGACATCCCAACTTGTCCAAGAATGCCGCACATCCTTAAATAGAATAGCAGAGCATTCGGTGATCACCCTCATTTGGGTGCGTGGACATGGGACTTCAATAGGGAACTGCAGGGCGGATAGCCTGGCGAGGGAAGTGTCGAGGCTGCCAGAGCAAGATGCCAATGCGCCCTGTGGTATCCCTCTATCGGTCTGGAAAAAAGAGATCGATAGCATATTCTTGCGAAAGGCACAGTCCAGATGGAGTGACGAATGGACGTGTAATACGGCGAGGATGATCTGGCCTAGGCTGGATAGCAGTCGCAGTAGGGATTTGTTGGGGCTCCAAAGAGCCCGATTGAGAAATGTGGTGGCTGTAGTAACGGGACACTGCAATTTTGGCAACCATGCTAGGAGAATGGGTTTGCGCTATAATGACTACTGTAGAAGTTGTCAGGACGAGGAGGAGGAGAAAACTGGAGCACCTTCTCTGCCAGTGTCCGGCCCTGGAAGAGCGGTGCATGATCCACTTCGGTGAGCGACGTCTGCAGGGTCTCACTACGCTGTCGAATGCAAGTGTCGACATGCTATATGGCTTCATTAGAAGCAGTGGTTGGTTTGTGTGACGGACTCACTCACTTTCTTTCTTTCTGAACTGCTTTAACAATCTCAGCACTGCTTTATATACTGTTTGCTTTAGCAAACTGTAACGGACATTTCAAATCTTTAGTTTAGCCGAGAACCGTCTACAAACTTCTAGAAGTTACTGCATACTTCTAGGTGTATCAAGTATAGAACAACAAGGTAAATGAAAATGTTTAATCTAGAAAATTCTAGAACTAAAGCTATCATAAAGTTTATACACACAGCTCACACACAAGTATTACAAATAAAATTCTACGAATTAACATAAACACTAAATTGCTATATTTAGACATACATAAATAACATTTCTTATGAATAATAAAACACAGTCATACAATAGAGTGATTTTCGTAACACTGCCACCCACTTAAGCCTTTTCGTCCCGAATAGGTGTGGACTTATTTTTACCATAGTCCGCTAGGCGTTCAAGTTGTAAAATCTTCATTTTTCACCTTGGGCTATTATCCTTTTTTATTCTGAAAGCCACATTATTTATTCGCTTAATTATTTTATAGGGTCTATCCCAATGCGTCTGTAGTTTGGGGATAGTCCTTTCTTTCGTTGCGGGTTGTATAATAGAGCCAACTGATCCTCTTTGAAGCCCTCAGAATTAGCAACATTATCATATCCCGCTTTCATTTTGTCACTTGTCAATTTAATTGAGTTCATCAAGATTTTCTCTCTGCTGGGAGAAATTTCCTTCATTTGCAGATACGGGCTTAATACCAAACTCAAGATCTCCAGGCAATTTCAGCTCGGTGCCGAAGAGAATTTTTGCTGGTGTGGTGTGGTGGAATCATGAACAGCTGACCGTTATGCCAGAAGAAATTTTGGAATATGCTCATCCCAGTCTTTTTGATGATCGCTAATCACATTTCTCAAATACTCTTCTAAGAGATGTAACCGCATCTCTCGACCATGCCATCGGATTGAGGGTGTAGTCCTCGTCTTCTTTATTCCGTACACTTCGCACATATCTTTAAAAATCGCAGACTTAAAATTTCTACCCTGTACCCATGTTCTGTAACTTTTGTGAGAACTTGTCGCATCGAAAAGTTGTGAAGCAAAATATTCCATCGTTTCTCGAAAAGTGAGAAAAAACTTTGTCTGTAACTCAAGGCGGAAAACACCACACATGACTACGTCGTTACCTTAGAACAGAACTGTCACAATAAAATAACGAGCAGCCGATAACAAAAGGAAGCCGGCGGGGCCGCTAATCACAAATGTTTTCGACGGTGGTTTAACGTTAACTAAAACTGAAAAATGTTCAGCGGCGGCGTCCAAACTACTTTCGTCGACCAACATTCGGTTATATTAAAAATTGTCATGTATGTAGGGTACCAACATAAGTCGACCTATATTGGCGGAACAAAGCAATGAATACAAGACAAAACGTAAACTGACAGAAACAAAACATGAACAATATGACATAAAGGAGGAAACGAGTTGTGTTTAGGAGAGAGTCGAAAAGAAGTAGTTGACGGAGAAACATAAAGCTAACTAGCCGCGGCGAACAGAAAACGTGAAATGTGAAATGTGTTAAAAACCTAATAATATTAATTAAAATATACTTTTTGTAACTATTAAAAAAGGTTGTGTTTTATTTCGAGGTGATTGATCTTCCCACATATTTCTGGGGGCTCAACCGGGATGATCCCACCTAGCAAAGAGTTGGTTTTTATTTTAAAAAAAATAATAATAATAATAAATAAAGTGACATTTTGCAAAAACAATTGTTGAAGTTTTTTTTTTAAAAAAAAGCCTTATCATTATAATGTTTTAAGAGAAACAATTAATAAGACTTAAGTGCATAAACTGTACCTACGCGCAAGTTGCTAAAAATTCCAAACTCTTGTACCGTTAGATTTTTTTTTTCTCGATGAGAAAACCTTGAACGTAGAAAAAAGAAAAAAAAACTGTGTGCTTAAGACTATTGAAGGTACGTGCGCTAGTGAGCAAAAAAAAAATATGAAAAAGGAGATCACCGTTAATGAAGTTTCTGAGTGTTGCTGCATATAAGCTCGTGTTGACGTTGGCTGTGTTAATTTGGTGGTTGAAATAAGCAGCGAAGCAGCCGCAGATGACTGAGATGTAACAGTGGTGATCAAATATGTTGGTGCCTAGTTAAGATAAGTGAATTTTATTCCATTAAGAGTACAAATTTACAGAGGAAATTATCAAAAGGAAAATTGAAGTTGATCAAAGTTGTTTAAAAGAAAAAAAAAAGATTTTTCTTAAGTTGAAATTTAAAGTTGTTTTAAAGAAGAAAATTATTAAAGTTGAAATCAATATTGATTAAATTTGTTTAGATACAAAAGCAAATTTTAAAGTTGAAAAGAATAAAAATTAAAGTTGTTTATTGAAGTTGCGATTTTAAATCGCTTGAAGTTGATTTTCTTTTAGAGAAAAGAATTTGAGAAGGAATTAAGAAGTAATTCATTAAATTAAATTTCTGTTAATTAAAGTTGACACGAAGTTAAAGTTGTCCTTATAATTAAAAGGTCGTTTCAAAAGTTGAAGAAACTAAAATTTTAATTAAATATATAGAAAAGAGGAAAAATTATTGAATTTTAAATTGGAAAACTAGAAAAGTTGAAATTTATGATTGATGAAAATTAAGAAGAATAAATTTTTAAGACAAAGTCAAATGCAAGAATTGAATTAGAAAAATACGGTGATTTACGCTTGTTAACGTTAAAGCTAAAGAAAATCGAGTAGTTCATAATAAATTCATATTCTTGTATCTGATTTGAAACTAAATTCCATTAAATTTAAGAATTATTGAAATTGTATTAGTTATAATTATATTTCATTACCTACCACATTTTATAACATTACATTTTAAAATTTAATATTTCCTTATTTAGCTGTAAGGTTCACACGTTTTGTGTTGGCCGTAGTTAGGGTTTCAGAAATTAATTGCGGTGTTGCATTGTTGATTGGTTTAATTTTAAAAATGAATCATGATGAGATTTCGAATAAGACCGTTGGAGCGTTAAGGGAAAAATTAGTTGAGTTGGGTCTGAATTCGCAGGGACTAAAAGCTGACTTACAGGGCAGACTTTTTGAATATTTCGGACTAGATAACGTTGACGAAAATGACGAAGAGGACGAAAGGGAAGGTACTAGTGCAGTCGGACCTTCTGATGGTGATGATATTGATGTAGGGGATTTTGCGCCACAAATGAGTAGATATACGCTTAAGGATGTTGAAGACAATTTGTCACAGTTTTCGGGTACCAGCACATTTGACGTCATTCAGTGGCTGACCGAGTTTGAGGAGATGAGCGAAATATTAAAGTGGTCCCAGTTGCAAATGTTTGTCTATGGAAAACAGTTAGTGGTGGGTGCAGCTCGAATGTTCATCAAAAGCCAAAAATGTATAAGAGATTGCAGCTCTTTGAAAAAGGCTCTCAAAAAAGAATTTTGTATTAGCGTTTCAGCAGCAGAAGTTATTCGACAAATTCGCAATAGACGGTTAAATAAAAATGAACACCTGATAGAGTACTTGTACAGCATTATGGAATATTTTATAGAGGGTATACCTGATTCAAGATTTAATAAGTCAGTGCTGTATCAGGCGAGTAGCATAGATGATCTCAAGAAGCAGATAAAGGTGTACGAAAAGACGCGGCATAATCCCAAGTCATCATATAAAGGGAAGATGTCTTAGTACAGGAAAAGAACCTGGAGTTGAATAAACAAAGAATGGATTCGAAAGAAAAACGCTGTTTTAAGTGCGGTGATAAATCACACCTCGCCAAAGACTGTTCCGGGAAACAATTCAAGTGTTTCAAGTGCCAAAGGTTTGGACATCGTGCCGTTGAATGCGTAAATCAGCAAACGGAAAGAAAAGTTGTCAAGACTGAAGGGAGCCAAGCAAACATGGTCCGTAAAGGTCCCGGATTAATTTTTAAAGATATCGTAATGCGTGGTAAACAGTTTTCTTCGTTGGTAGATACAGGGTGTGACATTTGTATAATGCGTTTTGATATGCTGTTCGTCTTAGGTGAAGTTAAGTGGGTTCCGGAAAAGGTTAAACTGTATGGAATAGGTGAAAGCGAAATTGTTACGATGGGAAGGTTTAACGAGGTGGTGAAAATAGACGATTTAGAGTTTTAAATCACTTTTCATGTCATTCACTCCATTATGTTAGGAAACAGTTTGCTACGCAAGGCACAGGTAACTATCGCTAAGGGAGAAGTTGTGTTCAAGAGGCCGGTGGAAAGAAATCTATTGACGGAAGAATTCGAAAGTATTTGCCTTAATGTAGAAGAGGTTGAGTCGATAACAGAAATCAAGCTAGACCACTTGGAATATCCCACTAAGGATCAAGTGGTAAAGGCAATAAATGAGTATCGACCGCAGAGGAACATCAAGAGTCCTGTTAAAATGAAGATAATATTAAAAGATGATATACCGGTATACCAAAGACCTCGACGTTTACCTATTGCTGACCAGTTGATAGTTGAAAAGCAGATCACCGAGTGGATAAAAAAAAAATAGTGCAGCCAAGCACATCCGAGTACGCATCGCCGATTGTACTAGTCTCAAAGAAGGATGGTTCCAAACGCTTATGCTGCGACTATAGAAAGCTAAATGAAAAGATAGTTCGGGATAATTTCCCTATGCCCCTTATGGAAGAGGTACTTGACAAGTTGCAAAGAGCTAATCTGTATACGACTTTAGATCTTCGAAATGGATTTTTCCATGTTCCACTTGAAGAGTTGTCCAGGAAGTATATTGCTTTTGTGACTCACAATGGCCAATTTGAATTTTTATTTGTGCCATTTGGTATTAGCAACTCACCAGCTGTATTCACGCGCTTTATATCAGTAATTTTAAGAGACTTGATCCAAAACGGATGACATTATTATCCCCTCGAAAGACATGATTGAAGGGTTGGAAAAGTTTAAAACAGTGTTGAGTAGAGCTGCTGCAAGCGGATTACGCATTAAGTGGGAAAAATGTCAGATTCTACAGAAAAAGGTTAATTTTCTGGGGTACATCGTACAGGATGGGTTAATAAAACCTGCGGAAGGGAAAATTAAAGCAGTTAGAGACTTTCCGATCCCCACCGATAGGAAAATGATACAAAGATTTTTAGGCTTGACGTCCTATTTTAGAAAATTTATCGAAAACTATGCGACAATTGCAAAACCGTGGACTGATATGCTTCGTAAGAACGCAGAAATTAAAATCGATAGTGAATTTTTAATTGCCTGTCATGAGTTGAAAGAGGCACTTTCTAACGCGCCTGTATTGAAGCTGTACGATCCTGATGCAGTCACGGAGGTCCATACTGATGCCAGCAAGTTCGGTTATGGTGCGGTATTATTGCAGAAGAGTCTAGATGACTGTGAGCTTCACCCAGTCCAGTACATGAGTCGCAGAACAAAAACATATGAAGAAAAGTATCACTCGTATGAACTGGAAGTGTTGGCCGTAATAGAGGCACTGAAAAAATGGAGAGTTTACTTACTCGGGTTGCCGTTCAAAATTGTAACCGATTGCAACGCTTTCAAGATGACGATGAGCAAGGATGATTTACCGGCTAGAGTATCCAGATGGGCAATGTTTTTTGCAAGAGTTTTCATACGAAATAGAACACCGTCCGGGCACACGCATGAAGCATGTAGACGCCCTTAGTAGAGTAGGGTGCCTGTTAGCAGACAGTAGCTTGACGCACAGAATAAGGAGTGCTCAAGAAGCCGATGAATGTACGAAAGCTATCAGAGCTGTTTTGGAGTATGGAGAATATGCCGACTTTTTCACACAGAATGGAGTGTTGTATAAGGATCCCACCAAGGATCTTATAGTGATACCACTCCAGATGGAAGAGGAGATCATTAAGTTGGCGCATAACCAGGGTCACTTTAGTGTAGCTAAAACTAAGGAAGTCATTGAAAAACAGTACTACATCCCACAGTTGGCTAGTAAGGTCCCTAAAGTCGTTCGGAATTGCGTCGAGTGCATTATCACCGAGGCGAAGGCGGGAAAGAAAGAAGGGTATTTACATCCGATAAATAAGGATGATAGACCGCTTATGACCTATCATGTTGACCATGTCGGACCGATGGAAGTTACCAAGAAGGCTTACAATTACTTGTTTGTAGTAGTGGATGGATTTACTAAGTTCGTTTGGCTCCATCCAACGAAATCCACGGATGGAAAAGCAGTTATCGACTGCCTTGAGAGACAAGCTTCAGTTTTTGGTAATCCAATAAGAATAATATCGGATAGAGGTGCTGCGTTTACATCGCAGGCGTTTAAAGAATATTGCGAAGAAGAACATATTCAGCACTTACTCATCACTACAGGCGTTCCACGCGGGAATGGTCAAGTTGAGCGTATTCATAAAATAGTTGTGCCAATGCTGACCAAATTATGTAGTGAAAATCCTATAAACTGGTACAAACATGTAAGGCGCGTGCAGATGTTAATAAATTCTTCTACTTCAAGAAGCACTAGGTTCTCTCCCTTTAAACTCTTGACTGGAGTCGAGATGAGGTTGCCAGAATACCCTGACTTGCGGAAAATGCTGATAGACGAAGCAGTAGACGATTTTGAAGCCGATCGAAATGAAATGCGAGAGGAAGCGAGAGAGAATATAGCGCGCATACAGGCTGAAAATATTAAAACCTACAACAGGAAGCGGAAACCCGAAACAAAATACGGTATCAACGAGCTGGTCGCCATCAAGCGCACTCAATTTGGTGTTGGTCTTAAATTAAAAGGTAAATTTCTCGGACCATACAAAGTAGTGAAAAAATTGCCCCACGGTAGATACGAGGTCGTGAAGATTGGCCAACACGAAGGACCAAATCGAACGACAACGGTCGCAGAGTATATGAAAAAGTGGCAATCCGAGTCGTATTGCCATCAGGAGGGCCGAATGTAGGGTACCAACATAAGTCGACCTATATTGGCGGAACAAAGCAATGAATACAAGACAAAACGTAAACTGACAGAAACAAAACATGAACAATATGACATAAAGGAGGAAACGAGTTGTGTTTAGGAGAGAGTCGAAAAGAAGTAGTTGACGGAGAAACATAAAGCTAACTAGCCGCGGCGAACAGAAAACGTGAAATGTGTTAAAAACCTAATAATATTAATTAAAATATACTTTTTGTAACTATTAAAAAAGGTTGTGTTTTATTTCGAGGTGATTGATCTTCCCACATGTATGACTTAGTTTTTTCATGTGTTTTTTGTTTTATTTATGTTAAATTTTTTCTTCAATTTTAAAAGTAAAATATTAATTTAACAATGATAAAACATTTAAGAACAAAATATTTACCTTTTCACTATTATTATTGTCCATTTTTTTAACTAAGACAATTATAAATTTAATATTTATTATATTCTATATTTTGTAATTCCAATTCACCGACTTTATATTTGAGAGTTTTTTTGACAGCTTAAAGTGAGAACTTCTCGCATAAAATTCTTATAGACACACTTTTTCTTTGAATTTGCGAGTAATACGCTTACGTGACAGCTGTATCTCACAAAAAAAGTTACAGACACAGCATAGTGAGAAAAAGTAGCAATTTGTTTCAATTTCATGTATTTTGTTTCATTTTACATGTTTCAAGTGAAAAGTTTCTCGCAGTGAGAGTTACAGAACATGGGAACTGGTCAGAATGTAGCTCCAATGGAACACCATAGCGACACACCCAGTTGCTCACAAATGCATCTGCAACAGTTTTCGCCTCCTGGTTTAATATGGCATATACTTCTGGCCACTTACTAAAATAGTCCATTACAGGGAAAGAGTGTGCTACATCTATTGCGATTCGTTCAAATGGAGCACCTGCATTGTATTTATGCAACTGCCCACGACTTCTTCTAACTGGACCTTTGGCTCTTCACGCAGTGGTTTCTTGTCTTATTCTTTAATCAAAATAATTTTTCCAAGACAGGATCATTTCTTTGTGCCGTAGACCAGTTTTCAGTGGATTCTATATTCATTAAGCGAATGTCAACGATGCCTTCTTTATTTTCAGTTTTAGCACAATATTTGCACTCCAAGGTACATGGTCGCCTGGAAAGAGCATCCGCATTGCCATGTTTTAAGCCTTTTCTGTGTTCGATAGAGAAGTCATAGCTCTGAAGGCAAGTTGACCTTCAGGGTTTTTAAACTGCAGCAACCACCTGAGTGCCGAATGGTCCGTTCTAAGTGTAAAATGTTGACCATACAAATACTTGTGGTAATGTTTCACGTACTCTAATATTGCTAAAAGCTCCCGCCGAGTTTCGCAGTAATATTTCTCAGGTTTTGAAAGTATCCGGCTGTAATAGGCTATAACCTTTTCCTTGCCATCGACCACCTGAGAGAGGATACTCAGTGTTCCAGATCCACTTGCGTCAATGTCTAGTACGAACTTTTGGCCAGCAATCGGATATGCCAAAACTGGTGTTATACACAATAACTCTTTAAGGTTTTGAAACGCTTTTTCTTGAGCCGCACCCCACTGATATTGTCGGGATTTCTTGGTCATCTCATGAAGATTTGCAGCGATGTTGACAAAGTTTGGAACGAATCGTCTGTAGTATGTGCAGAATCCCAGAAAACTGCGTAGCTCATGTAAGTTTTTCGGGCGAGGCCAGTTCTTTACTGCTCGTATTTTATCCTCATCGGTAGATATGCCGTGAGATGTTACGCGATGATCCAAATATTTAACTTATTTCTGGAACAATGCACATTTCTTTACACTGAGTTTTAGTCCAGCTGCTGATATGCGTTTGAAGACATCTTCGAGGTTATTCAGGTGTTCGATAATATCATCGAGGTATACCAGGCAAATTTTTCAGTGAAATCCCTTCAGTACATGCTCCATTAAACTTTCGAGTGTGGCAGAAGCGTTACAGAGTATAAATGGAATTACTTTAAACTGCCATAAGCCATCACTAGCACTGAAAGCATTTTTCTCTTTATCCTTTTCTGTAATCTCCACTTGCCAATATCCGCTTTGTAAGTTTAATGTGGAGAACCATTTTGTTCCGGCAAGTGTGCCATCTTTCTTTTTCACCAGTACTACAGGCGAGCTCCAAGGACTTGATGATGGTTCGATTTTGCCATCCCGCTCCATCTCGCTGACTAGCTTTTTCACCTCATTTCATTTTGCCAAAGAAATAAAGAAATGCTTCTAGGTGCTTGCTTTATAGGCCTCGCTTCACGAGTGTTAATCGAATATTGCACCATAGCCGTCATACCTTGGGTTTTCTTACTCGTGGCAAAAACAGAAGTGTGTGTCCTCCGCTGGCGATAGTCCCACTACCCATTTTTCCACCTGTTCCGTGAACAACTCCTTTTCTTGGCTATTTATATTGGAAAATTCCGGCTTTACATCTATACTATTTATGACTGCCTCCACTGGTGTACATTGGCCAATATCATTGTGTTGACTTATGACTTTTACGCTGCTGATTATATTAAGGACCCTCACAGGAACTCTTCCCTCATTATTATTTGTAACTAATGCTTTGGCTGTTAAAATGTCACTTTTTATGCCTGTTGGCTCTACGAGTACAACACACAATCGACTGCCCACACAATTTTCCTTCATTTGTACCCATATTATAGTTTCTGTCTGCGTTGGTAGTATCTGGCGCTCTACTACAGTAAGCTTTCTTACCTCTGCTCTGTTTTCATAGCCAATATCCAGGGATATTTCCACATCTCCCCAAACCATTCACCCTTATCGGGAATAAAGTTTCACGTGAGAATTGTTTCCTGTTCCCCAGTTTGCTATCGTCAAATTTGTTCACCCGAAAATATGGTAACTTCGAAAAAGTTCCCCATATCGTGAATGATTTTTTTAATGGAAGTTGTTCGCCATTTTGATCAATTTTATTCACTTTGATTTGTAAAGGCGAACAGTTAAAAAATAAAATGTAAGTCATGGTAATTTTTTTTTATTAATAATTAATTATGTACATATTTAGGAGTAATTTAATAAATAAAAAGCAAATTGAAATCACTATTCAAAGAATGCGGGAAAATCCATCTTTAGCTGGAGGTTACACAAAAGAATCTAAGGAATCAGTAACGGCATTTTGGAAAAAATTAAATTTAGAATTGAACAGTTATGGACCTAATATAAAAAGTACAATGGAGTAGAAAATGAGCACGTTTCAATTATATATTACAGACTTAATTAAATATTATGGTTTGTAGGTGTAGACTGACCAAAAGAGATATGTTCGCAAAAAAGCTGCGGAAAATGTGAAACAAAGAGATGGTACTGGAGGAGGACCATATAAAATAAAAATGCTTAATCCCACTGAAGAGGCTATCTACGATATAGTACATATTTATGAAGGAGTCTGTAGAAGGAGTTGAAAATGCCAGTGTATTCGGGTTACTTAAAAATAAAGAAAATGAATGTTCAGATCAGGAGGTAGATCTGGCTATCCAAAATGATGTTAGCAATATTACCGATATTCAACCAACCCATTCTTCCGCTAAAAAAAGAAAATGCGACAACATATTTGAGAAGACCGGTGTTCCTGAATCTTTGCCAGCTATTCCTGACAAGACACAAACGGTTCAACTTATCGGGAAAGAAGTAAAAACACAAGAGAATTTGTGCAACAAAGTGTCCGAACTCGTTGAATTGGTAAAAGAAGGAAACTGTGAAAAGAAGGAATTGCTAAAGAGGATGTCTCGTGCTTTGGCAAAGCTTAATGACATCCAAAAAAACAAAATAAAAGAAATTGCACGCCATAACAACATAATGAAGCAGTACCGAAAAAAGGAAGTAGAAAGTAAATTGGCCAAAAATAAAAAGTTAATTGAAATTGAAGAGCTGAAACTGGAGCTAATGCATATAAGTTAAATCTTTCTTACACTACATACGTGTGTATTCTTAAATACATGAATATACCAACATATGTATATGTACATATC
Source organism: Thelaira solivaga (assembly GCA_947397855.1). NCBI lineage: Eukaryota > Metazoa > Arthropoda > Insecta > Diptera > Tachinidae > Thelaira > Thelaira solivaga. The sequence goes on from OX377613.1 coordinate 28,387,630, forward strand.
GTCACCTAAAATGCAAAACAATGTAACATTAATTTCATAACTAAATGAGACAAAATACTTTAAAACGATCAAATGCACAAAATCTACATGAATTTCCATATATGTACATATTTTCAACTTTACAACTACCAGGCACGTGATTATAATTAATACAAAAAAACTGGTTTTAAGTTTTTGTACATTTGAAGCTACGTTATTTTGCATTTTAGGTGACGATATGTAAAGGTTGTCCGAACAAGAACGCAAGATTTAAATTTGGTGCCATTCGAAGTGTCATTGTTTGACATTTGAACAATTGCTATTGTTATCGGGGATTACCCATAACTAAGCCGGAAGATGGCTACCATCCAACTTTAGAAATTGATATACCAATTCTGTCAAACAAAATAAGTGATGCAAGGGACCTGAAAGATAAGGAGTTTTGCTTTAAAAGAGCTAATTACTATCTACTAAATCAATTAATAAATGATACTGACTGGAACGACTTATTATTATGCACTTACTATACGATGGATGAAGTAGTTCAGCGATTCTATAATAGAATTTATTCTCTGATGGATATATGTGTTCCTAAGTGTCTATCTTACAGGGTAAATGGTTCACCTTGGAATATAAAACATTTGTCCAGAATTAAAAATAAGAAGAATACATAAGTGCTACAAAACTTATAAGAACTCTGGGAAACTTGTCGACAATAGCAAATATGCATCTGCACGAGCTGAATACACTGCATTAAATAACAATATATGAGTAAAATGCGAAATAATTTTAAATCTAATCCTAAATCTTTTTACAATTTTGTTCATTCGAAGAAAAAGTCTACTCAGTTTCTAACTGTGATGAAATTTTTAAATCAAGAGTCAAGCGATAGCTTTCATATTAGTAACATGCTTGCTGATTTTTCGCCACAACATATTCCAACGTCAACTATTATTACTCTGCAGTTTACCCATACCTACGGTCATCAAATCACGATATATCAATTCCTTTTTTCGATTTGTCCACAATTATTCTTAGCTTAAAAAAGCTGGAGTTTTCATGTAAAAGTGAACCTGATAATGTTCCAAGTTGCCTATTAAAAAATTGTGTTGAGGCATTGGCTACACATTTAACAATCATCTCTAATATGTAAATAAAATATAGTTACTTTCCTTAAAAAATTTAAAAATTCGTTTATTATTCTGTTGTTTAAGTCTGGAAGCAAATCTGAGATTGTTAATTATCGGGGAATTGCTAATATTTGTCACATCATATATAGTCTTTTTTGTCACTTAATCACGGCTTTCGTAATGGTTGTTCAACTGTAACTAATCTACTGGAACTAACATCCTTGGTAAATCAGGATTTTGTACAACGGTTGCAGACGGATATCGTATATACGGACTTTAGTAAAGCATTTGACAAGGTGAACCATAAATTATTGTTAAAGAAATTGGACTTAATTGGCTTTTCGTCTTGTATTCTAAAAATTTTCCGTAGCATTAATAAGTACCATGACCATATGCTACTTCAATGTGATTTGAATGCGTTTCAATTATGGTGTAACACAAACTTGATGGAGTTGAATTTGAAAAAATGTAAGCAGCATATGTGTTTCTATACAGAAAATTATATGAAATTAAGCTTCTCACTTGGCAATCACACTTTGAAAAAAATTGATTCAATTTTAGATCTTGGAGTTTTGTTGGATGTAAAGCTGAACTTTATTAAACATATTTCCATGACTGCAAATAAAGCTCGTAGTGTTTTTGGTTTTATTAAACAATGGGAGAAGGAATTTTCAGATCCCTATGTTATCAAACAACTGTTTGTTTCGCTCGTTAGGTCTGTAGTATGGGATCCTACGTACAGTACAAAAGCCTTGGAGCTCACTCAATCTTCTATTATATAGTAGCAGACTAGCGTTAATTATGCTGCCTTCTTTGAAAAGTCGGACAACTATGTTAAATACATCGTTTATAATAATGAATTTAATTAATGGCAAAATTTGTTCTGGATTTTTACTTAATCACATATCTTTATATACCTCAACGCCCTACTCGTCTCTATGAATTGCTGTCAGTTGACTAATTTAGAACAAACTATGCCAATGCTGATCCCTTTCGGAAAATATGTACTGAGTTTAACAGACTAAATCGACTCATTGATTTTTCTTTAAATTCTAATAATTTTAAGTGTAAGATTATATTATTTCTAAATAATCAATAATATTTGTCATATATATAAATACAATGTACATTGTACATATATATTTTATTATTATCATTAATTTGTTGAAAATTATTCAATTTTATTTTATGTTGTAATATACGCTTTAAGCTATCTGTAAGGATTTTGAAATATATTCAAAACATTACATGTTAGTGAACACACCTACAATAATCTACTACTTTTTACAAATCTAGTAAAACATAATCCAACTATGTAAAATTGTATTTTCCATTCAATGAAAAATAAAGTCAGTCTTGTGTTAACAATAAAGATCGTACCTTAAGCTTTTATACTCGGATACTTCAGATTTTGTATCTATAGACTTTAATAACAAATACTAATAATTCGATTGAACTGCCAAGAGAGCTACTTGGCTACCTACACAGATGCCTATAGCTTCCCTGATCCTCCTATCGTACAGAGACTCGCGTGCCTCTTTTATTGCCAGTACCTCCGCCTGGAAAACACAAGACCTATTCAAATGAAAGTCGCATATCAAGTTCCCTGCTGTACACTCCAGAGTCCACACCGCAGATCAACTTAGATCCGTCAGTGTATACTTTAGTGTCATACCTACATATATAAGTTCATCGTTTCCACTCCCAATTGCAAGGAAACACTAAGTTGAGTTACTTTTAAAGATAAAAGCGTAACCACAGCAATCTTAAATTCAAGAACCGAAAGATTTTTGCTGTGTTTTCCTTTGGAAAAACGTTTTCTAACGCATTTTATTTAAAATAACTTGTCAAAATGCAGAATTAATTAGGATTTTTTCATTTTGATAGAGATAAGATGCATTAGTTGTTTGAATTAGACCGTTGATTGAACAAATTTTGTTACCACAATATTATATACACTGAAAGAATTATGATTCATAAATCAAATGGAACGATTTCATTGAATATATATCATAAGCTTAATGAAATATTTAGTTAATTATTTCATAATTTCATTGTCAGAATGAAGAAGTTTCATTAGAATTGTTTCATTAGATTTTACAGTTTCAGTTGCAACTTTATAAAACAAAAACTTAATCATTAAAATTTAACTGAGTTTCGGGGCTGAAGTGGTTGAGTGGCGAGTTAAAGCTTTTTAATTGCGTGTGTCCCAAGTTTGAATCCTGGCAAATAAAATTTGAAAATAATTCAAACAAAAAGTAAATTTATCAATTTATCCCTAATTGGGGATGAACCGCGACATCTGCAGTTGAAAGACAGTTTTAAAATTCATATGTAAAGGGTATTTTTTATAGACGTATATAACTTTAAATTGCAAAAAAACAACGATGGATTATTCGATTGACATGAATTTTATTTATCCGAAAGATAATCTTGTGGCATTACATTTTAAATATGATTTCTGGCATATGACCGCCACGGCTGTCTCGGATGTAGTCCAATCTGGACATCCTATTTTCGATGACTTTTTGCAACATTTGTGACTTTACGTAGCCCCACAAAAAGTAGTCTAGCGGTGTTAAATCACAAGATCTTGGAGGCCATTTCACAGGTTCAAAACGTGAAATTAGGCAGTTACCAAACGTGTCTTTCAATAAATCGATTGTGGTTCTATCAGTCAAGTAACTTTTAATCAGCTTGTGGGTGTTAGCAGGAAGAAGTCGTGTTACTTTTGTGAGGAGACAATCATGCCAAACTTTGTCAAATGCTTGGGAGACATCAAGAAACAATACTGAACAAAACAGCTTCTTCTCGAAGGACGACCTGATAGCAGTAACAATTCTGTGAACCTGCTCTGTAGTTCCATGACCAGCCCGGAAGCCGAACTGATGTTCTGGAATAATATTTCGCTCTGCTAGATGGGGCGTTATTTTCTGGAAGAGGACCTTTTCGAACAGCTTTGAAACGATGGATAATAAACTGATAGGTCTGTATGACGTAATTTGAGTAGCGTCTTTACGCGGTTTTTGAATCATGACAATTTCTGAAATCTTCCAAGAGGACGGGAAAACTCCCACTCTTAAGATGGCGTTAAAAATGAACAATATAATTCTCACAGCGCAATCTGGGAAGTTCGTTAGCATTGGACCAGTAATACGATCAGCGCCGGGCAATTTTTTCGCATCAAGGTTTTTGATTGCCATTTTAATTGAGGGCAACCGCATCCTTATTTTATTTTCAATGGAATCGCTTATATATGGAGGATTAATATTACTATCTATGTCATGTGGTGCGAAAACGTTTTCCAGATGACTAGCAAAAGCATTTACTCGTTCACTTTTGTTGTCGGATCCAAGTTACCTTAATAATTTGCAAGCGCTGACTCGTGTTGTAGACGCAGATTTTCCCTAAGTATTTTTTGACATAAGTTCAGTTCGGTCTTTAAAGCTGGAGAACGACTTCTCTGCCATTCCTTTCTCAATTTTCTTTTTTGTCGGATAAGGGCTTCAATATCAGCTGATGACTTGAACGGTTTCCTCTTATATGTTTTTCTCATTGGAGTTGTATTCCTAGCTGCACAAGTAACAACCTCTGCACAGTACATTTTATATCAGACGAGTTCCTTAGAGGGATGTTCTGGGAGAGATGAGAGCTCACATACATTTTATACTTTAGCCAGTTCCTGTATCGGTTTGGATAGAACGTAGGAGATACTTCAGAGGTTATAAAACTATTACGTAGTGTTATTATAGTCAGCGAATGATCAGATGATAAGTTCTCTAGCGGACTAATCAGAAGTTGGTCCCGTTTAATATTCCTAATAACAGCGAAGTCAATAAGGTTTGACTTTTTCGTATGTAGGCTCACTACTAGATACGACATCTAGAGTATTTAGAGCAATAGTATTGTATAGCTGCCTACCTCTTGGGGTGGTAAGTCTAGAGCCCCAGTGGGTGTGCTTGGCATTGTAGTCACCTGCTGCCAGGAACTTGTGACCCAGTGTCGCGAAGAAACTTTTGAAGTTGTGGCTATCAATTATGTGTTTGGGAGGACAGTACACACATGAGATTGAGGTATGAAAATCAGTAAGACTTATTGAGGTTGCCTGAATGTAATCCTTCCCAAATTCTGGCATACCAAAGCTTATACACAACTGCGTCATTCTATTTTTTTCTAAGAAGGGTCTGCAGAATCATGTTCTGATTCCGCATCATCTCCTGAAACATGCCCTGCTTATTATTCATAAAATTGTTCTTTTTGATCATGAAATTGTTAATTGTCTCCGTCAGCTTGTATTAAACTAGATCTGGTATCGTTGAAACCTGAGGGCTGCTCCTTAGTACTTGGGCATATGAAAGATTTTTCACTTTGGGCCTATTTGACGTTGGTAAACCATCGAAGTGTTGTTGAGCATAGTTCATTTTATTTCCATGTACACCATTAGGCATTGCATTAGCTTTAGTATAAAGGCTCGGATAATTCGATTCGCGATATTTCGCATGCCGGCTTGTATTTCCATACCTGCCGGAGTAGAATCTGTCTTTGGGGTTAGAGTATCAACCTTAGTCTTCGGAGTGGTTCCTGTTGGACTAGTTACCTTGTCAAACTGGCGCGTAAAAATTTGCCACAATCGCATTTGGCGTTAAAGAGGATTAAATTGACCGAACAAATCACGAAGTGCGCGATATGCATTTTGATTTGAACGCCCATTTTTACAATAAGCCTGAATAACTTTAACGCGTTGCTCGATTATGTATCTTTCCATGGTTCAAATTGAGTTAGTCTGAAATTGAGAAATCTCAAATGAAATTTTTGAAAAAATTTGACGTTTAGGTGTAGTTCACATTTAACATCGGCCCTTAAAATTTAACCACACTTTATTGCTGTCTATTAAAAATTTGCTAAAAGAACACATTGTATGGGAGTGACACATTTTTATATATCTTTTGAGAAAGGTTCACCAACAATTAAAGGTTCTCTAAAATTGTCCCTAATTATAACTATAGCATATTAATCTCTCAGTTGTTTCTGTCTTTCAGTTGCTATTGAAATTCAACCGCATCGGTCCATAAATGACTCAGCTATGATTAAAAAACCACGAGTACTTCTATTTTTGACCGTATCTCTATCAGAAATGACATTCATAATGTTTTTGCTAAAAATCAGAACGATCGGGCGACAGAAATCAAAAATACAACCGAAATTTTGGTTTTTCATTCATGTCAGTTTTTTTTCACGTATTTAGTCTAAATTACAAATCGAAAAAAACGTATTATTCGCACTTTTGTCACATATTATAGTCATAATATCTGTGCAAAAACTGAAAATAACCGGTAAGCAAATGGCCGAGAAAAATCAAATATACAACCGAAATTTTAGGTTTTCATTAATTTTTATCTTTGTTTTTTAATGGAAATTGTTAAGATCATGGCAGAATTATACAAGGTATCGACAAATCTACAAGAAACATTAAGATGCAAAAACAACAGGCGGCTCTTCTCTCCTATGTGTCAAACACATATACTACTAAAAGAGAAAAAAATCAATGTAATGGACTCATACACTTACACTTACAAATTTTGACGTTTACTAAAGATAGCAGGAGATGTACGCTGTTCTACTGTCAGTACTTTGTTAATTATGCCACGGTTAAGATGTACATGTGCGTAAAGTTTGTACAAACATGTGCATGTTTGTGTATTCTGTGACGTAGTGATGGCACTACACAGGATAATTGCCAGTGATGGCACTACAGTGTAATACAACTACGAATATAGAAATCTCCTTGAAAGAGGATTTTTTTTTATTTTTCCCGTTATTTTGAAATTCTTTGTTGATATTAAATATTTAATTAAATATGTTTGATTTAAAATAAGTTTGCAAATTTTATTTTAATGATTTTTTTCGCATTCCTATTTGATATCTTCTTTTGAATTTCTTTTTTTATTAATATAAAAAAAAGTTTAGTGCCAGCAGACCTTTTATTGTTTTTTTTATTGAAACAGATAGTTTATTAAGCTTGAGGTCGTCCTATAAAATTCTTTTTATATTGATATTTCGCTCCAATCATAAATAAATAAATTTTTTTAATACGACGTCAAGCTTAATAAGCTATCGCGTTTAATTAAATAATTTTTTGTATTTTTTTTTTTTTTTGATATTTAAGAAAAATGTAGAAAGTGAAAAATATGAATATATAAGAATTGGCACAGCCGAATTTAGCTTAATAATTTAACATGTTAATATCATTCTGTAAACCACTGTGTTATTATTCATAAGAAATTGTATTTACGTATGTAAATATAGCAATTTAGTATTTAACTTAATGCGTAGAATTTGTGAATGGAATGCTTGTGTGTGAGTTATAAAATAGGATGTGTAGTAAATATTTGTATCTGTATTAGCGTGTCCCTTTCAGTCAAAAAGAATTTCAAAGTTGTATATGATAATTCGTCTTAAAATAACATAAAAATTTATTTTTTATGTCCATAAAAAGCTCATGTCCTTAGAAATAGAACATTCGCATATTTATGTATGCTTTGGGATTTCACTTGGACAAAATATAAATATATAAAAATTAGACATATATACATAAATTTCTCTCTTCAAAATACATAAAATTTACCTATACGTTTGTGTAGCCGGGGACGAAAAGGGGTATAGGTGTCATGCTAGTCGTAAGTGTTCTAGAATTAGCTAGAATAAAAATGACCGTTACAACTTGGTGTTGCTACTAGATAAATCTAGAAGGTTCTCGGCTGAGCTGAAAATAACAGTTATGATTTATTTCTATACCAGCTAAATCTTGAGGGTTCTAGATTTGGCTGAACAGTTATATAAAACCATGCTGAGATTGCCACGAGTTGAGTTTTAGTTTAGACGCTAAACCGTAAACAAGGTATGTCGTAAACAATAAAGTGTCGTTGTGACAGTTATAAATAAAGTGTGTTTCTGCAATAAGTGTTGAGAAAAGAGAATTTCTCGTGTTTTATTTTACAATAAAGAGCTTTAATAAACTAATCGTTTTTATAGTAATGTAAAAATGTAACAATATAAAAAAAAAATGTATATATATATTAGACACTTTTCTTTAGAAATTAAAATACCAATTTAAATTTATTCGGAATAAGAATGTTAACATATTGCAAACTGTAAATGGCTCTCCTGTAAAATCATAATTTTTAAATTATGAATTATAGCTATGAAACTATTGAGGTAAAAGCGCAAAATAGGTAGATTATCATCTTATCATCCTTATGAGCACATGTTTTGTTTGAACGTAGGTACATATAAATGTAGATATGTGTATGGTATACATATGATATGAATTTCTAAAGGTAGAAACACAAATCGTGGAGAAAGATTAACCATGACAAGCAAAAATAAGTGTTATACTAAATAAGAGCAACTTCCAACATAAAAAAGTTACTTGTTAACTATGAAATAACTTCCACGAATAAGTTGACTGTCAGCTGCATATGCATGTTATTCTAATAGATATTCACACTTAAACAAGAATATGTATGGATGTATATATGTAATTACTCACACATCTATGCATCTCTTAATATAAAATTGTTTTATTATAGACTTCAGACCGCTGCATATGATACGAAGTCAGAACTACACAAATCAACAAATTCATAACTTTCCTGCCTCACCTCCACATAAAGAAAGGAAAAGTAAATAAGAAAAGAGAGAAAATATCTTTTCAACATTTTCATTGGCGAAGACAAGAACAGCCAATAGCATAAAGCATTTAAGGAGAGAATGAGATGGTTATATACATTCTAAATATAATATGTGTATTTAATATTCAATTTATATGGTTCTCCCTGCTTTAAACGTACATGCTTGTGAATGCATGTCAGCTTGTTTGTACAATAATTTTACAAACAAAAGTAAGTAAAGAAAAGTACATACTTCAACTTTCGTTCGTCAAGCCAAACAACAACAATTAACGGGTATTTCTTTTTATTGAAATGAAATTCAATATTGGAGAGCGAGAGCCTGTTTTTATAGTTAAATTGTGAGATTGTGTTGGATAATAAAGTGAATTTATCATTTGATTTTTCTATTACTTTTAGTTGCCATTTTGTTTGTTTTTGTTGGTTGTACCAGTGCAATTCCTTTCGGTGTGTGGTGATGCATTACTGCAACGCTTGATTAATTTTTTTGTTATTGTGATTTTTATCTACTGTGACAAAATTTGTGTAAAAATTATTCTTGATTAATTTTTAGGTGCGGTTTTCTGCTACTTCTCTCGATTAGAAATTCAAATTCTATTGTTAAAGGTGCAGCACATATTATAGAAATAAGAATTGCGTACATGATCTAAAATTTATTATTTTTGATTTTATATCTAGATAGGTAGGAAGGCATGTATGTACATGGTTCCTTTATTTAAATTTTTACTAGATATAAAAAAAGACTGCGGTTTCAACGTATTAATAAAATAAAAAAAGCTACAAATCGTAATAAAATTACCAAATTATTACGTATTGTTGTGTTGTTGTGCTTATTTAATATTGTGTTATTCCAGACAATGTCACATACACAGAGTTAAACAGAAAACAGATATAATATTTACATATGTACGAGTATGTATGTAGGTACGTAAGTACATGCTTTAAGGCTGCTTAAGAACGTTTTTACTTTAAGACGTGGTAAGTGAAAGTCAGTTTTAAATAAGGTTAAGTGTTTATACTTAATTTAATAACATAAAAATCACCCGTTTTGCCATTTAAATAAGTATTTTGTGACAAAAGAAAAACAAGTAAATGAATGATAGTCAGGAAATTGCCCTGTAGATTAGAAGGTAGTGTACTAACCTATCAATCTGGGGGTCGCATTTTCGATCCCTGCCTAAACCTTGGGTATTTTCTGCAGACAAGCCAAGAAGCTTCGCGGATTTGTGCTGTTTAAAAAAAAAGCAAAATATTATTAAAAGTGTCCAATCTCCAGTGTGTAGGAATTCATAGACTAAACCAGATTGTATAAACAAAATCTGGTTTTTCATAAACTGTTTTTACACAGTCTCAAGACTTCTAACTTACTTGCGTAAAAATGATAGGTCGATAATAGAATATATATTGACCATTTTTCTAATATATTAATTTTATATACCAAATCTCAAAGAAAATTCGTTGGAAAAAAGAATTTTCATTTTTAAAACATTGAATAATAAACATAAAAGTGGGCGTAGCGTTATGTTAAATAGACTATGTTACTCACTGATCACGAAGTATTATGCAGATGAAGGAGTTTTGGAGTTTATCTGCTACAAAAAAAAAGAACAAAAATAACAAATTTTTTCTCTTTATAGCACATAATTTAATAATACATTTTTGTAAAAAAAGCTACTTGTTCCATATTTATTATCATTGCAAAAAATTATTTTTTTTAGGTAATTAGAAATTAAGGCGGATTTAACGCTTCAGTGCAAAATCCCTTGTTTCTCGACAGATTTGTACTGTAAGTAGGCTACAATATTTTAGTTAATTTTTATTTAATTCTTCCTGGCTACCATTTTACCGCCAACTTCGTTAGCGCTGTACCACAATGTACCTTATATAACCATTTTTCCCCTGAGTTCCATAGTTCTAGCTTCGTTAATATTAAAAACTAAAAAATACCATTAATAATTTGTTAGTTTATGTGTTTTGTTTTTTAAGTTGCATTTCAAAATTCATTAGCAACCGCGACAAAAACATTCGTGCATGTGCTTTGTTAAAAAGATAAAAGCAGATCCGTCAAACAGAAGAAAAAATGATAGAAATCCGCCAAGAAACAAAGAAGTTATAATTTGCAATTTGAAACTCTAACAAACCTGTTTTTCACTACATTTACCGTTATAAAAACTAATAGTATTTTCGTTCTCTATGATCGACAACAAAGCAGAATTGATACGTCAGAACCCCTCAATAATTTTTTCTCAACTTTTGTATCATAGTATTATATTTCGACCAACAGGTTTCACTAGATAGAAGAAAAGTTATTTTTCTGTAAGGGTATTAAAGACCAGAGATTGTAAGTCATTTTACTAACTACAATACTTTTTTGTTATTTATTTTAGTGTTTGTGTTTTGAAAAGAACCAATTAAATAATTTAAATAAAAAATTGTCTTATTTTTTTATTTGAATTAAAATCAATAAAGTTCGCATAAATATTAAAAAAAATTAATAATATGTAACTCTTTAGTGTGTATTAATTGAATTGAATATTTACGTGTATGAAGACTTTAAATTATTAACGCGTTTAGTTCATATTTTGACTCCCAATAATCCCATAACAATTGCATATTGAAAGTCGGCCAAGTATGTATGTATATTCGCTTTTTTATTTGAAATATATATAGAAAAATTTAATGAAGTGTATACAGATTGTAATTATGAAAAGTGCCTTTATTTAATTTTCATTATTAAGTAATAAATACTTAATACTGACAAACGTATAACATCCCAAGTTGATGACACAAATGCTGAAAATGAGGAAAGATTAATTTTTTTTTTGAAAGCATCGCTCCAACAATCCAGTGTCCTGGGAGTAATTTAAATTTTTTCTATATTTCAAATAAAAAGCAAATATACAACAGAGATGTACCGGAGTTGCTTCACTTTTTTTAAATGAATCTACTTTGTCTTCTTTTCAATCATCAATATGTGCTAATTATATTGCTTGCAGTGCTTGCTCTCCCACAATTGCTTGCCATTTTTTTAAATCTCTTTTAAATATACCGTTAGCAATAACACATCAAAAATTATTACTGTTTTTTATTTTTATGCAAAGTATTCATAAAAGATCAATGATAAGTTGAATGCATAGTATTAATGTGTTTTAAATAAGATTTCGCGTATTATTTAAGAAACGAAATTCGTTTTATTTTGATAAAATGAACTACGAAATAATAAAAATATTGAAAAAGGTATTTTTCGATTTATAAAAAATAGACAAGGCAAAAGAAAAAATTGGATTTTTTTATGTTTATAAAAATTTTGTTGTTATAAATATAAAAAAAAAACTTTTCTGAAGATGCTATCCGACGAATAACGAAATATAACGAAAGAAAAAACTAAATAAATATTTAATTTTTTATATAAAAGACGTAGACCTCGTGAATTAAAATTTAAATAAAATGGTAATATTTATTTTTAGATAATAATATATTGAATTTGAAGTATTGCTTTATTTCTTCTCTTAACATCTGAAAAATGTCAGAAATTTGTTTAAAATAGTTTTTCTGTAAGATAACACTATTATTGTTTATACTCGTAGTACATACAACTAATACAGTTCAAAATATATTTACTTAAAAAGCTTCTTAAAAAATCAATTGATTCGTGTCTTTTATGAATAGTTAGTGACGATTCAATATCTTTTTTTAAAAAATAAAAAAAGGCATTTGAATCGTATTCAAGTACATCTCTGATATACATACTGAGTATGGGACTATTGAAAGTCAAAATATGAACTAAAACTGTTAATAATGGCTGACTTCCTGAACGCATGTTGTTTTGCAGTAATACATAAAACTTCTATTAAATATCTTTGGCAATCTCAGCTGGTTGTTGTTGTTACGAGTATGTCGATGATTTAACAATATACAAATTTAATCACAGAATTATTTTTTGTTTGTAATTTCTACACCCTACATGGGACGCCCCATAAAGTATATATAATCTGAATAGCGAAGTCGATTTAGCTATGGCCGTCTGTCTGTATAGTCGTTGAAATCAACTTTTTAAAGACCCTAGGCAACGTACAGAAAAGTACGTGTGGGTTTTTGGCGTATTTTGTCTGAAATACAAAATGGATAAAAAATGTGGTTTTATTAATCATAATGTTTGTGCCAAAAATCAGAAGGTTTGGTAAACAAATGGATGAAAAAAAAAAAATAAAACGGAAAATTTGATTTTTCATTATTTTCTGTTTTGTTTTTTTGCGATTTTTTTCTAAATTACAAAAAAAAAATTAAATATACAACCAAAATTTTAGGTTTTCATTAATTTTTGCTTTGTTTTTTAACGGAAATTTGTTAAGATGTATGTAAATACATGTGCGTAGTGTTTGTGCAATGTACAATATATATAAATATCAAAACCAAAGAAAAAATTAATTGAGGGAAGATAAATATGCCGTGTTAAATATGTTTTAACGTACCCCATTACGTTGTTTAGTATTTGCAAATATATTTTCAGTATTAATGGCATATTTATCAAATACTCGTACGTCTTACGCCATTAAATATTGTTATCTATATTTGTAACCTACCAACCAAATATTCAGATATTACTTTGGATATTAAAAATTTTTTTTTTTAAATTTTCATGTACTCCAGTACTGTTTTGCTCAAATATTTTGGCAGTTTCCTTTTTGAATCATAAAATAACAACTAAAAACTTTTCAGAAAATGTTAAAATACTTCCTGAAAGTTTAGTGCCTACACATCATTTTTTTTTTGATTTTGATAACTTTACTGGGCAAAATCTTGAATGGTACCTCAGCAAAGTGAGGAATGGTAAAAATCCCTTAGAAGAAGAGTACTGGGGAATGAGGGAATTTCAAAAAAATTTTTAAAATAATGCAAAGTTTTTTCTGAGTACTTGAGCGATTGATTACAAATCTAAACGACCTCTTGTAAAATGATATGTGTACCAATCCGTAATATTCTATAGTTCGTTTGCAATCTCTTAGAGAAATCAACGTATTTATGCACATTTGTGTCTATGTACTCGTATGTGCTTATTAGGGCGGGTCGATTTTTATGGAGGCAAAAAAATCGCTCAAATTACAAAGAATATCGTATTCTAGGGATCAAAATAAGAAACTTTGCCGAAGGAACCATACCTCTGCAATGTATTTTGATGTCCCGACTTTTGATCCGAAATGTCAATAATTTTTTTTTATTTTCTTTTCTATTACTAAGTAAAATTCATTTTTTCATTTTATTCTGACTAAATAAATTTAAAAAGAGAAAAATAAACTCCAAAAATAAAAAAACAGCCATTTCGCTGATTTTTTCTTGTAAAGTGCCAAAAATTGTGACTTTTGAAATGTTTGTATGGGGAACCCCAGGGGTGGTTACAGGGGGTGTGCCACTGGCATAGGTGGGTCGGCCCTCTAAAGTTAGTGGGGGTCGGTCATACATTTTGACTCGATTGAGGCACTCAAAATGGTTTAAAGAGAGATTTTTGAAAATTTGACCCTTCGGATTAAAAGTCGGGACATCAAAATACATTTTAGAGGTATGGTTCCCTCGGCAAAGTTTCTTATTTTGATCCCTAAAATACGATTTTCCTTGTAATTTGTGCGTTTTTTAAATCGACCCGCCCTATTGTACATACAAAACCAGGCAGTCGGTCTTATACAAACGTGTGTAAGTGTGTGTGTATTCTGTGTCGTAGTGATGGCAGTACACAGGTCAAGTGCCAGTGATGGCACTACAGTTTAATAGAACTACGAATACAGAAATCTAATTGAAAGAGGATTTTTTGATTTTTCGTTAATTTGAAGTTCTTTATTTAATAAATATATAGTTAAAAAATCTTTCTTAGAATTTCTTTTTTATTGATTGAAAAATTGAGTGAATTGAATTCATTATTTATTTAGAATTAATAAAAAAATTGGTATTCAAAGAAAATTATTTTTGTCAATATTTTTAATTTCTTTTTTTATTTCTATATAGATTTTATTTGTAAGTTTACTTGTTCTTTGTTTTATTAAAACGACTACTTTATTAAGGTTGAGGTCCTATTATAATATTTAATTTTTATATCGATATTTCGCTCCAGTAATAAATAAATAAATATTTATAACCCTACCTGAAGCTTAATAAAGTACCCGTTTCAATTATATAATTTTTTTTTACATAAGAAGAATGTGAAAAACACGAATATTTGGTTAACAGAAGCTCGTTCCCATTCCCGTAAATCCCATCATATTCGGGAAAAGCTAAATCCCGATATTCGCGGTTTTTAATTTTATTTTGCCAGAGTAAGATGCCAATGGGCCCTGTGTTATCCCTCTATCGGTCTGTAACAAAGAGATCGATAGTATATTCTTGCGAAAGACACAGTCCAGATGGAGAGACGAATGGACGTGTAATACGGCGAGGATGATCTGGCCTAGGCTGGATAGCAGTCACAGTAGGGATTTGTTGGGGCTCCAAAAAGCCCGGTTGAGAAATGTGGTGGCTGTAGTAACGGAACACTGCAATTTTGGCAACCATGCTAGGAGAATGGGTTTGCGTTATAATGACTACTGTAGAAGTTGTCAGGACGAGGAGGAGGAGGAAACTGTGGAACAGCTTCTCTGCCAGTGTCCGGCCCTGGAAGAGCGGCGCATGATCCACTTTCGGGCGACCTGTTTAACCTAGCTATATTTTTATTGTCATAAAGATGTATTTTCCTGTATCTTCTTATTAAAAACGCCCTGTCGAAGAAAATCAACAACATCATTTTGATATATTCACGTAACTTGCGGTTGATTTCTTTTAAAAAAGGGAAATGTGAAAACAAAAAAAAATTTTTTCAGTAAAATAATAAAAATTAAATTTAAAGAGCACAAAGCAAAAAATGCAGACATTAGTTCAGTTTGAAGTTATTTTCTGGTAGAGTCCACAGGTGCACCAATGCAAAATGTAAACTATGCCACAGTCTTAAACACCAATAACTGTTCTACGAAAGCCTATTAAGCCAAAACAATAAAAAAATCAAATCAAGCTAACACATTAGCGGTATTCACTCTTGTTGGCATATGTGCAATTAAATCAAAATTGCATCTATTTCTTGATACAATGTGTGAGAGACCCATTCTACGATTGTAGAAAAAAAATCATCACAGCTGATTTCATAGAGAATAAGCATAAACAAAACACCCACGTATATTTTTTTTTCGTAAAGTATATTTGTGTATTAATTAAATCATTAAACCAACAACAATGCCATGTTATTAGAAACAAACAAAATCATGAATTTTCTGGTTCAAAATGCTCTCAGTGAAATTGAATTTCATTATTTTGTTTGCTTATTTTCCTTCTTATTTATACATAGAACGCGTATAGACAACAGAGTACGGCATTAGTGAAGCCGCAGTACATTCTTGAATTTTAATGCCGTGACTCCGTCATTAAAAAATATAATGCAAAATAAACTCCAGTTGTTGTATGAACTTCCTCCAAATTCTGTTTTAACTCATGGAGTTTTGTAAAAAAATATAATTTTACTTCATTTTAGCAGTTTTTTTAACCAAACTTAAATTTTATTTAAGCCTACGTTGGAAATTCACATGCCGCCTACTGCCGCCGTAACAGTTGTTACCTCTGAACTTGAGTTGCTTGTTTAGTTCAGCTGCTTTGATTTTGTAAACTATTTAAAAGGGCCCATACACGACGACAGCATGCTGGTGCAATCAAGTGACTGTGCCAGCCGATTGACTGTGTATGGCCTTGTGGTGTGATTGTACCAGCTGCTGGTGCATAATCAAAATGATTTTGATATTTTTGTGATTGCACCAGCATGCTGGTAACGTGTATTGTAAATTAGCTCATTTAAAGCAAATTTTTTTTTAATTGGTAACGTGATAATGAACGCGCGGGAAAAATTAAAAAGCGAAGATTATTGCAATCGTGACCTAAAAAATAAATAAAGGGTGTTTTTTATAGACGTATAGAACTTTAAGTTGGCATTACTGTTCAAGACGGCGACCGATTTAACAGCTGTCAAGTGATTTATTCTCAGTTTGGTTTGGCAATTCATCATGAATAGACTCACGCCTGAACAACGCTTGCAAATAGTGCCCAAAACGAGATTGACGTTGTTCCCGATTTTTATAATCGAATTTTGTTTAGCGTTGAAGCGCACTTCTGGTTGAATGGCTACGTCAACAAACAAAATTGCCGCATTTGGAGTGTAGCTAATCCTCAAGTGTATGTCGAAACACCGTTGCATCCAGAAAAACAGACTGTTTAGTGCGCTTTATGGGCTGCTGGAATCATTGGTCCGTACTTCTTCAAAAACGATGATGGCCAGAACGTTACAGTCAATGGTGATCGGTATAGAGCCATGATTACTAACTTTTTCATTCCTGAATTGAACAACCATGATGTCCAGGAGCTGTGGTTCCAACAAGACGCGCAACATATCACACAGCTCGTGCCACAATCGATTTATTGAAAGAAACGTTTTGTGACCGCCTAATTTCACGTTTTGGACCTGTGAATTGGCCTCCAAGATCTTGTGATTTAACACCGCTAGACTACTTTCTGTGGGGCTATGTAAAGTCATTGGTCTATGCGGATAAGCCACAAACGCTGGACCATTTGGAAGACAACATTCGCCATGTTATTGCCGATATACGGCCACAAATGTTGGAAGAAGTCATCGAAAATTGGACGTCCAGATTGGACTATATCCGAGCCAGCCGTGGCGGTCATATGCCAGAAATCATATTTAAAATGTAATGCCACAAGATTATCATTCGGATAAATAAAATTCATGTCAATAGAATAATCCATCGTTGTTTTATTGCAATTTAAAGTTCTATACGTCTATAAAAAACACCCTTTACAACAAAATGATAAAAAAAAAATTACTTAGAGAAAAAGTTGTAAAAAAAATATTTGTTTTCCGCCCAAACTGTATTCATTCATTTCAACCTTGTTTAGAAACAATTTAAAAAAAAATTAAGATGAAGAAATGTGATGGTACAATCACTTGATTGCACCAGCATGCTGTTATCGTTTATGGAGCTCTTGAGTGTAATTTTTGCATTGATTTTCAGTCTTGCGAATTTTATAAGCCGGTGCAAATCTCAGTTTCATATATTTTGTTGTTGTGAAGTGCAAAATTTAAAATTTTTGGCCACACTTGCAATATCTGCATGACTTGGAAGGGTATTTTGCATTTAAGAGTGAAAACCGCAATTGCATATACAGATTCTAAAAAAAATAATTGTGATAAATATGGTTTTGTTTTGTAAAAAATAAATACTTTTTTATGTTTATTTAAAAATCCTATTCGGGATTTTTAAAAACTAATCCCGTTTAGGATCTCTTCTCATAACAGATTATGTTATGAACAATATGAAATTTTTATGAGAAATACTTTTTGATTAACTGTACAATTATTTTAATTTACGTCTAATCAAGTTAAAAAATAAATTAAATTACTAATAAAAAAAAATTATTTAAAATGACACATTTTTCGAACATATGACCTAACGCCTCAAATGTATACAATAATTCAATAAACTGCTCAGCGAGTCAATAGAATATAACCTGGGATGGCCACATGATAAATAAGACAAATGCCGCTTGTAAGATTTGCAGAGACTACTTTGAAGTGTATGTATTCCTTTTGTGCCTTCTATAGAAGTTATATAAATATGAGTGAGAGTATAATATCGCAATAAGAAGAAAATGTTCCTGATATGAACGAGATATAGACGTGAAGATATGTTATGTTATGCTTTAAGATCCAAACGTGCAACACAAATAACAATAAAAAAAATTAAAATTAGCATAGTGAGCTTGTAAAACAAACGCAAAAGCCAATGAATAAAACATTTTTATTGCAGTATTCAAATACGGACAATAGTAAAAGCAAACAAAATTATATAGCTACTGAAGATGCCTCAAAAGTGCACAACTACATGGCAAATATGTTTTTCCACATGTTAGTTTACGTTCAGGTTGGCATTGGTGATTTACAATCATTTCAAGCAAAATACAATTGCAAAGCAATAACAACTGCACATTGAAAAAACAAATAAGGACAGGCAAAAGAAGCAGCATCTGCAGCAGCAGATAAGCATTTGTTAAGCGGATTGTTGGCAATATGTACTCGGCAAACTCATACAAGGTAGACACAAGGCGAAAAAGGCGGAATTTTTGTTCTGAGATGTCAAAAACATTACACACATATACAAAACATTTACATGTACACTAAAGGTACTAATAGATGAGATGTTTTTTACATATGTATTTCAATTTGAATATACACATGTTTTCTTCATGTTTTCCAAGATTTGCTATTTTACAGAAGGTTTATAATTTTTGGTTACAAGCGACATGTACATATACGTCTGACATACGAGTATACTCTGTTTATTTATAACAGCTGATCAACCCAAAAATATAAAAATTTTGTGAAATTGATTTGCTTATTATTTTTTTAAGAATTTATGTTTTAATAAAATAAAATAAGCTGGAACTTATACTATATAAATATTCAAGTAGTTCGTTTGAAAAATGACTTACATATAGCCGCCGAAAATATTTTTCATTGTATTGTTGTAGTGGTGGCGAGACAACTAGTTTTTTTTTCCGTTTTAAGCTACAAAATGATAAGCTTGTACAAAAAAATTGTATATTCAAACAGCAAAACTAGATAAAAAAATTTAATATATTTTTCTTGTAAAATTTTTTATTCACAAATAGAAATTTTGTCAGAAGTTTCCTTCATGTTTTTTTTTTACAGAAGCAATGTTTTTGAGGGCACACACGATATGTTTTTGTTTCACATTGTAAATATTGACAACTACAGTATAAAAATAGTTATTAGATTTAAAATTTTGTTTATTTTGTAAATATTTATGATTTGCCTTGCTAAAGATGAGTTACCTTGAAAAAACAAGGGTACGAGTATACTAAATTTCAAAAATTGATTATTTCAAATCATTTTTAAAATTGCATAGAGCACAGGAGATTGTATTGTTTGTCATTTACAGGATGCTAAAGCAGATATAGGCGATATTTTTCAAAAGATTGATGTAAACAGCTAAAAGGCTACAATGGTGTATCAATATAACCCTGCACGCACTTTCGTGTTTACAATTTTGAAAATGCCAAAAAAAAACCTTAGGTCGAATTAAAAGTGGGCTTCGTTGATGCGACGAAGAAAGTACTGATTGTATCAAACAAAAACTGACGAACTAAATTCCAAGCGGTGAATATCTCACCAGTCTTAATAAATATTATTTCAAACATAATATAATTTTGATTTAGAAATTATACAAATAAATCTAGAAACACAGGTTTTCCAACTTAATACAGTCCACTCTCATCTCATCTTAATTACGACGTGGTAAGTTCTCAAATTTTCAACAAAATATTTATTTTTATTTGTGCTTAAATAATTCCAGAATTGTGTTGAGTTATTTGAAATTTATTGTTTTGCTTATAATATCCTCTTGAGTTATTTATTCAGTACATTAAGTACCGAAAGGATATCTTATCTGTATGAACCATTTCATCAGACGCTACTCTAAATCCTCAGTAGATTATTCCCAACATTTTTTTTCATCCATTGTAAAAACCATTGACTAATAGTTCCAAAAAGATTCAAATATAAAAAAAAAACTCAGTAAGCATTGAACTGATTAAACAAACCTTCCAACCAACATTTTAATATTGAAAACTATATATTCTGTTTTTTATTCTTCTCATCTTTTTTATATTCGAATGCCCTTTGGATATGACTGAAATGTAATTAAAGAGTACATGATATGGTTTATAATTATATAAGGTTCCCATATACTTTTAAACTAGCCACACCCACTTTACGCCTACTTTTGATTAAAACAATTCAGATTCTTTTGTAAATTACAATTTTATTTTCCAACCAATTTCTCTAATATTTGTTACATATACTCACTAAAGCTCAATTTTTCAACAAAATAATTGACTGGCCTCATTTTGGAAAAAATACGTCCCGATGATGCCGACAGCCCATAAACCGCACCAAACAGTCACTCTTTGTGGGTGCATTGGTTTTTCGACAATCACTTTTGGACTATCATTCGCCCAAATGTGGCAATTCTGCTTATGGACGAATCCACTGAGGTGAAAATGTGCCTCATAACTGAAGATGATTTTCTTCGAAAATTGATCATTCACTGTTGCCATTTCTTGCCACCATTCTGACCATTGACGATTGTCTGAAATTGAGAAATGTCAAATGAAATGCAGAAAAAAACTTGACGTTTAGGTGTGGTTCACATTCAACATCGGCCCTTAAAATCTAACTACCCTTTATAAGCTTATGTGAAACTTTTAAAGAAAATCTAAGTCAAGATAGTTTGATTGAAAAACAAAGAGCTAATCCTAACTTACAATTGAATTACACTCCTGACATATTCAATGAAGCGATTATTTTTATTGAAAAAAAGTGTTTGCGAATGAAAAATAAATCATTGCATCCTTTTGGCGTTAATATCTCTAACGCGTAAAGAAGTCCACTCTCTTGCTCCTGGCAAACCTTTTACTAGCTGAAATTAAATAGAGAAAGGACGTTGCTCTAGATGTTGTTTTATCTAAAATTAATTCAACACTTCTAAACGCCACAATCTGCGTTTAAATTTCGCTTTATCAGAAATTACCAAGACATTGTCGTTGTTTTAGCAGGAAATTTTCGTCAAACTTTGCCTGTAATAAAGCATCACATCTTTGGCAACATGTTAAAAAATTTACCATTTCTTTAAATATACGTGTTCTTTAACAGCACAAGAATTTTCTAACCAACTTTTGTGGCTAGGAAACGGAAAATTCAGTATGGATTCGGCTTCTGATTTTATATGTCTACCAGAAAACTTTGGCAACTTGATTTCTTCATTGCAAGAGATATTACAAAACGTTTTTCTTAATATTACGGCAAACTTCAAAAATCCATAAATCTCCAAATTCAATATGTGATTCTAGAAACATTAAAGACATATATATGTATTGATACTGTCATTGACCCAGATAAAGCTTGTGCTAACTCAACACAACTTTTAAATTCCTTAAATCTACCCGGAATGCCTCCGTATGAACGAATTTTATAAATTGGCACACCAGTTATAAAGGGTCCGCCACCTAACGTTTTTTTTTTCAACTAGTGGTTATTTCGTGAATGGCAACACTTAGTTCATGTCTGATTTGACAGATAATTAGTTTTATCCTTCCGCTGAACGAATATGGTTGTGTATACGATTGAACAATGCTGGGAAATATTGCGACATTACTTTGAAAATCATGGTAATGTTGTAGAATGTGTGCGAAAATTGCGTACAGATTTTGGAAGAAGAGAAGCACCGTCAGCTCCGTATGTTCGTTATCTTGTGAAAAAAGTGAAAGAAACTGGCATCCTCATCGATAAACCAAAGCGTGAAAAACCAAAAACAGTGCGTATACCCGAGAATATTGCTGCTGTGGCAGAAAGTGTGCGTGAAGCGCCATCAACATCAATTCACCGTCGTTCTCAACAATTGAACATTTCGGAGACATCATTGAGACGAATTTTGCATAAAAACCTTGGTATGACGCCATACAAAGTCCAATTGGTTCAGGAGTTGAAGCCAACTGACCATCCAATGCGTTTTCGCTTCGCTAAGTGGGCCTGCGAGCGAGAAAATATTCAGTAGTTTTTTTTATAGCATTTTCCAAAAAAAAAGTTATTTGGCGGACCCTGTACTTCTAAGAAATATTGATATTTCACAGGCTTGTAATGATACAAGATTACTGGTGAAAAAGTTCTCAACACATGTTTTAGAATTTGAATCTCACCCAGAAGATTGAGTCCTTATTTAAGAAAAAGGAGTATGCAGTTGGCTGTTTCATAGATATTAAAGGAGCTTTCGACAATATGAATTTCTCTCACATAACTAGAATGAATCGCAGCAAAGGTTAAATGGGACAGCATGCAGACAGATCGAGTATATCTTAAATAGTAGAATCATAAATTTTTCCCTGGGATCAACGAACCTCAGAGTTAAGGTGGCAAAAGGTTTTCCTCAAGGTGACGTACTCTCGCCACTATTATGGTCCATTGTAGTGGACTAACTGTTAATGGTTTTGAGGTTAAGGAATATGTTGATAACATAGTTGTACTGATAAAGGATAGGCTGGGGGATACCATATCAAACCTACTTCAGAGAGGACCTTTAAATTTTGGTAAACGTAAAATAAAAGTTAAATACCTTGGTATCACTGTTGATGACAAAAAACTCAGGACCAGTAAAAGATTAGTTGGTAAAATCTAAGGGTTAAATCCTAGAATAACACGGTGGCTCTACACTGCGAGTACTAAGCCGCTGCTCAGTGGCACGCTGTGTTGTAGCAATGTCAATCATATTTTGATATTTTACTGATGGTGCAAGTTTGCTGGTATTGTGTATGGCGAGATTAGCTCAGTTGAGGAAAGTTTTTAAAGAGTAAACATCACGGTTTTACATATTAAAAATATAATAAATAGAAAATAAAGATATTTCTTCGTAAAAACATGCTTTTTCCTTAAATTTTTTTTATATTCTCTTTTTCATTTATTGATTTGTAAAATTTTTTTCATTAATTTAATTAAAATTGCAATCACTTGATTTTGCTTGCATGCTGTTCTCATGTATGGGCCAATATTGTATTGATTTTTATTGTTTACATTGAATTAAAAATTTGTTACGAAGACACACAAGCACAGAATTATGTGTCAGTATGTACTTGTTGTATGTGTTACAAATCTTCACATACAAATGCAGAAGGTTATTTTCCATTAAATTTAAATTTTCCCGAAATTAAATAATAAAAAATAAGAAAAATAAATCATCCTGACCTTAGGCTTCAAAAAAGTGTTTAAGGAAAATTGCACATTTACCCGCAGCTTAAGGCTAGAATTGTATTTTCTTCCTCCTTCTTTTTCTCCTATCACTAAAAATATAAGTACGTAATCATCACGAATCATGTCAGTCACATTTATTTTACGTTTATTTTGCTGTTCTGCTTTTAATGCACCAGCAGCAACGGTTGTGACACTTTTTTATTTCGTGGTTGAGATAACGTCTGTGTGATGATACCGATGATTTTCATTTTTTCTTTGTAAAATTTCTATTACTATAATGTTAAGCATTAATATAAAATTAGTTCAACCAGGCGCGAAAATAGTTTCCGTTTACAAATAAGATTACATGGATTTTTGTTGTTGTTGTTTTTTAAGTTAAATAGAAATTTGTATTTTTGAAAATTTGATACCTACTCTTGCTTGTAAAAAAGAGAAATTATGAAGTAAACTCCAAAAGGCAACAGAAAAGAAGAAAATGAAAAATAAATACTACTGAATTAAAAAAAAGAAAATAAGAACAAAAAAATTAATTGTCGAAATTGACCTAGCCATACGCATGATGATGTGACCAAGAAATAGAGATTCAGATTGATTCTGGTGTCGGAGGTTATTTTTTTCAAGGTTAGATCAGATAGAAATGAAGGGCAATATATTTCATGTTATAAAACCCCAACGGACTTCTTGCTGAAAGGTACATTCAATTGTCTTTAAAACTAGTTTTTCCGAATGTATTTTTCCTTAAAGCACAAAAAAACTTTTATTTATTACATACATAAAAAGGACTGAAAGAAAATTTTTCAAATAACGAAAACTACGCAATTTAACAAAAATGAATATATAAATAAAAAAGGGATAAATGATTGTGTAAAAGTGCTCTTGTTACGCTTAAAAAAATCGCAAATGGTGCAGAAGAATGAAACGTGCTAACGCGTTTACACTAGCAATAAGTATCGTACCAGCAAAGCAATAGGATATTCACGACGCTATTACTCAAAATATGGTGAGCATATGGAACTAAGTCGTGAGTGTCGTTTTTTAATTTCCCAAATTTTTGGTTTTGCTTAGCAAACACCATTAATCAATGCTACCAAATAACAAAACCCTACAAAAAAAATCTGGCTAACCCCCCGTTTCCACATGCAAGTAATTGCTTGCAAGTTGAGTATACGTATTAACTACGAAAAAACCGAAAAAATAGTCGAAAGTCTTGCAAATTGTTTGAGTGTCTATACAGAACAGTCCAAGTTCATTTTTAAAATATCGGCAACGGCTTCACTTCTAATGAAAAAATGGCTGCGCCATTGATATAGAGAATAAAAATATATGAATGAAGTGTTGCCGCGTCGCAAACACCGTGAATACCAACTAAAAATTTTGTTGTTAGTATTTTTTAAGTCAAAAATATGAAATTGATAATTAAATGTAACTTTTAAATGTGTTGGTGGGTCATTATGTTCTTTTTTTTATTTATTAATTTTGTTAAACATGCTAAATATCAATTACTAATACATTAATTTAAAACTCATACGCTGTAGCACTGTTTCTCATTTGCCAATTTACTTGCTGCAAGTGTCAAAAATTTACTTGCAAAAGAATTTGGTTGGCAGTTCAGCTGCAAGTTCGAAAAATATGAGTGTGTTAGTCAAAAAGTGAGAGTGTATTGAGTTTTTCGAACTTGCAGTTGCATGTGGAAACGGGGGGTTAGTTAGTATTTACATTTGAGAAAATATGCATAGCTATATGTTTGCGATAATATTGAAAATATATATGCGCAATTCAAGTGTTTGTGCCTTCGGTTTGGTCGTGTGATCATAAAAACGCGCTTTTTTTAAAATAATTTCACCACATTTTAAGCTTGTTAGTATTTAAGCAAAAAAAAAATTGGAAACTAATCTTAACGACGCTTTAAGTACAATTTTTTAAATGAAATGAATAGTGCAATAGCTTTATTTTATGTTATGTGGAACGAGCTTATTAGATCAATCACTTAAATGAAGTTCGGCGATGCGTACTACTCTCTTTTGAAAAAGCTGATACGGCACAGTATCGAACAGCGAACTAAAGAGTCTTCTCAGTGCCTGATGCACACATCAAATTATGCTTTTGTGTGCGTATAAAAAATCAAACTAGTTTTGATTTTCGTCAAATTCACATACAACGTATGTGACTTCCATTTTTAAGAAAACGCACACAAATGAATGATTGATGTTGAAATTTGATGTGTGCAGCTTTCGCTTCAATTGCATATTCTACATAATCTACTCGTATGTCCACTGGTTGGCATAATTTTTTTTTAAATACGAGCAAAAATTTTACGTTTAATGTCCAATAATTTATTAACAATTATTTCGACATTTGTTGTAGAACATGAAAATAAGTATAGACTACATTAGAAATAACATACCTTTGACGTTTGCTGCAATACACATATGTTTGTCGCAATATTTATGTAGTTATAGGAATAATTGCTTAAGTCGATTTAAGTAAAAATGGACTTCTTCACTAACTTTATTATTGTGGTTCAGAAATTGTAGGGCAATATATTCCACAGTTAATGAGATTTGCTGGGCTTCAGAGTTTTTAATACTGTTGCCTTCTATAATGGCTAAATAAGACATAAAAGGCTTTCCCATATTAAAACAAACTTATTGCTAGTGTAGACAATTGTTTGAAAACAAAAATTTACATATTTTAAAGATGTGCGAGTATGTACATCAAGCATATGATGATTGTGGACGTTTAGCTTTAAGAACTACTCAAAAATGAAAAGTACTTTTAGTTTGTGTCACACAGATGCATCAAAAGCAAAAGATACCTCTGTCTCTTTCATTCTTCGAGTTTTTTTTACTTTAATTCTACATTTCTGGCGCTGTTAAAATTAACAATAAAATACGTAGAAGTTTTAGAGAGAGAAATTCGACACAAATTATTTACTAGTGAATTTCAGCAGAGTTGGAAAATAAACAACACATTCATACTCATATTTTCAATTCTGCACGTTCTTTTAAAATATTCAGAAGAAATAAAAAAATTTTTTTTTAATGAAATGGCACATATTGATTAATATAATTTTCCTTATAGGATGCCTCGTAGATTGATGGGTAGCGTGCTAGCTTATCAATCTGAGAGTCGCAGGTACGATTCCTGCCCCGAACCTGAGCCACATATTTAATCTTAGCATTAATTTCTAATATTAAATATTAATTATTAAAATATTATTTTATTATTAAAATAAATTTCTCTGAAAAAGACCTTCAAAATAATTAAATAATAAAAAATAATATATTTATAAGATCGAATAATTTACTAAAATTATTAAATCTAGCATTTAACTCTCTACTTCGTCAGCGAAGTACCATACTGTCGTTATTAAAACTTCGTATTTCTTTGTAGACTATTTAATCTCAGTTCTAAGTTTATTGATTTCCATATTTACTGATCACCGTTGGAGCTCTATCTGACAGTTAAAAATTCGTTAATGTTAAAAGATTCAAAAAATACCATTATAGTAAATATATTAATAAAAAGTACCTTTTTCACCTTGTCCTGAACCGTTTAAGCTCAGTCTAATAGTTTTAGGTTCGTTAATATTAAAAAATCAAAAAGTACCATTGAATTAAAAAAAAAATACTGTTTTGCCTGTTAAAAATTTTTTATTTTGCCTAAGAGCGTTAGACCCCAATCTCATAGTTCTAGTGTTGTTAGCATGAAAACCTGGAAAAGTACTAATAAAAACAATAAAAAGTACCATTTTTTCCCATTCATGATTTTCCACCTTACTTCAGATCATTTGAGATAAATCCCGTACTTTTACATTCCTTAAAAATAAAATTCAATCAATTACAAAAAAGTTTTAATTCCAAGAACCATACAAAACACCCTTGGCTTTTATTTCCATTACCTGCTGCTAAGCTAACGCAATCCACCGTTGACTACACAAATATTCTTTCAATATTGGATACCTGCGGTAAATTGAGAATAAGATCCGCATTTGTGAATCGATTTTCATGATTTATACCTTATTTTATTCCTGAGGTATTTAGCTCTCAGAAAAATGTGCAAAATATATAATAATTGCTTATTCTTTTTTTTATTGCATTTTTAAACTGAAAAAAATAACGAATTTTGCAAGAAAAAAAATTTTTCCACTCTTAAATTTTTGAATAATTCCAAAACGATTAAATATAGAACAAAATTATACGGAGTTAAATTAATTAATCTTTTGGTGTTTTGTTTATGAAAATCGGATAAGTCGTTCTCGAGTTAGGCTGAAATATGTCTTCGTACCTGACCAATTTAGTGGATAAAAATTGCCACGGCCATAAAAAAATTCCCTACGTGATAGAGAAAAACCGAAAACGGATTTGAGTTTAGCACATCAAAATCCATATAGTCCACATAGTTTTATTTAAAGGAGAGACAAAAAGTGATTTCTTGCAGAGCAGTGTAATTTGTACATCATACAAACATTCAAACAAGTAAAAGAGTATTTTACCAGGCAGGCACAATTTCATATGCTTAATAATAGTTTATAACAACATTAGGCGTTGTATCCAACTCACGACAATTATAATAAAACTCTTTTTAACTCGCAATATAAGACTGCCACGGTAGGGAGTTTATTTCGGGCACTTTCCGTACTCTGATTGTTACACTTTACTGTTAGAGCATTTTGAAATTCACTGTGGCCAGCGGTAAATCAATTTAAAGGTCTATAAAACCAAATACCTACTACTCGTATCACAGATATTAGAAAACCGACAAAACCAAAATAAGTAAAACAAAGCAAAAAGTAAAAAATACAACAACAAGCAAGAGGAAAACATTTGAAAAATGTATTTTTTCGCATCTACTGCGACAACGGCAATTGTGGTAACGATGCTGTAAATGACGACAAGTTTATGATCCTTTTTTGCAAGTGGAAAACAAAGCAAGTTGGGGGAGGGGGTAGTTGTTAAATGTCTCGTATAATACAATAGTTTGTTACTGAAAAATTCTACAAATTTTTAATGTGTGTGTGTATAAAACTTTAAACAACAAAGTTTTCAGGATATTAACGTACTCGCATACACAGGAAAGAGAGCAAGTGTGCCTTGTCGCATATTTATGTGCGACAACCACCATGTGTTAACGAGTACTTTTAACACTAAACAATGTTTTCAATCGTTTACAATTTACATTACTGTATTTTAGAGTTTAGTTTTTTTATAAAATATTATAAAGATTGTCTCCACTACTTATTTGAGATATAAAAATGGGTAATAAAGCTTTTAAAGTGGAACATGGTGGGGGTGCTATAAAGATTTACAAAGTTTTCCTTCCTATGGTTACAAAATAAAAACAACAATGACAAACAACAACAAAATGTGGTCAAATGTAGTGTAATGTGTGTAATAACGTGATTCACAATATAACATATCTTTATTGCTCAATGCTTGAATGAGTTTTTTGCTTTTTTTTTAGGTAATTTAGAAAAAGAGTTGTTTTTAGGGAGTCAAATATTTAAAAAGAATTTTTCAATAATAATAATAATAATAGTGAGAAAAGTGCATTAAACAATTACCCTTTAAAGGTCGTATTTTTTAAACAAGTTTTAAATTAGTATCCTTTCAGGTACGATTCTATAAAAACAAAAAATAAAATCAGTATTTAAAGGTTAAATTCTGTTAAAGTCTGCCAGCTTTACCAGCTTTAACTGAAAATAAGATTTCTTTTTTATTTTGACTTAAAACATCGATTGATTGTACTTATTGCAGTCTTAAAAAAAAGTGTAAACAAATTTAAACAAAAGTTAACCAGATTTAAAAAAGTGATAAAATTATAATATAAATCTTTTCAAATATAGAAATAGCGAGAAAGAAAGAGGGAGAGAAATTTAATTCGGCTGGGCCGAGTCTTATATACCCTTCACTGTAGCAGACAAATATTCATAATAATAAAAATATAGAGTTTTATTGAATAAATAACAATTTTTTCTTTGAAAAAACCCTATTTTTTTTTTGTTAATGCTAAAATAAATAGGTAGTTAATTTCAATTAAAGAAATTTACGAAAAAAAGCGCTGCGGGATTCTTCTTTTTAAAAACAATAACATGTCTATGGGTACTCAATTTGTAAATATAAAAAAAGTAATGTTGAGGCAAATAAAAATGTTTGCATGCATTCTTTAAGCCATTTATATTCAAACAAATATTTAATATCAAATAAATAAATTCAAATTAACGGCAAAAACAAACAGTAAATTCTTGTAATAAGATTTCTGTATTAAAAAACAGAATATACCCGTTTGTATAAAGCCGACTGCCTGATTTTGGGTGACTATGATTTAAAAATTTCCAAAAAAAAAAAACCGCAGAAATTACTAAAAAAACCGAAAATTTCAGTTGTATTTTTGATGAGAAATGGTATAAAAAAGAGAAGCAGTTGCGGTTCTTGACGCAAAGCTCCACTATTTATGGACAGAGAAGCGAATATAGCTATTTATAAGCATAAAGAGTATATATACTTTATAGGGTGGCACACATGTACGGTGTATAAATTACAAACGGAATGACAAACTAATATATACCCCTCCTATTTAAAGTGAAGGGTGTAAAAAAATACATTTAATAAAAATCTAATAGCAAACGGATACATATGAGGAATTTAAACACACACACGGGCACGTGCCACGGAAAAACATATGGGGCAAGATAAAACAAGAATGAAAATAACTTCCAAAGTGTAATGATTTGAATTTTACAATATCATACAAAAGCGATTGTAATAAAATCTCATAATGCGTAACAAAATATAAATTTTGCAAATACAGTTGCATACCAATACAAATACGCATACGGTTATATGTTACATGCAACATTTTGTTTTAAATGAATGAAATGTAATTTGTACGCACGAGTACTGCCAATTTACCACTAGTATTAACAACAACCAGACAAATTTTATCATTAAAAACGTATTAATTTAAAAGGGTACAACAACAGCAACAACCAAACAAAAAATTACAATAATTTGTCATGCTGCAGTGACGACTAAGTAGATGACATTTCGTAACTTTCCCAACCACAGAATCAATACCACTGTAGTACAGACACCAATGCAAGTACATTGTCGTTTGGTCAACACAAATTACTTTTATACTAATGAAAGGGGCCTCGGCCAGTCTCTCTGTATGATAAATAAAGTAGGCATGAGTTGTTGATTGTGTTAAGCGTTTAACATTCTTGATAATTAAGTTAAGTTTCATTTCTTACACTCCCCCCAATACCGACATATTTAGTTGCTGTTACAACATATGGATTTTATATTTGTTGTATGATCATAGTTAATTGTACAAACTCTCTAACTTTATTTACTGAATGTCATTAGTGCAGAAAAGCATACGGCAATTATAGTTGCCCAGCTCTTGCGCTCTGTGTGCTCCCGAACTAAAGGCTGGGGTCACATTGTCACCCAGAAAAATCAAAATCAAAAGGTATCTGTCTCTTTCATTCTTATAATTTTGTGTCTTGATTTCCATATTTTGGCGCTGCAAAAATTTATGACATTTCAAAAGAGAATAATGCAGGGACCGTAAATAACGGTTATCGAAAAAAAAAAAAATTTAACTCAAAAACTCTTCATGTTATACCCTGTTCAGACATAAAAGTAATTAAGTCAATTAAGTTTTAAATAGTGTGACTGATTTGGGTGTTCACACATATTCAATTAAGTTTACGCAATTAAGCATTTGACAATTAAGCATGTGACATTTTTTTTTTTGAAAATATGTTTGAGTATTTATAAAATAAAAAATGAAAAGAAAGTCAAATTTAAAAAAAAAATGTTTTGAAGACAAGCTATTGATTAAAAGAAATTAGTTATTTAAAAATTATTTTCAATAACAATTTTATAAAATTTATTTACCGGTAACTTCGGCTGCCATTTCCTTTTTATTACATTTATTTTTAAATTTATTTACGTTTTCTTTTTTTAATACTGAAAATATCAACTTTTCACACTTTTGAGTTGATATTTAAGGGCACAACAAAGAATTGCATTTTGATTTTGAGCTCAGTAAAGGCGATAATTGCGTAAAATGCTTAATTGCTCAATTAACGTGTATGTCTGAACAGGGTATTAGAATAAACGGAGATCTATATTGTTATATACCAACAGAATCGTATTGACGAGCTCTTTCAAAATCTATAGTGATATTAAAAAAACGATCCCATCTCCACAGTTAAGAGTTATTTTTCAACGTTAAAATAAAAGCTTAGATGAAACTAAAAAAAAGAGTTTTATTTTGCTGTCAAAAAATAACACGTTTTGAAGAGCTTAATTTTTCAAATTAAAAATGAAACTTATTTTGTAAATTTTCTTTTGAGGAGTTTTATTTTTTTATTTATTTAGTTTAACAAACGTAATTTTTCTGCAATTGCTTTCCGCACTAGCTTGGGTTGCAGGAACACACTGACTGTGTAGTTTTAGACAATTTATATAAATACGGATAATGTAATTTTTTTCCTCCACAAAACTCAAAAAATCATCAATTTCAAAGAAAGCTTTTTTCATCCTCAATATCATTTTCTTGGCTTTCTTCTTCCCTATCTACATTTAGGGAGTTTAAATACTGCCCTAAAAGCGTATCGCAAAAATCCGGCGAAGATGGGAAAACATCCGGTGAAGATCGTGAGGTTTCCATGCTTGTCGACGGTCGATTATCACATTGGTTGTTATTTACCTGAAGAGAGAAAAGCAAAGAAGACGAATTAAAAAAAAAAAAAGATTGATAAAATATTTTTTAAAACTTGCTTGCTTCTCTAATAGCAAAATGCGAATGATCACTTCCTTAAGATGCTTTCGAGCAAACATTAATTTTAAAGGCTCCTTCGCTATGACGCAATTTATTCAATTACAATGCAAGATATCAGTTTTTTTTTTTTTGACTGGATAAATAAAACTCCTTAAAAGAGTTTTATTTTCTGACGGCAAAATAAAACTCTCTTTTTAACAGTTATATCTGAAATTTTTTTTTATTAACTCTCAAAATAACTGTTATAAAATAATTTTTTATTTCGATAACTGTTATTTGCGGTCCCTGGAAAAATGATAAAAAGAAAAAGGGATAACAAAAAACATGTTACAATCGGGAAAATATAAATTTTTGATTAAGTTGTGTTTAAATTAAATATTTTTTGTAGTTTTTTCTACTTGGTCATCTAGTCAAATTAATCCCAATTCATATATTTAATGTGGTTGTACCTTGTGTTTTTTGTTTTGGTCAAATGTATGTTGCCCAATTTATGACACTATATTTTTTGTCACACAACTCGTCACACACAACACAAAGTAATGATTTTACTGATTTCTTAAAATGTTTGGTTTAATACATAAAAATTGTAATAAAAAAAATTATTTTGCTTTCATTTTTTTATTTACTCGTTATCGACCGAAATTTATGCCTCAGAAAGTTGAGTTTTTGAACTGCCAATGGGTATAAGTAGCTGGGTTATGTATACCCGTCTTTTTTACACCCAAGCTGAGCGTTTGGAATATCCAATTTTTGCAACATGTTACGCAGTGAAGTTGGAGGGAAAACAATTGTTTTTTAATTCTGTTTTGTTGTTCTTGAATAGTAATGACGTTTTAGTTAATTTAGTTGAATATAGCGTTTTTAACCTAATTTTTCTTCTTTTTAAATTAAACAAAATCATGTAACATACAACACATTAACGTTAGGTATGACAAATAAGCGTTAGCTCTGAGTAGTAGAAAACGCAACGTTCAACGTAAATATATCTTTAGGTATGGCCATAGCAGAATCAAACCAGTAAAGTACTCCCTACTACAAATTCTGAAATACAAAAACGGCTCTTTCATTTGTGTTAAATATATCGTCTGATAAAGAAGGAAATTCAAAGTATTTTCACTTATAAACTCCATAAGCGCAATGGCGCATAGGAGAAAAACAAATTTTGATAGATATGGAAGAAAAAACGAGAGCAGCTGTGTGGAATATTTTACCAGCTATTCTTCTGCAATTGGTATGGCTGGTAGAAGACTTTCACCTTAGGCAAGTAACTTGTGAAAGTCTCTTGCGCAACTCTTGTGTTTGCAGATGAACAGATTAAATGCCTTGTAATTTTTTATAGTTGGTTTTTCTGTAGAAATATGTCAGCTGTTTCTGAAGTTTCTATAAAAATAAAAAGTCAAAGTTCTTTATGGATAAAGAAGTTTTAGTGAAAACTGAATTAAAATTAATTATTATAATAGTTAAAAAATAAGATTTCGATGATGCTGCCGTTGCTGCAGTTTTTGCTATATTTATTAAAAAAATTAGAATTTTCTTGCACTACAATTATAAGCTTTTCGTTGTCCATTTTCAAACTGTTTTGTTTTTTTTCTACGAAAAAAATTTCTTCATAATTTATTGTATTTAACTTAACACTTAACAACGTTGTCAAAATCTATTTTCTACAGGCTTGTCCGCAACGGCACAGAACGACATATACACATATTCTATTAAACAGAATTCAATCAGCTGATTCAGAACAAAACAGAAAGTAAAGACTAAGATAGACTTAAGCGGAAGAGAATTTTTACTTTTCCAGTACATACTTGTGAACACTAAAAACCTACTTGTGAAAGTCACCAAATGTGAAAGCCCTCTTACATACATACATCGAAAGGTAAATAAAGAAAAAGGAAAATAATAAAAATAATAATTATAAGAAGGAGATGTAAATATTTGTTTCTTTTTGCTAATTGCTTAAAAATAATTTCGTTTACTTCCTTATGCCGGTGTATGATTTCGAAATTGTCAAAACTTTTAAAGATAAAATAAATAAATAATTTCTTTCTTCTGGCTTAAATATCCTGTGGTTTCTTCTGGGGCGATTGCTTGCTGTGAACATCGTGTGAAAATTGCTTCCAAGTTACACCATTATGCTGCCGTTAAAATAAAACAAACCAACATATTCAGTTTTACACACTTTTTGTACAAATATCAAGTTGTAGCAACAGATTTTTTCTAAACACACTTAGTCATACGCGAACACATACATGTGCACAGACCAGTTTTCTTTACGAAAATTTAAAGTACAAACAAAACAAGATTCTTCATTACCAACAAAGAAAGAACTCTTCAATAAAACATGTGACATGATGAAATTGCATTTAAGAAGGGATTTTACAGTTTAATTTAAATTATCGGCATCCAACGGTCATGGGATGCACCCTATTTTAAAATACTAACTAATTAAGTTGCTCATTTGTGGAATAGAATGCATGGCTGACAGGCCATTGTTAACTAAGCTACCACATGAGTAGAATCCTGTCGTTTCTGTCAAAAAGGGCGAGAAACGTTGAAGCATGTTCTGTGCTACTGCCCATCGATGGCTTAGGTAGTGGGTCCCAGAAGACCTACAGCAGTTACGAGATTCGTAAGGGGTCTCGGATTGTACTTGGGAATTGGGCTGAAAATAGGTCTTAAAGACGCTGTGTGATAATGATGCTTTAGTGAAATTCAAAGAAATTATTTCCTGATATACGTGCCTAATAAAATAATTTTTCATTTAAGTTGAAAGAAAAAATATTTTAGTAGAAAAATTTAATTTTTTTTATTTTTATAAATCATCTCTTTCGGCTCTAAACCAAAATTTTGGAAACATCAATACACGTGTACTTGTACCACAATCAATAAAAAAAAAGTTGAAATTAACTTTCTGAGTCAATAGAAAAGTTTAGTGTGCAAAATTTGTTGCAAGTTTCTGCGCTCAGCTTGCTATTTACATTTAGCCCGATCGGTCCATAAATGGCTCCGCTATGAGCGAAAAACC
The DNA here is from genome assembly GCA_947397855.1 of Thelaira solivaga. Lineage (NCBI taxonomy): Eukaryota > Metazoa > Arthropoda > Insecta > Diptera > Tachinidae > Thelaira > Thelaira solivaga. Next base: position 28,423,144 of record OX377613.1, read on the forward strand.
GCAACTACCTCTATATTTTGAGTGCGTTTTTGTTGTATTTTGTCTAATAGTGTTTTCACACTGAAAGTTAAATTCTGAATTTCACTAATTGCTGCTTTTGCGTTCACAATACAAATTTAATAAATTCAGGATTTAACATACAGTGCGTGAAATAAGTGTATTTGATGCGTTACTTTGTAGAAACACATGTGGACTTTTGTAAGTGTCTTTGTCTTTAGTTCAAAAACCTCGTTTTCTTTGAAATTCTTTTATTGCGGCTGGTGTGGAGACCAGCGGTTTCCACTTTTTTTACTTCCCCAACCCCCACCTTTATTACGTGAGTCGATATCCCATGTACAAATTTTTAGAGAAATCTGTTTACAAATCGAATTTTAATATTTAAAAACTCATTCTAATAAATTTTTTTATTATTATTATCACTATGGGCTATAATCGCACCGCGACCTTTAAGATCTATTGTGCAGATTCTAATAAATACAGTCATTTAGTATTTTATAAAGTGGATCGTGGTTTTGCTACCATTATTATCAGAGACGACAACCAAAATTTTATATAAAAGCATATTTTTAGTGTTGTATTTCATAAATCCAACTTAAATTCAGTTCCAAAAGAACATTTAAAATACAGAATTTATGAGTTGGATTTACCGTTAAAACCATATTTATGTTAAATCCACTCCATGGTCGAGAACAATTAAAAATAAAGCCGAAATTTTAGATTTTCATTAATTTTTGCTTTTTTTAAATTTGTTTGGTTTTGCAAGCATTTTAAACGAAATATATTTTTTTTTTTGCATTCTTATTGGATATATTTCTTAGAATTTTATTTTATTGAAATATTGAATATCGCAGACATTTTATTGCTTTTAAAAATAAGGATCAAAGAACGGATTTTTCTTTGATATCATTAATTTGAATTTCTGTAACTGAATTTAAATATTTTTTTAGGAGTAACAAAAAAATTAGGAAAGTGAAAAATATGAATATTCGGCTACTGCAGAGGAGGGTATAGAAGACTCGGCACAGCGGAACTTAACTTGTTTTTGTTATCAGAAAAAATATCGCCTTAACTTGAATAGTTCTGAGATTGAAGCCGACGGTTTATTTTATTTTCCTTTAAACAAAAAATCATAATTTTTTTCTTCGCCATCATCTGCAGGCTGTTTGGTTAAATTACCAAAAGTTGGCTGCTGTTTGATCTTGACATACCTATGACATCTTCTTTAGATTCTTCGAACTTAAATTTGTCGTTTTTGCGATTTCGCTTTGTATAATGGCACAAAATGATCATATCTTTAGTAATTCAATATTTAGAGTTTTTTTCTGACGACACACATATAATTTTTTTAAGAAGAAAATTGATCGCTTCTTAAATGACGGTAAGTCAATAAAAAGCAATTTCTGAAATTATGGCCGAAAAAGGCACCACAACAACTTTAGGAAGAAAGAAACCTTTAAATGGTGACAAAACAAAAAAAGTGGCTTCTATGTGTTTTTAGTTGAGTAGACATGTTGACGTCTTCTTCATATGTTTTCAAAGGAGGCTGTTGCAAGCTTCAAAACGTTCTTTTTTTTTTTTGGAATTTCAATTAAATTTTCATGACAACATAAAAATATCGTGATCAAAATTATCCAACACACTGCATATAAAATACTTACTCGTACATACGAGTATGAAAAGATCATCGTGCAAGCCAGCTTGCAAACAACTACTGTCAAACAACTAGTATCTACTCCGTGTAAAACACTTTACTTAACTTTTCAATGTTCAGTGCTCAGTGGCCGTCATTATCTTATCGTCATCATGGCTGGCTGGTCTCTAGGGTCTGCTGTGCGTATAAATATAAATAAATATTGATTGAAGCTACTGTATGTATGGGCATGCTTTATCATGTTTGTCATAACAGAAGGTGCAACAACAGTCGCGTTTTGAAACACGGTTTAATCACAAGTTTATTTTTTTGTTAATTTTTTTTTATGGGGTTTTTAAGTAGCAAACTCCTTTTTTCCGTTTATACCGCGAACGATAATTGTAATGAGTCCCATCAATTGAGTTTGAATTGTTCGTTGTACGTGTGTTGATTTGTGTCAGTTTGCAGACAGTTTTTTTCTTTCTTAAGTTGCTGTTTGATCCTTTTGTTGGTTTTGAGTCTGGGCCAAAGTTTTTTGTTCAGTTAATGATGTGTGATCATGGAATTTTATTAAATCACTTTTTTTGTTTAGCAAATTGTGGTGTACAGAATTCCAATATTTAATTTAATTTAATAAAGTTGTCATTTTGTTCATGTATCAAAAATATACAAGAAAAAAGTCTAAAAGATAACAGGCAAAGAAGACGTCAAAGAAAGACAGGCTAATAAAGATTTAAGTTCAATGTTCAGTTTACACTAGACACTAAATTTACAAACAAAAAAAAATACTTATTTTTCAAAACCTTTTTAAAATAGGAAAATGTATGTGTTGTTTTTTGTAATGCAAATCGTCCAGAAAATTCCTATCGAAAACACAAAATTTTTAAAATATTTTCGAGAAATTTTGATACAAAATTTCAAATTATACCTATAAACATTATGAAAAAAGGTTTCTTGGTAACGATAGTCTTAAAAAAGTGTTAAATATCATTTATATAATTTTTTTTAATAATTGAGTAAAAACAAGAAAAATTTAATTCCATTTATTGGAATCATTTCTAGTGTGACTGCTGCTTTTTTCATGCCATTCGATTTTATGTTATATAAAATTTCCAACAGTGTGATGTTCTTAAGTAGATCATTTAAGGGAATGTATGTTATTAAATTGGTCAGAACTTTGCTAAATGAAATATTTCTTTAAAAGAAATCACTAAGTCATGCCAAAAGTGTAACAATGCCGATGTTCAATTTAAACATATTTGGAATTTAAAATTTATTGTAGTCTGTGGAATCTACTCGCACTAGCAAAATGGCCTGAACACTGAGTTAAAAATGAATACAAATTTGTTATTGGCAAACCAAATATGGATTGAATACACCGGCTCATAAAATGAATTTCTTTTGGGGTGCCTAAAGGTTTGTAATCGATTAGAATACATGTAGTAGGCAGTTCCAATCGATAAAAATTAATTTTTTTTAACGGCAAAGCCCTCCTCCCTAGATCCAACACAATGTAAGAAAATAATTTTTTTTTAGATATCAATTTAATTTCAAATTTATTCATGTAACGTAGAAACCTGATATTAAATTTTAATTTAAAAATAAAACATATACTTTAAGGGCATTTTCATCCAAATGCGAAAATTTGTTTTTGTTTTCAATACAATTAATTATTCGAACGAACTTTTCGTTCGCATTCAGCTGAACAGGCCTTAAATTTAATTTTTTTTTTGCATTTTCAAAAAAAGTAAAAACGATGTTCATCGATTTGACGAAGAAAGTGCGTGCGGGGTTAAGTTCTCAAGACTTCCGGTTATATAAAAAAAAAAGATGGCTGCACCGAGTCTTATGTAGCCAAATAAACATAATAAATAAAACGTCGTATTATATAACTTTATTTATATATTATTGGAGAGATACATATATTGATATAAATATAAATTTTTATATCACGACTAAACTAGAAGTTTCAGTAAAAAATATTGAAACTTAATGACACAATTTACAAAAACGAAATATGTGTTTATTGTTTGAATAATATAATAAGAATAATAAGAATGAAAAATTTACAATATACATTAAAACAAATTTTACAATGAACAATTGTTGATTCTAAAACATAAATTATTAAAGTGTAAAATGTTAAAGTAGATTTTCAACAAAAAAGTTAAATAAACTTTAAAAATAAAAATTAAGCAATAAAAAACAAATAATTTTCTTTGAATACCGATTTTTTTTATTAATCCTAAAATAAACAAGTAATTTCAGTTCAAAAAACTAAAATTAACGAGCTCTAAGAAAAAATCCTTTCTGAGAACCTTATTTTTAAAAGCAATAAAATGTCTGCAGGCACTCAATTTTTCAATAATACAGGGTGGCCCAGATAAGACCAGCTGATGTGAAACACAAATAACTTGTTTATTTTTTAACATAATTAATTTTTTCTTTTTGCAGATTATAACTGAACTCCACAACAACGCATTAAAATTATCTATTTTTATTATTCTTCTCAACGATCAATTGTTCTGACGCAGCGAAATTATCGCCGTTTGTTTTTAACGTTAGATCAGCGCCCACATCTTCCATGATTACAAGTTTAGTTCGCCGTTTTGAGGAACTCGGTTCAGTTGCCGACCGTCCAGGAAGAGGTGTTCATCGAAATATTCGTACTGAAGACAACGTGGAAGCTGTGCAGCAGAGTGTTGCAAATGATCCATCTGTCTCAACTCGTCGCTGTTCCGGCCAATTGGGTATACCCAGAACAACATTACAGAGAATTTTAAAGCTGGATCTTAAGATGTATTCATACAAAGTTCAAATTGTGCAACAGCTTCTACGGCAAAACCCCCAACAACGACTACAATACACTCACTAGGTCTCATTTGGGCCACCTGTTAAAAAGAAATTCTAAGAAAGATATCTATCCAATAAGAATGTAAAATAAATATAATTTAATTTAATTTTGCACACATTTCCTACAACATTTTTTAAACCAAACATATTTAATTAAATAATTATTATCAATAAAAAAGAGGTATGGCTGAAAACGAAATTTTCGGTTGTGTTTTTGATTTTTCGCTGTAATTTGTGGACCGATTACTCTCGCTTTTTTGCACAGTAATCATTTCTGACAAAACTTTTTTGTCAGTTTGGTATTCTAGACAAATTACGCAAAAATGGTGAGCTCATTTCAAAGCCATTTATGAACCAATTAGGCTGTATAGCAAACTGAAGACAGGAACTTCCAACAAATTCTCATATTAAATTTTTCTTTAGATCTTCTAGGGAATTCAGAAAGTTAATTTCAACATCCACGTGAACAGACGGACATCGCTAAATCGACTCTGCTATTTATAAGAACTTATGTATGGTGCAGAAATTACACACGTAATGATAAGGTTATATATCGTCGGCTTAGAGTGTAAGTCTGCTAAGTCATTTTTGGAAAATTTTACAGGGCAGACATAAAGCAAGCAGCAGACTGGCATGGTATCATGGAATATTTGGCAAAAATATTATACAGATAGTCGGACTGCAATTAGGTGGGTGTCTATTCGACATACCATCTGGTCCAAGAATGCTGGAAATCTTTAAATAGGTATCGGAACATTCAGTGGTCACCCTCATCTGGGTGCATGGACATGGGACTACAATGGGGGACTGCAGGGCGGATACCCTGGCAAGGGAAGGGTCGATACTGCCAGAGCATATTTTTACGAAGAGCACAGTCCAGATAGAGGATGATCTGGTTTAGGCTAAATAGCAATCGCAGCATTGGTTTTCTGAGACTGCAAAGAGCCAAGTTAAGAAATATGGTAGCTGTAGCAACAGGCCACTGCAATTTTGGTAAGCATGCTAGCAGAGTGGGTTTTCCATCAAACGACTACTGTAAAAGTTGTCAGGACGAGGAGGAGGAGACTGTAGAACACCTTCTCTGTCGGTGTCCTGCCCTGGAGGAGCGACTAATGCTCAAATTTGGAGAGCGCTGCCTGCAGGGTATTACTGCGCTGTCGACTATAGGGGTCGACATGGTACAGAAGTAGCAATTAGTTGGAGTGACGGACTCACCTTCTCTATCTGTCTTTTTTTATCTATTTCTTTTCCTTTCACTCTTCTATATCCAGTGCTATCCTTCTTTACTTCCTCCCATACAGGTATCACAAAGGGATCACATCAGCGGACCCAAGTGAGCCCAGCTTCTGTTTTCTTATTTAGGCGCTCTGTGTAACCTAATCTAACCTAACCTAGAGTGTAAATCTGCTAAGTCATTTTTAGAAAGTTTTACAGGGCGGACATAAAACTTCTTAATTTTGCTAAAAAACTAAATTATTATCATAAATTTGTCAACTATATAATAATTTTGTTTTTTTGCTGCAGGTTTACACTCTTAAGCCGGAGATATACCATTTTCTTGAGTACTTGAGTTTTTATTTTTTAGCTGATTTGACCTTTTCCTTTTCTTATTTTAATGACGGCATCGTCAACGAGTTCAACCGAGGTGCCAGTAATTTAAACCTATAATTTGAGTGCATAAATACTAATTTAGCCTTTATATTAGCTTAATTTAAAATATTGTTAACTTTTTTTTATAGCGACTGCTTAATTTTTGTCATTAAAATTGTTTACCACATTAAAGATTGTTTATAATTTTAGCATAATACTCAGTTGCCTCCAACCAGGTTGTTATAGTTGGTTGTAATGGACGGTTCAATTCAGGATATTTTTCTTTGAAACACGCACATGATATAATATCAATGAATCTTTTGTATCAAACTGATTTCTAATTTCGTCAACCACAAGATGCATGTCATTAGCTAAGTATGTGACATGTATCATTTTTGGGTAAAACACATTTAAAAAATGTTCAGACTTAATCCTGTATGGCGCTAGATCTGTCAAATAGAGCAAAATTCTAAAGCATTAAGCACGAAAAAGTTAACAAAATGTATTTCTTTGTACAATTGTGTTAATATAAAGATAGCAAAGAATAGAAACAAAAAAAATCACGTAGTTTTTGCCAAATAAGAACTCTGTAAAACTAGCAACAGAAACAAGTAGAATTTATTATAAAGTGTACGTAATTCTATACCAAACACCAAAATGTTGTTGCTTTTGCTTCTTGTAAATGTCAAAGTAAGCAAATTATCCCATATTATTATGGCTGTTTGACAGCTCAAATAACTATAATGAATAAGACTTGAACAGAAAGATATTTCTCAAAAAAAAATTAGGAAAACAGCAAAATTTTTTATACATATCACGAAATATGACGAAAAATATGTATTTATAACAAAATATGCAAAAATATGCACTAACAAATTGAGTTCATTTTACTTTAAATATTGTGATTCGCAGATATTAACTTTATTTTTGTCTCAGCGTAACGACAACAAAAATGCATTTGCATGAAGCCCCTTGCCCTGGTCATTACAAATAAGAACTAAGCAGCTCCTGCTTTTTGCACTTGATGCAAAGAATACAATATGTACCACAGTATGCATTATCTGATAGTTCACAATTGTTGTTAATATTGGTAATATATGGGAAATAACCGGTATTTTGACTGTGGTTAGTGCTGCCATATGCGCGGATTTATCTGTTTTTTGCAGTTTTTTGAAGTGCAAAACAGTCTTGCAGATTTTTTAAGTCTCTGCAGTTTTTAAATTTCATTCGAATAATAAAAAGAGCGTTTAATTGCGATATATTTAACATAAATTGCATAACATAACATGCAACAATGTTATAATTTGTACTTCCTTTTTAAAGCAACAACGAATTATTTTTTCTCATTCCTTTTTTATGAAACCATGATAATCTTTTTTTAGTTTAAAGATATGATTGCGTGTGAATTTTGTGTCAAAGCTTTAAAAAAATAATTCTCGTTGATCTAAATAATATATAACTATTGATTTTACCATGAATGAAGAAAATAATGATGTAATACAGATTTCAGAGCCTTCATCATGTGCAGCGAATTCAAGAAAAAGAAAACATACTGATTACAATAAATCGTGGGAAGCAAATGTGTTATTGAAGCCGTGGTTAAAAAGAAACGAAAACAATTTGGCCTTTTGTAAGGTTTGTAATTGTGAATTGAGAGCGATGGCCGGAATCACAGATTTAAAAGCTCACGCAAAGACATCAAAACACATCGAAAATGCGAAGGCAATTAAATTACATGCAGGAAATATTTTATGTTATGTTATCACTTTTAATTAAATAATTTAAAATAATACATATACACATATGTATATGTATTTCTTTATATATAATACAGGGTGGCCCAAATGCGACCTAGTGATGTCAAACACGTATAACTCTTGTAATAACGGTTTTTTTAAATGATTTATTTTTATATGTTAAATACATTTTATGGAAATTTAACGTGACTATGTGTGAAATATGACATCAGGCATTACACGGCGTAATGTTTCTGGTTGCAGGCGCCGTATTTCGTCTCGAATATTCTGCTTGAGCTGTCCAAGTGTCTGTTGTTTGTTAATAAACACTTTGTCTTTTAAATAACCCCATAAAAAATTCGGGCGCAGTTAAATCTGGTGAACGAGGAGGCCAAGGGAAATCTGAATTTTTTGAAATTATGCGTTCACCAAAAATTTCACGCAACATATCGATAGTTTGCTTAGCAGTATGCGCAGTGGCGCCATCTTGTTGAAACCACAAATTAGGATGTTGCTCCACCATTGGCCGTAAAAAGTTGTCGATCATTGTTCTGTAAGAAGCCCCAGAGACCGTTTCTGGCGTTTCATCCTCATTCTCAAAGAAATATGGGCCGATGATTTTTGTGGCCATAACACCGCACCAAACAGTGCATCTGATTGGGTGTGCATGATGCTGATGTATTGCCCTTGGATTTTCAGTGACACACAGCCTACAGTTTTGCTTATTCACATAACCACTTAAAAGGAAATGCGCTTCATCCGTAATCAAAAGATAATTTAAAAAATCATTTTGTGTGACTAATTGTGTAAAGCGAATAGCGTATTGTAGTCGTTGTTGGGCGTCTTGCGGTAGAAGCTGTTGCACAATTTGAACTTTGTATGAATACATCTTAAGATCCAGCTATAAAATTCTCTGTAATGTTGTTCTGGGTATACCCAATTGGCCGGAACGGCGACGAGTTGAGACAGATGGATCATTTGCAACACTCTGCTGCACAGCTTCCACGTTGTCTTCAGTACGTATATTTCGATGAACACCTCTTCCTGGACGGTCGGCAACTGAACCGAGTTCCTCAAAACGGCGAACTAAACTTGTAATCATGGAAGATGTGGGCGCTGATCTTACATTAAAAACAAACGGCGATAATTTTGCTGCGTCAGAACAATTGATCGTTGAGAAGAATAATAAAAATTGATAATTTTAATGTGTTGTTGTGGACAGTACGTATTCATTTTAAATTTCAAAGAGTTCAGTTATAATCTGCAAAAAGAAAAAATAAATTATGTTAAAAAATAAAAAAGTTATTTGTGTTTCACATCAGCTGGTCTTATTTGGGCCACCCGTTATAATAAAAAAATGTTGTTGGTTTTTGTTCAATAAAAATTAATTAAAAATACAGTTTTATAATTTTTTTTTTGGAAGGAGTAGTTTTTTCCCATAAAAACAGATTTTTTTTTGAAATTTTCAGTTTTTGTAAAAAAAAATATGGCAGCACTGACTATGGTATACTATATGTTATAATGGGTGTCCCAACAAGAACGCAAGATTTAAATTTTAAATAAATGACTGATGCAGCAATTGAATTGTTTCTCTGGCTGTATGACATGTGGCGCCGTCTTGTTTAAACCACAAGCCCTCCACATTCATTTCTTCAATTCTAGGCAAGAAAAAACTGGTTATCATTTCACGATATCGAACACCATTGACTGTTTGCGCTTGACCTGCCTCATTTTCATAAAAAAAAGTCCAATGATTCCGCCAGCCCAAAAACCACACCACACAGTGACACGTTGAGGATGCATTTGCTTCTCGTGAATCACTCGAGGATTTTCCTCACCTCAAATGCTACAATTCTGCCTATTGACGAAGCCATCAAGATGGAAATGGGCCTTATAACTGAAGATGATTTTAGCGGCAAAATCAGCATTTTCTTGATGTCTCTCCAATACCCAATTAACGAACTCCCTTCGCTGTCCATGGCCATTTTTTACTAACCTCGTACCTTTTATTAACAAACAATAACAATGGTTCAAATGTTAAACAATGACACTTCATATGGCGCCAAATTTAAATCTTGCGTTCTTGTTCGGACACCCTTTAGAAGATTAAGAAAATTAAAAAAAAATTGTATTTTTGGTTAGGTAATTAATTATTTATAAATTACATATACAGTGTTGGAAAAAGCAATAAGAATGATTACTTATCAAGTTTTTTTTATTTATGTTATGATTTATAAAAAAGTATATGTTTAAACTTAGGAGTCTTCAGTACTGCTTGAAAAATATTAGAAGTAAAATTGCTTTCCTACTGTGGAAAGCAGAGCAACCATTAGTTTGGGAAATTTGCATAGAAAAAATTATAAATTAAAAAAAAAAATAACAATAAAACAAGATTATTATATAATTATTTTTTCCAACACTGTACACACTTTTTTAATAAGAAAAATTTTATTTATTTATTTATTTATTGTAGTCTATGGAAATGGATTCCTTACAGACTAACTAAATATAAATTATTGACAAAATATTAGATTTAAATCATAAATTATCTTAAATACATAATTAGGAAATTAACAAATTAATTTAAATTATAAAGAAGAAAATTTTTAAAGTGCGTTTTTGTTACATTAAATTCTATTAATTGATGCTCATTTATAGCATTAAGATATGTTAAAGATCTAGTCAATGGAGTATTAGCAGCATAATTTCTACGCCTTAATGGAATATAAAACATGTTTCTATGCCGAAGTGATAGTCTACTAGGTACACAAAATGGCATAGTATTTAAAAGTTCTGTACAGTCCATATTTCCATTTAGTAAATCATATATATACAGCATGGATTGAATTTTACGTCTCTTTTCATATGAGGGTGGCGGTTCGAGAAAACTCAAGTGAGGTAAGGCATAACTAATGAAACGTCTTTGAATTTTTTCAATACGCAATATATGAATGTCACAGTGTGGGCTCCAAATTATAGCCCCATATTCCAGCTTAGATCTAACGTAAGAAGAGTACAGCATTTTTAAACTGTAGGGATCCTTGAACTCCTTACAGCTTCTTTTTATAAAAGCTAAGGTTGTATATGCTTTTGGAATGATTTTATCTAAATGGGGGAGAAAAGTTAACTTGGAATCGAAAAGAATACCTAAGTCTTTAATAGCCTGATCCTGTTTTACAATATCATAATTTATATGGCATAATGTAGTTAGCGGGCTTCGAGATATGTACACATTTACCTTAATTAAATTTGAGCTGATTAGAGAGACACCAATCACTTAATTTATCTTAGTCAAATTGTAATTTATTAGCGTCAGCTAAGCTATCAATTTTAGAATAGATCTTGATATCGTCAGCGAACAAAAGAAAGTGTGAATAAGTAAAGCAGCTAGATATATTAATAAAAAGATTAAAAAGTAAAGGTCCTAACACACTACCTTGTGGAACACCAGAGGTTTGAAAGTATGGTGAAGATTTATGTGCTCCTATTTGAGCTATGCAAACTCTACCCAATAAATAAGAAGCCAGCCTTTGTGCAAGTTCGATGTATCCCTAAGCCCGACAGTTTCTTTAAGAGTAGGCAATGAGATATTTTGTCGAAAGCTTTGGAGAAGTCAGTGTATATAACATCGACTTGGGAACCAAGTACCATTTGTGAAAAACAGAAATCAGTAAACACCGTAAGGTTAGAAATAATTAGAGAGTTTGTGTGAAAATATAGTATATCCAAGACAACATACTCAAAAACTTTTGAGATTACTGTTAACTTAGAAATGGACCTACAGTTACAAATATTACTACGTGTCCCGGATTGATCAATATGTTGTCGTTTCATTGGAAAGTTTTTCCAGATTGTTTTTAATATTTGCGATAGCAAAGGTACCGCTCACGGCCGAATTTCGCTTGCTACAAATCCGTAAAACAGGGACAAATACTTTAAAAGGCCGGAGTTTAAAGTCCTAGTGTCTGTTTGTATATTTTTTATAAAAATACAATTCCAAAATATTTCGAACGACATTGTCGTGACGAAAATGGTAAATGTGTGTCAACATCGGCCATATGTTTCATATTAGTTTGTTGTACGAGTATATTCGACTACGACTACGACTACGACAACGACATTTTGATTTGTACTTTTCATTATTAGACTGTGTAGTTGGATTTGACGATAATAACAATAAATATATAGTCTGTACACATGTATGTATGTGTGTACATGCATATTTATTGATTCCATAATGTAGCACTCTAAATAAACAAAAAACCTATTTATTCATATCAAATCGTTTCTGCGAAGAAACAAAACTCAATCTTTTTATTGTTTAACATGATTCTTAACTATCTACAAGTATGTGGCCAAACAACAACTATTACATCCAAAAGTACAATAAAATTATACAGCGAAAAGCCAACAACAACATAAATTTACATTGAACGTATTTTATTTTGTAAAGTCCAAACATGTTGACATCATTCAAAACCATTCAAAAGCCAAAAACAATTACAATATCAAATACAAATACAAGCACGACTGCGAATACGATTGGGATTACAACTAAAAAAGAAGTCCGTCAGCAAGCAGCATTTAATACCAACAACTGCTGGTTGTTACTTGCTACCGTTCTGAATTGAAAAAAAAAAGAAAAACAACAACTACCATTTCTTTCGAAGCGAGAAAACAAACAAACAGTGACAGACACCCCGACGACAAACAAAAATCTAAATACAATACCAAAAAATACAAATGTTCTTTTTTGTGGTTGGGCTTACAACAACAACAAAATAAAGAGTATAAATAAAGTAGCCGGGAATATAATATTACTTGAATGCATGTATGTATCTCTCACCCCCAGACCCCCCCTCGCATTACTCACATCTACAAACAAACCGGCCGGACTTACTTTTAGTTGTACGTAACTGCTTGATAAGAAAACAAGACAAATTCGGCAGTGTCGCGTCTTATATACCCTACACTGTACACTGAATCAAAAATCGTAGGTAAAATTTACGAAAATATTTAGGAAACCTTCAACGAAAAATATAGTCAAATTAATAGAATTTTTATTTAAAAATCTACAGGTATTTTAGTCAAATTAAATATAATTTATTCACATTAACAAATTTTCATATCATCAGACTTTTTTACGAGTGAAAAAATAAATAAATTTTTAATAAAATTTAGTTATTTTATAAAAAAAAAATTCTTTAAATTGACAAAAATTTTTTTAAAAGAGTAGCAAACGGATGTCGCAGAGACAACATATGAAATGAGTTAAATTTTGGCAAACATTTAATAAATTTTTTTAATTGAATTAAATAAATTTTAACGGCAAAAAATTTATTTTTTTGATATTTATTAAAAGCATTCAAAATGTAAGAAATTTTATTAAATTAAATTAATCTATTTTAGTTAAATTGAAAAAAAATTTTCACATTGACTAGAAAATATATATAAAAAAATGAATTACTGTAGATTTCAGTTAAATTAAATGAAATTTTTCGAATTGCCAAAACGTTGGTAAAATTAAAAAATTATTTTAGGATTGAATAAATTTTGAACAAATTTGGTTGAATTATTTTAATATTTCTTTTGTCCTTTGGCAAAAGAATTTATTAATTATATTTACTCCAAATACAACAAAAATGAGTTAGTTTAGCACGGAGGAAGAGAAATGGCTTTAGTTTTGCTGGATTTAGAATTTAAGGGTTGAATACTTACTTTGGTATTTCAACCTAAGTACGAGTAAGAATGACTTGAGGGAATTGGACTGTATCAAGTTTATTCTCTTTACCACAATTATCTACGTTGGTGGTTTAAGGACCGCAGGTAATTAAAGCTTGGCACAAGTTTCTGGGGTTCAATTTTAAGTATAAATTTATTTAATTTTAAAGATTTAATTATAAATTGATTTTATGGAAAAATTGATCACAATGTATCAGGTAAGTAAAGCAAGAGATGAAAAAATATAATAATACTTGTTGGTACAGCTCGTTGAAGCTTTGTATATGAGAAGTTGAGAAGTTTATCTTATTTCCATTTCGCTTTATCTACCTCTCTCAACTTCTCATATTGTACGACTACAACTTTTATAATTAATTCCTTTGGCATGAATACATATATGACTTCATAAACTTGATTAATTCAATAATTTAAGAAACGTTAATTTTAATTATTGTCCAAAGCAACTTTGGACAAATATCATTATAAATATGTAACTAAAAAAATTGCTCGCTTTGTCATATTTGCATTAAAATATTATTAAAAATTTATTGAGGTACTAAAAGTGTAAAAAAGTTTTCTTTTCAATAAAAGCTTTAAAAGCGCACTTGAAAATATCTCATACACGTTCTGATTATAGTACAGGCATTATAGTACACCATAACGCGGTGCTTCTATAAAGCAGTTTTTGCAAAATGCGGAAATTTTCTTATAACGCGGTACTGCTATAACGTGATTTTCAATGACTTTAAAATAATATTCGAGAAAAAAAAAAAATGAAAAAAAACTTTAATTTGCATTAGGGGAGAACTAGCCTCTTTGATTTTTACGCTACATATTTTAATTTTACAAGGAAAATTTTAAATCCACGGATGCAACAAAAACATTCTTCCAGTGTATTGGAGAGCGAACAAGAAAGCATGTTTAATGATTACACACACAAAATCGATCACAATTTTGAATTATCATTTGTTTAAACTAAAATTTTATCGTAATAATTGTATTTTTACCCACTTGGCAGATAATCATTATTTGTAGCCATAAATTATGTTCATGATGAAAAGGCGATTCTCACAACTTTAAAATTGTTTGCTTCAACCGACTTTGACTAAAATAAATGTACAGATTCATTTGAGACAACTACATATGGAGGATTGAAATTCTATTATAACAGTAAAATATTGGAAATTCAGAATTAGCAAACGGTAGTACGTTTCCATAAATAAATTTTTCGTTTAATTATTTTGGCAATGGAAAAAGGTGAAAAACAAAATTTTTTTTCATTATTTCATTTTAGTGGCAACATTATTTTGTAATATTTTAGTTGCGTCTGCCGAAGTATTTCAGTTGATGTACTCGAATTCTATGATAATTCATACAACCGCCAGAATTCGATTGGCAACGAATTCGAGTATCACAACCAAAGTAGTTTTCTGTGTGTAGTTTCATCATTGTTGATGTAGAAAATTATTAAAAAAAAAAGAACATGACATATAAAGTTTTACTCTTAAATTGTGTTGAAATCGTTGGCACGCACTGTCAATCAACACTGAGAGTTTGCTGGAAAGCACTATTGCCGGAGCTAGCAGTTCAGGAAACTGTTGCTAATCCAGTAGAGGACGGATATAAAAACGTAGTGAGACTGGGGAACGTAATAAGAGGCGATGAGTTTCACGAAATTACTATGGATGATACTCGAGAATTAGTTACGGACGACGATTTAATTTCAATGCCAATGAAGCATTATATATTGAAGATAGTTCTGACCTTTACAAGACGAAATTGAAAATGTTTCACTAAAAAGTGTGGAAAGAAATTTTAAATCTGTCGAAGGAGTTGGAGAGTATGTTTTGGAAAACGATCCTCTAAGGGATTGAGCGGACATGTTCAAAAGAAATCTTGAAAATAATTTATCTGCCTACCAGGAAACCTACAAAGATTTACGAAATAAGAGAAAACAGACTTCAATAAAAGAATTTTTAAAACCAGGAATCGCTGAAAAGGATCAATCTGATAGTGGATCAAGCTAGGATTTTGAATTAAGACGGGCGCGAGCAAAACGATTGAAAACACTCAAATTATAATAAGTGATGACGAGGAGGAAGATTTGTAGAAGTTTGTGATTTTAATTTTTTTTCATTTAATGTTAAGTAAATTTGAAATTCCGTTTTTATTTGGTTTTTTTAGATTTTATTTTGTTTTGTATTGATTTATGTTGCTATGATAAAATGAATAAATATAAATATATCTTAAATAAAAACATATAAGAATCGGTTTGTTATTAAGAACCTAACCCTAATTTTTGTGTGGAGTTAAAGTCTCCAACGCGATTTTTTTCAGAAACCTATTGACCGCGTTGTAGGAAAGTTACCTGCACTTTGAAGTGCTGTGAATAATCGCGAGAGCTATAAAAAGTAATTTTTAGAAAGAAATTAATGCTAATTTTATAATCAAGGGCACTAGATTCTGCAAAAGAAAATATTGACACAAGTATTGAAGCAATTCTTGAAAACAATCACATCCAATACCCATCCAGCAAAATGCTATGGAGAATATAAGCCAAAGTGTTTTTATCTGTTTTGAAACTAAAACAGTCTTGCTTAAATATTTTAAAATCTTTCAGTTAGTCTTTTAGTCTCATAAAGGCTTTCACGCCGTAAATAGAAAAAGAAAATGTAAAATAAACTTTTTTCGTCTTTAATTATGAATCAATTTTAGTTTGGTCGTTTATTCAAAAATGATTTAAGAAGTCAGTTAAGAAACAATGAAACTGAAGAGATCCCATGTGCTTGATCTTCCTTTTATATTTTAGTCAACTGAGCTATATATATATATATATATATATATATATATATATATTATATATATATATATATATATATATTTATATCGGTCTACAGTTCCAATAGAAAACAATTTAAAATAACAATGTGTCCACTGAGATAAAGCGCTTAGTCCCCATTTACATTATGGACATTTCTGTCCGGACAGACGAAGTTTGTAGGTAAGGGGGCAAATACGCAAGGTACACGACCGTCTGTACTAGACATTTTTTTGTCTCTCTTTTAAATTTTTCATAATAATCGTTATTTAATTTTTGTACACTGTATTAATTTGCCCATATTTTTATAGAAATCCATTTTTAAAATGTATTTATTTATTATTGATTTAATTTGGTTTGCTTCAAAGATCTTTTCAATTAATTTAAATACAAATCAATTAAGCTCGTCACGACAATAAATGGAAAGAATAATTGAAAAAATTTCTATCTGGACATTTATGTCCGAAATGTAAACAGTTTAGGAAAGAACAAATATCCGGCAAGAAATCTCCATATTGTAAATGGGGACTTACTTGAAAAACGAGGTAAAAATGAAAGCTATGAAGCTGATTGCACTGGTAGTAAATAATTATTGTTGATTGATTAATTTTAAGATTGGAGTGCGTATTATCGAATAAGAATACAAAATAAATTTAATTTAAAATTTTTGCAAACATATTCCAAGCCACCGGTATTGGACCAGAGCAACTGAAAACTGTTTCCAAAGTATTTTTGGAGCGCTTATTCCTAATTACCTGATGATACTTCATTATGAAAGCAGCAGTATATCACACCTGCCAGCAAACATGCCAAATAAACCTACCGAATGCATATGGTAACATTTGTTTCTGTATCTTTTACTGCATGATCGATTGCCTTAATTGAGTATAAAATTAAAAGGTGTTCATCAATTTCAATAAAGTTTAGCTCGTTTTGTTTAGAGCTCATGACGCAGTATGAATTTCGAAAATTTATATAATTTTTGGAAATTAAAGAACGTTTTTTTTGTCGTCACAACTTCTATGATATCCTTGACACTACTCAGCTAATTTAAAAACGATGAATGTAGGTACGATTCAATATGGAATTTGAGATTTTCTTTATAAACAAATATAGCAAACGGTTTTAAATAATGTCAGCCTTTGACCTTATCATATAAGGGTGTACATATCTCAAAACTGACAGTCAATTTGAAAGGACAAAGGCTACGCTCCAACTTGCGTAATTTCTTCATATAATTTATAATTAGATCCTGAAGAAGCTACGCAAGTTGGAGCGAAATATCGATATAAAAATAAATTTATAAAATAAGACCTCAAGCTTAACAAAATAGTCATACCAGTTTTTAGAAATTACTATTTCCCACTTTTAATTGCAAATGCCACATAATCTGTCCACCTAGCGGTGTCAATTTTTTAAAATATCAAATTCAATTGACCAGAATTCGCCATTTTATGTAGGCAATAATTTTGAGTGAAATTTGCTAGCAGGTATTGCATTGGGAGTAACGTAATCTTGACGTTAAAGTAAGCGCTTGTAATACTTATTTATATATCAACAACACTAATCTTTGAGCATCTTAAAAACATATCTTTCTTTCAAGTCCAGTGTAAATAACAAAGTCCGACAAGTCACTAAAATAAGAATAATAAATTTAATTTTCACGCCGACTTTCACATAAAGCATTGTTCACACAAAATCCGGCCGCATAAGCAATCAGATATATACTTAAAGCAAAAAGCTTTTACAAAGCTATTGGTTATAAATACATATTTATTTATTGATTTTTCAGAAATATTAAAAAATTAATTACAATTCATTTCCTCTTATGAATTTCCGCCTTTTTGCCTTAATCGTTTCCATTAATTTCTCCACAACATTCTGATCTACCTGCGCTGCACATTTGTTTAAAATTTTCAACATATTTTTACCGTCAAGAACAACAGTATCAGTTTTCTTTAATTTGGCTTTGACAATAGCCCAGTATTGTTCAATTGGTCGAAGCTGCGGACAATTAGAAGATTGATACCGCTCCATCGCAGTTTTTGAATAATGACAAGACGCTAAATCATTCTAAAATTTTACTGGGGACTGGTGGCGTTTAATTAGAGGCAGCAATCGTTTCTGCAGGCATTCTTTGATATAAATGCCTGATGTCATTGTTGAAGAGACGACAAACGGCGTCCTTTTTATACCACAACTGCAAAATGCTTGCCAAATCATGATTTTTTACTAAATTTATTCATTTTCGTGTATTTGTATTTGGAATCGGCATCTCCACGTTTTGCCTCAACATAAAATTTTTGATCTGGCAGCTGTTTTAAGTCCATTTTTACATAGGTTTGAATTTTGTTAACACTTGATCGTATTCGTCTTATTAGAAAGGCATTCTGCTTTTCACTTTTATTGAACGATGCAAACGAATTCTTCTTACGGTACTTATACTGGTGTTATATTTTTGCACGATCCTTATCAGAGAGACCTGGGTTTTGCTGTATTGAGCGTATTATACATTTTGCAAAGCTCTGGGTTTCTTTAATAACTTTTTCTTTTATTTTTGCTTGCGATCTGTTTGATTTTATCTTTTTAAAACCTCATTTGCAGTGCTTTTTGAAAGCTAAAATTTTTTCCAATCATTGCACCTGACCATGTCGGATTTTCTAGATATTTGTGCGCAATTTTTTTTCTACTTTGATTTTCCATTACTAATCACGCTTACAAATAAACTAATATTGAAAAAAAATTTCGACAAAATAACGGTGAATATTTTTAGAACAAAAAATTTTTTTTTTAATTCAAGTGTTGCCACTAGGTTTTTCTAAAATATTTTTGTAAAGCGGCTGGATTTTGTGTGAACAATGCTTTATTACCTCTTCTTTTGGTCTAAAAATTTTGGTTTTGGTGTTCCTGTACTTTTAAACATTTTAGTCTCTAATTAAGAATTACTTTTCTTTACTCTCATTTGCACAAACTTTACCCATAAAGTACGGAAAGGCAGCTATAAATAGGGTGGGAACACGCAGAAATTCCAAAAAATCAAAAATTTCGGTAGTATTTTTGATTTTACTCTATCATTTGTGTTTTGATTTTTTGCACAGATTATGACAGTCATTTATGACACAACTGCATATCACGTTTTTCTGTCCGTTTTGTATTTTAGACACTAAAAAATACAGGTAGTCACGATCTCTGTCGGACTCACTATATATAAAAATCCAGAATTTGTATACTTTATAGGGTGGCTCATGTACAGTATAGCCTTTACAAGCGGAATGACAAACTTATATTTTACCTTTCACTTACAGTGAAATGTATAAAGAGAAGAAACGAGTACAAGCCATATAGAGTCATTCAATGTTTTATTGGAATGTTAAACACTCGTATATAAACAAATAATGATAAATGCTTAAAACTCCAACCAACAAACAAAACAGTATCCAAAATCAATACATACACCCAAACAAATGTGTGGTGTATGTGCATGTGTGTTCAAAGGTTTTTATATTTGCAAAAATTTAGCTAAAGATCTGTGAGATGATTATGAAGTACGATGGCAACGATATTGAAGACGATGATGAAGGTGATGATAATGATGATACCATAAAACAAAACAACTGGCCTAAAGAAAATACGATTAAATATTTTTATTTTTATGTATGTATGTATATGTACCGATGTACTATGAGCAGAAACATACGAAACTGTCAAAATTTTAGGCGATTTATTAGCGCAAATTGAGTTTAAATCAAGTTAAATTCGGTTGTGCCGAATCTTATATTGTACCCTTCACTGTTGTAGGAAAATATTCTTATTTTAAAATTCGCACATTGTGGTCAAATAGAAAAAAAAATTATAAAAAAGATTTCCAAAGAATGTCATATATTAACTGGAATATATTTTTTAAATTTTAACAAAATATTAATCTTTATTTGTGCTTAATTCCAGAAATTGTGTTGGTTTTTAAATTTATTCTTTTACTCATGATATTCGCATGAGTTATTTATTCAGTACAATAAGTACCTATATGGGCCATTTCATCAGACGCTACTCTGAATCCTCAGTAGGTTATTCCCAACGTTTCTGGCAAACACTAGAACCTTTATATTGTAAAAGCAATTGACTAAATAAGAATTATTAATCAATAGTTACAAAAAGATTCAAATATTCAAACAAAAAACTCAGTAAGCATTGAACTGAATAAATAAATAAATTTCCCAACCAACATTTTTTAAATTTTAAATTTTATTAAAAGACTTTTAATATATAACAAAGGCATCCACAAAAACCCCCACTCTGCCCACCTTACTATTATAAACAATAAAATATCTGTAGGTACACACAGACGATACTTTTGAAAAGTATGGAACAGAGAAATTCTAGCAAAAATATCCAATAAAAATTTCATTTAATTTAGAATTACAGAAAATGTATTTTAAACAATGAATGCTGAAATAATTATTTCTCATTTCTGCATTTGTAGTCAATTACACATAAGCCAATTAACTGACATATAGTTCTGTAAACACATTAAGCACATGTTTAGCTTAAAAATGTACATAAAGAAAATAAAACAGATATTAAAAGAACCAAAAAGTTGTTGAACTTTTTTTTTCTCTGAAATTTTTGGACCAATTGCTTTAATTTTTTGCATTGATGACTGTCATTTCTGACAAAACTGGGTTACAAATATTATAGATGTAGCAGCGGTTTTTCCTCATAGACATGGCGGTATGTGCAACTTTGCTGTACCTTGTCAAGGGACTTTAAAAAGTTGATTTCAACCGCTACACGGACAGACAGACAGTCGGACATCGATAAAACGACTCCGCTATCTATAAGAATTCAGATTATATACATATATGATATTCAAATGAGCCACATGTACATGATACAAAAAAAGATTCTGCTGCTGTTATTTATATTTCGTTCAAACTTTACGACAAATCACAAAACAAAACACACACACAAAACGAGAAAAGTTACAGGGAAAGGATGTACGCTATATTTTAAGCACCCCACACATCATGTAAATACTAGAGAGCTGAAAACGGTGTGTGTGATTTATTTAACACACAAAAAATCAAGCACAACATTTGATCAAATCATGTCCGATGCACGATTAGAAAATGATTGCTTTTTATTAGTTCGACACGATTGTACTTAAAAAGCAAAATTCAAATATTCAAAAACAAAAAATATATGCAAAAAGCATGAAATAAACGATCGCACATGTTTAAGCAAATTTCTGCGTAGTAAAATAGGGGTGCTTCTTATTTTCTTTGTGTGTATTTGTATTAAAACACGGCTTTGTATTGTTGAATATTTTAATCAAGAATTTTGTTTTTTATATTCAATTGTGTCAAACAGCATAACAAACAATACATTTTTAATCGTGCCGCGAACTTGATGTAATCAAATGTTGTGCCCGATTTTTACTCAAATTGTTCATTTGTGTGGTTGGATTGATTATACCTAAAACTTTTTAATCATACACAATCAAATGATAATGCATTTTTCTCTTTCTTTATGACTTGAATTTTAACTGTAATTTTTTTAATTTCTCAAATAGCTAATGCGATTTGTTTTACTACTGAAATTACATTTCCAACTTTACTCATATTAATTCTTGGTTATTGCATATTAAACATTGATGCAAACAAAACTGTGTGTGAAAATGTGTTTTATTCGATAACTAAATGTTAGGGGTACTCACGACAGTACAAACGATGGAAATACTGCAAGAAAGTTTTTTTTAGAGATTTCGAAATTACTTCAAATACTCGTATAATTGCTTCGAGTGGTTAACATCATTTTAATTCAATTTGGAGAATATTCAACTAAGATATCGAAACTACCTGTCTCTCTATATCCATGAAAAGAAATGACCCCAACAGTACATAGAGTATTGTGTCATGGTTAAGCAATTATTGGGCCGAATATTCTTCCACTCGGAGAATTAACGGAAAAAGCGCAATTTTTTAGTTCCAGAAAATGCTCTAAGCAGTGCAATATGAAGACATTTTCAATAGTGTTCTATTATCATGTGATCCTGTGCTTTCATCAATTATAAAACGATGGATTTGCTATGAGCCATTATAACCCAAAACAAGAAAATAATAAAACTTAAACAAAATTAGTCAAAATTGTTTCATTTATCTGAAATTTACTTCAAATTTTTTCAAAAGTTCTTACTTATGATAGAATCGTGCAGATATTGAAATAAAATTTGGTGTGTATGTGGATTTAATTTATCTCAATACAATTGAAATTGAGAAATTCCCAAAACATGGACTAAAAATCCCACAATTAGAATTTTTAAACTTTTGGCATATTTGCTCCTAGGCTCATAAGATACAAAATAGCCTTAATTGAAGAGCGCCCAGGTCCTACAATATTTAGAAAGTTTTGTTATTAAAAAAAAGAATAAAAATGCTTTTTGGGGAAAAAATCACAAAAAATGAGCTTTTTTAAATTTTCAAAGTGAAAAACGATTATCTTTAACCTCAAAAGAGATTTTAACTCGAAACTTTTTATGTGTGCTTAATAATTTCGTTGACTAGCTAACTAAAAACTGTTCCAGCCGTTTAGAAACTGCTGAATTATTTCCAAAATATTTTGATTCTGCCCCTCTGTGCTCCAGCGCTTTTATTTAAAGTATTAATATGTACTTTAGTTTGAATATACGAGTACACATGTTTCCTTCATGTTTGCCAAAATTTGTTATTTTACAGAAGGTTTACAATTTTTGGTCACAAGTGACATGTAAAAATACGTCTGACATACGAGTATACTCTGTTTATTTATAACAGCTGATCAACCCAAAAATATAAAAATTTTGTGAAATTCATTTGCTTATTATTTTTTTAAGAATTTATGTTTTAATAAAATAAAATAAGCTGGAATTAAAAAATAAGCAAATTCCATTGTGTAGTGTTATTTCTCTGCTTCTTTTTTATACTATATAAATATTCCAGAAGTTCGTTTGAAAAATGGCCTATAGCCGCCGATGTTGTAGTGGTGGCGAGACAATTAGTTTTTTTTTTTCGTTTTAAGTTATAAAATGATAAGCTTGGACAAAAAAATTGTATATTCTTGCAAAACTATATAAAAAAATTTAATACGCTTTTCTTGTAAAATTTTTTATTAAGCCGGCTAGTAAGTCCCCATTTACATTATGGACATTTCTCGCCGGACAGACGAAGTTTGTAGGTGAGGGGGCAAATACGCAAAGTACACGATCGTCTGTCTCTCTTTTCAATTTTTCGTAATAATCGTCTTGTTGCTTCATTTCATTTTTGTACACTGTATTAATTTGCTCATATTTTTATCGAAATCAATTTTTAAAATGTATTTATTTTTTATTAATTTAATTTGGCTTGCTTCAAAAGTTCTTTTTAATTAATTTTCATACAAATCAATTAAGCTCGTCACGACAATAAATGGAAAGAAGAATCGAACAAATTTCTATCTGAACATTAATTTAAACGGTTTAGAAAATAACAAAAGAGAATTGAAAAAATATCCGGCAATAAATGTCCACAATGTAAATGGGGACTAATACAGAAAATTTTTATACGGCGACAAATATTTTCACAAAGCGTAGACGTTTAAAAGATATGACTGTACTTGAGGAAATAGAGCATGTTCTATAATTGAAATTTCGTCAGATGTTTTCTTCATGTTTTGTTAGAGAAGCAATGTTTTTGAGGGCACACACGACATGTTTTTGTTTCACAATGTAAAAATGTACAAATCCAGTATAAAAAACATGTCGTCTATTGTCGTCTAACAATTCAGGTTGAACTGTCAGTTAGTCAGTAACGTTACTCTTTTATACATATAGATTAAATCTCGATTTTCCACTTACTTGCTGTAGGGTATCAAAAACAAAGCCTTACAAATTTGAAATCACAAATCAAATATGAATTTTATTTCTAGTTAAATCAACACAAAAAATTTATAACATTCTCATGCTTTAAACGTGACGGGTTATTATATGAGAATGACGACTTCCAAAGAAAAATATATATAATCAAGCAAAACAGACATCACACACTTGAACAATACCAAAAAAAAAAAAAAACAGAAGTAAAAATTATGGTTTGACCAGGTAATAAACTATCGACCTTTTATTTTTGTTTTTTAGTGTTTAGCTTACGAGGTATTGCAAAAATTGATTTAAAGGATGAAACAAAAAAATTGCTTTGGCTTTTATACGGTTGGCAGAAAGTATAAAAAAAACAAAACTGTTAAATGACAAGTGTTTTGATTTTTAGAGAGATTTTTCTTTTAGTGAAAACAAACTAAACTCGGCAGTGCCGAGTTTTATATACCCTTCACAGTCAAGTAGACAACTATTGTGGCTTTCACCGTTTTTGCTATATAAATTAAAAAAAAAAAATTATGAAAAAATATTCCAATGAACTGCTAAATATTGATTAAAATAGTTTTATTGAATATTTTTTTTTAATCCTAACAGATATTTAATTTCATCTTTATTTCTAAAAGCGATAACTTCATTCTTCGAGCAAACAAAAGACAGTTTCTAAAGTCCCTGATACATCATACATCAAATGTCAACATGTGTGTGTTTTTTAAAAATGAATGTCACACGTACTTATAAGTACGTTGTGTGTGAATTTGACGAAAATAAAAACTAGTTTGATTTTTGTGTAAAATTTAATAGTAATTTGATGTCGTCTGTCACCATTTCTTCAATCATCATTTTGTTTTGCATAAAGTTGAGTGTACATAATAAATATGAAAGAAAAAATTTTATAATAGAATTAATAGAGTGTATTGCTCATTCACAATACGAAATTCTATTAGAAAAATATAAAGGATGTACCTATCCTAAGCAATTACGAAAACCGTCAGAACTCAACTTGAGCTCGTTTAGCAATATTGTATGCATAAACTCATTAATTCCTTTTAATTGGTTTTTTCTCTAGTACCAATGCAATACTAATAATTTTCTTTACATCATCTTATAAAACGGTTTCACTGACGTCAAATTGTAAGTCTTTTCAAATTAAAATCACATAAAAATGAGATTTATATCAATCAATTTGATGTGTGTATCAGCCAATTTAATATTTTCACCAACACAAATGCATAATTTGATGTGTTTATCAGCTGCTTAATGTGCAGTTTTTTTTAACACAGCCGATCAACCCTCAATATTTTGAGTACTTTTCATATAAAATTTCCAAAGAACGTGATCGGTAGTATTATAAAAACAGCACATAAATTAATTTTTAATTAAAAATTTGTTGAATAATTTTTTTTTTTGTTGAAATAAGTTTTTCATTTTAGATGAAGAATTTCAAATTAATGCAAAAATAAAAAATTTCCCAAGTTCTTTTACGCTTAACATACACACGTACATACATGTATGTAGAAGTAGAAGTATAAAGCATAAAAAGCAAAACTGTTGTATTTTTAATTTTTCTCGACCATTTTCATTTTCATATGCAGCACAGATTATGACAAAACCGCATAAAAGGTGAAGTTTAGTAAATTTTTTATTTTATAAAAAACCACTAAAAAATTATAAAAAGAGAGCCGTTCTTAGATTTCAACGACTACACAGGCGAACATTTTATAGGGTGTTACATATACAATGTAGACATTACTAAAGGACCGCTCAAGAAAGCCACACATCACTACAAACATGTGTAATATTTTATAATAAAAAGTGCTTTTAAGTTATTTCAAGTATGCTTGTGCAGCCTTTTAGACATTACAAACGGAATCACAAATTTATGTACACATATGTATGCCCTTCTTACTTACTTACTGTGAAGACTATAAAAACAAAGTAAGAGAAGGGAGAATGGGGAGTTTAGGAAGATTTTTCTTTTCTGTTTACTGTTTGCTACTTTTAAACTGTCTGTCAATTTCTGTCACCAATATTGTTATTGGAAAATAACAGCTACAGCTATATATCATCAGGAGTAAAGTCTGCTTGCTGCCTTTAATGATAACTCACGTCTTTGACCGAGGATAGGCAAATCACGTAAAATAAAATAAAAAAATCGAAAATAGTCGCTATGGAGACGATATGCAAAAATATGGTTGTATAGTCAATCAAGCGTATGTAAAAAAAAAACTATGAATTGACAACATAAACATACTTGTAAATCGTAAATGTTCACGTCGTTCTATGGCGACAACAATAATTACTTTTACACACATACTCAAATGAAAAACAAACTTATTACTTTTAAAATTGTTTGCTTGTTGTTACAGAATCAGACATTTTTAACTAAAATTTAAATTTTGGGCAAACTCTAAAATAAAAAAGGGAAAATTAAATTAACTCCCAGTTCTTATGTAGTATTTATGTTTGTACCTAAACGTATTTCAAGCGAAAATTTTATAAACATTCAGGACTTGTATTTCGTTGTTATTAATGTCGTCTTTCAGTGTCTCATTATTTTTTTGTGAAATTTTGAGACATTTATCAAGCTTAAAATAACTTTCCTAAGAAATATGGAAAAATTAACTTGCAAAAATTAAAAAGAAAGAAAAACTAATAATGAAATTACCACCCACTAATCAGAATATAAATTTTCACAGCAAAAATACTTCATCTTAATTTTATAACAATTTCTTTTGCTACACGCTCTCTTAGGAAAATTTGCACTCACTCTCTAGTTGTTAGTATGATTACAGGGATGGATAATTAGGTAAGTCGTTTAGTGTTGTATGTGTTGCACTACTGCCCTTCGTTATATATGTACATAAATGTGTGTTCTAGGAAATAAGCAACAAAAGCCGTTTTCGATTTCGGTAATCTAAGCGATTTAGAATAAAGTAGGATTCTTCTCAACCCGATCTTGGTGCAGGGATTGCCGACGTTAATCAGAGCCTCATTAAGTCAAATTTTCACTTGGAAAGTATTGGCTATGTGTACATACATATACACGATCTGTCTGTATGCCTTAACCTTATTCTGCTACATTTGTATTATTTCACTTATGAAATATTTCCTCAAAATCCTATCCTACTCTTTAAACACATACCATTTTTGACAGGTCGAACGACTATTAATCACGGTCTCTAACTGCAACGATACTTATAATCAATATTATTGAGGAATCATATAACTAAAAGGTGATTTTATAAGAACTATCGGAAATTTAAAAAAAAAAACACATAAAATTCAGAAAAATGCATGAAATATTTATTTGGATCGATAGTTGGGTCGATATAATTTAATGTTTGAAGATTATTTCATGCAAATGTTGGCCGCGGCTGCGCCTCAAATGGTCCATCCGCTTAGTCCAATTTTGGCATACTCTTTCCAACATTTCAGCCGGTATCTCACGAATAATGTTGGCAATGTTGGCTTCCAGTGCGTCAATCGAAGCGGGCTTGTCCCTATAGACATTAGCCTTAACATAGCCCCACAAAAAATAGTCTAGAGGCGTTAAATCGCACGATCTGGGCGGCCAATCGACTGGTCCCAAGCGAGAAATAAACTGTTCACCGAACTCGCCTCTCAATTGGTCCATTGTTTCGCGTGCTGTGTGGCATGTGGCACCGTCTTGTTGAAACCACATGTCATGCAAGTCAAGCTCTTCCATTTTGGGCAAAACAAAGTTTGTTATCATCGCACGGTAGCGCTCACCATTCACAGTAACGTTGTGATTCGCATCATCTTTGAAGAAATACGGCCCAATGATGCCGCCAGCCCATAATCCGCACCAAACGGTTGTTTTTTGTGGATGCATTGGTAGCTCTTGCAATGCTTCTGGCTGCTCTTCACTCCAAATACGGCAGTTTTGCTTGTTCACGTATCCATTCAACCAGAAATGAGCCTCGTCGCTGAACACAATTCTTCGATAAAAAAGTGGATCTTCATCTAACTTTTCAAGAGCCCATTCACCAAAAATTTGGCGTTGTGGTAGGTCGTTTGGCTTCAATTCTTGCACCAGTTGTATCTTATAAGGCTTCACACCCAAATCCTTCCGCAAAATTTTCCACGTAGTGGAGTAACAGAGACCCAATTGCTGCGAACGGCGCCGAATCGATAATTCACGGTCATCACCAACACTGGCCGATACGGCTGCGATATTTTCTTCAGTTCGCACTCTACGTAAGCGTGTTGGTGGTTTAATGTCCAACAATGTAAATTTGGTGCGAAAGAAGCCTCAGTAGGTCGATTAAACTGACCATAAAATGGAAGAAGCGCGCGATGAACTTTCTTAACAGAGCACGCATTTTGGTAATAAAATTCAATAATTTGCAAGCGTTGTTCGTTTGTAAGACGATTCATGATTAAATTATAGACCAAACTGAAGATGTTTGACAGTGACACAAGATACAAAACGTGCGTGAGCTGTCAAAACTAGTGTTGCCAAAAAGATAATAGCAAAAAAATCACTCTTTATTAAGACTTTTAAGCTTTTTTGTTTTTAAAACTTAAAGAAATTTTTCTATGAATTTCAATTTCATTCTATATTCTACTCAAATAGCTTACGAGTATTTTAATATCTCTTAGCACAACTTCGAAGTCTCAGCTTTCCAGACCTGCTTGGGTAGCAAAAGTAAACAAACTGTTAACCACACAAACTCGGAAGCATTTGGTAGTCGACTATAAAAATGATACATGCTACAAACATGTACGCCCTCGCACACATACGAAAACAAATAAAGCTTTGCATGTGTGTTATTTAAAAGAAGAAATTAATAAAATTATTCCCTGCCCTGTGAATTTCTTTTATTTGTTGTACCAACCTATGCATATTACACCCATAAACCAGAGAGAATGGTTTATGGGTGTACTTGTTTTTTTCTTTGTTTTTTATACCCTTCACTGTAATTAAGATGGGTATATATGAGTTTCTCATTCAATCTGTAATTTCTACACCGTAAATGTGCCACCCTATAAATTATATATTGTGTATATATTCCCTATGTAAAGCATTTTAGAAAAACATTATTCTGTAAAAATATATAGTCTTTAGTAACAAATTTGTAGGCTTGGTTAGCCAAAGAAAATCAAAATAGAAAACATATGGCGCACATGGTCATTTGCAATGATTGTAACAAAAAGGACTTAAAAAAGCTGACACGTGAAACATTACAGCAAAACGTGTAGCTGTCGATCCTAAATACAACCATATTAAAATGGATATTGGTAAAAAAATAATATAATAATTTTGCAAGCAATTGGTAGTTGTGGTCTAAAAAACACATGATCAAAATTTTATATCAAAGATAGTCTGTAGAAAAACGATTGCTGACTCTAATTAGATGACAGTAAGATTTTAGCATGATTTAGCATCTTGCCTTACTCAAAAACTGCGTGGAGTGGTATCAAAGAAATCAGGTCGATATAGTAAAAATATCCATGAATCCTTTGGCCAATTGAACAATACTGGGCTATTGTCAAAGTCAAATTAAAGAAAAATGATACTCTTGTTAGGTTAGGCGCCCAAATAAGAAAAACAGAAGCTGGGTAACCAATTTGGCATAGCGAAGAGTGCCTTATCGGGTGTTGATCTCATTGGCTCTGTAATCAAGGTAGCCATGCGTATAAGAACCTTTGAAATCGGGATCTACAACTCCATAGAACAAGATGGGCTGGATCACCATCTTAAATAGCTAGTGAACGTTACTAGGGCTTAAGCCCCAGTTTGTCCTCATTTCTCTTGTTCCTGTTTGGAACAAATACGCAGCGCAGGTAGATCAAAATGTTGTGCAGCAGTTACTGGGACCCATTAAAGAAAAACCGAGGAAATCCTGAATTAGTTTTGTAATATTTTCTGAAAAAGCAATAAATTACTATGAATTTATTCATAATACATAGCTTTTTAAAACGCTCCCCTTTAATGCTTTAGTAGTTTAAATCAAGTTTCTAAAGTACAGAAAAGCTTAGCAAATCGATCTTTTTTGGTCCATTTTTCAGGGTAAGTTTTTTGCCTTACATACAAAACTAACAAAATCACGTGATAGGTGAACAGTTTTATCAAAAATTACAGTCACAATGTCAAACAATCATTCCACAAATGGCCTGGAAATATTAAAAATGCAACCGAAATTTTGGTTTCTTTATTATTTCTGTTTTGTTCATCTCAATAATGTCGGTAAGCGCACAAACGAAAACAGGCAGTCGCACCTATACATTCGCTTGTATTAGTGGTGCCGAATTTTTAAAATGAAAACCCGCATAGCAATAAACACTGTAAGACTTATTACGATTAAGAGCCATCTAAATGTAGAAGGAAATACTATTTAGTTTAATACTAACGGCTACTTTATTAAGCTACGCTAGTTGGAGCTAAATCTCGATATAAAAATAAATTTATATAATACAAACTCAAGCTTAATAAAACAGCCGTTTTAATTAAAAAGCAAAAGGTAAAATAAACTTGCAAATAAATAATACTAACTGTCTTTACCTGGTCTTGCTCTGTTCCTCCGTGTGTACGAAGCAGATTGTATAACCAAAATATGGTTTTTGATTAGCTGGTTTTAGCCATAAAAGTGAGCGAAGCCGATCATAGAATATATAGTGACCATTCTTGGAATATATTAGTTTTATATACCTATCAAATTTCAAAAAATTTAATTTTCATTGTTAAATCTTTGAATAATGGATGTAAACCTGGGGTGTAGTGCTATGTTACTCGCTGATAATGTAGCTTTATGTTGGTGCAGGAATTGTTGAGACCGGTTCAGTAGCTTTAAAATTTTTCCTCTTTATAATATTTACTAGGATGGAAGTACAGACTTACACTATTCAACAAAACGAACGCACTTCGGGCTTTTATATTTTTTTTTCTATTTTCTGTATAAATCCAACTTTGCACAACTTTAATTTTTGTAATGTTTTGCGCACTATACGTGTAAATTTTGCTATATTTTAATTTCTATATCACGATTTATAAGACGCCTTTTGCTTTGTTTTACTATTTTTTTATATGTATATTTACGTTTTTATTTTTTGTTCATAAAAGTTTCGAAAGCAACAGGGGATCCCAAATTGCAAAAAGATTAACCTTCACTGATTTACTTGAACAGTAAAATTTTACACTTAAAAAATTGCATTGTTGAGTTGTACTGTTTTGTTCTGGAGCTTTGAGCAGAGAGTTGGCACCATAAATAGTGCATAAACAGCAATTAAAATTGCCGGTATCAGCGTTGTCAACTTTTGTATTTTAGAAAGCACTAAAATTTTAACAATCACGAATCCAAAAAAAAAATTAGCCACGAGAGCATTAGGGAAGAGGTTGTTTTAAACCTCAGCAGAAGGGATATAAAACTCTACGTCGAGCTAGTTACGAGCCATTGTAGACTTAACTATCATACGATATAAGTAAAATCGTTGAGGTACAAGATGAATCTTTCGTTTCTCTCGGGAAGGACGGGGAACGTCGGAGCAAGTTCTGTACAAGTGCCGACCAGTGACAAGATGCAAAATGAGGTGCTTAGACAGTGGGACTCTGGTCCCAGGAGACCTAAACATGATTAGTCCCACAACAATTACAAGATTCATAAGGAGTCTCGGACTGTACTTAGGAACTTCGCAACAAATCGCGCGCGATTATAGCCCATGTTGATAATAATATTTTATTATTATATTATTTTTTTTTTTAAACAAGAATTAAAATAAACAGTTAAAAAATTTGCAACGAATATAATTTAAGCAAATTTGCTTAACGCATTTTACTCACAGCCTCTCAATTACACCAAAAATTGTTTTGACAGAACAATTATGAAATTCATACGCTTTTCTTTATACTCAAATAATATAGAGAAGTGTGAGCTTCTAGTGAAAATACTTTGAACGTCCTCCTTTTTTTAGCAGATGCATTTTACACATGCGAAAGAAAGTGTTTTTCTGCCATGTCACAGTTGACAACGAAAGCAAGCAAACATTCATACGAGTACATACGTATGTGTGCCAAAAGTAAAAATACCGAAATGGTATATCCCAATTCGTATTCAGTAACTTTTCCATTAAAATATTCGAAGTTTGCGATGAAGTTAACAGAATATTTTTTTTGGGAAGTTACTGAATACCGAATTCGATAAAATATCTTTATACGAATGTTTGTAATAAAAATTATTTAATCGCACTAAAGAGCGAATTTTTTTTTTTTGGTATTTTGGATTTTTATCTTTAGTTTTAATTTATTTAACTAAAATATATTAATTATTTGAAAATTTTTAAAAAATTGTTTCGAAGAAAATTATCTGTTAATACGAGCATATTGCATTTCAATGGCAACCTCTTTATATATATATATATTTTTTAACAATCAACACGAACACGTCAGTGAAGGGTATATAAGACTCGACACTGCCGAATATAACTTGTTTAGTTACATATTCGTACATACATACATTCATACATGTATGTCGAATCAAGTGTGAGTGTAAGTTTTTAAATGTATTTTTTTTCTTGTCCAAAGCATAATTTTATGGGTTACGTACAAAGTGCACGCTTGTGTAAAATGTTTGTACATATATTTTTTTATTATAATATAACAATTATTAGTATTAGGCAAGATGTACGAGTATGTACTCGTACATGCGTGTGTATGGCATGCGTGCTTCATACCCTAAAATACTAAATACTACTATGAATTATTATTTTAATTTTACTGTTATAACTTGTACTTGCGGTTATTAATGTGACATTTCACATAATCATGGTGAAAGAAATTCTAGAAAGGTAATAATTTTTAAGTGTTTTTTTTTTGTTGATTTAAGTTTCAGTTTAAAAACGCTTTTATTAATTGTAAACAGGAGTGCAAAAATTTTTCGGAATTTTTGGTAACATAGCCTTTTTTGTGTACATACTCGTATGCATCTAATACTCGCTAAAAATTAATGTTAAAATTAATAATTGAATAATTATTGTTCTAAATTTATCATCGAATTTTATCGGCCTTGTTCTGTAAACCGTATTAGAAATAAATTTTAATTTTATGACGAATTTACATTTTTTGATTTGTTGTAAACCGAATTCACATAATTTGATTCGTTTTAATACCGAGTTATAGTCATAAATTTTTTTTTTTTTTTTTTTTTTTAAATTGTTTATTATTAGTGAATCTTTCTATAAGAAAATTACAATAAGTATCCAAATCTTAAATATAAAAAGAAAATCTTAAATATAAAAAGAAAAAACTTAAATAATTATTACCAATGTAATAACTAGTTACTTGTACTCAAATCTTAAAATAAAAGGAATGTTCTTCGTTTAAATAAAAAAAAAATAAAAAAGTTATATCCCTCTTCTCACTAGGCGCAAGGTATCACTTCTCTTAAGCCTTCTGTGTCCCTCGAACTGTAACAGGTCCCTGGCGAGGGCGTTTGGATGTGTCGCCAGTTTGTGAACGTACTTAGTACAATATTTTTCAATTTCCTCCCGAACCGTTGGAATTTCTAGATCTCTGTGGATATTCTCATTTCTTATATACCAGGGGGCGCAGACTATTGTTCGTAAAATACTCGACTGTCTTCTTTGTAACTTTTGGATGTTAGATGCACACGCAGTTCCCCAAAGCTGAATGCCATATGTCCAGATTGGTTTAATAATGGCTTTATATAACAGAACTTTATATTCCAAAGATAGAGATGAAAATGGACCTATCAGCCACATTAGTCGAGCTGTTTTTAGTTTCATAGCTGAGATTTTGGCCTCAATGTGTCGTGACCATGTTAGTCGTCTGTCTAGATGGATTCCTAGATATTTAGTTTGGGTTTCCACTGGAACAATGACGTTATTTATTTTTATTGGCGTAAAATTAGACTTTCTTAGTGTGAAAGTCACATGGGCATATTTTGATGGATTTACTTTGATTTTCCATTTATTTAGCCAACCTTCCAGCTGGTTTATATGAGCTTGTAAGTGCTCAGATGCAGTTCCTGGATCTTTGTTCACACTTAAAAATGCCGTGTCATCTGCGAACGTTGACGTGATAGTATGTCGATTTGTAGGCATATCGGATGTATAGACGATGTATAATAGCGGGCCAAGTATACTTCCTTGGGGGATGCCTGCAGAAATCTTCTTAACTGGTGAAAATACATTTTTTGACCGTACCTTAAATCAGTCAAATAGCTTTTAATCAGCTTGTGGGTGTTAGCAGGAAGAAGTCGTGTTACTTTTGTGAGGAGACCATCATGCCAAACTTTGTCAAATGCTTGGGAGACATCAATAAACAATGCTGAACAAAACAGCTTTTTCTCGAAGGACGACCTGATAGCAGTAACAATTCTGTGAACCTGCTCTGTAGTTCCATGACCAGCCCGGAAGCCGAACTGATGTTCTGGAATAATATTTCGCTCTGCTAGATGGGGCGTTATTTTCTGGAGGAGGACCTTTTCGAACAGCTTTGAAAGGATGGATAATAAACTTTATGTGATTTTCAATGGAATCACTGATGTATGGAGGATTAATATCACTATTTATTTCATGTGGAGTGAAAACGTTTTCCAGATGGCTAGCAAAAGCATTTGCTCGTTCACTAGAATTTTTAGCCCAACTAAGGTCCTCAAGTCTTAGTGGAAGTTCGGAGGAAGTAGGGCACTTCATATGCTTCACAGCTTTCCATAGGCTGTGGTCGGTTTTTGTTGTCGGATCCAAGTTACTTAAATAATTTGCAAGCGCTGACTCATGCTGTAAACGCAGCTTTTCTTTAAGTAATTTTTGACACAAATTCAATTGGGTCTTTAAAGCTGGAGAACGATTTCTCTGCCATTCCCTTCTCAATTTTCTTTTTTTGCCGGATGAGGGCTTCAATATCAGCTGATGACTTGAATGGTTTCCTCCTATATGTTTTTCTTATTGGAGTTGCATTCCTAGCTGCACAAGTAATAACGTCTGTAAGGTGGTTCACAGCACATTGTATATCAGACGAGTTCCTTAGAGGGATGTTCTGGGAGAGATGAGAGCTCACATACATTTTATACTTTAGCCTGTTCGTATACCGGTTCGGATAGAACGTAGGAGATACTTCAGAGTTTATAAAACTATTACGTAGTGTAATTATAGTTGGCGAGTGATCAGATGATAAGTCGTCTAGAGGACTAATCAGAAGTTGGTCACGTTTAATATTTTTTATAACAGTGAAGTCAATAAGGTCTGGCTTTTTCGTACAGTCTGTAGGCCAGTATGTAGGCTCACCGCCTGATACGACATCTAGACTATTTTGAGCAATAGCATTGTACAGCTGCCTACCTCTTGGGCTAATAAGTCTAGAGCCCCAGTGGGTATGTTTAGCGTTGTAGTCTCCTGCTGCCAGGAACTTGTGTCCCAATGTTGCGAAGAAAGTTTTGAAATCCAATGCACCGTATGGAGATTGCTTTTAATGCAGCTCTTCTTAAGACCAAAAACTCAACGCATCCTATTTACAATTTGAGATATCTTCTTAACCGAAGAATAACTGTAGAGGAGCCACATAAGCGTAATGGCCCTGCACAATGCACCAATTGCCAAGAGTTTGGCCACACAAAATCTTACTGCAAGCTACCATCTGTTTTCGTAGTGTGTGGTAACGCGCATAAAACCACGGAGTGTACAGCACCTAAAAACAACCTCAATGTGAGAAAGTGCAGTAATTGCGGTGGAAGACATTCTGCTAATTATAGAGGATGTGAAGTATTCGAGAGGATAAAAAAATTTAATCAACCTCGAAGTCGCGCAAATGCGAAATATCGCGAATTGAACTACACGAGCCTTCATACTAAAGCTACTGCAATACCTAATGGTGTACATGTGGATAGAGTGAACTATGCACAACAACACTTCGATGGCTTACCATCGTCAAATAGGCCCAACGTGAAAAATCTTTCATATGTCCAAGTACTAAGGAGCAACCCTCAGGTCTTCAACGATAGTTCAATCGACAAGCTGACGGAGACAATGAACAATTTCATGAGCAACATGAACAGTTTTATGAATAATATGCAGGACATGTTTCAGGAGATGATGCGGAATCAGAACATGATTCTGCAAACCCTTAGACAAAAATAAAATGACCCATTTGCGTATTTGCTACTGCAATGCGAACGGGTTATCCCAACATAGGTTCGAGGTAGAAGATTTCCTATACAGGCAGCAAATAGACATCCTTTTGGTATCCAAAACACATTTTACTGTAAAGAATTGCTTCAGAATTAATGGGTTCATTATTTATGACACTAAACATCCAAGTGGAAAGGCATGTGGTGATACGGCCGTCATTGTGCGTAAAAACGTTAGGCATTTTGTTATGGCAGAATTTGGGAAGGATTTCATTCAGGCAACCTCTATAAGTCTTACTGATTTTCATACCACAATTTCATGTGTATATTCTATTTTTATTCTTCTCTTCTCTTTTACATTTGAATGCCCGGTGGGTATTACTGAATGTAATTAAAGAGTATATGAAAAACAAAAACAAAAAATTATAAAAAATAATAAGAAAAACATAGGGTTTTCCTACAATGAGCACTTGTATTTGTATATGTAATAATTTCTATTTGAAATTTAAAAGTTTAACAAAAAATTAATCTTATTTGTGCTTAATTCCAGAATTGTATTGGTTTTAAAATTTATTTTTTAGTCGTGAGAATAAATGTAAAAGAGAAGAGAAGAATAAAAATGGAATATATAGTTTTCAATATAAAAATGTTGGTTGGGAAATTTATTTATTTATTCAGTTCAATGCTTAGAGTTTTTTGTTTGAATCTTTTTGTAACTATTGACAAATAATTCTTATTTAATCAATTGCTTTTTCAATATAAAGGTTGTAATGATTGCAAGAAACGTTGGGAGTAACCTACTGAGGATTCGGAGTAGCGTCTGATGAAATGGTCCATATAGGTATGCTCTCCCCTTCAGTACTTATTGTCCTGAATAAATAACTTATGAGAATATCATGAGTAAAAGAATAAATTTTAAAACCAACACAATTTCTGGAATTAAGCACAAATAAAGATTAATATTTTGTTAAACTTTTAAATTCCAAATAGAAATTATTACATAATTGTATTTAATTAATTAAATAATTAAAAAAAAGCGTAATTGAGCAACTTATGATGTGATAATAAATTATGCTAACAAGTGCTTCAATCTCGTTTTCCCTGGAAATGGAAAACACTAATCGGAAGCCATCATATCAAATTTGCATAATATCGAATGTGTTGATGCCAAATTAAAATCATTCGATCAAAATAACATACAGCCAGGCTCCTTATGCAGAAAACTATCGTTTGCTTCTACTTCAGACGACAAATAGCTGCCTTCTGGCTCACTAAAAAATTTTTACACAACAATTCTTATGAAAATAAAAGCGAACAATAGCGCAAGCATTTCTATTTGAAATTGCGCGCCCACTAAAAAATAATTTTTCTCTTTTTTCACTTGCTTGCTTGTTGTCGCTTACACTGCAGTCACACGATCAAGTTTTTTTACAATTCTCTTTCAAGAAATTTACACATACTGCTTGTCAAAATTCACAAAAATTGAAAGCTGTGACGTAGGCTGCGCGCAATTTCAGAGCAAGTTTTTCAACAAGATGTTTTTTTTAACCTCTTCCACCGACAGTTTTGTTTCGGCGGCAATAGAGTTATATGCCTTAATTTTTAAATCATTCCGTCTATATGTTCCACAGAACTTCATGCCTTCTGTATATCTCTACGAACTGCAAAACGTCGTTATATTTGTTTAATTTGTTCACAAACATATTTTAAAAAAACAAAACAATACTGGCGGCAGAATAAGAATTCAAATTTGGAATAAAAAAACTGCAGTCAGCTGTTTTCTTGACTGTAATTTGAAACACTCAATTGAACGAAAAATTGAAAGCAAGCTCTCAGCAAATTTTAAAAGTGTGAGTGTATTGGTAAAAAAATGAGAGAAATTTAAAAATTTTAATGAAAACTTGATCGTATGACACCCAAGTTAGATATTTTTTCTTATAAAATTAACAAAAAACGCCGGAAACCATTAAAATTAGAAATAAAACTTTTTCTCCATCTTCTATTATTGCTTTTTTAACCATCAACATAAAATTTTCTTTTTAATTAA
The DNA here is from genome assembly GCA_947397855.1 of Thelaira solivaga. Classification (NCBI taxonomy): domain Eukaryota; kingdom Metazoa; phylum Arthropoda; class Insecta; order Diptera; family Tachinidae; genus Thelaira; species Thelaira solivaga. The sequence goes on from OX377613.1 coordinate 28,461,528, forward strand.
AAAATTAAATTTTGTACCTCTTTTTGCTCTGAATGTGTGTGTTTTTTATATTTTTCTTTCTGCTCTTATTCGTTGAGAGTTTAAGGGTCATTAATACAAGTTACCAATAGTTAAAGGTAAGATTTTATAAGTCAAATATCAAGCTTTTGGTTAGACATTAAATTAAAAATATCGGTAAGTTCAATATTAGATAAACTTTTAGTCAAAAAACCGGTTATTTGCCTCACAAAATTCTAACTTTAATTATCGAAAGTTGTAATAAAGGACCTGCTCGTAAATAGTGTATAATTTTTCTTTTTTTTAGTACATTTATAGTTTACAGCGATTTTCCTTTGAAACTGGCGACTAATATTTGAAATTGTTGTTGTGAAAACAACGTTAAAAAACGTAAAGCCAAGCGAACTATAAGCCACTGTTTCAGTCGAAAAGTAGTGATTTTCTTTCGATATCGTTTCGCATCAAAATACGAAGCCTGGCAGTTAATATCGGAAGTAAAGTTTAAGCTCCAGGTAAGAAGAAGTATTAAATCGAGAAATACTTAAGTTTTATATTTAAATATTAATAAAACTTTCGTATATTAAAATATATATTAATAATTACAAAAGCTTACAAATGCAAGTCAACTTCTTTCGTTTTTTCAAATTAGCTGTAAAATGCTGTTAAATGCTGTATTTAATAAAAGACTCCACAAGTATACTTGTAAGCCATTTAAAGTATGATTGTGCAGTCCTTTAATATATAAATGATATGACTAGTGTTGCCAGAAGCTAGAAAAAATAAGCCAAATTTGTCCAAAAAAAAAGCTAAATTACAAAAAAAAAAAAACTAGGAAAAAGTTAAAATACTTAAAATTCAAAATTTAATTTTTTATTACAAGTATGATATAAGAACCTTTGTAGTTATGATTTTTATGAAAAAAACAAGAGAAGAAAAACTAAAGAAAATAAGGTCGTTTTACACATGGCTTTAAATATTTTTTCTATTTAAATGTTAAAACACGAACTATTCCCATTGTTCTATTCACTTATTTGAACTGAACGAACTAGTCCGTGTTTTGAATTTCTATAGTTCATTTGCTTGCTCTTCATTTTAAATGAACGACCTATAAATGAACGAACGAACTAAACTTAAACGAAAACAAATATGAAGGAACGAAAGTTGCAAGTTTTTTTCTTTTACAAAAATGGTATTTAAAGCAAATAAACTGAAAAAGTGCAAATGTTTTATGCATGCTAAATAACTGAATTTGAAGCTATTTTAGCATAAAGCTTTAAGTTTATTTTAGCCATAGTGGCTAAAGAACTTTTTGTATTAAATTATTAAAAACCAAATCGAAAAATTTAAAAATTTTTCAAATTTTGTTTTGTTGTTTTTGTTTTCTATTTTAGTAAAAAAATTGCTTTCAACGCCTATTCGATATTATTTTACATAATAAAAAACATTCAATGACAATCAATCAGTGATAAAGATACAAAAGATCAAATGAACTAAATTAACGAACTATTCGTTATTAATTTTTGAACTAAGAAAACCGCTCACTAAAGAGTCTACTAAACTATAGTACTAGACAACTAAATTGTAAATTTATGAAATCCATCAAATCTTTTGTCGCAATGGTGATGGTGAAAGTTTTCTGCAGCATTATTCGAAAAATGTGTTTTTAAAATTAAAGCTTCGATATGAAATGCATGCAAAGAATAAAATGCATTTATCTTACAAGGTAGAAGCGGAATACTTTTCTTCACTCCTGAAATTACCTTTCGCTCGACCAAGTCATCATTTATATATTATATCAAAGTTTTATCTAAAATATTGATTGATTTGGTTAATAAATGGTGGTTAAATTTTAAGAGCCGATGTTGATTTTGAATAAAACACAAATTATTTAAAAAATTATTATGATAATATGGTATGGTTCAGTTATGTATGGAACAAAATATTGCCCAAATGGCCGTCGCGACTTTGGCGGCACACCTCCATCCGGTGGTCCAAATTTTCAATGACGCTGAGGCATAATTGAGGTTCTATGCCGTTAATGTGCTGAATTATCTCATCCTTTAGCTCATGAATTGTTGCTGGCTTATCGACGTACACCTTTTCTTTCAAATAACCCCAAAGAAAGAAGTCCAACGGTGTCAAATCACATGATATTGGCGGACAATTGACATCGCCACCATGTGAGCACGGCAATTGAATTTGTCGAGCAAATGACCATTGTTTTGTTAGCTGTGTGGCAAGTGGCACCATCCTGTTGAAACCACATGTAGTCTACATCCATATCTTCCAATTCGCGCCATAAAAAGTTCGTTATCATCTCACGATAGCAAACACCATTCACAGTAACTGCCTGACCGGCCTCATTTTGGAAAAAATACGGCCCGATGATGCCTCCAGCCCATAAATCGCACCAAACAGTCACTATTTGTGGGTGCATTGGTTTTTCGACAATCACTCTTGGATTATCATTCGCCCAAATGCTTCAATTCTGTTTATTGACGAATCCACTGAGGTGAAAATGTGCCTCATCACTGAAGAAGAAAAAATCACGAAGTGCACGATATGCATTTTGATTTCAACGCCCATATTCATAATAGCCTGAATAACTTTAACGCGTTCTCGATTTTGTATCTTTCCATGGTTCAAATTGAGTTAGTCTGAAATTGAGAAATGTCATATGAAATGCAGAAAGAAACTTGACGTTTAGGTATGGTTCACATTCAACATCGGTCCTTAAAATTTATCCACCCTTTATTTATTTTCAATCCCCCACCCACCCCAAAGTAAGAAAGGTACATGGGGCACCGTATAAAGTATATATATTCTGAATCGTTATAAGTAGCGGAGTTGAATAAGCGATGTCGGTCCGTCAAATCGTTGAAATCAACTTTCTGAAGTACCTAGATAATGTACAAAAAAAGAATTATAGCATACCAATCTGTTAGCTGTTTCTGTCCAATTTTTGCTATTGAAATTAGCTGGATCGGTCCATAAATGAGTATGAGTAAAAAATTGCGTCTATTTATTAAACCTTTTTGATGCGTTTTTGCGTAATTTGTAACAAAATACAAAACGGACAGTTTTATCAGAAGTAATAGTCTGTGCAAAAAATCGTAAAGAAAAATCAGAAATACAACCAAATTTTTAAATTTTCATTAACTTTTGCTTTGCGTTTTTGTATATTTTGTCTAAACTATTATATAAAACTGGCTAAAAAATGTATTAACAGTTTTAACAGATATAGCATTCGTAATGTTTGTGCAAAAAAGGAGAGAAATCGGTCAGCAAATCTCGCAGATAATTTGCTTTGCTTTTCCTATATTTTTCCTTGGTTTTCTTATGGAAATTTTTAAGCTGTCATGTGTCTAATGCTTGTACTCGTATACCCAAATAAGAAACCTAAAAAAGTGTATATTGGTGTCGTGTTTTTTAATGCCTTTAGTGTAATAGCATTACGAATACATCTTTATGTCGTTAATTAAATAGGTATTTAATTAAAATTTTTTTTGCAAATGTTTGCAAAATTAAATCTTTTTGTTTTTTTATTAATTTAAAAATTCAGTGCCAGCAGACATTTTATTTTATTGCTTTTAAAAATAAGGTTCTCAGAAAGGATTTTTTCTTAGAACTCGTTAATTTTAGTTTCTTGAACCGAAATTAATTATTTCTTTTAAGATTAATAAAAATAAAAATTATTTTTATCAATGTTTGTAATTTTTTTTATTGTTATATAAGTTTATTTTACCTTTTTTATTGAAACGGCTATTTTATAAAGTTGAGGTCATATTATAAAAATTTATTTTAATATCGATATTTTGCTCCAATAATAAATAAACAAATTTTTATAATACGACCTCAAGGTTAGCCGTTACAATTATATAATTTTTTTTAAATATTAAAGAAGAATGTGAAAAATAAAAATATTTATATTTTGCTAACACAATGAAGGGGATGGGATATAAGACTCGGCACAGCCGAATTTAACTTGTTTGCGAATTTTTCTAAAAAAAATTTAAATAGTAGCACCTCAATTCAACATTATGCAAGCTTAATATAAATTTAACCCAATTCAAGTTTGAAGTATACAGAACAAACTCATTTGTGTTCAGAAATTTTCTTCAGCCTTAGATTGTTTATATATGATTTGTTTCCATTTTTCCAAAACACAAAACAAAAAAAGAAAAAAATGTTATTTAAGACTAGAAAAAAGCTAAAGGGTAAATCATAAATTTCGAGGCAAACGGCTTAATCTAGCCTAAAAAAGGCTAAAATGGCAGCACTGGACACGACAATTATATATGAACATTGAAATCGTACTTACATCGTTTTTAAATTGGCTGATAAACTAATCAAAGAAATCGTACATACAAGTTGTGAGAAAAAAGCTCTTGTGAAAAATGCAGAATGTTTTTATATAATGTTTTTTAAATTTTGCATAAAATATATTTTTCTTATCTCACTTTCTTTCCTTCGAAACTGTTTTTTATAATATTTTACAAAAATATACTTAATGATTTAAAAAAAAATTTCAAGACATTTTCATAAAAAAATTTGTTAAAGGAAAATGTTTTCTGTGTGAATTTATTTAATACAATTGTTACTAATTTTAAAAAGATTTATAAGCAGACTTGCTATACATGAAAATGAGTCAGTTTTACACAAAGAGTATACTAGGTACACATAGAGACTAAATTCTTGTTTGCTTATTGTATCACTTCTGAATATATTTATTTATTTTTTATTGAATTTCTTTAAAGTGTTTTTGTATACATTTAGTATTAAGTTTATTTAAGAGAATTACTCTCACAATATGTTAGCAAAAGCATAAAAACACTTTAAACATTTATGCTTTTATCCAAAAAAAAATTTGACGTAGACTTTAAAGTAAAACTTATGAAAAAATTATATGAAAAATTTTGATAACGTTGTCTTTAAAGTCTACGTTAATTTTTTTGGATAAGTGGGTTACTTTTTGTAATATTTTTCTTTTTAAAGAATAAGTATGTTACTGTATAAATTTAATGTTTTCAAGATATTAATTACATTACAGTCTTAAGTTTTCTTTGTTAATGCATTGTACTAAATTAATCTTATTTTTATTTTAATTTTATGGCTCAATTAATAAAATTTAAAATTACAATTGTTACTAATCAATGACATACAAACATATGAATTTTTGATTAACTTTGTATTAATTTAAATATTTATTTTTAAACTTTCACATAAGCAAAATTAAAAGTAATTAAAAATAAGACAAAGCTGTTGTTTCTTTTTTTCAATTTTATACTTTTTGTATTTTTTTTTGATTTTGTTTAAAAATTCTGCTACAGTGATAATTGCTATCAATAACATTCTAACTTTTATTTGTCATTAACGTGTAAATGTAAATGTAAATGGTATGTGTTTGTGTAGATTTTTTTTTTAATTTATTTGAACTCAGTTTTTTCTTTCCCCTGCTCCTAAAATATTTTGCTCGTATTAATTTATTTTTGCCATGTTTTCAAATGAAATAAATTTAATAAAAAAATGAAATTGCAAACATCATAAATCAGTGGCCAACAGTTGTCGTTTGTTGACGTTTAATAAACACCATATTTGGTTAGCCATGATGTTTTTTAAGCCATTTTTAATTTATGTCAATATATGAACATGATTTAAAATACACTTACACACACACACACATATATATATACACTATGTATGCACTTGGTGGGTACAGTAGTGTAGATGTGAGGAGTTAAATTTTTTTTCTACTACTACACTGACTGGTCTTATACGACTACAATGTGAACAATTAAGACGACATCGCCAGATTGAGCAATTGAGTACAGTTAAACAGAAATTTTGTGGATATACGTTTTTTGTTTTTACTACTAGAGACTGTGGACAGCTGGCAAGCAACTTATTGTTTATTAATTTACCAAAACAAAATAAAAAAATCAAATTGTACGAGTATTCTTTGTTTTTTATTATTTTTTGGGTTGCATTTTTTATAGGCCTGTTGGTTAATTTTTATAAACTAAAGAAATGTTATACAAGCAACACATACCCCAATTGCAATTAAAACAAATTTATTTAAAACTTAATGAATTTTTCATTAACATGGCGTGTATTCATTATGAAATTGCAAAAAAGAATATTGTTTTCCTATTTCTTTTTTATTTTTATTTTGCTTTCTGGTATCCTTTTGATTCCTGCCTCAATAGCAGAGCAAAACAATTAACGCTGTTGAACAAATTGTTGGCTGGCATGATGATGGCTAAAGTGGCGGACGCAACGTACAGACGAGAACGACGACGACAATATTGGTTCTTTGGTTGGTTAGTGGGGAATATTTGGTTTTTCAATGAATGTTTTCATTGGGATTATGCAAAATGATATCAAACGTATTATTTTTAGTTCGTTAACTTCTAGAATACATAATACTTTGCTCAGATTCATACTGGCACACATAAAAAAAGGTAAAAGAGAGAGAGAGAGAGAAAAAAAACAAGCAAACAGAGAAAAGGAAATACACTGTAAAGACAGCGTTTACACTTTCTTTTAAAGACAGTTTTGTAGCTAATTGTGTAGGCATTTGGAAATAAGGTAAAGCATTGCTTTTTTAATTTTGGAATCGCATTAAAAATTGTTCTCTACTGTTCTACAAATCGAAAACGAGTACGGTTTTCGTTTTCAAATCAAATTCGTTTTAATTTATTTCCTGAAACTTGAACTTTAGATTGTTTTCAGAAGCACATCTCTGTTGATCTTTTTACTATCTTTTATATGACTTTTACCTCCCATAAACGAATTTTCAGAATGTATGTATTTTACAATATCTTGCTACTCTCTGGTTTTTTTTTCAAAATTTTTCGAGTTGTCTTTAATTAAAAAGTATAATTTCTTAGAACGTTTTTATAGTAGTTTACCTAATTATTCAAAATAAATTTTTCTAGTTCAGACCATCTAAAATAAATAGCAATTTTTAAATAACTTCAATGTCAATGTAAACACTTTCATTGATACAATTGTATGGCTGTACAGATTTGTTACAACACTGTGTAGTGATACAGCTATAATTAATTTTTTCAGTAGGGGATTTTTCTCCCCTATAAATGAAACAAATAAACATAAGGGAAAAGAGGAGATGATATGCAATGCACTGCTGTTCTCTGAAGGTGTGGTGGTGATGATGAATGAATGAATAAAATTTTTAGATTGTTAGCTTTGCTAATTTGACCAAGGAATTTTAAATGAATTTTGTTTTTGCTCGTTACGCTTTGTTGAAGTAATAACAACAAAAAAAGCAACATTAAAAAAGAAAAAATTTAAATTAACAAATTTTTTTCCGTATGGAAATGAATAAGAAAGAAGCAAATTAGGTATGTGTAAAAAAAATAATAAAAATTACAGTTCGTGTTACTAATTAAGTAAGCGTAAAGCACGCTAATTGCCTACAAAGAACCAAAACGTTTTAATGTTTTCTCTGCTTTTAATAAATCTGAAACTTTTTTATTTTCTTTCAAGAAGTTTAGAAAAAATCTTTAAGAAATGATAAACCACTTATTAAAGTTATATTAAGGTAAGCACCACACACACATACACATCTTTTATATCATTAGCATAATTTTTTCATCTATTATTTTAATTACAATATTTATAGGCATTAAATACAATATATTTCTAATATTTTACCCCAACCTCTTTGTGACTCTCTCTCTCTCTCTCTTGCTCTACTTTTAGCTCTACGCTTCTAGCACATTTGTTCTACGAGGGGTTTACTGTTACAGTTTTTTAATAGTTGGTGGCACCTGTGACACTTGATAAACAAAATTAAATGAAAAAGAAAAAAAAAACGGCTCTAGACGGAAATGAAAATTATTTTACGGATCAAACTTCAAAGTGTGAAATAAATAAAAAAATACGCTGAAAATCTTGTTAATCTACGTAAAAAAAAACATCTAAAACGAGGAAAATACGTAATTGAAGTAAAAAGCAAAGAAAAAATGAAACAATTTACGCTTGAAGAAGCGTTAAAAACGTATAGATAACAAGGATAAATGAACTTTGTAAAATAAAAATAAAGGAAAGGGGTGCTGTGTTAGGCTGGTGTTTATGAACACCAAACAAAAAATTTTAAATTAAATTTAAATTTTTTAATAGAGATATAAGGGAAGAAAAAATTTAAGATTTTTATTAGAAGGAAAACAAAATTCAAGAATAGGTATGTATGTAAAGTTTATTAGCATATACCTAATATACCTAAATAATATAAAATCGCATCTTAAAGAAACTATGAAATTCTCATAAGAATGTAGCAAAGAAAAATATTCCCGATGACGTTGTTTTATGAAAATTGTTTGCCCTTTTCCTTAAAAAATTTGCATATGAACAATAACAACAACAAAAATGTTAAAATGCAAATATTTTTATTGTCACTGTTGTAGAAGTTTGACCAAACTTATAAAATCTTTTAGAAATATATTAAAAACAAAACAATAAAAAATAAAGCTTATTTACTCAATGAAAGCAACTAAGGACCAAAAGTTTAATTCGGCTGTGCCGAGTCTTATATACCCTACCGCATTCATGTTTTTAATATTACACATGCTTATACAGCATAATAAAAAAAATTATAAAAAAAAAGATTTTTAATGAAACGTCAAATATCCATTAAAATATTTTTTAATTCCTATAATAATTCATTTCAGTTTATTTATTGTTTGATTTTTATTTTAAAAAGCAATTAAATGTCTGTAGGTACTCAATTTTTAAATAAAAATATTAAAATTTTAAGAAAGATGTTCAATACGAAAGAAAAATACATTTAATTTAATATTAATTTGCAAGCATTGCTAACATTTTTTAAGCCAAACGTATTAAAATATTTAATATCAAATAAAGAATTTCAAATAAACACAAATATCAAAAATTACCCTGTAGGCAATGGCAAGCGAATCTATACTGACTTACTACTGACCTTTGCTCTTATCCAAAAAAGTTGACGTAAACTTTAAAGTAAACTTTATGAAAAAATTATATGAAAAATTTCTATAACGTTGACTTTAAAGTCTACGTTAATTTTTTTGGGTAAGGGGGCTTGTCTCCAATACTACTGATTTAATATACCCTGTGCTATGGACATTTAACATGTACGCGTTATTGGGATTGTACTACTGACTAGTTACTCCGCTTGTGGTCATATACAGCATTTCCCATAATTCCATATCAAGCCGAAAGTGGGTACTAGCTCACATGGTGACTGCTCGCAGAAAAATTAGAAAAAATATTTATGTCGCATATTTCGCGAGTTACTGCCATTCGGAATATGTTTTTAATTTTGGTACCCTGCATTGATATATCTCTTGCTGTAGCTAAAAATTTTTACTTTTCAAATATTTTTTTCCCGTTATGTTATTGTAAGCATACCTTCTGCAAACGTCAATAAAAAAATTTACCACAATAAAGTAATTTTTTGGCCCACTTTAAACGACCGTATTGAAAAAAAACTGTACTAAAAATTGTTGGCAAGTTGTTTGAAAATTTGGCGCATTTAGTGCAAATTCCAAAATGGTATAAAAGTTAGTTGATTGGTTTTTGCAACAGTGAAAACAAATTTTTTTTAAATTAAACCGGTAATATGAGCTATCACCCACTTCCGCTTGACGTTGAATTATGGGACACCATAATATTTAGACAATATAGCGACATTGGAACTATTGATTTTCTATAGCTTTTACAATGTAATGTGTTATAGACATTTAACCAGAGCTTCACTGTAGTTAACATTTTATTTGTTTAAACACTTATAAAATTAAAAAAAGAGCATTTATTATTACGGGACAGGGCACCAGTTACTTCGCATGGCTTATGGCTGAATGTCATGTTCGCATGATATCGGTAAACTAGCTCTAAGAATTTTTGGTTTTACATATTAGTTACACTTTTGTACTACTGAGTACCATTTCCCAAAACTGCAAGTTTCATTTTAAATACAAGCAAATTTTGTAAATCTGTATGTACTCACAAATAGGTCTGGCTGCGTCTGTAGGATACTGTCAAATTCTCTCAATTTGTCTTCAGTGGTTATTGGTAGCTGCGTTTTGGGTTACTATACAATTTAAAAGCACTTTGTGTTCTGCTAAAATATCTAGTAATGTCTATTATCGCTTTTATTAATAAAATATCCACATAAAGCAGAATTTTTAATATTGAGTAGAGATATAATAAGTGATACCTCAATTTTTTTTGAAAGCTTACTTAAAACCAACAATTAAAAAAGATTGTCAAGATATCTAAAAAGTCATATTTGGGAAAAAGAGAAAATTCACCTTGTTAAGGAAAATATTTAAATTTTCCTTTGTGGAACATTGCAGTCGTTCAGACTATCTTCTGAAGAAGATAGAGTAAAATTGGTATTATTACAAAATTTGTATCAAAAGTTAGGCATAAACATAACATACTAACCATGTTAAATGATAGTTTTTCCAATAGAGTTTTTTCATTTTGGAACAATTTGCTATGGTGATTTGAGTATCTTATTTTAGAAAAGACTGCATCAGATATTAAATTGCCACTAAAAGGACTATTGACAATATTTTTTAACACTTGTGTGTACTTGTACAGCCATGATATATTACGACTGTCATTTCTGGTGAAAATAAATTCCATGTTTTTTTGTCCGTTTTGTATTTTAGATAAAATAAATTTTTTTTCGCATCTTCAGAAAAATGGTAAAAAAAATAGAGGTAGGTGCATCGATTGAGCTGAATTTAAATAGCCTACCTGCGCGCAGGAACTTCCAGCAAATTGGCATTCTAAGCTTTACTGTAGATCTTCTAGGGATTGCAGAAAGTTGATTTCAACATAAACACGGACAGACGGACATCACTAAATCGAATTCGCTATGTAGGGTGTCCCATATACGGTGTAGAAATTACGCACGGAATGACAAACTCTTTTATATACTCTTTTCACTTTTTGTGAAGGGTATAAAAATGAAGCACAACAGCATTAACAGAATAAAAAATATGTATCAAGAATTTGGTTTGCATAAATAAAATACTACATGAAAATACAGACAAACTGGAGCACAGTCTTCAGAAAGAAAATATGAAAACGAACCAAATACAATATGTAATATTATTCTCTTCCTTTAATAAAAAAAAAAAAAAAAAAAAAAAAAACACACACACAATATACTCGTACATTAAAAAGAAAAAGCTACCCAACCGAAACAAAATAACTACTACTTAGGCGGCATTGGCTACTGTATTACTACTACGGAACAATCAACACTACATTACAGTACGAGTAAATACATACACTTAAACTAATACTCGCACCAAACAGTGGCAGATAGCAAGAACACAGTCTTAAAATTTTTGAAAAATTATTATCGAACACCTGTATAACATTGATCATGGCCAATTGTAAGCCAAACTTGTTTTTTTTTTTATTTCTTTTGGTTGAACATAAAAAAAATTTAACTTGAAAGCGCAATGCCTGCCGTCGTCATCATCGTTCTCTCTTAAGAAAACAAACAATTTCTGAGAATAATTCAAATGGATTTGCATATAAATAGCTTTTGATACTAAAGATACTAGTATATGCCAAAAAAGGTTTATAGTAAAAGATCAGGGGTTCTAAATTGGTTTTTAGTTTTATTTATTTGCAACCACGCGCTTTAAGATTGCAATAATCATAAGCAGCATTGCCAGGAGCTAGAAAAAATAAGATATATTTCCTTAAAAAACGGTAGAAACGATTAAATCATGTCGAAGAAAAATAAGCTAGAAAAAAGTTAAAAAGCTACAGCTTAAAATTCAAAATGTTCTTGATTCTTTATTACATTAAGAATATTAATTATAGCTTTTATAAAAAATAAAAAAACATGAAATATCTAAAACAAAAGAAAATAATGTCGTTTTCCACATGGCATTAAAAATGTAAAGGCGAATTCAATTATTTTTCAACTTTCTTTAAATAATAATAATTTATTTTTGATTTTTAATGCGATTTCTATTCTAATATTTCGCTTGCTTTATCGTATTCAAAAGTGAGCACCCTCAGCATTACTAAGCCGTATTACTCGATAACTAAATATTAAATGGAATAATTAATTAATCAATTAGGAATAAAGTGCATTTTTGTTTTACAAGTTAGAAGCCAAATACTTTTCTTAACTTATGAATTAAATTCGTTCAATTTACATATCAAAGTTTTATCGTAAATATTACTTTAGCTAATTTGGTTTCAGCCTTAGTTTGTTTATGTATGATTTGTTTTCATTTTTCCAAAAGAGGCTATTTAAGACTATTTTGAAAAGTAAAAAAGGCTAGGAAAAAAAGTAGAGGCTAAATTATAAAATTTGAAGCTAAATGCAAGAAAAAAAGCCTAAATCTATCCTTAAAAAGGCTAAAATGGCAACGCTGATCATAACCTTCCTTTTAAGCCCATTACTGCTAACTGAAAAAGTTTATGATTGCAACCAACCGCATCGCATGTGTTGGGTACCCAGATTTGAAATTAAGAAAAACAGTACATTTATTTTTATTTATTTAGTTAAGTCTATGGACAATTTCCTTACAGAATTGACACAATGTACTGTTTTTTTTCCTATCTATCGAAACTTCCATTTAAATTCTATAGAAATTTCGATCGATATCGAGTGCTGCAATTCGGCCTTATATTTTCTAAAAGCAATCTATTTTTTTGAACAATTTTTTTTTTATAAAGGCCGATCCAACCATAATGCATGATGTTAATTGTGAGTCACAGCTTAACGTCAAGTTTTTTGTCCAACTTAATTTGACATTTCTTTGTTTCAGGGTTTGACAAATTCAGCCATGGGGAGGTACACAATTGATCCTTTCACGAAAATGGGCGTTTAAATCAAAATACATTTCGTAGATTTCGTGGTTTTTTTGGTCAGCATAATCGACCAAATGTGACCACAATCGGGAAAACTGTATGGAAATTTCAGCATTTCATTATATGAGAAATATACGTAATATAAATGCTTCACAAAAAAATATAGAAGTTTAATTCTACATAATAAAAACAAAAAAACGATAGAAAAATACCGCCTCGCTAGGCGGAATATGATTTCATATAATTACAACAAAAAATTGTACATTGTACTAATCGACATAAAATTAATAGTACAAAAATTTATTCAATTAGTGGTGACACTTATGATATTGAAAAAATTATGAAATGCATCGGTGGTAACACTAAGAAAGATTGAATTTAATTAAAAACTGTGTATTGTGATGAGAGTTCAAAAATTCTCGTATTCTATTTCTGTTGATACTTGAAATAAATACTCAACGTTAACAATACATAGCATTCCTTAGTTGGTGACACAGATGATGCTGTTGAGGGGAAAGGGATTTCTCCGAAAGTGATCGCTCCACCAAACCAGTGTCTGGGGCTAAAATCAATCTTTCTGCATTTTCATTAAAAATATAATATCAATTGTTAAATTGAATAAAATAAATAAATAAAATATTTCATACGTACATACCTGCAATAAAAATATATTTGTACGGTAAAAATATTGATAGGTATATATGTACATACGAAAAAATTAAGAACTAATTAAAAAAAAAATTAGAAAAATACAATTTATTTGGTTTGACTTTAAATTTTCATGGTTTCGGCAAAGGTTTCAATATGAAACCTGCAGCGCTCACTTAATTTTGTATGGCGAATCTTTCTGTTTCATTCGAGATTGGGATGTGAACCCTCAAAAGAGAGCGAATATTGTCTCGTATGAACATGCTATTAAGCACAAGAAAGATTAGCTGCCAGGCTTCCTCTTTCGATGCGAAAACCAGTCACTTCTTTTCTACTAAAAATGGGGTTCACTAATTTTTGACTTATCGTTCGCTTTTCCTTAATTCTTTTCATAAAAACTCGCTGTAAAATAGAAATGTATAATACTTTAAAAACCACAACATGATACAATACTTAAACTCTCAACGAAAGAGAGTAGAAAGAAAAATATAGAACACATACGAGTCCACACTCATTCTAGAAAATCAAATTTGAAACAAAAAAACTTAAAATTTTATTTTTTAATTAAAAAGTCTATTTGAGAAGATAGAAAACATTTTTTATTTATAATTTTAGTGGTTTTTGTACGTTCTATGTTAATTTTATAAGAAAAAAAATATCCAAGAGACAACAAGCGAGTGATTTTGACATTTACATTCGTACAAAGAGAAAGAATATTTTTTAGTGAGCCGCAATTTCATATGAAAATATTGCCTACGCATGGTACAATAGAACCAGGTAGCTTCAAAATTACAAAAATAACAACATTACAAAAAGCCCATATATTTTGTTATTGCTTTTGAGGCTCCTCCTGTCAAAAATTATTTACGGTGATTGTTTTCGCTTTTGATTTCTCTTCAATACATTGATATCTCTTAGTTTTTGACAGAACGAGCTTCAATCATGTAGGGTTCAGCTGGCATGTCAGTGTCACCTAGTTTTCTTACACCATTTGCCTACTTTATTGTTCGATTTTCTTTTCATAAGAATTTTCTTATAAAAATTTGTTAGAGAGCCACAAAACAGCTGCTTGTCGTCTGAACTAGAAGCGAACGATAGTTTTCTTCACAATTTTGTTAAACTTTATAATTTCAAATAATTTAATATGTTGCACAAAAAAAAAAATAATTTTATTTCTTTGTAGATATGATTTACTAAATACAACAAAATAGAACAAAGCAAATGCAATAAATTAAACATAAAAAATAATTGAAAAAAAAACGGCAAAAAATAATACTTAAACTAAAAAAATTAATGAGGAAAAAATAAATGAGAATCCGTAAATAAAAAGAAAAATAGTTTAAGTTAATGAAAACGAAAAATAATTTTTGTACATATTAAGCTTTTCTACAATTTCACTTTACTTAAAACTATTTAACCCTAGAGCATCATCCTTCGTCAAAATGACGACGCCCGATCTTATTTTTGAATGAAACCCTATTTTTTCTGTTTGTTTTGATCTCATTTTTCGTATAGTGTTAGTCGCTTGCAAAGCTGTTGGTGGACAAAGACGTGCAGCGATCTGCACGCGTTGTAAGTGTTTTTTTTTTCGCTTTTAATTTTTTGCTGTAGTCAAAATGACGAAGGATGATGTGTCGTATTCTATAACTTTTATGTTATATAATCCTTTGTTGAAAAAAAAAAATGCATATAAGAATTAAAAAAAATAGATGAATTTCTTTATTTATTGATTGAAAAATAACTAAATATGAATAATAAATCTATTTTGATATATACTCGTATTTTCGCGCATGACGTATTTTATAGTTTCTTGAAATAGGTCGTATTCAAAATGACGTAGGATGACATTAGTGTACAAAAAATTAGGATTCTAGGGTTAAATACTTTTTAAAACTAAACAAAAATAAACATCACGCTTTAAACAAGTAGTTTAAACAAAAGAAAAGTATCATAAAAATTGCATCATGCCAGTATTACATATTGGGTTTTTTTTTAATATGGATAATTTTACATAAACTTATTTCAATAATGCACATTTTGTTTATTAAAGCCGTTTGTATCTCCCTTGCTTTCTGTAAAGATTCCTTCGACTGTTGATGAACATAGACTGCAATTTAGGCTTGGATGTTGATGGGTGCGATGAAGATGAATAAATTTTTGTTTGCTTTTTTAGTTACATTTGCTTGTGCTCCAAAAATTCTACCGTTTAGGAATCCTAAAACAAATTTTCAAATCATGTAAAAGGTGATCTGCGCACAACATCATTTGAGATCTCGGGATTTAAAGCTGGAATTGAATTTCTTAACAAATTAATTAAATAAAACCTAATTTAAATTGTTTTTTTATTAGTCCTTGTCAAAGAATTAATTGTTTTTCACAACGGAACCGTAAATGTATTAATTTAAAAAAAAACCCTTTATTTTGTATGGACAATATTTTTTTCTTTTGTTTATATTTTTCGTTATTTTCAGTTCTTGTTCTTCTTTTTCTGTACAAATTTTATTGTAAACGAAGCAAAAGAGCTTTAAGCTCGTAATTGAGAACAGTAAAAATCACTGCTCAAAAACTAAAAATCTCTTGATTTCCAGAACACTAAAAAATCACTTACGTAATTTTAAAATCGTTCATGGCTTAAAAAAACCGTGATTTCAGAACATACCTGGTAATTTATGGTTTTTGCTGCAATAAAGTCATAATTGAAAAAAATTTATATTGTGCTGAATGCGTTTTAAGTTGACAATTGAAATTTTAAAAATGTATACTCAAGAATAACTATATACCTCTGAAGGTTCCTCTAAAGAGACACCGAATTCTGCAGTATTGGAATCCACATCTACACTGAGAACCTTAAGAATTTCTTTGTCTAGGGGTTTTGAGTCATGGGGGGCTGCTGCCCATGTCATTTTTGTAAATACATCTAACAACTAAAATCTAATTTTTCCCACTACTCTACGCTTTTTTACTACCTGCTAGTGCATTTAAAGTGCTTTTTAATTACTCCCTTTGGTCCTTATAATTTATGTTAGAGTTAATACAACCAAATTGGTCTCTTGCAAACTCCAAATTTTACCGTTACAAATTACACCAATTTCTCCTTTTGGTTTTTTGAAATCCTTTCCGTTTTATAAAATGAGTACAAAATGTGTAAAAGTTATATTAATAAACTAGCATTTAAATCGCTACTTTGTCAGGGAAGTACCATACTGTCGTTATTAAAACTTCGTATTTCTTTGTGGACTATTTAATCTCAGTTCTAAATGTTTTAATACAAATTACATTAAAAGGTATCATTAAAATATAGAAAAAGGGCCCTTTTGTCAATTTATTGATTTTAATATTTACTGATCACCGTTGGAGCTCTATCTGATAGTTATAAATTCGTTAATGTTAAAAGATTCAAAAAATACCATTATAGTAAATATATTAATAAAAAGTACCTTTTTCACCTTGTCCTGAACCGTTTAAGCTCAGTCTAATAGTTTTAGGTTCGTTAATATTAAAATATCAAAAAGTACCATTTTGTCCACTTAATGATTTTTTATTTTGTTAAAGACCGTTTAATTCTTCTGTGAAAATTCTAGGTTTGCACATAATATTAAAAATGCCATTAAACTTGTTTAAATATATAGTAAACATTTTTCTTTTGGTACTTTTTTTCTCCCTTATAACAATTTTTTTACCATTGATTTTTATTGGGTGCTACTAATTAGTAATAAAATGTTTATATGCTGCATCAATTTACATTATTATGTTTAGAATTAGTAGTAAAACGGGGCACATATTTCACCCCTTATTTGTTTGAATTTTAAAAAAGTGCCAATATCCATTGGAGACCTTTTTAAGAAGAGAAGAATACAGCTTAGTTTTTGTTGCTGTGATTGTTACTTTGAAATATAAATGAGGTTAAAAAACGTACCAACATTAGTTTTTGCCCTTTTTATGCCACAAATGTACAAATATCGAAAAAGTACCAAATACCCATCCGCTTATTTTTTAGTTGAATATTTTGTAGTTTGAACTTTGGCTCTATCTGTAGTAGTTCCGGAGATATAAGAAGTTATATTTTACCTGTTTTTACCCTTTTTTACCCCCTTAATATTCGAGTTTTCAAAAAACCCCTCCTTATTCATCCTATACTTTGGGACATGCACCTGCTTACCGAATTTCAAGTCCGTAGCTTTAGCCGTGTGGGCTAGGCGATGATGATAAGGCAGTCAGTCAGTCAGTCAGTCAGTAACGGTACTCTTTTATATGTATAGATAATAAAAACAAGTAAATTTACATTTTCGGTGTGTTGGCAGTTCAGTTTTAAAAATTATATTATTTAATGCTTTAAAAAAATTTAACCTTTGCTGTCTCGCGACTTTATTACTTGTGAATTGTTTTGACTGCTCAGTCATTAAACTTTTCACAAAACTTCCTTAAGCAGTGTGTCCACTAGCAAGTCACTTGCGGAAGAACTTCTGCAAGTATTTGCTGAACGTGTTTCCACTCACACCGAAACTTGCGGAAGTCTGCCTCCAGAAGTAGTTTGTAGAAGTTATCACGACGAACTTGCTGCAAGAAATTGCAGACGTGTTTCCACATAATGTGAGTACAGCTTGCAGTAGTTTGCTTTTTTACGAATGACAGTATAAAAATGTCTTGTGGCAAAATAAGATTGGCAGCTGTCATCGCAGCATATTTAATTAAAAAGAAACAAATTAAGAAATTATCCTCAGTTTCTTTGGGTACATGAGATGACGTCATGTATTTCATGTCATTATAAAACTCCCACTTGCTAACATATACATCATCAGCACTTTGGAAACTTTTTTTCTTTTCTTTGTTTACTGCTTGACCAAACTGCATTCGGAGGTTGTGTAATTTCCTTTTGACTTCTTCTTCGGGTGCGTCTATATCATTGGCTATTGCCTTTAAAGCATTTTGTTTTTTAATTTTATTCTTATAGTCTTTTGAGAACATGTCCCATAATTCAGGATAACTTTCTTGTTTTTCTATTACCAAATGTTTTTTTTTTCACTACTCCAAAGGAATTTATTTTTGTCCATTTTTATAAATTTTGAAAAGAACTCAAAAAAAAACACAAAACAAAACTGAAAACAGAAGAGAATACCACAAACCGTTTACTCACGTATACCCGACTTCTTCTGCAAGTCTTCAAAACACTTGTAGTTCACAGCATGTCGTTCAAGTCATTTCCAGCAAGCAACAAACACGTGTTTCCACATAATTGCTGCAAGTAACTTCTGCAAGCCGTGACTTCTGGAAGTCGACTTCTAATACGTGTTTACACGACAAAAACTTGTGGAAGTCACTTCTGGAAGCAACTTCCGCAAGAAAACACACGGCTTTAGAGCAACACTCTTAGTCACAACTTTCCAATATCAAAAAAATGCAAATGACAGAAAGTTTTCACAAGGTAGAATTATGTAAGCAATAGCTTGTGAGAAACCATTTTTGTTTGAGTTTACATAGTTTTTTTTTCAATTCCCTTGTTGCATGTGCCATTTTTTTTCGATGCGAGAGTTATAGAAACTAGGCACAGATGTCGAAAATTTTGACAGTTAAGAAATATCACAAAATAAAAAAGCAAAGGAAATTAAATCAGTAAGTATGTGGTTTTGATTTTAAATTATTATAAATAAAAATTTGTATTCTTTATTAAAATATATATATATATATATATATCAAGTGATAGATTCTGTATTGAGTTACGAGGATAACTTAAGGAATACGTCCGATACACTTTCCTTCAATGATCGCATGTAGGCAAAATCTCTGATGGAAATTGTTTTCAATTATTCGTACACATAGAATTTAAAACTTTCCATAAAAAAACCAAACCAAAACATTTATGTAAAGAGTTTTCAGATTTCCTCAGCTCTGAGGATGTGGAGATTATATGTATACCTTTGGAATGCTGCATACTAATTTGTAATACTTTTAGGTCCATTATTCGATATGGTATCTTTTGGCTTTGACAACATCATGCAGTTCTTAATGACTGCAGCGACACCATCTGTTTCCTGCCTTCAGCACCCGTCGGCCGGAACACTTTAACTATGGCATCCCTTGCAGCTTATGTCCTGAATTCTTCCGGCTCGGTGATGCCGATGACAAGGCATGTGCTGTTACCGCCGTGTTTTTCAACGCGGATGACCGAACAGTCATCCATTGGAATGGATGGGCTTGGCGTCGTTGGTCAATTTCGGAATTTCCTTAGCCGGGATGAGCTTAAGACTTAAGCCTGTCCATGTATCCCTTATCTCAGTGATACACTTGCTGAAGAATTTCTTATAGAGCCCGTCCAAGCATATGATAATTCCTGCAGCTCCAATGGACTTCACCGGTGTTGAAAAGAGGTGCCGGCTTGTCTTTATTGGTGAGCACGTAGTCTATAACGAGCTCAGCCAACTTGTATTCCGTTGTTACAGGGGAAATTGCTCCATCCTTTTCTGACGCCAAGGCCATAAGGTGGTGATCTTTCACCACCCCATTAAAGGGTATTCTTCTGGTCATTGACGTGGGCTTAAAAGGAGAGACCGGCTTCTGTACCTATCTTTTTTAGATACACCACCGTCCTCAGTCTGAAAACGGTTTACTGAGCACTTACCTTGGCAGCGGCCTGAGAAGTGCTTTGTACGGGAACTTTAAGCTGAAGATAGTCATCTGCTACAGCCTGGTACTTCACCCGACCATCTGCATCATGCTCATAGGTAAGCGCTTTGGCAGCATTCTGTTCTATCTTCTTCAAGATAACACTGCCTTCGAGTACCTTCTCTTTAAGCATACCCACTCAGTCTTGGCTTTGTTTCTATTAGAATGACCTTCAGTCTTGACGGCCGGTCTTTGGGATGTTTTTAAAATAGTCTTATGTTCGGTCGTTGTAGTACTATGTCTGGTACCATACCCTTCCGAGAGGCCGATCAATGTCTCCTGACTGGGGGTAAGGAGATCTACGTCTGAGAAAATCTCTTTTACTCTGGTTATTGCTTCTTGTTATGTACATTTTTGCTTATTTTTGGTTCCACGCGCATGCACATAAGGAGATGGACCATCTGCGCAGTGACGTTGTTTGCGAGCTGACAAAAATATCTAACCGGCCCATGTCCTTTCACCAGAGGGGAACTGTTAACGACTAGTCTTCTTTAGCCACTGAGTAGCCATTCAGGTCCTCAGCACAGCCACCAATCAATTTGACCTTACAAGTGGGCCATGCATATACCGCCTTGAGAGTCTCGTTCGCGAAAACAGGGAACACCAATTCCCTAAAAGAACAGCTGTGAGATTAGCAACACAAGATGTTTCATTATTTATAAAAAAAAAATTTTTAAGCAAAACGTATTTGAAAATACTTCTTATGAGTAATTGATTTAAAACTTTTCATGCATTTAGTATGTGCCTAACACTGCCAATTTTAAAAGATCAGATTAACAACTGTCGCTCGTAAAGGGTCTTTTTTATAGAGGTATAGAACTTTAAGTTGGCATTACTGTTCAAGATGGCGACCGATTTAACAGCTGTCAAGTGATTTATTCTCAGTTTGGTTTGACAATTCATCATGAATAGACTCACGCCTGAATAACGCTTGAGTAGTTTCGTCGAATGGGACCAAACCAAGATTGCCGTTGTTCCCGATTTTTATAAGCGAATTTTGTTTAGCGATGAAGCGCACTTCTGGTTGAATGGCTACGTCAACAAACAAAACTGCCACATTTGGAGTGAAGCTAATCCTCAAGTGTATGTCGAAACACCGTTACATCCAGAAAAACTGACTGTTTGGTACGCTTTATGGGCTGGTGGAATCACTGGTCCGTACTTCTTCAAAAACGATGATGGCCAGAACGTTACAGTCAATGGTGATCGGTATAGAGCCATGATTACTAACTTTTTCTTTCCTGATTTGAACAACCATGATGTCCATTAGCTGTGGTTCCAACAAGACGGCGCAACATGTCACACAGCTCGTGCTACAATCGATTTATTGAAAGACATGTTTGGTGACCGCCTAATTTCACGTTTTGGACCTGTGATTGGCCTCCAAAATCTTGTGATTTAACACCGCTAGACTACTTTCTGTGGGGCTATGTAAAGTCATTCGTCTATGCGGATAAGCCACAAACGCTTGACCATTTGGAAGACAACATTCGCCGTGTTATTGCCGATATACGGCCACAAATGTTGGAAAAATCATCGAAAATTGGACGTCCAGATTGGACTACATCCGAGCCAGCCGTGGCGGTCATATGCCAGAAATCATATTTAAAATGTAATGCCACAAGATTCATGTCAATCGAATAATCCATCGTTGTTTTATTGTAATTTGAAGTTCTATACGTCTATAAAAAACACAGTTTATTTTCATACATGATGAGAATTATTCGTTAGAGGCATAATTCATATAAGACTAGCTTACTTTAAAAACAACAGTTAAAAAAATAGTTTTTCAAATTTTAAATAAAATATTTTTATGTTATTTAATATTCGTGAGCTGACGACGAACCTATTTGAGAATCACGTTGCTGGCTTTACTTTCTACCTTTTAAGCGTAACTACAATACAAATATTGTACCTCTTTTTACTGTTAAGGAACTTTCTTGTTTTTTTTTCTAGTTTTTTCTTCCTTTATTTCTTTTCGTTTGCTTTTTTTTGTACCCTTCATTATAAGTGAGAAGGATTTATTATTTTAAGTTTGTGATTCCGTTTGTCATTTCTACACCGTATATGTCGAGAAAAATTTTACATACCAGTCCATGTGTTATTGCTACCTTCAGGTCGCTATTGAAATTCGCTCCATAAATAGCAGAGCTTTGTTTGCAGAACCTCGACAACCTCTATTTTTTACCCACAGTTTTCTCAGAGATGAGAGTGCAAAAAATTGGAAGAATACGTCCCCAAATTCCCGACAAAAATCTTATTTTATAAAACAAACTCGGATTTGTTCGAATACTTGTAACTCGACAACGCCTGATGCGATTTTCATGGTGCATTAAATTATAAGAATAATCATAGTATAAAGGAAAGTCGCTCCCCACGTCTGTCCCTATGTCTGTATGTATGCTTATATCTTTAAAACTACACAACGGATTTTGATGCAGTTTTTTTTAAAAGGTAGAGTGATTCAAGAGGAAGGTTTATATGTATAATCTTGGAAGGCTTAACGTCACAAATCCGCCCGCAAAGTAGCGCTGTAGTCGGTATCAGGCTTATTTGCTTACTACCTGTTTTTACCCGGTCTCGAACGGTTCTTTACTCTATGAGTACGATTTCTTAGTGTAAAAAGATCGAATATATAAAAATTTTAAGGCAAGGCAACGTTTGCCGTTTATTATAAGAATAAAAATAAAATATTTGGAATGGGAACAAATTCCAATTATTTATTAACAAATATCCTTAACTATAACCGTTGTTTCCAAATGGCATTATTTGGTGCAGCCAATGCATTTTGGGATAATTTCATACCTACTTTAAATTATATATTCAAGGACAATTATATTAACTAGCAGGTGCACTTTTCCCGCATTCAGATACTGAATATAAATTTCTGCCGATTTCATGGGCAATATACCACAAGAAGTAGATTTGGAGGTATTAGACAAATCGATGCAGGATTTTGTGAAACTGTTAGGTGGCGCAATAATTTTGATGAAAATACGCAAAGAAACTTAAACTAACTATGAACATATCTGTAGATCTGCAGAACGACCAATCTGTAGAAATATTTTCAAAGCAATTGCTGGTCATTGGCAATGGCAAAATCCTAGTTAATACTTTAACCAGATATATTACATTACCAGCCGCTTTCCGAATCAAAATCGGAACTCATTCGAACGGTGCTTCCAAAAATTGCACAATATTACAAAAATTATAATTACTTGAGCAAAGTTGCGAAAAAGGTAGATGGCGACGAAGTGAAATTTAAGATTCAAAGGAAATTGATTAATTGATGATTAGTAATCATAATTTTACGAAATAAAAAGCAACCACGTTCGTACAATGTCACGCGGCTGACGGTGAAAAATCTGATGAACAAGGTTATCGAAGCAAAAATGCTTAACGAAAAGACAAAGGATAACACATATCACAATGGTTCCGACTAATATGCCATTCCATTATAAGCGCTTGCTGTTTTCGGTACGACTTGCATTCGCAATGACAATTAACAAATTTTAAGGTCAGTCATTGTGTGCTTGTGACTTTAACCTTGAAAATCAATGCTTCTCCGATGGTTAATTGTATGTTTCCTCTTCCTGTATTTGCTTAGAATTTTGATATCACAGCAAATCAATAGAAAAAATTATTTATTTATTTCAATTGCTTATCTTAATATCCAATGTAATAAAAGTCATTTAATAATACGTTCTTTTCTTCTCTTTTCAATATAAATAAAATTTGATAGTAGCACAACATGTGTCGGGTCAGCAAATAAATGTTATTACTTGTAACGGCCAATTTTCACCGATGTTCCTTGAAATATTTTACTTACTACTTTAGTTGGTGTTTCTGCTAATAATGCTAGCTAGCAAAGGTATGAGCTTTTTTACATTTAAAAATCTATTTATAAACGGATTTCTCTACAAGTTGGTCCATCTGCAACTAAGGATACCGGCTCACGTAATTAATGACAAGGCCGGTCAAAAACATCAAATTAAAAATACAACCGAAATTTTAAATTTCGGTTGTGTGTGCTGGCAGACAGTTGTGACTATGAAAGATATCCTAGTAAGAGTGGCAGGTGACTCTGTCTTGCTGAAGTCAAATACATCTTCAAAAAATGAAGACTGACCGAACCATACAGCTCGTTGTGGGTGCATTTGTTTCTCTTGGACTGCATAAAAATTTCCTAAATCCCAAATTCGAAAATTTTGTGTATGCAAGCCATTCAGATCGATGTGCGCCTAATCGGAGAAGATGAATTTTTTTTCGAAATATTGGCATAGACTTCATTTTGCATCATTACAATTATAACGTGTTGTTCTTTCGTAAATTTTTAATAGTCGGAATAAGCATTTGTGACAGCTGCCTAATTTAAGAAAAAACAAAATTTATAAAGTGCACTCTTTCTGAAGCACCCATTACGTACTTTTTTTGTCAATTGGCTTCTGCGAAATAGAACTACAAATATGGAAATCTTATAGAAAGAGGAGTGTCAGAGATAATTTTATGGATAATTTAAAATTTTTTCTGTTACTTTTAATTTTATTATCTGAAATTAAATATTTGCTACAATTTTGAATTAAATGAAATGAAATTTATATTGCATTTTTATTGAGATATCTCTTCTCTTAGAATTGTTCTAAACATGAGTATAAACATTTTATTGCTCATACAAATAGGGATGCAAGAGCAGATTTTTTTGTGGATGCCGTCAATTTCAATTAATTTAATGAAATTAATTATTTATTTTAGGATTAACAAAAAGTATTCAAGAAAAATTAAATTAATAAAAATTTTCCATTTCATTGGAGAGCGTTTTTAAATAAGAATGCTTGTCTATCACAGTGAAGGGTATATAAAACTCTGCACTGCCGAATTTAACTTGTTTATTTTTTTTAATTTACTTTGTTTTTATATAACTTGTCACTTTTTTTCTTGTTATAAAAGAAACTGAACCGAAAGGAACTTAAAGTAGAAGAATTCTTTTCAGTGAAACAAACTGACCATAGTCAACAAGATTTAACATGCAACAACAACAGCAACAAGAGTTTAGCAAGCAACATAAAAATTTTACATACAATGCACATGCAAAGTGACAGTACAAACATGTTCAAACACGTTAGATATATATTTTTATACCCTTCTCTGTAAGTAAGATCGGTATACAGTAGTTTTGTTCTACCTAACTTTTGCTTAAGGGCATATTGGCTTTTACTGGACAATATCCTTTTTATATATCGAATATCTATATTAACTTATTTTTTAAGTGAATTTAACCTAAAAGTGCTGGTAGCTTTGAATTATTTTCATACAAAAAATCACGGTTAGTAGTTTCTTGTGGAAATATAATACAATATAAATATCAGTTATTTATTAATTTCAATTTTAATGTTAATTGTAAAATAAATTAAAGTTCTTCAATATTTCCAAAGTACTACAACTTACCTGAACATTAGGCAGATAAATACTTTTAAATTAGAGCATTTTTGACTTATCTGCACAAATATTTGTGCAACAGTTGATTGTTAAGGTAAGCAAAAATTACTATGCAGCTTCTACGCAATCTCTGGATCTGAGTCAATTTAGCTATATTCGCCTGTAGGTCTATGTAGTTATCGAAATCAACTTTCTGAAAGCGGCAGATAACGTAAAGAAAAGTTAAATATATAAATCTGTTAGTTGTTGCTGCTTTCATTCTGCTTTTGAAATTCAACCCGATTGGTTTATAATTGGCGGAGCTATAAGTGAGAAATCATGACAGTTGATATACAGTTTTGTCAAAACTTACAGTCACTATCTATTGAAAAAAAAAAAAAATTTTAATTTTTCATTAATTTTTGTTTAAATTTTTAAGTTGTACATTTGCCTAATATGTGTGCACATACTCCTATTACCGAAAAATGTGTGTGTTCGTATACACGAAAGCAGATAGTCGAGCACAGTCGTGTGTCTGGTCATACAGACATGATTTGTTCATGAGCTTTTTGATATGTTGGATGTTAACGAACATACCAGAATGAGATTGAAAATTTTCAGTTACAATTTATTTGTCGGATGTTAATGGGCTAGTGTGCTACGAGACGTCAAATAGTTTTTTATATAATTTATTTGCAATTTTAAAGCAACGAACTGCCATTTGGGACACAAAAAATTATGTTTATAAAGTCAAAACTGCAAAAACAAATTTATTGTTACTTTTTTTCTCGTTGAGTACACAAAACAATAACCAAAAGAGAAATTGTGTCATTCGCTTCGAACTTCATGTTAACTCGTCGATGTATTTGCAATTCTGATTTGTTCAATGTTGGTGTTTGTTATATTCTCAACAAATCAGTGAGAACAAATCATATGTGTATGAAAAATGAGCTACTAAAGGTAGCCACACAAATGTGATTTGTTTTTGGATGAATTTGTTAAGAGTTAACAACCACTAACATTAAACAAATCAGAATTACAAAAACATCGACTAGCAAATGTGAATTGCGAAGAGAACGGGTCAATTTCTCTTTTGGCTAATTTTTGTGTACTCAATACAAAAAACAAAGAAAAGTAGTAAACATATAAATATTACTTTTTGTTTCCCAATTCTATTGAAAATTGTTTGCTAGTCATCTCCGCAGTACACACACTCACGCTTACTAGCCCAATAACATCCAACAAATCCATTGTAATTGAAAATTTTCAAATTTATTTTGACATGTTCGTTAACAGCTCCATATGTGCATGGGGAGCTTAACAGAGAAATAAGGTATGGGTGCCAAAACGAAAATTTTTGATATTATTAACATTTTTCCGTTCATTTGAATTTGTTTTTTCTGAAATTGAATATTTTATTATAGCATTATGTTTGTTTTAGATAATATATGTAAAACTTTTAAATTTCGAGACCATAAAGTATATATATTCTGGATCCTTATAAATACCCAAGTCCAGTTCGCCATGTCCGTCTGTCTGTCTTTTTTATAATTTTTTTTTTTTTTTTTGTAATATTTAAGAAGAATGTGCAAAATTGAAAATATGAATATTTGGCTACTACATTGAAGGGTATATAAGACTCGGTAGTGCCAAATGTAACTTATTTCTTATTATTTTTATTATCATTGTTGTTGGTAAATTTAACATTTGCTTCGTATAAAATACTCAACAAATGGTCTATGCAAAATTATTGAAATTTTTCTTTTATATTTTTTTCTTTATGTGAAAATAACTTAATAAAAAGAAAACAAATCTCTTTCAAAGCTAAAAGAAAAGCAGTTTTATAAAAAGTGTTGGCCATGGGGAATTAATTATTTTTAATTAAATTCACTTCTCAACTTTTAGAAACCAAATTTGTGAATTGGTAACACTTTTTAAGATTGATTCACTAAGAACAAATAATGGCGCCATTTTCATTAAAATAATTTGTTAGCCACTATGGTCCTTCAAATGCTAGAGAAAATGCGGACAGTACGCTTACTTGTCCATTATAAAGTTAAACGGTTTTTGTGAAAAAATAATTGAGCTTGTTGTTTGCTGTACATCGATATTAAAGGAATTTATTTAACAGGAAATTTTATTGTTATTTGTTGTAAATGCTTTTATGCATCATCAAATAAAATATTTGTAATGTAACATGATGAAAAAACAAGTATCAGCATCATGTATGTATGCTTATTGCCCACTATAACTTACCCTCGCATCGCATCTTCTCTGCACCCATCCCCCCTAATGTTTTTCCAAAAATCTTAATGTTGTCTATGTAGGTTGTTTTTTTTTCTTACGTGTCTTTATACCAATAAAATGAATAATTGCTTCGCAATGGCAACAATTTGCCAAAAAGAAAATAAAAAAAACTAAATAGAAGAAAAAAACCCGCATAATCCACAACAAATGGATAACAGAAGTTCGAACAAGTGTAGGAATAAAAAAAACCCAAAAATTATATGATTTATAATAAAATAAAACCATATAAAATGTGAAGTAGAAAATTGCAAAGAAAATGACTTTTTAATGTAAAAGAATGTAACTAATCTTGCGGTAATACTAATTATAATTTTGTATAGTGAAAAACTATATAACAAAAGTTATTTTTTTTTTTAATTTTGTCGTTGAAAAAAAAAAAACAACAAAAATTAATTCTCGCAGAAAATCGAAAAAAAATATTTACCCAGTTCAAGAAGTACTAAGAGGGATAGCATATCCATATTTAACATTTCATTAGACGCTACACTGAAACGTCAGTGGATTACTCCCAAGTTTATTAATTTCTTGGCCAAACATTTGAATACTTATATTGTTACGTCAATTGAGTCAATAGGTAAACATATATTTTGCAAATATTATACTTGCGGTTTACATCTCTATAAGCAATTGGCAATAAAATAAAAAACTGTAATTTCAGAAATTACATCAATTTCTTCACTGAAGTACTAATACTAACCACATGAGTAAAATTGGTGTTTTATATGAAGATACCAGTCGTTTCTGCTAAAAAAGATATGAAACGGCAGAAGCATTCTGTGTATTGGCACTAGAAGACGTGGAATTATTGTAATTGGTTGTTGGGCGGCACAATAGATCTCATAGATCACGATGATAACAACAATCAAGTCATTTTGAGATAATATTTATTTAAGTTATAGAGAATAAAATTTATATTATTTGAGAATCTTAGTACTACTTGTCGTTTTCGTTTCTGAAATCCTTGAACACACCAAGAAAAAATATGGTTGAGGCAACGATATTCTTGTGAATATATAATGGGATTTATGGTTGCAAAAATCACAAAAGTGTTTTCCTTCAAACTTCTATCCAGATGTACTTGTAAATTAAACGTATTAAAAATGCCTCTCAGCGGCAGATGTCGCGTTTCAAACCCCGGTCAGAAAAAAAATATTGTTTTTTATTTCTTATTAAAAATTAAAATTAAATTTTTATATATAAATTTTTTTCAAATAAAGTTTTTTATTCTAATATTTTTACAGAGAACAAAATATGTTTGCGGTGGCCATATTAAACCATATTTTTTTTTTGCGTGAAGGCAAGAAATGTTTTCCTACAAGCTTTACATATTTTCGAAAGCAAAATAAAGTACTTATTACAACGACTTTCCTGCTTCAAAAGCACCTCAACTAAAATTTTCAGAACTGAAATTTTTTTTTTATGATTTAATTACTTTACTTGTCTGCATAACAACCACAAATAATTTATTTTTTTTATCTTTTTGTGGTAACTATTGAAAGGGATTTCTGGTATTTGTGTTTCTGTCTATTCCTATTTTTGTTAAGTTAAAATGGGTACTGTTTGGTCTTTTTTTTAGTTTAAATGTTTCATTTACAACCAAGCTAAAAAAAAAAAAAACAAAACGAACATATGACAGAATGTATGACAAGTTAAACAAAAATGCAATTTTAACGGGATTTACACTTTTTTTGAGGTTACAACAACAACAAAAATGTAAATGAACGAAAGAAATAAATGCTAGACTTGAAGCGTAGATAACAAACAACAACCCTTAATGTGGGTGGTATGGTGTATGCGAGTGTGAGTGTGAGTGAGTCTGTGTGTTAAAATAACTTGCTGCAAAAACAGCTAAAACTAAACTGTTGTCAAGACTTAAGTTGGCTTAAGTTGTCATGCATAATATTTGCAGATTTTTAGTGGATTTTTTTTGCACACACTTGCTGCTACTTTATTTCTCTCACTCATAATTTTATTAAATATTTAACTTTGTGGTCAGTTTGAAAATGAGAATAACTAAAACCGAATATATTAAAAATATTTTTTTTTGTGTCGCTTCTCTAGATTTTTAATAATTATGCTGAATTTTAATAATGAGCCCAAGCCACAACAAAAACGAAACAACAAAACACTTTGTTTCTGCATATAAATTAGTTAAAACCAGCCCAGTCCGCCTCCATTAAATTTGTATTATTTGTACTAATGATAATCTGTCAACAACGATACAAGGTCAGTCACTTGGCTAGTTGTATGCAGCAGAGTAGGTACGACGAGTACAACATCATCAGTCAATTTCTTTAGGGAATTAGTTGTACGTACAGCCATTAGATGACATTATACGTTATTGCCAAACATGCCTGAGATATTAAATAAACATTAATAAATAAAGTTTTCAAAAAGAGGAGCCAGCCAGTAGAATGACATTGTCAACACATGTGACGAATATCGTCATTTTGTACAAAAGTTGTACAACAATTGTGTTGGGGAAACTTGTTAGAATAAATAATAATGTTAGTCGGTATTTTATATATATTGTACGATTTGTTAAAATAAAGAAATTATTATCTCTAAGCATCATGTGGGTAGGAAGTAACAAAATTCACTGATACAATGTCATCTCAACAAGTATTTCTCTTTGCCACGTCCACAGATACCAATCAATTTTTGTTTTACGTATGCGGGTTTTACACTATAATACAAGTTTTGAGACTTGCATTGGATTTTGAAAGAGCAAAAGCAAAGGGTATTTAGCACGACTATCCAAAAATTATACGGGGTTTTTACGCCATAAGCTTTAAGATTTCCATTGGATTTCGTCAACTGTTTTTGGTCTTTCTGTGCAAAAATACAGCCCTGATACCATGGAAAGTAAAAACAGCTAGAAAATTTTTCATACAAGTCATTTTACTCATTATTATAGTGTAAAACTCTCATTAAATGAACTAACACTAATTGTAGTTTTTTGGGGTGGTTTAACGACGATATTAAGGCGACTTATTTAATTTACACCTAAAACTGATATGGTGGAACCGCTTTTGCGCTTCTTCTTTTGATCTGAGTTCCGGGTTTTGGCAACTAATAAGAAGGTTTTAGTGACTAAAAAACATGAATATGTGTTGTTGATGATAATCGCCAAAACTACTTAGCTCCGCAACTCCCGCCGATTCTTGTAGTTAACATTGCAGAAAGGTCGTGTAATAGTAGATAGTCATTTCATGGCATACCCGTTCTTTTCGGATTGATGCCAACGTTGCAGTGGCCTGTTAATTCTGCCCACAAAATAATTATTATAAGAAAATCCCGAAAAGGAAAAATGTAACTACTCCGTAAGGTTTTCTACTAAAAGTTATGTAAACTTTTATAAGTGAAACCGGCCTTCTTAAAAACTTAAGAATTTCACCCTCTAGTGTATATCGAACACAGTGGTCGCTTAGAAAATAATTTTCCATAATCGGCCTTTAGTTGAATGTTTTTATAAAAAGAGGGCATTTTCATTTTTAGGGCTTTGTAAGCGAAGCAGAGGGCCCAGCCCAAAGGCTCTAAATTTTAATTATGTGAGACCTTTGGGCTGTCGGCCTTTAGATGGGTTTTATTTTTAAGAAAATGAACTTAATAAGTATTAAAATAAATAATTTAAATCCTCAATTTAGAAATTAGTTAAATCTCTAAATTAATGAACTAAATAACAACAATCATTGTTTATTTCCTTCATTAAAAATTTTTAGCACTTAATTCCTGCAGCATCGGCTTCATTGATGGGTGTTAAGTTAAGAAAATTTTGTGTTTTCGATCTACGAACGCCTTTTTATGTGAATTCGAATACAAAGAAAGTTTGAATGAATATCTTGCGTTGTAGGCATCACAAAATTCGTTGTTTCCAATTAAAAAAAAAAAAAAGTTGATAAGAAGAAGAAAAAAGTCGAAAAACTAGTAAGCATTAACATGATGTAATTTAAACTTTACTTCATACAAAACATACTCGACTCGACGCAACCACACACAATATTAAATCATAAGTCAACATCATTTTATTTAATATTGTCACACACTCTCAAGTTAAGTAACGAGCTACATACAAGCGTACATAAAATAGTTCAACACGTGAAGAGCCATAAACAGAGGATGAGAGAGTATTTATTAGCAAAAAATAAAAAAGTTTTACATATCATTCATTTAGACTTTATTATAAAAGTTTTACTTATTTCCCCCATTTTAGAAATGTTTTTGCGCACATGCCTTGTTTATTAAACACTGTTGTCGGATCTCAACAAAATACATACTTTTACACAAAATCTGAATTAAATACTAACACACTCATATTGATGATGGTAACAACATGATTGCAATTTTTTTTTATCTCTTAGATAACAAAAGGTGCAGGATGTGTACGGCAAACTGTTAACTTTTAAGTTACAAAGGCATTTCAAATAACTTAAATCCTGGCAAATTAACTAAATGACTCACTAATTGACACTTGGTGTTATCAGTTAATCCTTTATGCTGTCAGCAAGAGCCGCCATACCGTTTCCAGCTTATACTTCTTGCTCATGTCCTTTTTTTTATTTAACGCTAAATTATCTATTGTCAATTTGTTGGTGGCTTGTCTTTGTGGTGTTAAAATTAAATTTATAAACATTTTGTGGCCAAAGTATTTATCGAAGTCATCTCGATTAGTTCGACCTCAATAAACTTTATGAAACACAAACATTTTTACACATTTTTAGTTATTTAAGTTTCTGTCCCAAACGAAACTTGTAACACTTTCAAAAATGTAAACTTACAACTACACAAACAATTTACAAATTCAATACATACACAATATCTTTTGGGCAATTGCTTAAATAATAAGTATTTCTGGTCTGTGTGTGTTGTTCATACAAGGACAAGTTAAAAGTCTTGAATGTCTTTAAAAACTATAGAACAAAAAAAAAAAAAAATTAAAGGAAAGGAAAAGAAAGAACAAAAAAGCTTATTTATCGAGTGGTTAGCACTTACAAAAAAAAAAAAAAAAAAAAAAAATAAACAAGAAAAAGATTTATGGAAAACTATCCAACACGCAAAGAAAAAATATGGTTTAGGCAACCATATTCTGACGAAAACCATAGTATAGTATAGATTGGATTTATGGTTGCAATAATGATATTTGTGCTTCTCATGTCAATAATATTTTAATTTTGTAAGAAAAAAATGGACTCTACCACACGATTTTTAGTTTTGGGTGATTGCAATTAAAATGAAGTCTCCTGGATTCAACGCGATAACCTTCTTATTCCCATGAACTTGAAATAAACTTAATAGATTCATTCTATTCAAAGAGCGTTTCCCAAGTTGATAACATTTATAATAAACTAGCATTTAACTCGCTTCTTCGTCAGCGAAGTATCATACTGTCGCTATTATAATTTCGTATTTCTTTGTAGACTATTTAATCTCAAATCTAAGTTTTTTAATACAAATTACATTAAAAGATATCATTAAAATATAGAAAAAGGGTCCTTTTGTCAATTTATTGATTTTCGTATTTACTGATCACCGTTGGAGCTCTATCTGATAGTTATAAATTCGTTAATGTTAAAAGATTCAAAAATACCATTATAGTAAATATATTAATAAAAAGTACAGTTTTCTTCTCTTAATTATTTTTCACCTGGCCCTGAACCGTTTAAGCTCAGTCTAATAGTTTTATTTAATATTAAAAAATCAAAAAGTACCATTAAAATCAATAAAAAGTACTATTTTGTCCACTTAATAATTTTTTATTTTGCTAAGGACCGTTTAATTCTACTGTCACAATTCTAGGTTTGCACACAACATAAAAAATATCAGTAAAATTAATTAAATATAAAAGTCCAATCTTATTTCCTCCTTTTGGCACTTTTTTCTCCCTTAAAATTTATTTTTTAAATAGAGTTTTACAAATTAATAATAGACTATTCATATCCTGTATCAATTTGCATATTTAGAAATAGTAGTAAAAAGGGGCACATATTTTACCCTTTATTTGCTCGAATTTAAAAAAAGTGCCAATATACATTGGAAGAGAAGACTACAATTTAGTTGTTGTTGCTGTGATTGTTACTTTGAAACATAAATGGGGTTAAAAAACGTACCAAAATTAGTTTTTACCCTTTATTTGCCACAAATGTACAAATATCGAAAGAGCACGAAATACCCATCCGCTTATTTTTTTAGTAGAATATTTTTTGTTTGAAATCGTTGGAAATTGACATTTACAAGTATTAATCCTATCTTTAAATCCGGAACACGTAATAATATTTGTAAATATAGATCTATTTCAAAGTTAACAGTAATCTCTGAAGTTTTTGAATATGTGATCTTGGACATATTTTATTTCCTATTAACATGGCTCTCTAATAATAAATTAGCAATTTTTAACCTTACAGTATTCACTGATTTTTGCTTTTCACAATTGAAACTTGGTCCTCAAGTTGATGTATATACACCGATTTCTCTAAACCTTTCGATAAAATTTCACACTGCTTACTTTTAAAGAAATTGTTGGACTTTCATGGTTGTCGTCTTATTTGTTGGATAGAGTCTATAACGTACTTTTTATGTTGCATAGGGTAGTGTGCTAGGACCTTTACTTTTTAATATTTTTATCAATGATGTATCAACATGCTTTAAATTTGTAGGCTGACGATTTTAAAATGTCTTCAAAAATTGACATTAATATATAACAGGCGCTAATAATCTACAATCTGATCTTGATAAACTGAATAATTGGTGTTTTACTAATCATCTCAAAATTAATCTTGGTAAATGTGTACATACCTCTTACATAGGATATAAAGAGTGTTTTTTATAGACTTATAGAACTTTAAATTGCAATAAAACAATGCCAACTTAAAGTTCTATACGTCTATAAAAAACACCCTTTATTTATTTTTTAGGTCACGATTGCAAGCAACTCAAGTTCAGAGGTATCAACTGTTACGGCGGCAGTAGGCGGCATGTGAATTTCCAACGTAGGCTTAAATAAAATTTAAGTTTGGTTAAAAAAACTGCTAAAATAAAGTAAAATTATATTTTTTTACAAAACTCCATGAGTTAAAACAGAATTTGGAGGAAGTTCATACAACAACTGGAGTTTATTTTGCATTATATTTTTTAATGACGGAGTCACGGCATTAAAATTCAAGAATGTACTGCGGCTTCACTAATGCCGTACTCTGTTGTCTATACGCGTTCTATGTATAAATAAGAAGGAAAATAAGCAAACAAAATAATGAAATTCAATTTCACTGAGAGCATTTTGAACCAGAAAATTCATGATTTTGTTTGTTTCTAATAACATGGCATTGTTGTTGGTTTAATGATTTAATTAATACACAAATATACTTTACGAAAAAAAAATATACGTGGGTGTTTTGTTTATGCTTATTCTCTATGAAATCAGCTGTGATGATTTTTTTTCTACAATCGTAGAATGGGTCTCCCACACATTGTATCAAGAAATAGATGCAATTTTGATTTAATTGCACATATGCCAATAAGAGTGAATACCACTAATGTGTTAGCTTGATTTGATTTTTTTATTGTTTTGGCTTAATAGGCTTTCGTAGAACAGTTATTGGTGTTTAAGACTGTGGCATAGTTTACATTTTGCATTGGTGCACCTGTGGACTCTACCAGAAAATAACTTCAAACTGAACTAATGTCTGCATTTTTTGCTTTGTGCTCTTTAAATTTAATTTTTATTATTTTACTGAAAAAATTTTTTTTTGTTTTCACATTTCCCTTTTTTAAAAGAAATCAACCGCAAGTTATGTGAATATATCAAAATGATGTTGTTGATTTTCTTCGACAGGGCGTTTTTAATAAGAAGATACAGGAAAATACATCTTTATGACAATAAAAATATAGCTAGGTTAAACAGGTCGCCCGAAAGTGAATCATGCGCCGCTCTTCCAGGGCCGGACACTGGCAGAGAAGCTGTTCCACAGTTTCCTCCTCCTCCTCGTCCTGACAACTTCTACAGTAGTCATTATAACGCAAACCCATTCTCCTAGCATGGTTGCCAAAATTGCAGTGTTCCGTTACTACAGCCACCACATTTCTCAACCGGGCTTTTTGGAGCCCCAACAAATCCCTACTGTGACTGCTATCCAGCCTAGGCCAGATCATCCTCGCCGTATTACACGTCCATTCGTCTCTCCATCTGGACTGTGTCTTTCGCAAGAATATGCTATCGATCTCTTTGTTACAGACCGATAGAGGGATAACACAGGGCCCATTGGCATCTTACTCTGGCAAAATATAACTAAAACGGTATTAATAAAATCCCGAAAAACCCGGAATTTTAAAATTAAAAACCGCGAATATCGGGATTTAGCTTTTCCCGAATATGATGGGGTTTACGGGAACGGGAAGGAGCTTACTGTTAACCAAATATTCGTGTTTTTCACATTCTTCTTATGTAAAAAAAAATTATATAATTGAAACGGGTACTTTATTAAGCTTCAGGTAGGGTTATAAATATTTATTTATTTATTACTGGAGCGAAATATCGATATAAAAATTAAATATTATAATAGGACCTCAATCTTAATAAAGTAGTCGTTTTAATAAAACAAAGAACAAGTAAACTTACAAATAAAATCTATATAGAAATAAAAAAAGAAATTAAAAATATTGACAAAAATAATTTTCTTTGAATACCAATTTTTTATTAATTCTAAATAAATAATGAATTCAATTCACTCAATTTTTCAATCAATAAAAAAGAAATTCTAAGAAAGATTTTTTAACTATATATTTATTAAATAAAGAACTTCAAATTAACGAAAAATCAAAAAATCCTCTTTCAATTAGATTTCTGTATTCGTAGTTCTATTAAACTGTAGTGCCATCACTGGCACTTGACCTGTGTACTGCCATCACTACGACACAGAATACACACACACTTACACACGTTTGTATAAGACGGACTGCCTGGTTTTGTATGTACAATAGGGCGGGTCGATTTAAAAAACGCACAAATTACAAAGAAAATCGTATTTTAGGGATCAAAATAAGAAACTTTGCCGAGGGAACCATACCTCTAAAATGTATTTTGATGTCCCGACTTCAACCAGAAGTGCGTTTCATCGCTAAAAAAATTCGTAAAATACGTATTCCGCAGAGAACCATTATTTTCGAAATAAAATTGCACTATTTGGAAGCGTTGATTAGGCGTGAGTCTATTCATGATGAATTGCCAAACCAAACTGAGAATAAATCATTTGGAAAAAGTCATCGAAAATTGGATGTCCAGATTGGACTACATCCGAGCCAGCCGTGGCGGTCATATGCCAGAAATCATATTTAAAATGTAATGCCATAAATAAAATTCATGTCAATCGAATACTCCATCGTTGTTTTATTGCAATTTAAAGTTCTATAAGTCTATAAAAACCTCCCTTTAGATAACAAATTTTTAATATGAAATATTAATATATATACATATAAATTTTTGAATACATACATTCATATTGTTGTCTTTCGTGTGAAGAAGAATTGTTGGAGGTACACAACCATTTATTTCTGTAAAGAAAATTCGCAACATCAATTAAAAATTTTACTCAATTATAGGTTAAATACTTACATGCATGCATATGAGCTGAAAATGTTCAGTTTTTTTGTTCTTTAAATAATATTTTTTATTTTTTCTTTTTGACAACTTTTTGATTTTGTTTCAAATTTTATTTAAAAACATTTTAGGTAAATCAAAAGAAAAAATATTGTTTGTAGTGAAGTATGTATATACAAAATTAACAGATTTTTTTAACTGTACGTAAAATCATTATTTTATAGTGGGTTGTTTTATTTAACAACATACATAAAAAGTTAAAAAATAAATTTCTTCGTAAAATAACTATATTTTCATTAGTTTTTAATTTAACGGAAAACTTTTTAAGCAACCTACAAACAGTTAATGTAAAACTTTTTTGAGTGTACGCTTTTACACTACCATAAAAACGATTAGTTTATTAAGGCTCTTTATTGTAAAATAACACACAAGAATTTCTCTTTTTTTTAACACTTATTGTAGAAATACCGTCTCAACGATACTTTGATATTCGGGATTTTTTACTTTTTAAATTCCGGGTTTTCCGGGAATTTCGGGATTTTATTAATCCTGTTTTAGCTATATTTTTATTGTCATAAAGATATATTTTTCAGTGTACCTTATTAAAAAAAATACTTATTATTTGAAACGCCCTGTTGAAGAAAATCAACGTTGTTAACAAAATTTGCTGTATATTTCTATTAAAAAGTAAAAAAAGTGAAAACAAATAAAAAATTAAATTTTTTTTTGCGTGAAATTAAAAAATAAATATAAAAGTTTAGCTTGGAGTCATTTTCTATGTTTTTTATGTTTATTTGAAAATCCCGAAAATTCCGCTTGGGCTTTCGGGAGTCCCGGAAAACGGGATTTTTAAAAACCAGTCCCGTTTGGCATTTATGCCCGACCTAGTTCATATGAACGATTCAGCAATTGAACTATTATAAATTTGAAATTAGAACCAACGTTTTTAATACATTGCTTGCTCGAAAATTAGAACCGTCAATTCTAATTTTTGGACCTTTTTATTATAATTAATGATTATTGAGCTTTAGTCTTGTTTTTATTAAATTATTTAAAATAATAAAAAATTTTATAAAGAACAAGACTAAAGCTCAATAATCATTAATTATATATAAAAATAAAAGTCTAAATAAATAATTATATAAATTTGAACGTTTTTATTTCTTGTTCGTTTTCCTAGTAAAAAAAGGGAATCCCAGGAAACAGTACCTACTAGAAAAATAATATCACATCACTTCAACATAGTATAAAGCAAAGTCTGTATGTATGCTTAGATCTTTAAAACTACACAACGGATTTTGATGCAGTTTTTTTTTTAAAGATAGAGTGACTCAAGAGGAAGGTTTATATGTATAATCTTGGAAGGTTTAACGTCACAAATCCGCCCGGCAGGTAGCGCTATAGTCGACATCTGGCTTATTTGCCTACTACCTGTTTTTACCCGGTCTCGCACGGTTTTTTCCTCTATGAGTACGATTTCTTAGTGTAAGAAGATCGAATATACAAAAATTTTAAGGCAAGACAACATTTGCCGGGTCAACTAGTTCCATTTATTAGCACTTCAGTCTTTTTTGTCGCACTGTGTTATCTATTTTTGTGTTGAAAATTTGAAATTTTTTTACCGGTAAAATTTTGACTGTTAACCGTATTTAGTACACTATTTCCATAAAAGCGAATAAATTTGACACTTCTTATACCTATTTTAATTATTGTCGAAAGATTGTATCGACAAGTAAACAAAGGTTAAATAGATAAAAGAAGAATAGTCTTGGCTCCAATTCTTCCGAGAATTTTGTGTATCAATCCCATTTTGCGGGATATGGAAAAGTGCGGGAAAAGAGAAACAACAATGAAAATGTCATCAAACTTTTTAAAAATAATAATTAAATTCTTTCATTCTGTTTATACCTATTTAGTTTTGTTTGCCAGTATAGAACATACAAAGTCTGTAAGAATTCAATAAATTTTTTTTGTATTTAAAATTAAAGCTAATTAATTTGCAGTTAATCTTAATTGCAGATTAAATGGAAAAAAAATTTATAATAAAAAATAATAACAATAATTCCAAGTAAACAGATTGTAACATTATTTTGGATATTGTACGTGTGTGCATACAGCTGCTACAACGACATAAATAGTTTGTAGGCTAAATACAATAAACTGGTTTCTTGATTATTTACGGTAAAAATATGCAAACAAATACATACGCCTGCAACAGAAATGAAATTTAATAAAACAACAAAATATTTAACTTCTAAATAAATAACACATGCCTACAAATGAGTCTGTGGCGCCTAAGGTTTCATAGCCAATTGGAATATATGTATGGTGGTAAGCTTTAATCGCTATAAATTACTTTTTTTAATAAGTGTGATTCTCGAAACGTAGCGTTGTATAAAAACAGTGGCATATTCAGCCGTACCGAATTTTACAGACCCTTCACAATAGTAAAAATACAGGGTGGGCCAAAAGAAACCAAGGGGTGTAAAAGCTTAATAACTTTTTTGTTTATTAATTTTTTTTTATTTTTTCTTTCAGATTATATACACAACACTTGGAGAATTTATAATGGAGAGGTTCACAACTGAACAGAGAACCAGAACAATAGAATTTTATTATTTAAACCAGAGATCAATTATTTTAACGCAAAGAGCATATCGTCGACATTTTGTTAACAAGCAGAACTGTAGGTTCTGGGGTTCTCAAAATCCAAGAGCCATTCATCAACGCCAATTGCACCCCATCAGGTGTACAGTATGGTGTGGGATCACATCTGAAAATGTCATTGGGCCCTACTTCTTCGAGAATGAAGATGAAAGTGCTGTAACCGTAAATGGAGAGCGGTATCGTTTTATGATAGAAAATTTTTTACGTCCTGCTCTTGAAAACAGACCTGGTATGTGGTTTCAGCAGGACGGAGCCACTGCCCATACTGCTCGAGACACAATGGCACTTTTAAGTCAAATTTTTGGAGAGCGAATAATTTCTCGAAATTCGGAAATTTTTTGGCCAGCGCGATCGCCAGATTTGACAGCACCCGACTATTTTCTTTGGGGTTTTCTGAAGGAGCGAGTGTATGTGAACAAGCCAGAGACAATCCTTGAACTCAAGGCAAACATTGTTGCAGAAATTCGAACGCTACAGCCACAAGTTTTGAAAGATGTTATGGAAAATGCTCTAAAAAGAGCCCATCAGTGCGAAGCTGAAAACGGTGGTCATTTAAGAGACATCATTTTTCATACTTAGTGTAAAAAAATTTCCATTTTGTATATTATATAATCTGAAAGAAAAAAAAAAAAAGTTAATAAACAAAAAAGTTATTAAACTTTTACACCCCTTGGTTTCTTTTGGCCCACCCTGTATATGTATGTACAAGGTGGGCAAAAAGAAGTCATCTGATGTTGTTTGGCTCTCATTTTTTTTTCTAAATCAAATGTGTGCCGTTGCTCCGTCTTGTTGGAACCAGATGTCCTGCAGTCCTAATTCGTTCAATTGTGGCAGAAAAAACTCGGTTAACATGGCCCTAAAGGTCGCACCTATAGGTTTAGAACAATGAAAATCACTACTAAAAATTAAAAATCTCGTAGTTTTCAGAACATCAAAAAATCATTTACGTGGTTTCAAAATCGTTAGTGGTTTGAAATCACCGTGATTTCAAAACATGCCTGATAGTAGTGTTAGTGAACGAAAAAAAAAAATATGAGAGAGCATCCCAGTTATCATGATAACAAACATTTGTTACGTGGTGTTATCATTGGGTTTACTATGAAAAGCATCATAAGATCTTTTCATAATATATTTCCCCTTTATTTTAAATAATTATTAGAATAAGAGAGAATATCAAATGTATTATTTACCAGGAAATATTTTTCACAAAACATTATCAATTTTGAATTGAAGCCCATGCGTTTACTAGGTTACAGTAAAAAAACAAATTTAAAAAAAAATTTGGCTAAGCATTATTCTTGGGTAGTACACGAACGAACTATTCCCATTGTACTATTTACTTATTTGAACTGAACCAACTAGTCCTATTCCTATAGTTCATTTGCTTGCTCCTCATTTTAAATGAACGACCTATAAATGAACGAACGAACTAAACTTCACTTGGGGGTCACACGATCAAGTTTTCATTAAATTTTTAAAATTTCTCTCATTTTTTTACCAATACACTCACACTTTTAAAATTTGCTGAGAGTTTGCTTTCAATTTTTCGTTCAATTGAGTGTTTCAAATTACAGTCAAGAAAACAGCTGACTGCAGTTTTTTTATTCCAAATTTGAATTCTTATTCTGCCGCCAGTATTGTTTTTTTTTTTTTTTTTAAATATGTTTGTGAACAAATTAAACAAATATAACGACGTTTTGCAGTTCATAGAGATATACAGAAGGCATGAAGTTCTGTGGAACATAAATATTCCTGCATATAGACGGAATAATTTAAAAATTAAGGCATATAACTCTATTGCCGCCGAAACAAAACTGTCGGTGGAAGAGGTTAAAAAAAAAAACATCTTGTTGAAAAACTTGCTTTGAAATTGCGTGCAGCCTACGTCACAGCTTTAAATTTTTGTGAATTTTGACAAGCCGTATGTGTAAATTTCTTGAAAGAGAATTGTAAAAAATCTTGATCGTGTGACTGCAGTGTAAACGAAAACAAATATGAAGGAACAAAAGTTGCCAGTTCTTTTCTTTTACAAAACAATTTGAAGCTATTTTAAAATTAAACCTTAATGTTTTTAAGCCATAGTTACTAAAGTAAATACTTCTTGAATCAAATTATTAAAACTAAATTTAAAAATTTTCCGAATTTTGTTTTGTTGTTGTTCTTTCTATTTTCGTAATAAATTCCTTTCTACCCTTATTCGATATAATTTTACATAATAAAGAACGTTCAGTGACAATTAGAAACATAAGAGACTAGCATTTAGCTCGCTACTTCGTCAGCTATTTTAATTTTGTATTTCTTTGTAGACTATTTAATCTCAGTTCTAAATTTTTTAATACAAATAAAATTAAAAGGTATCATTAAAATATAGGAAAAGGGCCCTTTGTTAACTTATAGATTTTCATATTTATTGATCACCGTTGGAGCTCGGTCTGATAGTTATAAATTCGTTAATGTTAAAAATTCAAAAATACCATTATAGTAAATATATTAATAAAAAGTACAGTTTTCTTCTCTTAATTATTTTTCAAATTGTCTTGAACCATTTAAGCTCAGTCTAATAGTTTTAGGTTCGTTAATATTAAAAAATCAAAAAGTACCATTGAAATCCATAAAAAAGTACTGTTTTGCCTATTAATAATCTCATAGTTCGTGTAAAAAGTACCATTTTGTCCCTCAATGATTTTTCAATTTGACCTGAACCGTTTGAGTATAGTCTCGTAGTTCTAGGGCTGTTAATACTAAAATATCAAAAAGTACCATTAAAATCAATAAAAAGTACCATTTTGTCCACTTAATGATGTTTTATTTTGTTAAGGACCGTTTAATTCTACTGTGAAAATTTTAGTTTTGCACATAACATTTAAAATACCATTAAACTTGTCTAAATATAAAGCACAATTTTTTTTGGTACTTTTTTTCTCCTTTAAAACTATTTTTTTACCGCTGATTTTTATTGGGTACGACAAATTAGTAATAAAATGTTTATATGTTGCATCAATTTACATTATGGTACATATTTAGAAATAGTAATAAAAGGCGGCACATATTTTATCCCTTATTTGCTCGAATTTTAAAAAAGTGCCAATATACATTGGAGACATTTTTAAGAAGAGAAGAATACAGTTTAGTTTTTGTTGCTGTGATTGTTACTTTGAAAAATAAATGAGGTTAAAAAACGTTAGTTTTTGCCCTTTTTATGCCACAAATGTACAAATATGGAAAAAGTACCAAATACCCATCTCTATCTGTAGTAGTTCCGGAGATATAAGAAGTTATATTTTACCTGTTTTTACCCCCTTAATATTTGAATTTCCAAAAATTCCTTTTTATTCGTCCTATACATGCACCTGCTTAACGAATTTGAAGTCCATAGCTTTAGCCGTGTGGGCTGGACGATGATGATAAGTCAGTCAGTCAGTAATGTTACTCGTTTAAATGTATAGATAAAGATACAAAAGATCAAATGAAGTAAATTTACACACTATTCCTTTTTAATTTTTGAACTACGGAGCACAAGTCTACTAAGCATGCGCCACATGTGCATTCGCCGCTGTTTAATTGACGACTAAATGAAAGAGCATAAGTATACGTGTGAGCACTCACTGGCACAATTGTTGTAGAAGCGCCCATGTCTGCTTTAGAACATTTATATTGTGTTAAATATCAAAATTTTATTTTAATAAAAATTTATGAATAGTTATAGTAAATTCTGAGATAATTCTTATTCTTATACAGTTGTGAAATATAAATAGACACTAATATAAATAAATGTTGTTACATTACGTTACGTTGGACAGGGCGCCACAGATATAAAGGTAGAAGAGCACTCACATGAGTCCTATGATGCGGTCTCTTCATAATGTCTGTAAAGGGTCCGCCATTGAACGTTTTTTTTCAACTAGTGCTTATTTCGTGAATGGTAACACTTAGCTCATGTCTGATTTGACAGATAATTAGTTTTATCCTTCCGCTGAAAGAATATGGTTGTGTTTTCGCTTCGCTAAGTGGGCCTGCGATCGACTTACAGAAGATGCCGATTTTGCCAAAAATATCATCTTTTCAGATGAAGCTCATTTTGATCTTGGCGGGTATGTAAACAAGCAAAATTGTCGCATTTGGGCACAGAAAACCTGCACGCATACATTGAAAAGCCGACGCACCCAAAACGAGTCACTGTTTGGTGCGGATTTTGGTCCAGAGGCATAATTGGGCCATTTTTCTTTGAAAATGAGCAAGGAGCCGTTAGTCAATGGCGATTGTTATCGGGCCATGTTGAACGAATTTTTGTTCACAAAAATTGAA
This sequence comes from Thelaira solivaga, assembly GCA_947397855.1. Classification (NCBI taxonomy): domain Eukaryota; kingdom Metazoa; phylum Arthropoda; class Insecta; order Diptera; family Tachinidae; genus Thelaira; species Thelaira solivaga. The sequence goes on from OX377613.1 coordinate 28,505,971, forward strand.
GAGGAGGATATTGGCAACATTTGGTTTCAACAGGACGGCGCTACGTGCCACACAGCCGAAGCTACACTCGATGTTTTTATAGCATTTTCAAAAAAAAGTTATTTGGCGGACCCTGTAGAATAGGAAAAGAGAATAGTGGTAGAAAAACTTTAAAGAGAGAATGTAAAAGGTTAAAAACTGTCGTGTCTCACAAAGCGAGATAGCCCGCTAATTTCTGCAATCATACAGCGGCTTATTGTGCTAAAAACCGTTGCAAAAATTAAAAATTCGACTATAAAATTTTAAGAAATACATTATCGCATATACAAGATCAAGAATCAAAACCCAGTTCTTAAATCGGAAGACAATCATGGGTTGTAAAACCGCATAAAGTTGTTAATATTTTAGATTTGAAAAAATATTCAATTTTTGACAAAACCGATTGTTACTTTTTGATTTATTTGCTTCTTGGTAACAACAGTCTTCTATTAAGTTTACACAAATTTTATATTTATTTTATAATTAGTAATTCATGACGACCAATTTTATAAAAAGCAACATCTCATTTTATTTTTACGCTTCTTCTTCATTACATAAATTTTAAAAACGATTTATAGCCGCCGAAAATATTTTTCATTACGTCACTGAAGTGGTGGCGAGAAAAATCTTTTTTTTTTTTAAGTTTATTCTTTTTTATATAAAATATATTATTGAGCTGGCTAATGATGCAGCAAATTATTGTACAAAGCGTAGGTCTTTAAAACATTTGATTGTATTTACATAACAAAAAAGAGAACGCTTCAATTGAAATTTTGTCAAAAGTCTTCCCCATCGTTTTTACAGAATCAGTATTTTACAAGTCGCACAAAACATGTTGCTTTTTCACAATGTAAATGCTTTTTCACAGTGTAAAAAACATCAACTTTGGTAATCCTATTTTTATACTTGTATTTGTCTCAAGTCATTTTGTTTGTTTGTTTGTTCGCTATAAAAATTTGGTTTATCCAACGATTTGCCTGCAATGTTCATATGATGTGTACAAATCATATGGAATGCAAAAAATTTTTAATTTATGGATTTTTAGTTAATTTAATTTTCTTATTTTGATTTTTGACACCATTAAATAAAAATAAAAACGTTGTTTCAAAGGGATCACACGATGTGTACTAATTTTGCATAAGGAAAATCGACATTCAACATGGACAATATATGGCAAGTAAACAGAGCTTATGAATCAGCCCTCATATTTCACTCTTCATGAAGATATTTTCTTGTACTTAATTTAAGCCGGAATTATGTCCTTGTGTGTTTGTGGCATTAACATTGAAAATCAATGCTTCTCCAATGGTCAATTGTATGTTGCCTGTTCTCGTGTTTGAACATCATCAGCATTATTTTTTTACGCGCCAGACAGTAAAACCAAATATATCGTCTATCATACAGCGTTAAGTTGAACAGAATTTTGATATCAAAACAAAGTAAAAGAAAATAATTATTTATTGATTTCAATTGGTTATCTAAATACCTATTTAAATAATGTACTCGTATGTATATAAAATACCTTACGATTTTTTTAAATGGAAATGTAAATAAGACATAGAGCAAATGATCATTCAGTAATACGTTTTTTTCTACTCTTTTCAATATAAATAAAACTTGAAGGTAAAACAACATTGGCCTGGTCAGCAAATAAATGTTATTATTTGCAACATCCAATTCTCACTTATTTTAAGCTTTGAAAAATTTTAGTTAAAACTTTAGTCGGCATCTCCGCTAATAAAGCTTGCAAAGGCATAAACCACTTATTTGATTTTTCAACGATTAAAATACTTTTATACCAACTATGCATACTTTGTATTGATAACAATTATTTATGTCGCCGTTAACAGTAATCGATTACTGTCGACGAGCATTCAGTAGTATAAAGGACGGTTACAACTCGGCGATATATTTGTCACCATAAATTTGTAATGCGACTCAAAAGCAATAGCAAAATTTTAAGCACTGCACGAGGTAATTTTGAAAAAAGTAAAAAGCTATTGAAATTAAAAGTGATAAATATATAAAATGGAGAAAAAAATTATTATAAAATAAGCAAAATAAAACAATTTGAAAAACTAATCACTGAATTAGAAATGAAGACAATTTTAGAAAAAGGATTTCATAGACAAGGAACTCCTAGCGATTCTTAAGCTGATTGTGTATAAATAACTGTGGAATTAAATTCGATTGGTTCACCAATAAGAGATACTACTGGCTGGCAAAAAGTAAGTTTCAAAAACATTCTTTAAAAGTATCTAAAAAGCTAATATGATATATTTTTAGGTATTTAAAAACTTAAAATGTAAAGTAAAAAGATGTTGACTCTTAATAAGGCAGAATCAAATACGTGAAATACGCCGATAGTCCTCTCTATTATTTTCTTTGCTTTGGCGTGTTTGCTTTTAAAAATTTCTTCTGCACTTTTTTCTTCAGTGAACCGAAAAGGCGTCATTAAAAAAGGTTCAAGAGAATAAATATCACCTATAATTTAAATGATGTTATTTTTTATTAATACCTAAAAGTCAACAATTTCTTTCACCAGCATTATAACGATCACGCAAAACTTGTCTAAATGCACTTATATTTCAGACAAGGGAATCATGAGATGAGCCAGCAAATCTGAAATTTAAAATATGGTCATGAAACAAATTTTATGATTTTATTCACTATCATTGTGTTAATACTGAAAAATCCTTTTCGATTATAGTAAGAACTTTGTTCCTTTTTGATAGCCACTGTAATTTTATATGGGTCGCTTCCACATAAAAAATAACTCCTGAAAAACCTGTGTTGTTAACAAATTTTAGCTTATCTTCAGACTTCTCTTCCTCTGTCATTTCAATAAAAAGTGAACATATCACTGTTTGCAATGCACTAAGTGTCTCATCCAAAATTATTGACACTGTGAGTTGCAACAATCCAAAATTTAAATCATTACCGACACTTAATTGGTACGAACCTTTTGCTATGAAGCGTGGTGTTGTGGCTTGAAATAAAAGTTCATCGAAATTCACTTTTCATTAAATTCTGTTATATTCTTGCCAAAACGAATTTTAAAGCTACTTTGTTTAAGCGAAAATAGTCAATAAATCTGTTAAAAAAAAATAAAAAATTAAGTACAACCCCACTTCTTCCAGTTTTAAAAATACTCACAGGCATTGTTAGCATTAATAAGTATTTATTAAGTATGAAATTTAGTTTTATTTAGTGTACTACTTATTTAGTTTACTAAATAAACAGATTTAGCTCCCAACTTTTTTTAAAATTGTTGTAATGTTCATATTTGGTGCTTTGACTTTGAGGTGACACATATTTGATATCAATTATCGCGGGTAACACAATTCTCTTAACTAATTCTAAGTTTCAAAGACATGTAAGTTACTTTATCGAATGGAATTTTTACATTCATGCCTACTTTTCAACAAAGTAGGGTTTTTTTTAGTAATCAAGATTTTTTATAACAGATTGTTCTCAATTTTTATGTATACCTGCGCTCTTCTTACTCTAAAAATTCATACTTATTGAGAAACAAAAAAAACCGGACAAGATCGGGTAAAAACAGCTAGCATGTAAATAAATAAAAACAATATGTTGCCTGAACCTGGTGTGGTTGATTAATTGGTGGTAAAACAAGGCCATTCAACAATTCCAAATTCATATTTTATAAAATTTCAAAATTTATACAATTATTAATTAATTAAACAGTTACATTTTGTCAGTAATACAGTAAATGTACATACTCGCATTTAAAACTAGATAAAGAGCTGCTAAAATAAACTTTTGTTTTGAATAAAAGTTACAAAATCTTAAGTAGTATTGCTTGGTCTCATTTATAAGAACTTTTTTCTTCTCTTATGACAAAATTGGTTTCATTAATTACATTGATTGCGAACATTTGTTGTAATTCAAGGGGTTACTCCACCATAAAAAAGAAGAGAGGGTATTTTATTGGCAGTCAACGAAAGCAGACAGGCGAGGCAGACAGACAATCAGAAATATATCCATTTAAATACACAAATGAACATTTACCACACTCGGTTAAACTGCTTTAAGTGTAAAATGTTACAGCAATTACCAAGTCAGTCGCACACACAAAATATATTTTAACAGTTATAACGATTACATACCAAGTATGTACGAGTATGTATTTTAAATTGGAACAATTTGAATGGCTGTAATTAAGTGTTGTTTTATTAAATTAGTTTAAATATTACAAATACACGAATTTGTCATGCATTTTTGTAACATAAAGAGTTGAATTAATTAATGAATGAATAAAATAAAATAAAAATTTAAATGAGGTAATTGAAAGAAGGGGTTCTTCGGTCTTGTTCTTAGTTTATGATGATCTCTTCGATGACACTATAAATGTGTCACATAAATATTTGCTCTTCCCTTTGAGTTCTAGAAAAAGCAGCCATGACCTCCACACAAATAATACAAATTTCACCTTCCCCTAAAGCAACGTTTTTAAAATTTACGTACGCATTACAGGTTTTGAAATTAAAACGTTTGGTTTCATTGTTATTGAAAGTAAATTTTATTTTGTGTATGGAAACGCTGATGATGCGATGCGGTCTCTGCCATGAGATATTTTTTATTGTTGTTGAAATGATATTCAAAATACATTGAAAATTATAATCAATTTGTTTGTTGTAAGTGAAATCATATAAATAACACAACAACAACAAAAAGCAAAAGTAGAAATAATGAAAACTTCCGGTTATTCACACAACACAAAATGTTTTCCTTTAAAATAATAAAATAATTGAAGGGGTTAAAATAAATTGTTATCGTGCCAACCAATTGACATCATTGGCATCTTAATATTTTTTTCTTTTGCTTTTGCATTTGAGTTCTCGCTCCCGTCTCCCCCTAGCACTCTCTTTTCACCCACTTCCATCGCCTTTACCTCCATCTGTATTACAGTTGTTTTGGGGAAATGGAAATAATGATGTGTGTTTACTTTATGGCTGAAGCAAATCTTCTTACGTGGAGAAAGCTTAAATGTGTGTGTTTATATTAAAATTTGTTTTGTTTTTCTATTTAACAAGGTGTTACCATATGTTGCCACTTACTTGTCCGTCCATACAAATAAACGAGTGAATGAGTAGTTGTGCCAGTTTGAACGTAATGATTTTTATAATGACTCTTGATATCTTATTATTACTGCAAATGTTTATAAAATTGCTTATAATTTAAGAGCACATTTCGATTAGCATTTATGTTCAAGTCATTTTTAAAACAAATTCAAATGATGACGATGATGACGATGTCTCGCTAACTTCGTTGTTTGATTTTTCTATTTTTCTTTTCTAATTCACGTAAAAATGTTTCATGTTTGCACTGCATGAAATGTGGTTCAAATCCGTAACGAAGCATATTTTGTGCAAAAAAGAATTTTAACATTTAATTACACAAACAGATTTTGTTCACAATTTAAAAACTGTAAAAAAAGAGTATTGAAATGGAATACAGACAGAAGATATTACTAAATTGTGTTAACATGTTGACACCAAATTTCAGGCTTTTTTTCATTTAAGCTATTGTCACTTCCAACGAATAAAACGCTGTTAATGTCACCATTGACGTTGTATAGCTTATTAGCCGTGTCTGTGTTGCATTTTATATGCTGCAATAATTTCTTCCAATGAATTGCAGTTAATGTTTTGTGAAAAGAGTTAGATTTAGTAGGAAGTTAAATTTCATGTAATGGAAATTTTTCCATTTCGAAAGAAATATTTAAATTAGACACCAGTTTGAATTTAACAATTTAATATGCAAAAAGAAACAACAATAATTTTTAGATAAAATTCAAAACCCAAGCTTGAATCGCAGTAGAAGGAAGAAATGATGCTAATCTTTTCTTAGAAAAAAGTCCACCCAATTTAACAACAATTGAAAATGAAATAATAGACTTTTTTTCCTTATATTGCCCTCCAAGGGTTTTGCGAAATAATCGCATGTTTGAGGAAGGTATTCATAAATCAAATTACTCCTTAAATGAGCCTATTGCACAGTGTTTGCACCAATGTAATAGTTTTAAGCCGATTTTAAATTTTAATTTAAGTTAAAGCTTATTTAAGTTACTTTTATTTATATATTATAATTAGGTACATAGTAATCTGTAAGAATTTTATTCTGTAGATGAAATGAGTAAATAAAAATGCATGAACAATCAAAACAAAATGAATAAAATTGCCGCTTAATTGGAGAAATTACTATTGGGCTTTCTTCTATGGTTGATGATTAAGCAATTTTATAAAAGATGAGGTTTAAAATTTTCCGATCGTTCAAGGTTTTCATTTTTAGTATATAAATTTTTATTTTAGATTTAAAAAAAAATGTAATGTAACGTTTAAATTTTATCTAAGTAAAAAAATTTTAGATAAGTTTTTTCGGTAACTATAATTATAAATTTAAGGGAAGTGTTTGCAAATTTTTCCCCAAACGTAATTCGAATACTGGAAATCCTAACTGAATTTACACTAACTTAATGTAAAGTCACTCAATTATATTGAAGCTACAACCTCTTCTTACGTATGTATACATTGAGCACATATTAACATGAATGAATTCCCTGCAAAATTTCCTTTAACGTAAATAATTTTTTCCCTTGTTTTGTTCACTTTTTTGCTACAATCTGTTCTCTTACTTTTTGCTGGCGAACTAATAAGAAAATTAAAGTATTTATTTTTGATTTCATCTTAAAATTAAATTTTAATATTCATGAATGTTTTTCTCTAAGCAACATTTTAATTGACAAAATACAAAGCAATAGATCCATTTTTTGAGACTGCCAGAGAAAACAGATGGTCATTCAACATTTCAAGAATATACAGGAACGTATCTTTATTTCGCCTGTAATCTATACATATAAAATAGTAACGTTACTGACTGACTAATCATCATCAACCAGCTACGGATTTGAAATTCGGTGAGCAAGATCCTGTCCCGAAGTATAGCACGAATAAGAAGGTATTTTTGGAAATTCGAATATTAATGGGGTAAAATCGAACTTCTTATATCTCCGGAACTACTACAGATAGAGCCAAACTAAAAAATAAGAGAATGGGTATTTGCTCCAATATTTGTACATATGCAGGATAAAAAAGGGTAAAAACTAATGTTGGTACGTCTTTATCTTTCAAAGTAACAATCACAGCAACAACAACTAAATTGTATTCTTCTCTTCTTAAAAAGGTCTCCAATGTATATTGGCACTTTTTTAAAATTCGAGCAAATAAAGGGTAAAATATGTGCCCCTTTTTACTACTATTTCCAAATATGCATATTGATGCAACATATGAATACTTTATTATTAATTTGTAAAACTTTATTTAAAAAATAAATTTTAAGGGAGAAAAAAGTACCAAAATGAAGAAATAAGATTGGACTTTTATATTTAATTAATTTTAGTGATATTTTTTATGTTGTGTGCAAAGCTAGAATTGTGACAGTAGAATTAAACGGTACTGAACGAAATAAGAAATCATCAAATTATTAAAGGGACAAAATGATACTTCTTAAAAATTTTAATGGTACTTTTTGATTTTGTAATAAAAATGAACCTAGAAGAAGTAAGACAAATGGTACTTTTTAATAATTTTTTTTTATACTTTTTGATTTTTAGTTATTAAGGAATCTAAAAGTCCTAGATTTGGGTCAAATAGTATGAAGCAAGGTTAGAGGCCATAACTGGGACAAAATGGTACTTTTTATGGATCTTATGTGTACTTTTTAGAACTTGCATACTAACAACCCCAAAACTATGAATTGGGATCTTTCAGAGGCAAAATAGTAATTTTTATTGATTTGAATGCTACGTTTTGATTTTTTAACATTAACGAATTTGGAACTATCAGACCGAGCTAAAAAAAAAAAAAAAACAATAAACTGACAAAATGGCAATTCTTATATTTTAATGGTACCTTTTGATTTTATTTGTATTAAAAAAATTAGAACTGAGATTAAATTGTCTAAAACGAAATAATAAATCATAATAGCAACAGTATGATACTTCGCTGACGAAGTAGCGGGTTAAATGCTAGTGATAAAAAAACCTAAAACAAGAGTTATGTGGAGAAAAAAAGTTTCTATTACTTACAGCGAATGTGGATTTTCTCTTGCTACGCAATAAATGTTATACGAGTACTTCTTAACAGTTTGCTTGTATATTTTGAAACAAAGTAAATTATTTCTTGACAAAATCGCGTATCCACAAAAGATAACACCTTTACTAAATATTAGAACCGTCCGTCAATTCCTTCTGTAATAAAATATTTGGTTGAACTTTGAAAATTTAGAAATGCTTTATTTTACACGCACTGGGCGCTGAATTATTTTTTCACAAGAGTTGATACCTTTACCACAAAAATTACTTCAATAACAAAAAATTAATTTTTTTTGCTCTTGAAAATTTTGAAAATCCAATAAATTCTTCTATATTTTCTATTCACTATGCACTGATAATGTGAACAAAGTTTCAAGTAAAATTCACGATTTTTCCTTCGAGGGGAAGAATAGTTTCAGGGGATCAAGAATTTCACTTTTATTTATGGTTTATGACAACTTAAACTTTTTTTGACAGGTTAAGTGGTAATTCATACATAATACCAAAATGAAAAATTTCAAGAGGCATTAATTTTAATTCATTGGGTTCTTATAATGGTAAATTGTATAATTAAAAAAAAAATTATTAAAACCTTCATATGAATTTTGTTTCTTTTTACAAACGAGTTAGATTGGGCTGTGCCAATTTTTCTTAAATATTTAAAAAAAAAATAAAAAAAAAACTTAATGTTATGGAATATTCATTTTTTCAATAATAAAATGTCTGCATGTGCTCAATTTTTAAATGAATAAGATGTTAGAGTGAATTTTTAGCTATTTTTGTTCGCATTTTTATTTTTTTTTATCTTAAATTAATTAATTAGGATTAAAAAAATTAAAGAAAATTATTTTAATCAATATTTGTCATTCCATTTAACAAGTCTGTTCGAACTTAAAAATAAAAATATTTGGCCGGAACAGTGAAGGGTACATAAGATTCGAATTACGAAACTACCAAATTCAACTTGTTTAAGAGTAAAATATATAAAAACTTTATAAAATAAAAAAAACAGTTGTTGCTTGTCAAAATGCCATAAGTGATGGCTGGCCATCTTGAAAAAGGCCATGAGTGGAATAAAAACTTTACTTGTAAGCCGTAAGCCAGACTTTGTGTAGACAATAAATAAAAGCCAAAAGAACAGAAGCAAAAAATGAAAGGAAGATTAAAAACACAAAATCGTAGTAGTTTTTAATTTAGTAAAATATATTAGAGCCTGTTCAGCTATATGCGAACGAAAGTTTCGTTCGCCTAAATGTATTAAAGACAAAAGCAAATTTTCGTGAACTTTCGTTCACATTTAGCTGAACAGGCTATTAAATTGCAGTTCTGACAGCTACAAATTTTTAATTTTATCAAAATGTTTCAAATATTTCAGAAGGTCCTGAGTTTAAGAAGTTAGAAAAATTACTTGTTTTTTTAAGAACCCAAATAATCTTTTGTACAGCCAAGCGCCCAGGTTCTGGACAGGATTGAAATTACCACCTCCAGACTGAAATTAGTACACTAGCTTAATTTTTTAATTAAAAAATTTGTAATTAACACCCAGACCCGTGATTCCAAACATTGTCGTTCGCTTAAATTTTAAACACCAAAATATAAACATAAAAGCTATCCTTATAATATTAGTAACTAGCATTTTACTCGCTACTTCGTCAGCGAAGTACCATACTGTCGCTTTTATAATTTATTATTTCGTCGTAGACCATTTAATTCTAGGTTTTTAAAACAAATAAAATCAGAAGGTATCATAAAATATATATAAAATACCATTTTATCAGTATAATAATTTTTCTATTTACTGAGCACCGTTTGAGCTCGGTCTGATACGAGTAGTTCTTAATTTTTTGCCTCTGAATGATTTTTTTGCTGAAGATCGTTTGACCCCAATTTCATAGTTGTAGGGTTGTTAACATGAAAATTTCTAAAAAAAATTACCAATAAAATTAATAAAAAGTACCATTTTGTCCCATTTATGGTTTTCCACCTTGTTTCATACCATTAGGTTCGATTCCTTAATAAAAATAGAAATATCAAAGTGTATTAAAAAAAAAAAAAATAATAATAAAAAGTACCATATGTCCACTAATTATTTTTTGCTCTCCTCAGGGCCTTTTGATTAAAAAGTCAAAATGTACTATAAAAATTATTAAAAAGTGCCATATGATTTTTCACTTTACTCAGAACTGTTTGAGCCCAATTTCATACTTCTATTTTTTGCATACAAAAAAAAAATAACTACAGCTGACAAAATCCAATGAAAGTCTCTTCACTTGTATTATTATTTATAAGCAGTGACAGATAGGCTCACTATGTACAAGCCAACCGTTCGCTTTTACTTTAACTGACAAACACCTGATTTTCGGCCACTAACATTCTCAGTCGAAAAGTATTTTATGCGAACATTAACGGCAGCATTTACACATACATATGTATTTACATATGTTATGAATTTTTATAGCCTTCACTACAAGTCGTTGAAACTTTTTGAATTTCCTACGCAACGTGCAGAAAAGTTTCACATGCGAATTATACAGATGTTGCTTTTATCTTGAGGTTGCCATTTAAATTCTGCCTGATTAATGAAAAACCACTACTTCCTTTATTTTCTAACATTTTTATGACTAGGTTCTTTGTCTTAAATACAAAACAAACTAAAAATTTTAGTTTTGTCAAAAATGGCAGTCATAATGTCTGTAAAAATCAATACAATCGGTCCACAAATGGTGTAGAATTTCCAAACCTGTAAAGTAGCAAGTAATTATTTTTAATCTTGAATCTAAATTTAAAGTACAATCGAAAACATTTTCTCACAAAAATTCAAAACAAAACAAAACTTTTATTTGAAGACTTTTTTCCGTTGGAAAAGATGTACCAACGCTTATAAGTTAATAATTATATAATTATAATGAAAGCGATAAACTGCCTCAGCCGTAGTGAGACTGTTATAGAATACCAAATAAGTGTCGAAGTGATGACGACCACGCTGAAAAGCGAAGTGCAAATAAAAACGGCGACAAAATTTAAGACGACAACTAGAATATTTGTGATTATTTGTCATATACCAGGAATGGAATATTTACATTTTGATATGTTTACAAATAGTCAACTGATTATTTTCCTTTTAAAATATAAAAAAATTTTCATATGCATTACATACTCAGTATTGAACTGCATATGCCAACTTACTTTACATTTTTTGTTTTTTTTTTTTGTTTTCATAAAAGTCAATGAGTAAGTGAATGACTGAGTATGTGTATGAAAAGTTTTTATAAAAAAATTTTAAATCGTTTGCAGCGCATTTAATTGGTTTGTTAGTAAATTTCACAACAATGTTCAACAACATTTTTGCCAAGTTTTTGCTCATTAGAGTTCTACATCTCCAGTAAGATTTATAATGTTTAGAATTTTTATTAAATTGTAGTGAAGTTTATATCTGCTGCGGGTTTTATTATAATTTTTTTTCACACAAACTCATTGTTCGCAGTGCGCATGATTTTAATTTGAAAACATGCAAGAGCTAGAAAGACGCCTAGACTTAATAGGAGTTGTTGTTCTTTCTTTAATATTCTCGTCATCGTCGTAATCATCATTATTCTTGATTTGATTGTCGTGACTTTTTAAGTAAGTTTTGCTGAGTAAGACAAGTAAACGCCCTTTCTCGACACTCAAAATAATGGTGAGAGTAGTAGGTGTTGCATTAACATGTACGAGAACGTTTTTATATCTCTATTTTTGCAGTACTTACGGATATAAAATGTATGGAATGAGTAAGAGTACAAAAGAAAGTACTAAACCGAATCTAAGACTAAATTTACAATAAACTTCGGCATTTTCCACCAAATCTGTTTAATGTTTTGAATTTTTATGTCAAAGCATCTTTTACTATCTAGCAATACTTTAAGCCAAAGCTTTTTAAATATTTTGGAAAATTCTTTGTTGAACATGCCAGCGAAAAAAACTGAACCACTGTGTTCTCAGTTAACATCAGCTTAAAATTGTTAATGGTGAGTTGAAATCGTCCATGTAGAATTTTCTACTTCTAGAAGAAAACCTTAAAGCATGGTCGATGGGTTATAGTTTCCATTAAATCATTGTTACTGGACTATGTTTGCTGAGTTGTTTTCAAATGTGTAGTAGATTTGCTTTATTTATGTTCTATAGCAATTTTGCTGTGGAACCAAAAATTTTCTGCTGGTTGTCTTTTTTATATTTATAAAACGAAAAGAAAAGAATACGAAAAAAAATTTTCCTGTACTTGCTACAAAATTAAATTCTTATTTTATTGTTTTTATATTATTAAGACGATTCTGTTTTTTTTTTAAATATGAATGTTTATTATGATAGGGTTTTCAGTCTTTATTTATTAATATATTTCACAAATTTGTATATATAAAATTCATTATTACTACATTTTGATTATCTATTGGAGGTCTACCTTATATTTAGTTGTGAGCCAGACTGGCACGAGTAACTTATATGTATTAATTAAAAAAATAGTAAAATAAAATGTCTTCAGCTGTAATCAATTTTGAATCAAGATCACTTTTTATCAATTCATTTAATTACATATTGGTGTTCCCTATTACTCAGTTAAAAAATATTTTATGAATCGAATAAAATAAAAAATGTGAGTCTTGAACCTACGACAAACTCTTTCGAAAACGCACGGCAAATTAATAAAATTCAATGATAATACCGATTTACCGCAAACGGTAAAAAGTGACGACAATTACAATAAGGGCGAATTAAATTGTTTAGCTGCATTGATACTAAATAAAAATACCACTTACTTGTGATCACGTAACACTTTAAGTATCCTTAGACTATAATATAAGTATGTATGAATGTAAAAGGATTTGGCAGAAATTTTTATAAAATGCCAAACTGAGTGCAAAAACAAGTTAAGTTCGGCAGTATAGGCTCATTTTAAAATTGTGATATATAGTCGAAAAATATGTATGAACAAGTTAAGTTCGACTGTGCCGAGGGTATATAACCCTTCACTGTGGTAACCTAATATTCATATTTTTAATTTTGTATATCTAAAATATATTTTTAATAAAATGGGAAATATTGATTGAAATAATTTTCTTTGAATATCAATTTTCGTTTGTTAATCCTAAAATAAATAATAAATTTCAGTTAAGGAAATTCAAATTAACGAGATCTAAGAAAAAAAAACCGTTTGTATGTGCTCAATTTTTAAATGAATAATAAAAGGAATTGTAAGAAATATATCTAATAAGAATGTAAAATAAATTAAATTTAATTTGATTTAAAATGGATTTAATCCATATATATTTAAATAAATATTTAATTTCAAAGAAGGATATTAAAATATTTACCAAAAAAAAAAACTTCTCTATTATCTCTCTTGCCTAAACACACACATCCATTCACACGTTTGTGTGAGACTTGGTGTTGTGTTTGTGTGCTTATGTACAGCTTAGAAATTTCAATAAAAAACAAAGCAAAAAAAATTTAAAATTTCGGTTGAATTTTTGTTTTCCTCTTCCATTTTGTACATTGATCGTTCTTATTTATTGCAAAGATATTTTGACTGTAATTTCTTACGAAATTGTGTAACACGATCTTTTGTCCGCTTTGTAGTTTAGAAAAAAAAAACGCAAAAACCCATCAAAGTTGCACTATTTATGGACCGATGGGGATGAATTTCAAAAGCGACTTGACGGACAGACGACATCGCTAAATCTTGAAATGATCAATAGTAAAATGATTTTTAGTAAAATGGTAAATATTGACTTAAATAAAAATAATAATTAATTTCAATTAAAGGAATTGTAATTAACATCTACGAAAAAATCGGCCCTTGCATCCTTGTTTCTTAAAACAATAAAATATCTGCCTTTAGCATTCAAAAAACAATTCCCAAAAGCTTATTTAAAAAATAAATTTAATTTAAATATAAATTTTTTTGTAAAAGAACATCAATTTTAAACTAATTCTTTAATTTCGAAATGGCAAAAAAAGGATCCTCTCTGCTATCTCTCTTTCTACAAGTTATATGACAAAAGACAATTAACAGACAGACAGACATACATACATACAATGAAAACACATTTTGTCATTTGTGGACTGTTTGTTTTGATTGCACAAGCATTGTCATTGTGATTTCTCACAAAACTGCACACTTATCCTTAAGACAAAAAAGCAAATATTTAAAACTCACTCAAAAATAGAGGAAGCGGCAGGCTTTCATTCGAAGCTCCACATTTAGTTGACCGATACGCTGAATTTCCACAGCAACCTGACAACAGATAACAGATTTTGTTTTTTTGAATGTTTAGTTTGAGTTTATTTTTAAACTTCAACGTCAATTAAATGTTGCAGTAAAGGAAAAGTAAAATGTAAAATTTGTTTTTATTTTCTACATATTTTTTGCTTTGTGTTAGGGAAAAGCTCCTAGTAATCCATTTAGATTGTGTTAAAGGTACTGACTCACTATCCTACACGATCGTACAATTATGTCAAAATAATGTGTGACAGAATTCTATCCTACTTAAAGAAATCGCTTTAAAATGGCGAACTTTATGCCACACTATTATACAAAAAAAGATGCAAAAACATATGTTTACTCAGCTTAATACTTTTAAAAGTATTTATTTTCTTCTTTGCCGCAAAATATTTTTTTTACAAATATGTACAATGAAAAATAACCTAAAAGTTTGTATAAATAAAACACAAGCTTGGTATTGTTGCTATTTTGCAGCCTTGAACATAGAAAATGCAACTCTGATCGCACACATAAAATTTATTTTATGAAAATTTTCATAACATTAAAAAATCGGACAGACCTGTCAAAAAGTCCGCTTGTTCAATACACACTATCATACTTTTTTTAGCACACATGCGTTTTTAGACAGATCGTACGACTAAGTAGGATAGTGAGTCAGTACCTTAAATATTTATTTTCACTCACATGAACCAGCATAACTTTCAATCACTCCTTTTTGCAGAATCTTTTGTATAAAAAATGCTAATTTTTCAGTAATTTAATAACTGATGTAAACGGGAATATGTTAAGAAAAATAAAACATTCCATAATTACTTAAAAAAATTAACGTAAAACTGAAAACTCTTTAATATTACGTTTTGTATGCATTCGTACATGGATGTTCCATTTTATATAAGGATGTGACGTACAAATAATTTGTTGCTGTTCCGAAGAGTGGGTGTTGGCCATTATTCAGAAAATATAATTTTTGTCACGAATGTATTTATTATTAACTATGAGCATTATTTATGCATCTATTTAATTTTTAACACCCACAAATACGAGTATACACACTGGTCGGCACTGAAAAATTTTGCAGCGTCTTCGATTAACTAAAATGATGAAAACTTTTATACACTGTGGTTGGAAAAAAAATATTTCTTATAATATCCAGGCAGAGAATGTCGCAATAATCTTTTGATTTGCTACACTGTAATTGTCAAGGCTTTCAGGACATCGATCAGAATGAGCTTGTAAATAGTGTAGTTTGATGCTCATTTTACTAAGACCGAAGTTCATTTAGCATACAAAAATAACAATTATCATGATGATTACGAGCGTCCCGCCAAATCATGGATGTCCTGAACTTGAGAGCAGATCTTTTTCACTTACCCATTATTGCAAAGAGACAGCACAATTTTGGTGTATATTATTTGGCACCCATGAGTTCTGTAGATCACAAATATTTACTCTAAAGTAGTTAAAGTACACAGATTTTACAAAGTCGGTGATCGATTTACCATATTCTGCCCAAGTATATTCAGCAAAAATAATACAAACATTGTCTGCATTTCGTTTATAATTTCCACATCGTACATGTGGCACCCTAAAAATTATACATATTCTGGATCCATGTAAATAACTGAGTCGATTTAGCTATATCCTCATGTCTCTCTCACCGTTGAAATCCACTTTCTGAAATCTCTGGGCAACGTACAGTAAAGCTTAGCATACCAATCTAAGTACCTTTTTTTTTTATTCATAATACGAATTGAGACCCAAATACAGACATTTTATTTTTATCAAAAAACGAATTTTTTTCATGAATGTCATGAATTTTAATTTCTTTATTAATTATTTATTTTAGAATTAACAAAAAAATAGGTGATCGAAGAAAGATATTATTATTATTTTTTATTTGATATTAGAAATTCAATCTAAGATTAAATGTTTTAATAAACACGGGTGACTTTGACCATTTGCTCCCAGAGTCTAGGCAGGAATTGAACCTGAGACCCCAGATTGATGGGTTAGCGCGCTACCCATCATTTTTATAATTTTTGTTAAATATTTGAGAAAAATGTGCAAATATGAATATTTCGCTAACACAGTTAAATTTATTATATAATATTCTTCGCCGTCACTGTTTCACATTTCACGAGAAGGCGGTCAAAACTCTTGACGAAAAAATTTTTTTTGTGTCACCGAAATATATTTTTTTTTATATAAAAGTAAACACACAGGAACCTCGAAAGCCGTAAATATATTTTAGAAAATTTTTTAACTTCAAGTAGGCATAACTTTTTAAATTTTAAGTAGTTCAAATTCCAGATCTGACCATTGCAATAAGTACCCCAATCTCGATATTAAGTGGATCGCAAATTTTTTCTGCGAAAAACTTAATACGACTTATACTGTGTTATAGTAGATAATTCGAGCTGTTATAATATATTTATCTTTTTAATTTATTTTTTTTAACGTTTATTTAAACAAAATTTATATACACGTAAAACTATAAATAAACAAATTGAGATGAATAAGTCCCTTAAACGGGCTCTCCGGTATATCTACTAATATATATTGTATAATAATCATTTTAGATACGAGATATACCAATTATTTATTTATAATTTACATGTAACCAAAAAGGGCAAAAAAGTTACTTTACTATTACGAAACAAAAGAAAGAAAAACGATATAAGGTCCGTGGATACAATGTAAAAGCATTCGATGATATACCAGTATTTTTTAGCTTTTAAGTTACTATATATATTTTTGTCACCTGATCTACGATTTACATCTGAAAGTTGATTACTACTTATAGCTTTGATATTATTTCTTCTGTTTATGTGATAGAATATAAGAATTCCTAATTCATTTTGAGTATAACCATTACTATCGAGATATAAAAATGCCCCTGGTGGTTCGAAGCCACTTTGCAAACTTTTCCTTATATATCTTTCATCCGAATAATATGGTTCTAAAATTAAATTATTAACGTAGCAGGTGATGCTTCTTAAAATGTGGTTTCGTGTCATATGCAAAATGGAATTGTCTATTTTAAATTTTTTTGACTGATTATATAACTTTTTATTTGAAATGTATTTGGTGTATCTGCTCTACTGGAAGATCTCTTTTTAATTTATTTCTGCAGGTTTAGGAACTACAACGATTTTATTGCTTGAAAATCAGATATTTTATGTATGTGAGAGGGATATTTCCACAAAAAAAAAATAATTATATTTATGTATATGTATACGTATGTATATATATATATGTGTGTTGTGTGTTTTTTTTAGTAGATAATGGAATTAGATAAAATAATTGACTGTCATGGAAATGCATTCTTGTAATGGATACTTACATACAAAACAGGTAAGTACATGACCTTAATTGTTGTTGTATATCCACTAAATACATTGGACTTTTCATTAATACTTTATTGGAAACTCAGGTAGCTGCCACTCAAATAAAGGTTAAAATATAAGAAGTAGAAAATTAATAAGTGGATATCAGTATTATCAAAACGATGGCTAAGTTCAGTTAAAACTATTTTGCTAAAATATATTTTGAAAAAAAGAGAAAAGAAAACGATGTTATAAATATTACATCTTGACCATTTGAAAAAATTTATAATTTTTTAACGCGATTAAATAAACGGTATACTGAATGTAATAGAAATAAAAAAAAGCATGTTTGAATATAAAAAACAAGAGAACTTGTATTTGAAAGCCAACCAAAACCAGCAAATGTGGGCCGACCTGCAAGACCAATTGAGGATTGTAGTGAGAGGTACCTAGGACGAAAGCTGCCAAACATTAATGAAGAAATTTCTCAAAAAATAATTAAAGAAACGTTTTTCCATCAACTAGGACCTACATAAAATAAAAATGCAAAAATTGATATTATAGAAAATGTAATGAAAGCAAGCCTTAAGTGTGTAAAAAGGAAGCATTCGCAATATTTCTGGGCTTAAAGTTAACAAATCATCAATATATGGAATGGCCATTTATAAAGAATATAGAGATTTAGTTTTGATAAAAAAAAATTGTTTACCACCACAAAATTCTATAGCCATTCTAGAAAGTTAGCAGAGGTGGTATTGCAAGATATATTAAATCATACCGCGGAAAGATTGTTAAATACATTGGACGCAGATAACATAAAGAAGCTTGGTGACTGTAGCCTCACATTAATTTCTAAATAGGGATGCAACAAATTATCAGATGCTTATTTGTTTATGGTATCTTTTACTTCATTAAGACTAAAAAATACATTAGTTTTTGAGCAACAGAAATTGACATTTGGAAAAACGAAATACTGCAGACCAATTAAATTTCTTTTTAAGAAGGAAACGAAGGATTTAATATTAGAAGAAGTATCTAAACTTAAACAACAAATAGATAAAATTTAACCGATAACTTTGTTATTGAACGACCAACGCTATAAAAAGATCTACGTGTAGTTCCAATGAAGAGCTCTTTACTATTTTACTGAGCATTTCTGATCCATATATGCTTAGCATTCGACAAAAGTGGATTTTCACTCTCATGGAATTGGATAAAGATGCCGAGCACCTCCTTGAAGATGAATAGGAAACATATTTAAATGAAATTTTCACTGAGATAATTAAATGAATAAAAAAAATATGACTAAAATGGCACAATAAATAATAAAAATTAGTAAAAAAAATTTATTTTATTTGGAATAAATAGGTTTTCTAAAAGTAAAGAATCACCCTTATTCCATTTGGTGTCGGCAACATCGTCATCAATTTTAAAGCAACATCGGTTTTTGTCGTATTTTCTAACAGCTGTCATAGTTTGTTTAAAATTTTTATCAAAAAGAAATGTTTTTGAAGTTTATTTAATGAAAAAACACACAGCAATATTGATAGCAAACGTCATTACATAATACCAAATATGTAAGTGTCAACAGTCATCAATATTTATCAATATTGAGAATTTTAATTCAAACTTACTAGAAACGATAAAAAAATTTTTCGAATGTTAGTCGCCTATCTACTATGGATTCATGCTTAAAAAATATAAAGTTTTTAATATAATAATACTGTTTTTAGTGAATTATGATCGTTAAGGCTATTTTCCCAATTAGGACCTATGACGAAATGTAGACCGATTGCCCTAAAATTTTACAGAATCATTATGACTTAAATTAAAATTTATTTCGCAAAATACATATTAATACATTTTGAAAATGTATGAGCGAAAATTCGAAATAAACTGACCCGGGTAGACGGCTTAATTTATTAAGTAAAAATTGATTGTGCACTACGATAACAATTACTGTATGTAGTAAGAGTGTGCTTATATCTACTAAAACTAAAACTAAAACTAAAACTAAAACTAAAAGAAAAGAAACGAAAAACAAATTGAAAAAAAATTAAAACTAATATATAAAAGAGAATAGTCGATCTGTACTATGTTCAAAATTTTAGTGTAAAAATGCAATGAAAAATCATAAATGTAGTGATTTTCTTTGCTTTAATACCGATTATACCCATATTTTCAAAAATCATTTTTCAAACATATATAACTGTGCTTTAATAAGTTTTGATTTTACAGTTAATACATGTCTTCTAACCAACAAAAAAATTTCATTAAAAAATTTCAATTCAGTCAAAAGTTATAGAATTTTGACCGCCAACTCGCGAAATGTGCTACTGTGCGCCGTAGTTTAAATAATCTCAAAAACTTGAGTTCCAGTTGTTGGCCTGTGTAATTTATGAAGTGCAAACTAAACAAAACTATTCAGTACTATTAAACTTTTCTATTTTCTTTTTGTTTTTCCTTTTTTTTAATGCGTTTACTAACTTCATTCATCAAAAATTTTTCTCGTTTTTTTTTATTGTAAATGGAAAATATACTACATGTGACTAAGAATTAAATTAAAAATATTTATATTCAAAATCTTAATAATAAAATCTAAAACAAAGTAAAGAAAATATAAAAAAATTTTCATATTTTGTTTGATGCTTTTCTTTTTTTTTTTATTAAAATGGCTAGTCTGCTTAAACTTGAAGTGAGATTATAATCATTTATTTTTATTTCGATATTTCGCTTAAATTTTGTGTAGATTCTTCAGGATAGATATAATTATGTTAAAACAATCAAAAAAAAAATTATTTTAGCCAATTTTAACAAAACAGTAGAAGAGGTTCTCAAAATTCAGCAATGAAATATATAGTTGAATACATATGTATGGCTTTCAATGGACGGGAACACATATTCATACATGAATACATCAATACACAATATACACGCATGTGTACACAAGTAGATAACTTTATTTTTCTATTAAACCAAAAAGGAAGACGAACAGCCAGAAAGAAACTTTAAACATCTGTGCCAACCATTTTGAAATGGGTAGGCAGGTACACACAATGTAGGAACGTACACATCTAAATGAAAAAGAAAATTAAAAGCACAGAAAGAGTTGTGAACATGTTGTAAATTACTAAAGTGTACTTAACTCACTCGACAAAAGTATAGCAGCAACAAGGACAAAGCCAGCAGAGGGGCTATCGTATATTAAAAACAAAAAATAACACATTATTACAACTGTCACTTTGTTATAAAGCAGTAACAACAACGCCAACTAACAAATCTGCAACTACAACGAAAACAAAAAAATTATAAAAGCAAAACTGGCAGTCAAGAAATGTAGCTAAAAATGAAAAGAAAAAACTATAAAGAGAAATAAGAAAAAAAGTAATTCCCGAAGTACCAGTAGAGTTGAGTCCATAATGAATATGGATGGGAGTGAGTGTGAGCAAAGTAGTAGTGCACTTAGTCTAGGTAGTATATAAAGGTTTGTAAACATTTAAGGATACGTGCGAGTGTGAATGTGTGTGTGTATGTACTTATATAAAGAATGTACGTCTGCATGTTCATTTATTGGCACTAAATAAAAAATCTAATATTGTCTCTGTTGTTTTGGACCAGCAATAAACCGGTTCAATGCGCACCAATCAAATGTGCGTAAAAACTAAAGGAAGGCGGGTTTATATTCCACATACAACACGGTATGCTACGCTGTACTGCTCTTGTTGGCACTGTGTTTAACTCTCACACATACATATGTACTTTCTTCTACCAAAATTATTCATTTATACTCGTACCTATAGCATACCAGCTACACAAATACACCGATGACAAAACAACAACAAAAACTACATACAAGAACAAAACATAAGTAAGTGCACCACAGGTTAGTGCGCAAGTGTTTTAAAATGGAAACGGGTTCCTTGGCCATTGTTTGTTTGTGTATTTATTTGATTTTCTATGGGTGTTAGTGAATGTGTGCTTTTGTATAGACTCCAAAATAAGTGCTCTTGCCGTACAACCAACCTAGATGAATTACTAACAGCAGCAGCAGTAGCAACAGCAACAGAGAAAATCTGCATTTGGTTAGCATTAGTAGAAGCTTTAGTTTTGTACTGATTTTACGTACGTGCGGGTGTTGCTTCTGTTTTACTACGGAGTCTATGAAAAATTAATCAAATAAAGTTATACAAGAATAAAAAATTCAGTCATTATTATAATTGCTTTAAGCACAAGCGCACACACACACACACACACAATAAGAAAAAAGAAAAAAGAGTTTTATGTAGTAAAGTAACATAAACAACAAGAACAACAACAACATTAGCAGCAGCAAGCCACCAACAACAAAGGCGATTAAAGTAATTGCAAATTTAATTAACTTGCTGGGTAGTAGTTTTGCACTACCACTGCACTGCACTGAAATTTCTCTTCAATGCACATTTAACTTAATAAGTGAGTGAATGACTGGATGGATTGGCTGCTTGTCATATGTGTATTGGAATTATGTGCAGCAGTAATTAGATACATGCATTTGCAATGCATTAATAAAACAACATCGGCTTGAAAATTGTGACAGGTCAGGTGAAATTTAATTTAACAAAATTGTCATTCAAAAGAAAAAATTACGAAACGCCTTAAAAAAATATTAAAAAAAAAGTTCGAAAAATAAATCAAAATAAAAATATATTTTTTTAAATCCTTGTGCTTCTACAAAGGAAAAATCTCTAGTAAAATAAAGAATAAAAAATAAGTGAGTGTTAACAAAAGTTTTCTTGGAGGTAATTTTCATAAATTGAATACATTAAAACGAAATCGCCTTCCATATGTTTTGAAAGTGTTTTGTCAAAAAAAAATTAATTTGGTGCAAGAAAAAGTGCCACATTCTCATAAATTGAAACATTTTATTTTATTATGGAAAGTAACGCCTTTGGCAGCAGTCATATACCTTCACAAGCATTGGTTGTTTTATCAGAGGCTGCTTCTGGTTTGCATGAGGCTTTAAGAGGCCAACGTCCATTTCCTTCAAGAGTAAGTAAACGCTTAATAAAAGTCTTTTGCTAAGAATTTTACTAAAGACCCATTAACGAAGAAGACTACTTTATTGAAAGTTTATTAAAAAAATTTTAGGAAGAAATTTCTTCAAGCAAGTAGATTTGACCCCGCTGATCAGCTGTCGCTCTTTAGATTAACATATACATTTACCTGCCGTCTGCACCAGCAATAAATATGCGAAGCGAAGGCGAAAGAAAACCAGTCACTCATTTTCGACTGAAAACGGGGCTCACTAACTTTTGACTTATCGTTCGCTTAGCCTTACGTTGTTTACCGCAAACCTTTTCAATATACGAGTACTATGTTGTCACAACAACAATTTCATAAATTAATCGCCAGTTTCAAAGAAAACTATAAATTTACTTTAAAAAACACTACATGATACACTAGTTAAACTCTCAACGAAAAAGAGCAGAAAGAAAAATATAAAACACAGACACATACATTCACAAAAACAAATTGTTAACAAAAAAGCTTAAAAAAATTATTTTTTAATTAAAAAGAAAATTTCATGTTGATTGTTAAAAAATCAATATTAGAAGATAGAAAAAAATTTTTATTTCTAATTTTAATGGTTTCTGCGCGTTTCGTTAATTTTATAAAAAAAAAATAGCCAAGCGACAACAAGAAAACAAGTGAGTGATTTTGGCATTTGTATCCGTACAAAGACAAAGAAAATTTTTTAGTGAGCCGCAATTTCATATAGAAATGCTTACGTTATTGTTCGATTTTCATAAGAATTTTCTTGTAAAAATTTTTTAGGGAGCCGCAAATCAGCTGTTTGTCGTTTGAAGTCTCTGGCATAAAAACTTAAAATTTTGATTTTGTTCATTTGTGAGTTGCCGCTCTAAATTTACACGTCATTGCTTCTTGATTTCTTTCAAATGGTGAATTACGTACTCTCGTACCTTAACATAAACCGAGCAATAAGCAATAATTTTCAGTTATTCAATCTACGTTATTGCTCTATTATTAAGACAGTTATTAGTAGTGTAGACGAGGCGATGATAAACATTTATAAACAAAACAAAAAAATTTCCGACGGCGTAAAACCATCCAGCTTTTCACTGGCTTCCCATAGAGACTCAAAGTTATGGCGAAATATTAGAAAAAACTTCTGTAGAAAACGAGACAAAGTCGAAAAATATTTAGATATGCAAGAGAGTAGACATAAGAAGGAGAAATTTGATTTCGGCATAAATTTTTAATTGAAATTTCATATTAACTCAAATCAAATTTCTTAAAATTTTGTATCTGCTTAAAACAAAAGTATTTATTAAAAAGAATGTATCCAAAAACATTTATAACAGATAATTCTGCACGATTTTCTGCTTTATTAAAAATTTCAAACAATAATATTTTTAGTGCGATGCGAGTTGTTTTTTAAGCTATTCACTGCAAGTAACCAGGATATAAGCTTCTGGTTCCGTTTTTAGTTTCTACACCGTACATATGCCATCCTATCTGTTTGTTTGTCCGTCCGTGTGGATGTTGCAATCAGCTTTCTGAAGTTTGTCTTACTTGTTTTATACATATGCTACTCAGCCATTTTGAAGCGATATTTTAAAGTAGGACAAAATTCTGTCCGTTTTTATAGTTATAAAATTGTACGATTTTTTTGTAGCTATTTAGTGAAGAACAGTCTTTACATGCCATTGCTGGCCCAATTCAAGTGTTCCAACAGTCTTCAATTAGAAACATTAAATTAACTCGACAAAAATTCCTTAGTCTGTAAGAGAAAGTCCCAGTTTCGTTTAAAATAGGTTTTGTCGTTACACTACACTATTTAAAAGCTCATTCTGATCGATGTCCTGAAAGCCTTGACAATTACAGTGTAGCAAATCAAAAGATTATTGCGACATTCTCTGCCTGGATATTATAAGAAATATTTTTTTTCCAACCACAGTAACTGTAACAAATAAAGTGTATAAAAGTTTTCATCATTTTAGTTAATCGAAGACGCTGCAAAATTTTTCAGTGCCGACCAGTGTGTATACTCGTATTTGTGGGTGTTAAAAATTAAATAGAT
Organism: Thelaira solivaga; assembly: GCA_947397855.1. Classification (NCBI taxonomy): domain Eukaryota; kingdom Metazoa; phylum Arthropoda; class Insecta; order Diptera; family Tachinidae; genus Thelaira; species Thelaira solivaga. The sequence continues at coordinate 28,530,768 of OX377613.1, forward strand.
GCATAAATAATGCTCATAGTTAATAATAAATACATTCGTGACAAAAATCATATTTTCTGAATAATGGCCAACACCCACTCTTCGGAACAGCAACAAATTATTTGTACGTCACATCCTTATATAAAATGGAACATCCATGTACGAATGCATACAAAACGTAATATTAAAGGGTTTTCAGTTTTACGTTAATTTTTTTAAGTAATTATGGAATGTTTTATTTTTCTTAACATATTCCCGTTTACATCAGTTATTAAATTACTGAAAAATTAGCATTTTTTATACAAAAGATTCTGCAAAAAGGAGTGATTGAAAGTTATGCTGGTTCATGTGAGTGAAAATAAATATTTAACACAATCTGAATGGATGACTAGGAGCTTTTCCCTGACACAAAGCAAAAAATATGTAAAAACAAATTTTACATTTTACTTTTCCTTTACTGCAACATTTAATTGACGTTGAAGTTTAATAATAAACTCAAAATCAACATTCAAAAAACAAAAGATGTAATTCTTATTCAATTATAAAGCAAGTAAACACGTTATGTACAACTTTAATATTAACAAACGTATAATTTATATACGCGCTCGAAGCTACATGTGTCATTTCGTGAGTGTTTTTTATAGACGTATAGAACTTTAAGTTGGCATTACTGTTCAAGATGGCGACCGATTTAACAGCTGTCAAGTGATTTATTCTCAGTTTGGCTTGGCAATTCATCATGAATAGACTCACGCCTCAACAACGCTTGCAAATGGGCACAAAACGAGATTGCCGTTGTTCCCGATTTTCATAAGCGAATTTTGTCTAGCGATGAAGCGCACTTCTGGTTGAATGGCTATGTCAACAAACAAAACTGTCGCATTTGGATTGAAGCTAATCCTCAAGTGTATGTCGAAACACCGTTACATCCAGAAAAACTGACTGTTTGGTGCACTTTATGGGCTGGTGGAATCATTGGTCCCTACTTCTTCAAAAACGATAATGGCCAGAACGTTACAGTCAATGGTGATCGGTATAGAGCCATGATTACTAACTTTTTTCATTCCTGAATTGAACAACCATGATGTCCAGGAGCTGTGGTTCCAACAAGACGGCGCAACATGTCACACAGCTCGTGCCACAATCGATTTATTGAAAGACATGTATGGAGACCGCCTAATTTCACATTTTGGACCTGTGATTTGGCCTCCAAGATCTTGTGATTTAACACCGCTAGACTACTTTCTGTGGGGCTATGTAAAGTCATTCGTCTATGCGGATAAGCCACAAATGCTTGACCATTTGGAAGAAAAATTCGCCGTGTTATTGCCGATATACGGCCACAAATGTTGGAAAAAGTCATCGAAAATTGGACGTCCAGATTGGACTACATCCGAGCCAGCCGTGGCGGTCATATGCCAGAAATCATATTTAAAATGTAATGCCACAAGATTATCTTTCGGATAAATAAAATTCATGTCAATCGAATAATCCATCGTTGTTTTATTGCAATTTAAAGTTCTATACGTCTATAAAAAACACCCTCTATAATCATAACTCATTTCATTATTAGTGGTTTCTTATCTTAACATAGTTGTACTTAAAAGTATATAAGAGTAATGAGTTGCAGGGCTGGTACTACACCATACTCGTATGTAATAGTTTAAATAAAATTTAAAATAAAAGTTTATAGCAAAAGTTTACAAGAATTATTATTATTTCAATAGCAAAACTAATTATTTAGTCAACTATGATTAAGAGTTTGGAGTCATAGGAGTTGGCCACACACCTTTTTATAAAAAATATTGAATCACACCGAGGTGATCAGTCTCGCTATGTTCAATATTTTTTCCAAATTAATTTAAAATAATTTTTTTACAATTTCTTTGAATTCTTTTTTTCATATAAATTTAGATATCTTATTTTTTTTTATATTATTATTTAAGAAAAATTTTTTTTTGTTTTGTTAAAGCAACTAAAGGGAATAAACATATTTTATGTTACTGATACTTGTTTATCAAATACGAGTATAAAAAATAGGAATAATTGTAAATAAAGTATAGTTTGGAAATAATAGTTATAATTATTTTTTAAAATGATTTTACAATATACTATTTTTATTTTGAAAATATGCGTTAATTATTTTAAAATTTAAGATTATATCACACGGTTCATTATTTGTTTCTTTGTTTAAAATTGTTATGTTTGTGTGTCCCATCGTAAACGCTTGTATGTTTATCATATGACTCCTTCTGTAATAAAACTTTATCATTCAATTGTATATCTATTCGTTTTGAAATTTGTCGTAATAATTTTTGCATTAGTTTTAGTTTTTTATCAGCTTCAGCTATAGTCTCGATTGGGTCTGTCAATACAATCTCCAATTTAATAAAAATTTTGTTACCTTGATCCTTCATTTCTTGATTTGAGTAAATCGTAAAAAATGAATCATATTTTGGCCATTCTGCCCTGTTAATTATGTGATCGTTGGCTGCAAAAAGTCTAATCTTAATGTTTCGCTACCGAACTCAAACTCAACAGTTAGCAATTTTTTAAACTTTTAAAAAAAATTGTTGCGCATTATTTTAACCTGTTCGTTATTACTAATTAAGTCAGTTCTGATTTTTGGAGTATACTGATCAAAATTATGGGAGAATTTATCATACACACTTAATTTGAGATTATGTTGTTTTTTTAAGGTATCTGGACAACTTATCTTTTCATATTGTTATAAATACAATGAGCATGTTGTTACGGAAAGTATTTGACTATTTTTCAAATTCGTTGATCGTTATTCTTGATGGAGCGTCAGCTCCAACATTGTTCTTTCCTTTTATATACTCGACTGAAAAGTTGTATTCTGTTAGTTCTAAGCTGAGTCATTCATATTGAAAAGATAGATCACATGTGTCTGATACGAGTGCACCGTGAATTGAGTGTCATATACATATGGACGAGATTGAGTTATTGTAAAATAAATTGAGAGAAGCTCTAATTCTATTATTGGATTATTCTGTTCCGGTTGAGTAAATGACTTTGAAGCGAAATATTTGACTTAGTATTGCACCACAGCCAACTTTGGAAGCATCTACAGTTATTAAAAATGGTTTATAGAAATCCGGGTATTGTAGTACTTGTTGTAATAATACAGCAGTTTTTAAATTTTCAAACGATTATTGACACGTTTCTTTCCATTTAAATTGAACAGTTTTTCTCGTCATTTGATTTAATGGTGCAGCTAAAGTTGCAAAGTTTGGAATGAACCTTCAGTAATAAAGGACAAATGCCACAAAACGTCTTACAGAATCTTTATCAGTTGGTGGTGGATAAGTTCTACGGCTTTAATTTTTGTGTCATCTGGTAAGAGATCGTTTGCTGTACAACGATGAGCAAGGAATGTGACCAGTCGGAAAAAATTGCATTTGTAAGGATGTATCTTCAAGTTGTGAACTCTAAGTACTCCAAATACATCATGTCGGGGCACAAGTCCCGAAAACGCAATTGCCATCATCCTTGAAAAAGAATTTTGTCCAAGTTGCAGCACTTTCCAACGAAAAGAACCTTTGTCAGTGCTAAACGCAGTGACATCCTTCTAATCAGGGTGTAGCGGAATTTGGTGAAATTTCGAAAATAAGTCAAATACCGAAAGATGTTTTGCTCGGCCTAAATTGGTAAAGGGAAATTGTCCGCGATTAGTTTCTTATTTATAGCACTACAATCAATACACATTCGATATGATTTTTTATCGTTCGAACTCTTTTTAGGTACCAGGATTGTAGGTCTGTTAAAGGTTGAGGTACTTGGCTCAATCAAATCATTACCCAACAACCGTTGAACTTGTGTACCAATTTCGCTTTTATTGAACTGATTCATTGATATCAAATCCCATCTTAGGCGAGTGTATTAGACTGACTTCATTTACAATACGTACAGCAGATATGCCAGTTACAGATATTGGGCCATAATCATAATCATAAAAGAGTAGGCTTTTATTAAGAGCTGACTTTTATTCATAAGAACTATATAAATTTAAAGTCGTTTTTAAAAAGATACCGACTTTAGTGTGACTATGATTATGGCCCATTGTATTTTAAATATTTTTTTGACTATGTGGAAGTCTGTAGTTTCTAGTATAAACCGGTGACGAATCAACTAACGTTCATAAAAGTTACTTACCGCCATTTTGTCCTCATACAACAACAAAAAGTCCTCAAATTCTTCACAACTTGGAATTAAACTGTCTAAAATATCATTTTTCAATTTCATTATACGCTCATCAGTTTTTACACTCATTTATTGAGTATACATAAAAGTTTCGTAGTTTTTCTGCTTTTATATCATTATTTTTGATACACTTGAATTGCAAATTAGCCAAGTGTAAGGACTTTGCGAATTACCTACACTCGTTTATTTTATTTCGTATATAGCTGAGTGTAAGTTCTCTGGAAATTACCTACATTCGTCTTGAATTCTGATTGTAATATTATAATTGTAGTTAGCCGAACACACATTGTGTTCGTAACACAAATAAACAAATTCAGGGTTCCGAGCGATTCATTTGCTGCGAACTCTTTAACCTAACTTCCAAAGCACGGCCAAGCCGAGTGCCTCGACCGAGCAGTACACGAACGAAGTGGGAGTCATGCCGAGTCTTAGCATATAGAGTTGGTCTGCCGTGTGAGCGAGGAGTTAAATCCTGAGCGACTGGAAGGTGTCGCCCAACGAAGTATTTAATCCCCATTATACCAATATATTAGATCTTAAGTTACTCTTCGTTAATAAAATTATACTGTGTTAACACGGATACATCTGCGCGCTTTAATTCAAAAGGAAGCAGACCCTTGGTAAGGCCCCTGGATTGATTAAGTCATACCCCAGCTGGAAAAGTAAACTGCGTTACAGTTTTATTTAAATTTTCCTTTTAAATTTATATGTAATATTTAAGTGATGTGGTTTCTTACTCCATTTGAATATTTGATTTTAATTATTTTGTTTAGTTATGTACGGTTCGTGTTAAAGTTAACTACTTTTTGTTTTATATATATTTTTTGTTCGTTATTGGAAATTTTTGCAGTGCTTTTTACCTAAATTTTTTTTTTTTTTTTGGAAATCATATTCTTGTTTAGAAGGGTTTTTGGGTTCTTTGCACTTAATTTTTAGGTTATTAATTTAAAAAATGTTTTTTTTTCACAAAGTAACGGAGTTTTATTATATTTTTCCTTAAGTGTAATTTGTACCAATCTGTAAGGGATTTGCCTTTCTACTTATAGGTATTTTGCACAAGTGTATGCTTTGCTCTTTGCAGTTTAAAGTTTTGTTATTCAAAATTATGTTAAATTTTTACATGTTACGTGATTTTATATTTTTGAATGTACCATTTTTTTATTTATGGATATTGTGTTCCATACATGCGTATGTTATTGTTTGTTACTTTGGTGAAAATTTTTCCTTTTGTTGGTGTTCATTTTCAAGCCACAATTTACGTTAAAAAAAATTGTCCATCAAATTGTTATTTTCTTAATGATGCAGGTAGGATCCTTTAATTAACAATTTGCGCCTTAATTATTTTTTTATTCTTATTTTTTACACTCACTTAACAAAAATCAAACAAATTCGGTTTACGGTCGCCATATCAAATAATCATAAGTCATTTTATTTTTATTGATTGTCTTAACATAGTTGTACTTAAAAGTATATAAGAGTGATGAGTTGCAGGGCTGGCACTACAAAATCTTTACAGCGAATAGTTTATACGTGTACTGTGTATATAAAGCCGCATTCAAAGTATGTTTTAAACATTTTTTAATTTCTTTTAATACATCTTTATTTTACAAGCAAATTCTATTTACAAACGGAAACAACTTTCTTAAAAGGACGGTTTCGCCCCATTCTTTTATCTATGTGTAGAAATTCTTAAACTAAAAAGATTAGAAAAATTTGCTTAAAATCTGGTTTTTGATTAGCTGTTTTCATCCTGTTTCGCATAGCCAGTACAAGTTAGCGATTTTTTAACTGACTCTCGTAAGAGAGAGTGTGGTCAATCCAAAAAAAAAAAAAGTGACAATTGTTGAAATATATTGATTTTATATATCAAATTTTAAAAAAACGTTGAAAAATATAATTTAATTGTTAAATCATTGAATAATGATATTTAAGATTTGGATACTTATTGTAATTTTCTTATAGAAAGATTCAATAATAATAAACAATTTAAAAAAAAAAAAAATTGAATAATGGAAGTAAGCGTATACAGAATATGCTACTCACTGATAAAATAGCTCTATATTGGTAAAAGAATTTTTAAAATAGGTTCCGTAGTTTTAGAGCTTATCAGTTACAAGCCTCTAAAAATTATAGCATAGATATTTATAATTTACATCATAGGCTATATTAGCACCGTGACCTCTAATATCTTTGTGCAGCCAGTTTCCTCCCAACTACAATTCGAAAATCCAATTGATGTAGATCTCGTGGAAGCAATGTCCAATTGCCTAAGCAGCTCATTTTGCTTCTTGCCACCGCTGGGTACTCGCACAGAACATATTTAAAATAGTTATACTTTTTCTTAAATTAATTTTGGCATTGATTTTCTGAGGTTATGCCCTAAAAATTCATTTCATTTTTATAAAATCCAAATCCTTTAACTTTCAACCGATTTAGAATCGCACATATAGTTCTTTGTTTTTAGTCTTTTGTTTATTATTTACTATAAAAAAATTGTATTTGTTTTTAAAATTTTTAGTCTCAATAAAATTTTACTTACTTTCAAAAGTATGTAAAAAAACTTTTATTTATAACAAAATATTAATCTTTATTTATGCTTATTCCAAAAAAATTTTATTTATATTTATGTTTTTCTGCTAATCGAGAACTTATTTTCATCAGAAAATGTGTTTTGAAAACCCTTCACTCTCGATAAAAGTGGCTCGAATACTTAAAATTGAATTATACAGAATTTAAATATTTTCAGTAATTTTTCTGGTAAATTCATACAATTTCATTTCTTTATTGATTGATCACGAAAATGAGCCAAATAAGGTGATCTTAGAAGGTATTTTCAAAATCCTTTTTATTTTGTATGTCAAAGTTGGCTCTATCTATCATCAGTACTTTTTTCTGCATTATCAGTTTAACTTAATACAGAGTCTGCATATGTTAGAGTAATTTGGGTCTTAAAAATTTTATACATTTTCCTGATCGTCTTTCATCTATTCACTAATGTGGAGGATTGAATATTTTGCGGTCAGCAAAGCAGCAGCAAATAGTTTTGGGAAAAATAAAGAGATGCGAACTTCAAATTATATTCTACTAGTTGACCCGGCAAACGTTGTCTTGCCCTAAAATTTTTATATATGCGATCTTCTTACACTAATAAATCGTACTCATAGAGTAAAGAACCGTGCGAGACCGGGTAAAAAAGGTAGTAGGCATATAAGCCAGATAACGACCATAGCGCTACCTGCCGGGCGGATTTGTGACGTTAAAATTTCCAAGATTATACATATAAACCTTCCTCTTGAATAACTCTATCTATTAAAAAAACCGCATCAAAATCCGTTGAGTAGTTTTAAAGATTTAATCATGCATAGGGATATAGGGACAGAGAAAGCGACTTTTGCTTTATACTATGTAGTGATACGCAAAAAAAAAATATGGTTGAGGCAACCATATTCTGGTGGAAACATAGTATGGTTAGATTTTTGATTGCATCTAACCATATATATTTTCAAATCAAAAACATTAAAAATACCTTTCAACTGCAGATGTTGGGGTTCGACTCCCGGTTAGGACTAAATTTTTTTTAATACATACATTTATTTATTTATTTATTATTGTCTATGGATTCAAGATCCTTACAGACTGTAGCATAATACAATTAATTATTTAAAAATACAATTAACTTAGTTTTTACAGTATCATTATTTGATGAATAATCAACATGTTTATAACATTTATTAAATTGATTACAAATTCTCAAAAAAGGGTCAGAATTGGCATAATTAGCTCGGAATACTTTTACAGATAGAGGATTATAATGACTGGTAAATCTTGACGGAACGTTAAAAAAGATATTACTTATCAAAAAATCAGAATAAACATTTCCTTTTAACAAATTTAAAACAAAAGTAACATTTAACATAATTCTACGACTTTTTAAAGTTGGCAGTTTAATGAGAGCAAGTCGACTGGTGTAAGGTGGCAAGTTTAATGGATCAAAATGTAAAGCACGTAGGCAAAATAGCAAAAACTGTTTTTGAACAGATTCAATATTGTTGACATGAACCATATAAGTCGTTATATACGGGTCAGAAAACTCCTTAGCCCAGCGTTTTGTGAAATAATAGTTACTTTTTCAAGCTGCTGACCGTTTAAAGCATAGTTTACACATGACTGCTGACCACGGTAGAAACACATATATTTACATTTTTTGTGATTCAATTCCATTAAATTAAGATCACACCAGGCGCTAAATGCATTTAGATCATTCTGTAGGTAAAGGTGATCTGCAAATCGATTATAGCTCAGGAAAATTTTAACGTCATCAGCAAACATTAAAACATGAGAAAATTTTATTATTTCCGGTAAATCATTTATAAACAAAGAAAATAGTAGTAGGCCAAGATGGCTACCCTGCGGTACACCAGATAAGATAGCAATCGGCTTGGAAGAGAAGGTTTTGAAATGAACTTTTTGCCTTCTAAATATTTATCAAGTATGATGTAATCCACATTAAACAGCTAGGTGTAAAACCCATAAAGTCAAGTTTCTTTATTAGCAATCTATGATTGACTTTATCAAACGCCTTACTAAAATCGGTGTAAATTACATCAGTTTCTTTTTGTTGAAAAAATCCCCGATGGACAAGTGATGTTAGCTGCATAAGATGTGTGGTTGTAGAACAGCCTTTGCGAAAACCATGTTGAAAAGGAGATAGTACAGATGATAATTGTTGACTAAGATGCTCAGTTATTATTTTCTCAAAAAACTTCGGAATGGTGCTCAGTTTAGCAATGCCTCTATAATTTTTGATATTGCGTTTCATACCGGTTTTATATAATGGAATAATGTAAGAATCTTTCCCCATATTTTATATAAATATTTTTAATGAATAAATAAAATTTTTTTATTCCATTGATTTTTCTTTTCTATTAATTTGTATTTATTTATTACATAATACAGCGGGTTCGAATTTATTTTTTAAAATTTTATTTGACTCTACCAGGATTCAACCACTTCAGCCACACAGAACTCAGTTGAGTTTGAACGATTAAGTTTTTGCTTTATACTCACTTTATTTATATGGTTGGGGAAGAGACAAAATATAAAACAATTTACATTCAACCATATTTTTATTATTATTATGTTTGCTATGAACATATTTATTTATGGTTTCAAGTAAAATTTTATCAAAAATAATATGATAATGATATGGTTGATCTATGACGGTAAACACAGTATGGTTAAAAATAACTAGAAACATGGTTATTGTTTAGATGCTTCAAATTAATAATAATATTTTTGTGAAGAACAAACTATGCTTGCGGTGACTATATTCAACCATCTTTTTTCTTTACGTGTCTATTCATCAAATAATTACACAGTATTCCCGGGAAAAATCCAAATATCTTTATTCTCTCAATCATTAATTAATAATTGCTTAGTGTAAGCCGAGACTTATAAGTTTTCTTTGGTTTAACTTATTTATGAATTAAAAGTTGAAGAGAAAATTTATTGACGAACACAGGAATTTTCAACTTTATGTCCACGAGGTTAATATGAACTCATTCAGCAATGATTTCTTAAAATTCAATCGACATTTAACTGAAATTCAGACACCACTGTTGGTAAAGAAGACTTTTAGGTAACAAAACAATCTCAACTTAAATTCCAGAGAGTTTTTTCAATTTAAAAGGAAAATTCATAAAAAACAAACAGTTTGTCTTTCAACTAACAGCAAACAATCTCATATCACACATAAAAATTGACAAAGTTTTAAGTAAAAAACAAAAACAATATTAACAAAGGTTATATAAAAAAGAAGAGTCAGTCCACATTAAATATTACCATAAATATTTATGAATACTCTACAAAATTTCACCTTGCAAGCGGTCAATAGAAAGAACAGAAAGCAACTATCGTTTATTTATTTATTTATGTGCCATAAACTTGTCTTTAGTTGATGATGCTGATCAGCAAACTGTTGCTAGACTATAAAGTTGGAATACATATTGAGTGAAGTGGATATCTGAATTTTTTTTTTTACTTTTTTGAATTTAAGATTTCGCGCTTGTGGTAGCAGTTTATTTGACCGCAATAAATCAGCACACCCAATGAGAATGAATGGACGGATGATGTCGTTTACTGATTTACCCGAAGATGCTGGTTTTATTTAAGCTAAACTTATGTACACAATGGTTGCTTACGTTAGATACGAACACGAATGTAACCATAACCCACATTCTGTCTTACTGTATCTTTTTGCGTCAGGCCGGAGCTTAGAATTCTTGTACTAAAACAAATTTGTTAGAAAGCCAGTGACATTGAATCTTAACTTCTTTTTAAAAATGTAGTGAAGTTGATCAGATGTTGTTGATCACAATATTCGCGTGCGTGTGTACTGATGTATGTATATATTTAGCTAGAAATAAAAGAGAAATGGTGTTGAGTTAGAGTTGTGCGAATATGAAAGTCAACGTCGAATATGTTAATACTCATGAGCACGTCGGATAAGTGGATGTTGGTTTACGGTTGGTGTATTCCTGCACGCACTTATTAAAGTGGAGTGGAATCTGTCACCATTTAATCGTGAAGTGTTTTTTTTTTTACTTCTTCCACTAACCACGTAAGTTATTTACCATTTTTGAGTAAATATTTTTTCTTTTCATAATTTTTAATCTGGACCAAATTAAAAAAAAATTGATTGCGAAAGTAAACACTTTAGGTACTACATCGTTTTGTGTGTAATTTCTATACCATACATGTGCCACCCTATAAAGTATATACAATCTGGATCCTTATAAGTAGCGGAGTCGATTAAGCATGTCCGTGTTTATGTTGAAAATAACTTTTTGAAGTTCTTAGAAGACCTACAGAAAAGCTTAGTGTGCAACTTTGTTGAAATTTCCTGCGCGCAGGTTGCTATTTAAATTCAACCCAATTTTAAGAACATTTTACAGCTTTATTAGAAATGACGGTCGTAATGTCTATGCGACAAGCCAGAACAACGTGTTTACAAATGGCCGAGAAAAATTTTAGATTTTCATTAATTTCTGTTATTTTTATGAAATATTTTTAAGCTGTACATACGCCTTAATGTGTGTACACCAAACACGAAAACCAAGGAGTCCGTCTTATACAAACGTGTGAATGCATGTGTATCTTTTAAATGCCATTTATGTAGTAGAACTATGAATACAGAAATTTTTTGATTTTTGCCGTTAAATATTAACCCCCTTATCCAAAAAAATTAACACAGACTTCAAAGTCAACATTATCGAAATTTTTCAAACAATTTTTTTAATAAATATTTAATTAAATACGTTTGGTCTAAAAACATTTTAAATTAAATTAAATTTAATTTCTTTTGCATTTTTATTGGATCTTTCTTATATATTTTTTTTAAATTGAGTACCAACAGACATTTCTTATAGTAAATATTAAAAACAAAAATCCCAAAAAGGATTTTTTTTTGTGAAAGTCGTTAATTTGAATTTTATTTAATTAAATATTTTAACATGAACAAAAAACCAAATATTCAAAAATTATTTTAATCAATTTCACCAAATTTCACTAAAATTCTTTTTTACAATTTTATTATAATTTTTTAAATATTTAAGAATAATGTGGAAAATTAAAAATATGAATATTTGGCTAACACAGTGAGGATATAAGACTCGGCACAACCGAATTGTTTTAATTTATTTTGTGGGCATTTTTGTATTCTAAAATGTATATTTGAATTAAAATAAACTTGGAGTTAATGCCATAAATTATTGAAAAATAAATTTTTAATTTTAATTATTAGTGCCCTCCTTAGGGACAAAACATTTGTATCATTTCTTGTAGACAAAATGGCGGTGCCCACTATTGGTAAATGAATTAAAATTTGAGAAAGTTTTATGGTCTAATTTTAAGCTTAAAGCCGTAAAGTATCTGTATTGCTTGAAAAATATTTTGTGTAAAACGATATGCTGACACATGACTGAGTTTTTCAAAATTGGCTTAATACATTTAAAATTAATTACGGGTATCAAGAGCTAAACTGCTACATTGGCCTGCATGTTAAAGAGTATTCTCCTGCATTCTACAATTCATTCTTTAATTATTTTGTTTTTAGTTTACTTAAAAAAACTTACCCAAAATTAAAATATAACCATAGAATTTGTGTTTCTTGTTTTCAGATAACTAAACCTAATCACTTCTAAAAAGAAAGGAAAAAAAATTATAAATCGTTCAATTGCGGCACCGTCCACTGTTGTCGTTTAGCCAGCCCGATGACTCCTCCAGCATAAACAGCGCACCATGCAGTCACTCTGCTCCTCGTGCATCACTCGTGGATTTTCGGTGCCCCAGAAACGATAGTTGTGCTTGTTCACGTACCCGCTGAGGTGGAAATGAGCCTCGTCGCTCATTATGATTTTGGTTGAAAAATCGTCCACTTGGATTATTCCGCGTTCTTGGGGGCTTGTTCACTTTCTTTCTAGTTCACATATGTCAAAACAGAAATAAGAGCATCTTCCAATAGGGTGATTTCTTTTAGCCCACCTTGTACATAATCAGGTATTAGTGAGGTGTCAATCTAGGTTGAGCTTACCATTCCAAAAAATGTCCTGAAAGAAACTTTTTCTTATTTAATAAAAACTTTATTTTCCCATGTTCCTAACTGAGATAAAAATTTTATAATATTCGTCCAATTCTGCATTCATAAATAAAATTTATTCGAAATCTTATTCGATTTATTCGCTTAGCTACCGTTTATATTCTTTTACAGCACTAAAACGTTCACCATTGTGTGTAGATTTTTGTTGTTCTGGACAATTTATGATTGTGTGCTAAAGTCTTCAATCGAATACTTGCGTGTTATTGTTCATTTTAGGACTTTTCAAGAATCATTGTTTTTTTAATCATCTTTATTTTGTCTTTTCTTTGTTTTTATGATGTATCTTAAGCACAAAGTCTTTTTACAGCTTATGCGAGTAGTGTATTGCCCATTTATATATATATATATATATATATATATATATATATATATATATATATATATCTGTCATCATAAAACATGATCAACGATTATGACGCTGATGCTACAAATGATGAAAAACATTTTGTCGATTTCTTTATAAGAAAAAATCAAAGTAACAAATAGTTTATAAACATGAATAAATAAATAAATACGGGTATGTTAAGGAATCCTGAAAATGAAGATTAAAACTAGTAACACATTTTACAATGCAGTTTAAAGGGAACAAGCAAACGTACAAATATATTGTTAATAATCTTGTTGTATCAATTAAATATTTAATAACTAAAAAATATGACATTTTAAATTAATAACTGTATGACTTCTTCACACCTTGTTTTTTTTTCTTTGCTGGTTTTCTTTTTAATTCAGAGCAATTAAACCTACAATAACGAAATTGCTGAAGATTCCTTTTGCGGTCTGTCATCCTTTTTATACATTGTACTGAAATTTATTGTGATTTAAGTTTTTAATTTCTACATTGTCTATACATTACGGATATTTATAAAAGCGGATTAAATTTATTAATGCCCAGCTGTCTGCCTGTCCGTGTGGATGTTGTAATCAACTTTCGAAAATCCCTAAAAGACGTATTGAAAAGCTGTTTCAACACCACCTACGTTGTTTTAAGATCTGCTCAGTAGTTTTAAAAATAAGGAAAAATTAAAAAAAAAAATATGTTTTTATTCAAAATTTCGAAATTTTTAATTTAAAAATGGATGCAAGAATCCAAAGCATTTTTATCCAAACATGCAGCCCCATATTTTGTTGCATTTTTGATTTTATTCACACTTATCAAGTAGTAAAAGACAGTATTTTATTAGAAACAAATGCTATCATAAGCGTTCGCTAGGGTTTCTTTGCCGTTATACTGCTGAACGCATATGACGATATTTAAAATGTGAAAAAATTCATTAAAAAATAGGTTCTGAAAAGTAAATAAAATAAGAAATGGGAATTTAAGGTGAAGGAATTCAAATTATTGGACTATTAGTCAAAAGATGTAACCTGATGACTTTTTTTTTTCTTCTTATAAGGACTTTAAAACAAAATATTATATTATCTTTAGAGACTGAAACAATTCAATTCGATATATGTATTATGAACAAAGCTTAAAGGACCCAGAAGGAATGGACAAACGGGGAATAATAAGGGTGGTTAAATTTTAAGGGCCGATGTTGAACCACACCTAAACGTCAAGTTTTTTTCTGCATTTCATTTGACATTTCTCAATTTGAAAGATACACAATCGAGCAATGCGTTAAGGTTATTTAGGCTTATTATGAAAATGGGCGTTCAAAGCAAAATGCATGTCGTACACTTTTTTCGGTCAATTTAATCGTCCAAATGTGCACACAATCGAAACAATCGTGCAAAACTGTGAGCAAACCGGGTCTGTAGATGTGAAAACACCAGTGCATGCTCGTACAGCTCGTACTTCAGAAAATATTGCTGCTGTTCACGATAGTGTGGTTGAGGCCGGTCAGGCAGTTACTGTGAATGGTGTTCGCTATCGTGAGATGCTAACGAATGTGGACGATATGTGGTTTCAACATAACAGCACCACTTGCCACACAGTTAACGATTCAATGGCCGTGTTATCTCACGTGGTGGCGATGTCAATTGGCCGCCAAGATCATGTGATTTGATACCGTTGGACTTCTTTCTTTGGGATTATTTCAAAGAAAAGATGTACGTCGATAAGCCAGAAACAATGCAAGAGCTAAATGATGAGATAATTCGGCACATTAACGGCATAGAACATCAATTATGCCTCAGCGTCATTGAAAATTTGGACCATCGGATGGAGGTGTGTCGCCGAGGTCGCGGCGGTATTTGGCCGATATTTTGTTCCATACATAATTGAACCATACCATATTATCATAATAAAAACAAATGACAATAATTTCCTAAATAATTTGTGTTTTATTCAAAATCAACATCGATCCTTAAAATTTAACCACCCTTTATTCTAAAAACTAAATTTGTGTATGTTTCCTCATATACGAATATGTATTTGTATTATATATGTATGTAATATTTATATTGTATTTTCTTTTGCATCTTTATATTGTTATACTTTTTATTTATTTCTTTGTTACAATTTTGTTTGGGACTTTAATAAATGGTGAAAATAAAAAAATTTTAAATTTAATTTTACGTAGTAGCAATATTATTTTGTAATATTTCAGTTGTGACTGCCGAATTGTTTCGGTTGATAGACTCGAATTCTATGATAGTACATGCAACCGTCAGAATTCGATTGGCAACGAATTCGGGTAGCACAACCAAAGTTGTTTTCTGTGTGCAATTGTTTGGCTTTTGTTTTATCCAGTATTTTCAATGACTTCGCAAAAATTTTTATCTGATGAATCTATTTTGCGTTTATTATTGAAAGAAGATATCAGCGTATTGAAAGATACATCTGAAAGTGAGCTGAAAGACAATATGGAGCTTGATGGCGCGGAAAGTTATGGTGCATTTAAGCCTTCCGGCAAGGAAGACAATCGCTATGATACTGTTCTACTGAAAAATTCACTGCAGCCATAAATGCCTCAAGTTCAACATCTACAAACATCAGAAAATAATTCATGTATCTTCAGCTTTTCAAAAAGCAACGTCCATACGTTACGAGTGGGCTACAAACAAACAGAGTAATTCAAAACAGCTGCAATAAACATTGTTCGTGTTGCCAGAGAACCGGCTAGTTCCGTGAAAAATATAACTAATCTACTATAGTTATTTGATCAGTTCATACCTAATGAAATATTAGAAGAGTTGTAATGTGAACAAACCCGGAGATTGCGACAAAGAAGCAAAACAATTGGCAAAATAAATCTGAAACTAGCAAAGGAGAGATCAGAGTATTAGTTGGCAATTTAATGTTTAACTGCACCTTTAAAAGATAATCATTTGACTATGGACGAATTGTTTGACACAGAGTATTCTAGTACGAGATATATGTATATCATGTATGATCAAAGAAAGATACGGCTTTCTTTTGCGATGTCTACGTTTTGATAATAAGACTACTCACCTACAAAATCAAAAAGATAATACTTTTACACCGTACATCCTTTGGAGCGGATTCCGTTTTTCCTTGGCGTTTCTTAGAGGCTGGAACATATTGGTCATCACTAGCTACCACTTTCAAGCTTTTACGGTTTACCATTAGGTTATTTTGAGTCAACAGGCCCATAGCTACAGAGCGCCTAAATTCCAAGCCTTATTTTTTCAGAGGACTGACAATAAATTACATAAGCATTAATAAACGTCATTTCCAATAGACCCCAGAAAATTCGGTGCCACCAGTTCTTCGATTTTCGGTCAAGACTATAAGCACTTCGTAATTGATCAGCGTGGTCAACTCCACCCACAACAGTTGGACAGTTTATGTCGTTCAAATTCCCATTACGGTCTCTCCTAGAAACAGTCGTTTGCTCTCCTCTGCCAAAAATATTGGTTTGTTATCCATCCACTTGAAAAATGTTATTTCGGTACATAGCACTCTAGAGTCCCCCTTTTCATTTTTGTATCAATTTTAAAATTTTTTTTAGTTCCTTTTCTATTATACCGTTTAGTTCCACATGCTAATGTTAGTACTAGGCTCTACTTTCGCATTATCGTTTTCAGCATGACTTTCATTCTCTATGAAGCCATCACGGTGTTGTAGTATTTTACATTCACTAAAACTATTGAGGAGAATATCGTCATCCAACAATTTATGCAAACACCCATTCAATATGTCATCACTAGGCTCATTTTCCTCTTCACTTTCAATATCGGTGTCATCATTATTGTCAAGAGGAATTGACTCTAGTATCGTCAAAATTGCATCTGCCCTTAGTAGACAGTAATACAAACTAACACACAGATCTCAACGGTACTTACCAGTCTTTTGAAATTATTTGCAAAATAAAACAAAACTAAAATTTTTCTTTTCTTTTTCAACACTTTTATGTACAAGAAAACTAATTAGTTTTCAATAAAAATACACTTTTGGAGGCACCAAATCGCCAATATTCTTATATTCAGCAATTCAAAATTGTGTCACAAAACCTCATGTATACAGCAGAAGCACATTTCAATTAATCGTTATTTTGAGCAAACGAGGCTGCCATATGCAAAACAAATATATAAATTTAAAGATTATTGGGTTTTTCAAAGGACCTTTGGGCAAAAACAATAAAAAATTTTTCTGTTTTTATTTTGTGAGGTAATTATTGTTATGGTACTTATAAGTATCGTCGGTCGACAAAGGGATAATAGTACAATAGGTGGTGACCAGTAGAAAAACTAATCAATGGCCAACGTGGATTTTCTACGGCATGACAAATATATCGTGTATCAATAGTTATATAATTTATTGCCACAATTCTTCTGTAATACGCCAAGCAATAATGAGTCGGCGCAATTTTATGAAATACCTGCATTCAAAACTTGTAGAGCCTTTGCGCAAAACCCGATTTGGAATTCGTATAATACCAACGCATGTGAAAGACAATATCATGAACATATTAAACTCAAAGAACGTTGAGATCATGTACAACATTAACCATCGTGCAGTAATATCCTTGAACGGGCAGAAAAACTAAATTCAAATAAGAGAAGAATCTGTAGTCTGTGCTCATATAAAAAGAGACGTATGACAAAGTCATTATGCTCAAAATACAAAATTCTGATTTTTGGTAACCATAAAGTTGATTTTTGCCTGAATGTGCTAATAAAAATTAGATATAAATATGAAAATGAAATAAATGTATACTGTACCATTTTTTAATAAAATACTTGGTTAATGTAACCATGTTTTAAAAATGTTAAAAAACACATATATTTACCGCTGATATTATACATCCAAAGAAGTAGTCGTCGTAACAACGTATGATTATGCTTAAAGGGGTAGCTTAAAAGGTTAGGCCTCTAGGGTTAAACAGCGAAATGAAAATGTAAAATTCGTACATAAATACATGTATTAATCAAATTATGTTTATTAAATTAATAATATACATAAGAACACTTACTTTTGCGCTGTAGTTGCACAATTTAGTTAAATATACATTTTTTTCACTTTTGCATTTTAAAACTTTTTTATTTCTCCATTAAATAAAATTATACTGCTAAAGAAAACAAAAATAAGCATAGCGTTACAGAAATTGAGCAAAGCCAATGCCTTTCCCTTGACGGCGACATAGTAAATAGAGTAGACTCGTTGTTAACAATGTCCTCATAAATTTTGACAAATGTATTGACTTTGAGACACAAAACACCAGGCTTCCTTCAGGGCACTTTCACTAAATACCACTAAAATGGTATACATTTACTGAAACACACTAATATCACAACATTTTTTGTAATAAGTAGTCTTGGGTAGTACACGAATGAACTATTAATATTGTACTATTCTCTTATTTGAACTAAATGAACTAGTCCGTGTTTTGAATTCCTAAATTTCATTTGCTTGCTGATCATTTTAAATGAACGAACTAAACTGAAACTAAAACAATGACGAAGAAACGAAAGTTGCAAATTATTCTCTTTTACAAAAATAGTATTTAAAATAAATAAACTGAAGAAAAGAAAATGTATATAAAGCTTAATTTAAAGTTTTTAAAATTAAACCTTAATTTTTTTTTAGCCATGGTGACTAAAATATTTTTTGAATTACATTATAAAAAAGAAATCGAAAACTAAAGTTAAAAATTATTCGAATTTTAGTTTTGTTGTTTTGCTTTCTATTTTCGTAAAAATTCCTTTCAACCCCTATTCGATATCATTTTACATAATAAATAACGTTCAATGATAATCCAAAGTATAAGTGATAAAGATACAAAAGAACAAATGAACTAACTATTCTTTTTTTATTTTTGAACTAAGAAGAGCGCTCACTAAAATGAACTACGGAGCACAAGTCTAGAAATAAGCAAAATAATATTACAACAACAACAAAAACAACAAGCTAGAGTTAAGTAATAACATTAAATTTTAAAACCGAAATTGTCGACTCTTAGCTTGAAAGCAAGATATAAAATTGTGTCAGCAAAATACTGAATATGAACAGAAAACGTTAGTTATAATAAACAACATTTTGCATATAAAGGGTGTTTTTTATAGACGTATAGAACTTTAAGTTGGGATTACTGTTCAAGATGGCGACCGATTTAACAGCTGTCAAGTGATTTATTCTCAGTTTGGTTTGGCAATTCATCATGAATAGACTCACGCCTGAACAACGCTTGCAAATGGGCACAAAACGAGATTGCCGTTATTCCCGATTTTCATAAGCGAGTTTTGTTTAGCGATGAAACGCACTTCTGGTTGAATGGCTATGTCAACAAACAAAACTGTCGCATTTGGATTGAAGCTAATCCTCAAGTGTATGTCGAAACACCGTTACATCCAGAAAAACTGACTGTTTGGTGCACTTTATGGGCTGGTGGAATCATTGGTCCGTACTTCTTCAAAAACGATGATGGCCAGAACGTTACAGTCAATGGTGATCGGTATAGAGCCATGATTACTAACTTTTTCATTCCTGAATTGAACAACCATGATGTCCAGGAGCTGTGGTTCCAACAAGACGGCGCAACATGTCACACAGCTCGTGCCACAATCGATTTATTGAAAGACATGTTTGGTGACCGCCTAATTTCACGTTTTGGACCTGTGAATTGGCCTCCAAAATCTTGTCATTTAACACCGCTAGACTACTTTCTGTGGGGCTATGTAAAGTCATTGGTCTATGCGGATAAGCCACAAACGCTTGACCATTTGGAAGACAACATTTGCCGTGTTATTGCCGATATATGGCCACAAATGTTGGAAAAAGTCATCGAAAATTGGACGTCCAGATTGGACTACATCCGAGCCAGCCGTGGCGGTCATATGCCAGAAATCATATTTAAAATGTAATGCCACAAGATTATCTTTCGGATAAATAAAATTCATGTCAATCGAATAATCCATCGTTGTTTTATTGCAATTTAAAGTTCTATACGTCTATAAAAAACACCCTTTAAAAACAAGAAATTAATAAAATGCTCATTTGTGATACTAAAAGTGATCGCACTACATCTTCAATAGTTTACATATATTAAAAAAAATTCATAATTCATATGGGTACATATATACTTATGTAAATATATTATTTTACTATTGTAAAGTGTATACAAGATTCGACACGGCGGAATATGCTACTCTTACTAGTTTATATTAATGTGGAAGACGGTAGTTATCTTGAAAACAGGTTTCATTACCATTGCAACTCTGATGCTTTTGTTAACATTGTGGCCATAAAAATAAAACGAACACAATAAACTACCGGAAGAAAACATGGTTTACTAGATTGTAAAATGGTTGTGATCATCTACAAATGTTAGGCACCTATGCACCACTAAAAAAAAAATACACACATACAAAATGTTGTTATTTCAATTATTTTTTTAATAAATCAATAGATCCGTATTGTAGCTGACAAAAAAATATTACCAAAAAAAATAAAAAAAAATTTTTTAAATAAATTTTAATGAGTCCAAATGCTTATTAAAATTTTTTAAAATTACAATCCAACATAAAAAGATAACATATTAATTCAGAACAAGATATAAGAATAATTTAAGAACTCAATTTTCATTTGCAAATCATTCTGTAACTGATTGACCAAAATTACTATTTAATTGAAATTTAACTGTGCGCTATAGATATAAAGTCAGCTGTGTAGCACTTACAGTTAACATTTTGTAGCAGCATTAAGTTGGACATATGACCTATTCTTGTACTGAATCCAATAAATTTTAGCCACGTTGTCGTATTTTTTCTTTTACAGTTCGACTAATATATACTTAAAGAATTATACTTAACAAGCTGTGCACGGCTCACATAAGTATCAAGTTTGGATTTAAAATAATTTAAATCAACTGACTAATCAATATTATGTATTAAAAAGTATTAAAAATTTTTACACACTGTGCTGATCAACGATGTTAATTGCACAATATATCAAGTATGGCAATGTAGCGGTATGATTTGAAATATAGCGGAAAGCTTTGGTATAGCGCCATCTATGTATCTGCTGAAATTAATATTATAAAGCTTTAGTATTGTAAATATAAAGAGTGATTTTTTTGCTATTATCTTTTTGGCAACACTAGTTTTGACAGCTCACGCACGTTTTGTATCTTGTGTCACTGTCAAACATCTTCAGTTTGGTCTATAATTTAATCATGAATCGTCTTACAAACGAACAACGCTTGCAAATTATTGAATTTTATTACCAAAATGCGTGCTCTGTTAAGAAAGTTCATCGCGCGCTTCTTTCATTTTATGGTCAGTTTAATCGACCTACTGAGGCTTCTATTCGGGCTATTGTAACAAAATTTCGCGCCAAATTTACATTGTTGGACATTAAACCACCAACACGCTTACGTAGAGTGCGAACTGAAGAAAATATCGCAGCCGTATCGGCCAGTGTTGGTGATGACCGTGAATTATCGATTCGGCGCCGTTCGCAGCAATTGGGCCTCTGTTACTCCACTACGTGGAAAATTTTGCGGAAGGATTTGGGTGTGAAGCCTTATAAGATACAACTGGTGCAAGAATTGAAGCCAAACGACCTACCACAACGCCAAATTTTTGGTGAATGGGCTCTTGAAAAGTTAGATGAAGATCCACTTTTTTATCGAAGAATTGTGTTCAGCGACGAGGCTCATTTCTGGTTGAATGGATACGTGAACAAGCAAAACTGCCGTATTTGGAGTGAAGAGCAGCCAGAAGCATTGCAAGAGCTACCAATGCATCCACAAAAAACAACCGTTTGGTGCGGATTATGGGCTGGCGGCATCATTGGGCCGTATTTCTTCAAAGATGATGCGAATCACAACGTTACTGTGAATGGTGAGCGCTACCGTGCTATGATAACAAACTTTTTTTTGCCCAAAATGGAAGAACTTGACTTGCATGATATGTGGTTTCAACAAGACGGTGCCACATGCCACACAGCACGCGAAACAATGGACCAATTGAGAGGCGAGTTCGGTGAACAGTTTATTTCACGCTTGGGACCAGTCAATTGGCCGCCCAGATCGTGCGATTTAACGCCTCTAGACTATTTTTTGTGGGGCTATGTTAAGGCTAATGTCTATAGGGACAAGCCCGCTTCGATTGACGCACTGGAAGCCAACATTGCCAACATTATTCGTGAGATACCGGCCGAAATGTTGGAAAGAGTATGCCAAAATTGGACTAAGCGGATGGACCATTTGAGGCGCAGCCGCGGCCAACATTTGCATGAAATAATCTTCAAACATTAAATTATATCGACCCAACTATCGATCCAAATAAATATTTCATGCATTTTTCTGAATTTTATATGTTTTTTTTTTTTTTAATTTCCGATAGTTCTTATAAAATCACCTTTTATAATCTGAAAGAAAAAATAAAAAAAAGTTAATAAACAAAAAAGTTATTAAGCTTTTACACCCCTTGGTTTCTTTTGACGCACCCTGTATAAATAAATTCTTTGCAGGTTCTAACAACATTTTCTAGCTAACAAAGCAGCTTTTAAATACCTTTTAGATATATTGAACCAGAACTGCCTACTAGAAAGTCGTCGTGTTGTGCAGCTTACAACATGTCTATGGTTTTTATAGGATAAAAAAAATGAAAAAGAAATATTCTTTAGAAAGATACGAAATCTTAATTCTAAGAAACAATAAATCACATTTGTGTTATTTTTGGTTGTATTTCATGTATCACATAAAAAAATTAAATAAAGAGGCACATAAAAAAAGCAACAAAAATTCTAATTCATAATTAATATACGTTTTTAAAACTAAAAAATTATCACATTCTTACATGTTTACAGTCCATCGTTGCTATTAAATTGCTTGATTTTTAGTTCCTCTAATTGCATTTGCCGCTGCAACAATTCTAAATTTTATTCCCAATCAAAATATCACATTACTTTTGGGAAAAAATCCACGGGAATAAAAACCGACGATGTCATAATTTTGCAACTTTAGGGAAAAGCGAAATATTTCGAGAGAAAAAATATTCACGATAGGGGTGATTACTTTTAGTTGTATTGAAAAATTTCGTTCTTCATTGAAGTGCAAAAATTTTTTTCTCGTCAAATAGTGAAAGGCTTCGAATTTATTTTTGTAAAGCAAAGGGCTCACTCTAGTATCTCAAGGAAGCGGGAAATGAAAATAGCTGCATTTCCCGGGAAATAAACTAATGAGTTATTTTTCTCTGAGTGTACTACTCACATATCCAGTGACATGTACGCCGAAGGTTATAGTGTTTCAGTGACATTATGATTAATATGAAACATTTCTTAAGGAGAGTGGAAACGTCCGTATTACTTCACCCTTGAAACTCCTTTCCATTACGATTTAGTACGTAGTGTTATCAAAGAGGAAAGGATATTAATTTCATTACACTTAAGTTATGACTTTAATTTCCTTTTTTTCTTTTTGTTTTGTTGGTGTATGAACTATCGTTATTAATAATTTCTTTTATTTTCTGTAATATTAATAATTTAGCATGAAAACATGTTTTTTTTTTTGCTTTTACCAAGAGAAAAACGTAAACAGAAGGTAAAAACACAAATTTATATATAATAAATGTTTTTTTTTGTATAAGAACACTGTTAGCATTACAATATTAATTTAATAAAAATACATAAATAACATTAAACAAGGGATTTTTTGCTTGGCACAACGACCACTTTAGCGGAACATGGTCGGTCGATTCGCAAGAGTCTTTTAGAAATAAATTTTCTAAATGACATAAATTTAGTTGTTAAAACTTTGTATAGACAATAGTTTGTACAAATCAATTTGTTGTTGTTTTGTTGATTATTGAATTTAAAATTGTAGTTTAAAATAATTCTTGCGTATTTTTTTTAAAGAAATTTAATTGCAAATGCCAATTGCTTTATAAAAACAAATAAATTTTATTAAGAATTCGAGACAGACAAATAAGAGGGCAAATAATTTAGTTAAAGTGCTTGTAAGCTGTAATTGACAGTGTCAATAAATATTATCTAATACCTAGATAAAAAAAAAAGAAGAGAGGCGATATGGTAAAAAAGAGCTCAAGATTTATTAATCGTATTATTAATAAATTCCTTATTACCAAGAATGAATTTATGTGTTTATTGTTGTTGTAGCATTCGCTGTTGTTGCTATATGAGAATTAACAATTAAATGAATTCATACTCTATATAATACAAATACAGATAATGGTAACTAAACACAGCTGGGAGAGTGTGACACACACTGCAGTCATTGCCATCAATTGTAATCATAGAAATTGTTGATTTTAAATATTAAAAATTTAAATACTTGCAAGCAAAATATGTAAATCACTACCACATCAAAATAGTCAGCTTTTTGGGGGTAGAAAAAGTGTCACAAGACAATTTTACTAAAGCACATTTAAGTCAATATTTTTTTAGACATAAATCAGAAAACAATAGTAGAAAAAAAAACGACACCCTCCATCTTCTTTTAGCTTAGGAAATCATATTAAAACACTAATAAAAACAAATGTAAACAATAGACGAATATTTGTCATAAAACAAAAATAAAGAGACAACTAATTTCCATGGACTCAAGTCACCCTCTATTGCTAATAAAAAGAAATGAATGCATTACAAAAATTCAGTAGAAAATACAGATTCAAATGGGAGGAGTAGTGTGGTTAAAGTGTGCACCTGCTAATCTTACAATTGCTTAACAAATGAATTACTAGACTGTAATAAGTTGCCACAAGTGTTAATTTAAAAAAAAATTAACACAAATCCGCCAAGCTTCTTGGTTTGTCTTTAGAAAACACCCAAGGCTTAAGCAGGGATTAAGCCTGCGACCAAGGCCAAATACGAGTTTTTGTGTAATAATAAAACAATAAGAGGTTTTCTCTTATTTCATTTCAATTATGAATTTAAGACCAAATACGTCGAGAAATATCAAAGAAGTGTTTCGTGCTAAACGACAAACAGCTGATATGTGGCTCACTGAAAACTTTTTACACTACAATTCTTATGCATTAAACACATGCGAGACAGCAGGATACCAACTACACGACTACAAATGACACTGGCTACAAATGTGGCCGTGGAGCCAGCAACTTAATTATTTTAGAAGCGTCAGCAGTAATTGTGGTGCCACGTTCAATTTTTTAATATGTGTGAAAATGTAATTATTTATTCAAACTCACAAAAAAAGAATTCATTTGTAAATATATATAGATATACTCATAACACGTAATAATGTAAAAACAATTCGATTCATTTCGTTAACACCTCTTGATTGTCGAATAAAATTAAATACTTTAAACGCTCATTTTTTATTATCCGCCGACGAAAATAGAAATTAACCTAAATTGGCGCCACTATAACAGTAGTCGTGTAGCCATGTAGCCGTGCTGTCCTGAAAATAATCATTTTCATATAAACACATGTATTCTATTTTTGACAGGTTGTAGTCGGTAGCCTGCTGTCTCGAATTAGTTTTTAATGCATTATGAAAAATTATCGAACAAAACTGTTAAGTTGTGGGTAAAATTGAAAAGCGTATTTTTCAGCTGATAATTCAAATAGCTAAAATCTAGAAAGTTTTATTAATCCATATTAATTAATTCATTTTTGTTTAATATAATTATTATACATACACTTGTGCTTAAGATAATAAAATTAATACCCTCGACTTAACTGTATCAGTAAACGTTGTTTAATACAACGTGATAATATGACCTTTTATAAAAAATGTGAGTGTGCAATAAGCGATGATTTTGAGTTTTAACAAATTTGTTCTAAATACAAGTGAAGAGTACAATCAAGTTACATGGTTGTATATTAGTGTATTAATCAATGTAGTAAACAATAAATATTCAACTCAACATAGTCCCCCCGTAAACTTTGTGCTTCAGCTCGAGGTTTACCCTTTTACGTCCAGTTTCGCCAGTTTGACTACAGGTCGTGTTAAAATACCTTTTGCAGTTTTTACCACAGCACTGCGTACAATATTATCCTTTCCACGGTGTACGTCGATAACAATACCCTTTACCCATGTATTTCGTTTGGTATTTTCATCAGCTATAATTACTACATCATTTATTTCAATAGGCTTAGGTGAATTGGTATACCACATCGTTCGTCTAGCCAGGTGCGGTAGAACCTCTTTCACCCATCGCTTCCAAAATCTGTCGGCTAACATACTAGAAATTCTGAAATTTTTACTTAAGGCAGCACCACTACAATCTGCTTGTACTCTATCTCGTATTCCACTAGTACTCCCAATTAAAAAATGATTGGGAGTAAGCGCTTCGTTTTCCGATGAATCCAAAGGAACGTATGTCAAAGGTCGTGAATTCAAAATACTTTCCACATCTGCCAGTGCTGCTCTTAAAACTTCCTCTCGCAGACCAATTTCAGGTAAAATGTCCATTAGTATGGATTTTGCAGACCGCACCATTCTTTCCCACGCGCCTCCCATGTGGGGTGAAGACGGAGGTATAAATGACCACTCAATCTCAGGAATCTTCTGTTTAACTGCACTCGGAGATATTTTCTCAACCTCTTCTCTAAGAATTCGACTAGCTCCACGAAAATTTGTCGCATTATCCGATATTATACGACAAGGGACTCCGCGGCGGCTAGTAAACTGCTTAAAAACCATTAAAAAGGAGTCCGTAGAAAGAGATGGTGCTACTTCGATATGTACTGCACGCGCCGTCAAGCATGTAAATAATACACACCATCGTTTTTCCTTTCTTCTTCCTATAACAATATCGATAGGCCCAAAATAATCAACACCTGTAACGTGAAATGGTGTAGTATATGCTGACAGCCGTTCAATTGGTAAATCTCCCATTTTTGGCGCACTTGGAATCGCTCTTCTGTTTTTGCATAACTGACAAGTTTTAACGGTTGCTCGCACGGCTGCTCTTAAACCGCTAATCCAAAACTTTTGGCGAATTTCATTGACTACTACCTCATTATGTTGGTGGTGGTATTTACGGTGGTAGAAATCAATAAGCAAATACGTAATTCGATGTTTTGACGAAATGATTATTGGTCTTTTCGTGCTCAAAGGAACATTTAAAATAGCGTCTATCCGGCCTTTCATGCGTAAAACTCCTAGTTCGTCAAGATATGGCGAGCATCTATGAAGTATGCTATTTCTTGGGACACATTTATCAAATTTCAAGGCGTTAATTTCTTCATAAAAGCTTTGCTCTTGGCAAACCCTGAATATAAACAATTCTATAATCTCGATACCGCTTTTGCAAATAAAGGGTTCCAGCTTTGTGTCCTTTATACGAGCTCCCATAACTAAACGAATAAATTTAAGCACGAACATTTGACTCGCCCGAAATTTTTCCCATTTACTGAACCTATTTGGATCTGGAATAAGTTCTAATGGGTTAAATTTAAATTTCTTACTTTTGATATAACATAGACGCTCAACACAGGAGTCAGAAAGGGTAGTAAATTCAGATTTAGGCCATTCGTTTTCATCTAACTTTAAAAAAGAGGGACCATAAAACCAGCGGGAGTCGGAATTTATTTTGGAGAGGTTATTCCATTTCGTTCCGTCGTCTGCTACATTTTGGGCTGATGGTACCCATCTCCACTGTTTAACTTGCGAACCTTCCAGTATTTCGCCTATGCGCAGTGACACAAACTGTTGAAATTTTCTCGCATCTGATTTTATCCAGTATAAAACGTCTTTAGAGTCGGACCAAAATATTTTGCGGCTTACTTTGACCGTCATCTCCTTTGTTATAAAGTTGGTCAGTCTTAATCCCAGTATTGCTGCCATGAGCTCAAGTTTAGGTATAGAAATTGGCTTCAACGGGGCAATCCTAGTTTTTGAGGCCACAAGGCTACAATTTACATTTCCACTATGTTCAACGCGTACGTATGCTATAGCCGCATACGCATCAATACTGGCGTCTACAAAGGTATGGAGTTGAACATTAGAGGAGCAGCTTAGGTACTGATGACACCTTGGAATACGGATATTTGTTATGTTCGAAGCCACCTTTAACCACATCCCCCACTTCGAGCGCTCTTGTTCATATAGCGGTTCATCCCACTTTACTTTAGATCGCCAGATTTCTTGTAAAATGATTTTCGCACAAATTATGAAATGTCCTATTAAGCCGAGAGGATCAAAAATGGACATAATTATTCTTAACACATTTCGTTTAGTTGGTAAAACGCTTTCATCAAATACATCAGCACAAAGGGCTTTAGAAAATATTAATTCATCCGTAGACGGCATCCACCACATTCCCAACACCTTTTCGCAATTATCCTCTGTTCCTTTAAAATCTTTTTTGTCGTCAACAACTGAACATTTCAATGAATTTAGAACATATTTTGAATTGGATAACCAATTGCGCATTT
Organism: Thelaira solivaga; assembly: GCA_947397855.1. NCBI lineage: Eukaryota > Metazoa > Arthropoda > Insecta > Diptera > Tachinidae > Thelaira > Thelaira solivaga. Next base: position 28,559,399 of record OX377613.1, read on the forward strand.
CAAATCCTCCTTCTTCGTGAATTTTGTGAACTCTTTTCGCCATTAAACTCATTTCCTCCTCTGAGTCCATGCTTTGTAGCCAGTCATCAACAAAGGTATTATTTAAAATCGCACTAACTACTTCGGGAAAGATTTCGCTAAATCGTTCGGCATTCTTATTTTTTACAAAGTTAGCTAAAGAAGGTGAGCATGAAGCACCAAAGGTCATAACAGTCATCACATATACGTCGATATCTTTGGAGGTGTTTCCTTCACGCCACAAAAATTGTTGAGCACATTGATCGTGCTTGGCGATCCGGATCTGATGAAACATCTCACGAATATCACCCGTAAGTGCAACGGGTCTTTCTCGAAAGCGGATAAGAACTCCCAACAAGGATTTCAATAAATCTGGGCCTTTTAACAAAACGGAGTTTAAAGAAACATTATTAACAGCGGCTGCTGCATCCCAAACAATTCGAGTTTTGTTTTTATTATTATTTTTCACAGTAAAGATTGGAATGTACCACGATTTTCCGCCGCTCGAGATTTCGTTTGCTTGTAGCTTTCTAATGTAACCTTTTCGCTCGTAATCTTGCATTTTATCTACTAAAAATTCTTTGAGTAGAGAATCTTTTTTCATTTTGGCTTCTAAACAAAACAGTCTACGACGTGCCATAGAAAACGAGTCAGGTAGGCAAATGTTTTTGTATTTCCATAATAACCCTGTTTCCCACACATTTTCTGTGGGAATAAACTTTGTTGTAGACTCCATAATAACTGACGCGTATTCATCTTCTTTAGAACGAAGTGGATTGATATTTTGTTTTATTCCTATAGAATCTAAAGAAAAATAGTTTTGTAGTAGCTCATCTACACGTTCGTACATCCCACAGGAGCAAACATATAAAATTCTATTAACGGTGGAATCACCTGCGGACTGGCGGCCATACACGCTCCAACCTAAACGACACTTTACAGCAATCAGCCCTTCGTTAGAACTTTCCTTACTCTCTAAGGGAACACATAGTTTGGCATTGTCTATCCCAATAAGAATTCTTGCTTTCACTAATGTATATGGCAAAATAGACAGATGTCGTAAGTTTTCGTGCATGTCAATATCTTTCTGAGTAAGTGATTGAATAGGCAGGTTTAATCTCTCAATAGTACGTACTTTATGGAGTGTCATTTTATTTGCAGGGTGCTCACGCGACGATATTTGCAGAGATATTATTTTTGAATTTTGATCCGTTTGGGTTATGTCACCAGTCCACTGTAAACACAGTTTCTTTTTAGGGCCATCCAAACCTAACTGTAATGCTAATTCATCCTCAATTAAAGTACACGATGAACCTTCATCTATTAGGGCGAAGGTATTCAAAGAATGTGTTTTTCCGAAGAGAGTTACGGGTACATACCGAAATAACGCTTTGTTCAATTTTCCGTGAAATAAAATTGACGAGTTTACCCTGCTGTGTTGTGGCTCAGGTTTGTTTTTGCTAACTAGATTTTGACTGTTAGATTTAGTATGCAAAAGAGGGTTGTGCGGCATTTTACAATTGTCCACTTCACATCGTTTTTTAGAATGGCATCGGCGTAGAGAATGCCTTTTAAAACAACGCAAACATAAATTATGCTCACGAATAAAGTTCCACCTTTCGTTAACTGTTAGCAGTAAAAATTCGGGGCAGTCAGCTAATCGATGACATTTATTACATTTAACACAAGAAATTGTTGTTATGTTATCATATTTCGTATTATTTTCGACGATTTTATGTACGTTAATACGCTCTTTTACCGATTTTTTTGACTCAAATTGACTTGCCGACATACATGTGGTCACGTGAGATGCGCACATAGCTAACTCGTATAGCCAACTGTCAAATACTGTGATATCAACCTTTGATATTTTACATCGATGACGTCCCCAATCTAATTTTAGATCACATGGTAATTTTTGAACTAAGTCATCCAACAACAAAGGGTCGTTCAAGTAATCTGCGAGGCCCATAGCCTGCATTGTTGTTCTATAGTTTTGAACAGATAAAGCCAGGTGTATCAGACCATCTAAGTTTTCTTTTCGAACAGGCGGCTGTTCCTTCAGCCTTTTTTGCAATGTATGGTGAATTACTTCTGGTCTGCCGTATAACATACGAAGAGTATCTATGGCAAAACTTACCGTAGCCGGCGTCATGAGCTTGCCTTTAACAGCCTCCAGTGCCCGCCCTTTTAAGCATTTTTGTAAACGTATTAAATTTTCTTGTGGTGTAAAACCACATCTCTCTGTTGATTGTTCATAGTTTGTTATGAAAATTGGCCACTCTTCAGGATTTCCACTGAAAATTGGCAGATCTTTGCTAATAGCTTGGCGAGATGCTATCTGAGATGTAGACAAAGTAACGTCAGCTGTTAAATTATTTATATTCGAATTTTGAAAGGTTAATGCTGGAATACTATTGTTAGGTATGAAGGATGAGGGATGAGAATTATTATATTGAAAGGCTGAAGGGTTATGTGGTTGAGACGCACGACGAGCAAAGGAATCATCATAACTGGTAAATGGAGCTGAAGACCTATTAGGAGCTGATGGAAAAAATGAAGATGAAAGAATATTACTAGGTTGTGAAATTGGATTGATAAATATTGGGGCACTTGCGTTCAAGGTGCTTTGATATGGGTCATCATTTAGAGTATTATTTAATTGTGATGGCCTAATGCTATTATCAAAGTTTCCTTGTTCTTGATTTGTATATGTAGGTTTGGTTTTAAAGGCAATTGTAGAGGGAGCAGCGAAAGCATGTTGATTATTATTGGCAGAATAATTTTCTGCTAATAGTTGTTGTTGTAAATTCATGACTGCAGAGCTAACGGCATTTGATGAATATACTGTACGTGTTTGAATATTTGGTACTTGAGTATTCGCGTAATTGACATTCGTTGACCTTTGAAGTGACAGAGCCGACATATGTGCCGCTATATTTTCACTTTGTGTAACAATAGTTGTTGGTAGTTGAAATTCCGTTATAGCTGGCGTAGAAGTATGAGAGGTTGCGATTGAGGTAAAGGTTGGCAATAGAGAAATACGATGTTCTTCATCCGATAATTTGTTTTTGCATGGCTTGGCAGTAACACGAGCGCGCTTGATTGGCTGACGAGTTATGCCAGAGCGAGTTCGAAGAGGAGTAGTAGATGGAGAATTTATTACATACGGTTGTTCTTGTATAAGGTGTTGGTTAACATTTACCTCGCCACCAATAGCACCAAGTTCACCATATACATCAATCTGCTTGCTAGATTCTTTTGCAGCGCCGGCCTCTGCCAAGGAGGCTACTGGTGCGATTGAACCAGAAGCGGTGGATGCGGTAGTAGGTATGGCCGTATGATTTGGAGGTTTGTTTGTTGCTTGATGTTCAACGTCCTTCTTTGAAGTGGGCATTGTAATTATTTTCCCTTAATCCTCACGTATCGAAATCCAAGATAAGAAAAGTATTTTAGAAATGTTAAGTTGTGGGTAAAATTGAAAAGCGTATTTTTCAGCTGGTAATTCAAATAGCTAAAATCTAGAAAGTTTTATTAATCCATATTAATTAATTCATTTTTGTTTAATATAATTATTATACATACACTTGTGCTTAAGATAATAAAATTAATACCCTCGACTTAACTGTATCAGTAAACGTTGTTTAATACAACGTGATAATATGACCTTTTATAAAAAATGTGAGTGTGCAATAAGCGATGATTTTGAGTTTTAACAAATTTGTTCTAAATACAAGTGAAGAGTACAATCAAGTATTAATCAATGTAGTAAACAATAAATATTCGACTCAACAAAAACGTAAGTCCCCATTTATATTAAGGACATTTCTTGCCGGATATTTTTTCAATTGCCTTTTGTTCTTTCCTAAACCGTTTACATTTCGGACATTAATGTCCAGATTGAAATTTTTTCAATTCTTCTTTCCATTTACTTTCGTGAAGTGCTTAATTGATTTGTATGAAAATTAATTGAAAAGAACTTTTGAAGCAAACCAAATTAAATCAATAATAAATAAATACATTTTAAAATTTGATTTCTATAAAAATATAGGCAAATCAAGACAGTGTACAAAAATTAAATCAATCAACAAGACGATTATTACGAAAAGTTGAAAAGAGAGAAAAAAATGTCTAGTACAGACGGTCGTGTACTACATACCTTGCGTATTTGCCCCCTCGCCCACAAACTTCGTATGTCCGGACAGAAATGTCCATAATGTAAATGGGGACTAAGCATGTAACACTGAGTGATATTTCTTATCAAAAATTCAAATCAAATGAAGAAGTGTGATAGTCTGAAAACAATATATCCAAAAATACGGATAGAAATTTGAAAATGATGGCTTCCATCATTTTAAGAAAATTTTCTAAACCTTTGTTCTTTTCATTGTATCACGGCAGAAAACTAACAAAAACAACTGAGAAAATCTAATGAAAATCTCCCCCCTTAGAAATAATTTTTCTATTTGTACGAATACAAAAATTAAAATAAGACACTTGTTTGCTTGGTGTAGTTGGGAAATATTTTCTTAAAAAACTAACGCAAAACGCACAGAAACCAATTATATTTTTGCAATAAAGATTTATGTTTTTCATCTTTTAAATTTGATTTGATAATTTTTTTTAACTAAAAAATTAATTTTGAAACTTTTTTGTTTACAATTTGTTTTTTCTGAATGTGTGTGGCAAGGCGAATTTATACAAGGTGAACTTGCTTTAACAACAAACAACAATACATAAACAGCAGGCATTTTGTTTTTGTAAAATATAGCGACCTGTCAAATATATTTTTTTTGTTTTCATATTTTCATTTCAAGAAAAATTAAATTTTTTTTTATTACAGTGAGGAAAAATAATAACTTGTACACTTAAAACTTTAAAATTTTTTAAATAATATACATACATAAAGGTACAACTTTACCTTATCGATTCGATTAAGATTAAATACGCCTGTTAATATGCAACGCAAATTAAAAAAAATGTTTTTGACAACACGATAACAGACAACAGACGGTTCTCTTTTATGCAAGTAACTACACTTTGTAATAAATTCGGCTTGGTGTGTTGCATTCGTTGAGAGCTTAAGTAGTGTATCGTGTTGCGTTTTTTAAATTACATTTAGAGCAGGTTTTCTTTGCAATTAGCGATTAATTATTGAAACTGTTGTTGTGATAACATGGCTTACGCAAAAAAACCTAAAGCCAAGCGAACGATAAGTCCATGGCAGAACTATACAAGGTAACGACAAGGAACCAACAAACATTAAAATGCAAATAACAACAGGCTACAAAAAGAGAAAAAATTAATTCATACATTTACATTTTGTATGTATTTTAGGTATGAAAACAATGGCATGCAGAGAATGTAAAAAATTTTTACAGAAACTGAAGAATGTTGTGTAATTCTGCGATGCATAAGTCAAAAGTTAGTGAGCAGCGATGCCAACTCGGAGCTTTTGGCCCAAAACGCCAACGACCATGTGTTTTTTCAGTAGTATATTACAAGTCGCACAAGACATGTTGCTATTTCACAGTGTAAAAAACATCAACTTTGGTAAACCTATTTTTATATATTATATAGCAATTCAGCATTTATTTTAATGCATAGAATTTGATAGTGTAAAGCTTGTGTGTGGGTTATAAAGTAAAGAGGGGACTTTCGATAAATCCAAAGTGATTCCCTTCACTAGAAGGAGAAAGCTAGCTCTAGGGCTCTTGAAAAATGGGGGACAATGACTTCGTGATGTCCAAAGAGATGAAATATCTGGGAGTAGTTCTTAAGACTCTTACATGGAATAAGCACTTACTATACTGGCAAAGCCTGAAGGTCAATATTTGCGTGATAAAGAATTTATCGTAAAACGTTGGGCCTACGACCAAAAATAGTACCGATGGTCACTTATGCCTCCTTGGTATGGTGGCCAAAGGTAGAACAAAAAAGGCTCAGGCAATTCTCAACAAGGTGCATCGAATAGCCTGTTTGAGTGTAACGGGAGCGATGAAGATGCGATTATAAGTAATTAATTTTAATAAGTTTTCTTAGTATACAGTTTTGTCAGAAGTAACACTTATCAGAAAAATCGCTCCATAAATTCAACCGGAATTTTTCAAGCTGTACGTGTGTGTAATAGACTCCTCTATATATAGGGTCCGCCAAATATTTTTTTTTTTTTAACGCTATAAAAACATCGAGTGTAGCTTCGGCTGTGTGGCACGTAGCGCCGTCCTGTTGAAACCAAATGTTGCCAATATCCTCCTCTTCAATTTTTGTGAACAAAAATTCGTTCAACATGGCCCGATAACCATCGCCATTGACTAACGGCCACTACTTGCTCATTTTCGAAGAAAAATGGCCCAATTATGCCTCTTTACCAAAATCCACACCAAACAGTGACTCATTTTGGGTGCGTCGAGTTTTCTGTGCTTGTTTACATACCCGCCAAGATCAAAATGAGCTTCATCTGAATATATGATTTTTTTGGCAAAATCCGCATCTTCTGTAAGTCGATCGCAGGCCCACTTAGCGAAGCGAAAACACAACCATATTCTTTCAGCGGAAGGATAAAACTAATTATCTGTCAAATCGGACATGAGCTAAGTGTTACCATTCACGAAATAAGCACTAGTTGAAAAAAAAAAACGTTCGATGGCGGATGCAACTATATGTGCTTGCCAAGGTGACACATGTACGGTATAGAAATTACAAAGGGAATCGTAAACTTCTATATACCCTATATACTTATACAGCCTTATCATGAATATCATTTCCCTCGAATTTTGTTTACTTTCACTGGGATAAAGTTATGAATGAATTCCCTGCAAATTCCCCTTATCGTAAATAATTTTTTCCCTTGTTTTATTCACTTTTTTTGCTTTAATCTGTTCACTTACTTTTTGCTGCCGAACACAAGTATTTTGTTTGTTTTTTTTTTTCTTAAAATTTAATTTATCAAGCAGAAATTAGCAATTTTCAACAAAAGAATTAAAAAGTGATTGTCTGTCTACCTATAAAAAATTCAATTATTTTCTGATAAAATCGTTTACCCACAACAGTTGACACCTTTACCACAAAAACCATTCAAAATTGCTTCAGTAAAAAAAATATTTTTTGCTCTTAAAATCTTATAAAATTATAGAAATTTTTTATTTATATGCATTGGCCACTGAAAACTACTTAACAACAAAAACCATTCGTAAATTACAAAAAATTTATTGTTTATCTCTTGAAAGCTTAGAAAATTTAATAAATTCTCCTTTATTATAAATCCACTCTGCATTAATAGAGTGAAGAAAATTTCACGTGGGATTCCCGAAAGCAATTTTCCCTTCGAGGGGAATGAAAATTTCAAGTGAACAAGAATTTTACTTTTATTCGCGATAGGGGCGACAGTGAATGGCGTAATAAACTCACTATAACATTTTTTATAAATCATCACAAAATCATTACAAAATGGGTAGCTTCACACACAGAAAGATTGGTTGGAAATCGATTACAAATTCTAAATATCATTTCTTTAGACTAAAATTTTATCATAATAATTGTATTTTTACCCACTTGGCAGATAATCATTATTTGTAGCCATTAAATTATGTTCATGATGAAAAGGCGTTTCTCAAAATTTTAATATTGTTTGCTTCAACCGATATATCATATCGTATAGATTCGTTATAGACAACTACTTGAAATACATGTGGAGGAATGAAAAACTATTATAACAGTAAAACATTGGTTGTAATATCTAATTCGAATGGAAATTCAGTATTCACAAGCGATTATATTTTGCTTTAATGAATTTTTTATTTAGTTTTTGACGTGTCTCAAAAAAATATAAAAAAGTGATCATTGAAATTCTAAAAGATATGAAGTGAAATAATTTAACAATAAAATTATTGCTATTTTGTAATAATTGATGGGTGCTATCAATGAACCATTAGCCGTAGGATATAAACTAGGTGAGTTTTTTTTCTTCATATCACACTATATTGATATATTGTATTTGATTTATGTATTATTTTTTTCAGATAAATATAAGAAAATTGTGTGTCCTGGACTAATCTAAATAAGAAGTGGACAAAAAAGGATAAAGGATTATATTTTAATTTAAATGTTTAAGTGTTGAATTTTGACTTTTTATTGTTATTTTTTATTTTCTTTTGTTGAGTTTTTTTTTTTGTGTGTTCTATATACTTTTTGTCACAATTTGGTTTGTGACTTTAATAAATAGTGAAAAAATATTTTTTTTTTTTAAATTATTTCATTTTAGTGGCAATACTATTTTGTATTATCAGTTGTGACTGCCGAATTTTTCAGTTGATGTTCTCGAATTTTATGAAAGTTCATGCAACCGCCTAAATTCGATTGTCAACGAATTCGAGTATCACAACCAAAGTTGTTTTCTGTGTGTTCTCAGATTGGAGGTCGCATGCTGTAATTATAATTTAGTATTAATTATAAATTTTTAGTATCTAAAAAAGAACACACACTTATCAAATATGTGTGGCACACAAAAAAAAATATACGAAAAACTTTAACTTGATAATTCATTTGTTATGCGATTTTAACATTTTCACAGTATCATACGCATACTAGATACTTATGTACGTACGTATGTAGCTACTGAATGGTTTGTTTATCAATGATATATGTATGCTCATTAGCAGCTTAAATAAAACACAACTGGAACCTTTTGTTTGTTGTTGACATAATAGAGCCCCCGGCATCTTTTCCCTTACTATTTTTGTATAACAAGAGAAAACATAAATTATTTCTACTACCAGCAAGTTAACAGTTAAGGGGAGTATGTGTGTGTGTGTGTTGTATTTAAACTGTGTGAGTAATTGATGTCTATGTTACAGTGTTAGTTACTCGTTCGTTTAAAATTGGTCTCTGTCTCTATTTGGCTCTCCTTCTCTTTTTTCCCATCACAATGATTCTATTCTCTACATTGTTAAACTCCTGTGTTGACAACATGTGCGGTGATAAGTGCTAATTTATTGTCGACGATTTAACACTTAAAATACGGTAGCGATTGTTATTTTTTACTTTCCTTTGAAAACTTATACACTCATACGAGTACAATTAATTTCAAACATAATTTTATGTTTTCAAAATTTGTTCGATTTATGCAAATTCGTTGCTCTACAAATACCTAAAGAAATTATTTTTTATGGAATAAGTATTAATTTAGTGTCAACGTTTAACAAGACTCAATTTTCTTATAAAAATTATATTCTTTAATAAAACTTTATGTTTTCAAAATTACAATTTCTTGCAATTTATGTAAAATTTATTTTTTTTATACAAAACCCAATCAATTATTGTTCATGCAGAAAAAGAGAAAAATGAAGAGAAATCATGTTGTAGTAGTTTCGATTTTTCTCCTCCCCTCTGGTTGTCACCACAAACACTCCTTCTATGCTACACACTTATGTACATACTTATTATCATTTATGTGTCAATGATATGTTTACTAACAAGTATTTTGTCACAGCCTCATGTAAGCACATATTACGATGTAGCGATATTATATTTCTTAAAAAAAAATAAAAAAAGATATAAAAACCCGTCAAGCATCAACACACCCACCACACTTCCATTATATTTCACATAACTTTCACCAACAAGAAAATTAAAAAGAAAAAGTTCACCCACTTTTACATCGATAAAACCCAGTCATGTGTTTACATTGATGATAATCGTTTCGTGATATATATTTTTTTTTGTTTTTGTTATTATACTGAAAAAAATTTTAAAATCCTTGTCGTTGTGTCGTTCGCTCCAAATTAATGTGTGTGTTGAATTTTGTGCAAAATTTATTCCAAAAATCATGCAAAACAACAAATTCTTTTCTACAAAAAGAGTTTTGAAAGTTTTCTTATAAACGTTTTTCCTAAATAAGCAGTTTAGCAAGTTAACTAGTATTATATTCAACAATATTTTAGCATACGCAAAGAACAACAAGTTCACCCCAATCAAAGGTTGTTCTCTGCAAAAATGTTATTGTTGAATCACGTAACTGTTATTGTGCAATATTAAATAGATTTGTTTAATGAATTAATAAATTGTTTTCTCTTTTCTTTCTTCTTTGGAATATTTTTAACCATGTTACTTTCAGTCCATGTATTGAACTGATTTTTTTTTATGAAAGCCGGAATAAAATAAAAGTTCAATCGTGCATATTCAACTAAGCTTTGCGGCTGAAATGGAGAATTAATACTTCTTAAATAATTTCGGAAACCACATTTAATGAAATAACAAATTTAAAAATAGAAGTTAAATATTATTTTAAATTTATGATAATAATATCTTGGATTTAAAGGTTAGCAATAACATGTTTAAAGGAAACCATTGTTATGATTATAAATCTACCTATTATATGTTTCCCCTAGATTATGGTTACTTCAAACATATATTTTCATCGAGTACAGTTTTTATATTATCTATGTATTTCCACTTCTGTCCTATTGTAGGTAAAGCCTGAGATGATGAGTTATTGATTAAAGAAAAGCTGCCAAAGTTTAGGTCAATCTTAATCCCAGCAACTGTTTTCTCTACAACCCTTTTTTAATAAATAATAATAATAAGAAAAACACTATTCACTATTCACTATTCACAAAGATAACATACAGAACACTGCCCAAAGCATGTAAAATTGTCTGTCATTTTAATACCTCACTATAGATATTCAATATAGATGAAGATTAAGTTGTCAGATTCTAAAGCTTTCAAAGTAAACATATAACAATTTTTTTTTTTTTTAGTTACCTGACGCCAAAGATCTCCACAACATGTCACTAGTCGGCAGTTACGGTTCACATTTGCTACACAGTTTTCATCCACATCTCCTGCAAACGTTAAACCATCATGGAATGCTAGCGAATGGCACAGCAGCGGCAGCAAATTATTTTGCCAATGAAAGAGCCGCCTTAGGCAAGCCGTCGATGTTATCAAATTTTCAATTACCTTCAGCATTTTCCCCGCCCAAATACATCGGCATTTCCTTAGACCAGGTAAGTTTTAAAATGTTAAAAACAATCATTTTCTTTTGTTTACTGATTATTAATTAAAATTTTTCATAGATTCCAATACATACATATTAATTTTTCTTTTTTTATAGAATCTTTTTAATGCCAGCGATTCATTTCGCACAGACTCTGCCAGTCCTACTTGTACATCTCATGAATCTTTAGAAGGCTCAAATGATTATGATGGTGAAAAGGGTGAAAGTCCGCGTAGTAATACATCCGATCCCAGAGATTTAAGGCGTAAGTTTAATACTTAATTTACATTTCACATACACACAATCATTTTATTCGTTTCAAGTTTGGTTGTAAAAAGGGTAGATGGGTTGATGGTCGTTGTGCAAAAATTACAATAAAAAAATTTGCATGTTGCAAATATTTGCTGATAAAATTTATAGAAAGAAATATTTTAATGAAAAGGTTTTATTTGACGAGATAAACATCTTTGGCGATATGTTTATTTATTTTGTAACAAAATTTAATTTCATTTATTTTTCTATTTTTTTTTTCTTAATTTTAACGCTTGACTTGTTAGTTTGGCAGTCAACCACTTATATCAGGGATTCCTTTCCTTTTTTCTTTTTTTATTCCATGAACTTTTTTTATTTGTGTATGGTAGTCGACTATTTGCTTAGTCCTCTACGCAACAAAAAACAAGAGCATTTTATTTTATTTAAAAAAAAATATTTTTAAGTTTTACAAAGTACAAAAACCGACAAAAACTCAAGTGTAAAACATTTGAATCATCTAATCGGCTCTAATTTCGATGAAATTTGTATACCCTTCACTATGTAAATAAGAAGGGTATAGGTATATAAGTTTGTGATTCCGTTTGTATTTTCTACACCGGCAATAGTACAAGAAGCTTGTAGTAAGACAATATATGAGATTACAATATAAATCTGTTGATAATTTAATTTCTAATCCAGGATACCACATTAAAACAAGCTAAATTCGTCTGTGCAGTCTTAAGCTACGGTCACATTAAACAAATATTTGTATTTCGTATTTCTTTGTAAACTATTTAATCTCAAATCTAAGTTTTTTAATACAAATTACATTAAAAGGTATCATTAAAATATAGAAAAAGGGCCCTTTTGTCAATTTATTGATTTTAATATTTACTGATCACCGTTGGAGCTCTATCTGATAGTTATAAATTCGTTAATGTTAAAAGATTCAAAAAATACCATTATATTATATTAATAAAGAGTACAGTTTTCTTAATTATTTTTCACCTTGTCATGAACTGTTTAAGCTCAGTCTAATATAATAGTTTAAGTTCGGTAATATTAAAAATCAAAAAGTGCCATTAAAATCAATAAAAAGTATTGTTTCGCCTGTTAATAATTTTTTAATTTACTTAAGAGCGTTAGACCCCAATCTCATAGTTCTAGTGCTGTTAGCATGAAAAATTGAAAAAGTACGAAAAAAACAATAAAAAGTACCGATTTTTGCCATTCATGGGTTTCCACTTTACTTTAGATCATTTGAGCCAAAACCTATAATTTTACATTCCTTAATAATAAAATACCAAAGTGTACCAAAAAAATATATAAAAAGTACTATTTGTCCTCTTAATGATTTTTCACTTTGCTTGGGACCATTTGAGCTCAATATCGTACTGCCAAATTTGTTTACATAAAAAAAATAAAAAAGTACCATTAAAATGTATAAAAAGTACCATTTTGTCACTTAATGATTTTTCAATTTAACCTAAGCCGTTTGAACCTAGTCTCGTAGTTCTAGGGCTGTTAATACTAAAATATCAAAAAGTACCATTAAAATCAATAAAAAGTACCATTTTGTCCACTTAATGTTTTTTTATTTTGTTACGGACCGTTTAATTCTACTGTGAAAATTCTAGGTTTGCACATAACATTAAAAATACCATTAAACTTGTTTAAATATAAAGTACAAATTTTTCTTTTGGTACTCCCTTAAAACAATTTTTTTCCATTGATTTTTATTGAGTATTACAAATTAGTAATAAAATGTTTATATGCTGTATCAATTTACATTATGGTACATATTTAGAAATAGTAGTATTAAGGGTACATATGTTACCCCTTACTTGCTAGAATTTTCAAAAAGTGTCAATATCCATTGGAGACCTTTTTAAGAAGAGAAGAATAGGGTTTAGTTTTCGTTGCTATGATTGTTACTTTGAAAAATAACTAAGGTTAAAAAAACCTAAAAATATTAGTTTTTACCCTTTTTACCCAAATACCCATCCGCTTATTTTTTTAGTAGAATATTTTGTTGTTTAAACTTTCGCTCTATCTGTAGTAGTTCTGGAGATATAAGAAGTTCGATTTTACTTGTTTTTACCCTCTTTTACCCCCAAAAATCCTTTCTTATTCGTCCTATACATTGGGACATGCTCCTGCTTACCGAATTTCAAGTCTGTAGCTTTAGCCGTTTGAGCTGGGTGATGATGATAAGTCAGTCAGTCAGTAACGTTTTTATGTATAGATTAACTGCAGCTAATATACAAAACCTATTTGTTAGACTTCTTCAAGACAAATCTTCTTATGAATAAGGCAGCATCACTTTTTATAAAATATCAATGTAGAGATTTGGGTTATCTAATGAATTAATACCAATAATGTGAAAAAGATGTCTGTACTATTATCCTTGAAACTCTCTATTTAAATTGTACTTTACGCTTGGATGTCGTCTAATATAAAAAGCAGAACTTTTGCAAAAAGCGAAATAACTTTACTCTCATCAGTTTATAAAATATTCTTCCATTTAGGAGCAGTCGCTTAATCGTTTGTAAGTAAATTTTTACCGTTTGCTAATATGCTTTGCAATCAACAATGCTACCTTTCTATTATTATGAACTTCTATATTTTGTTCTCCCAAACGGTTATGAAGTGTTTGAGTGGATACTCTTATCTGTAATTCTTTTTGTTTCAATTTTTTTAAGCTAGAATTAACCGAACGTCCCGTAAGATTTCGTTATCAGCTGATCCGTTTTGTTATATGAAAAGCAATGAAAGTGCTTATCGAAAAGAAATTTTACGTTGACGGTACGGCAAGATTTGTATAAAATAGAAATTAGCAACGCTTATGCACAGCTGAGACAGAGTAGTTTTTTATTGAAAAAAAGTGAAGTGCGTATAATCGAAATCTTAAGCAATTAAAGTGCTTAAAAATTTTTTAAAAATAACAAAAACCAACTAAAAACAACAATATTTAATAATTAAACACTATAACAAAAAGTACGATACAGTTTTTTGTAAAAAAAAATTATTTGTTTTCTTATGTGAAAAGCATATGATGCGTTTTTAAATGTTCTATAACTACACAAATGTTTTAACGTCAACGGGCGTCCCCGGACTTTTTCGTTATTGCATTACGTATCATTATGCCCTTCACAAAAAGTGAAAAATGAAGACCGGAATGGCGGTGGAAGAGAGAAGGTTTCCGAAGATGAAGAATAAGAGGCAATACTTGATCAAGACTCGTGTCAAACGCAACAAAAATTGGCGGGATCATTGGGAGAGACGCAACAAGCCATTTCAAGGCGCCTGAAAGACATGGGAATGATTCAGAAACAAGGAAATTGGGGCCGTACGAGTTGAAGGCGAGAGATGTTGAACGGTGTTTGTTTGCTTGTGAACAGCTGCTTGCAAGGCAAAGAGAAGGGATTTCGTCGCATCGCATTGTGACTGGGAACGAAAAATGGGTTCATTAAGATATCCCAGCCATGCTTTCACCTCGACGGCTGTGTATTTGGTGGGACCAGCTAGGCGTAGTGTATTATGAGTTTTTAAAACCGACTGAAACAATCACAGGTGATCGTTATCGAACGCAATTAATGCGTTTCAGCCGTACATTGAAACACAAACGGTCGCAATATAACGAGAGACATGATAAAATGATTTTACAGCATGGCAATGCTCGACCCCATGTTGTGAAAGTGGTCAAGACATAATAAGAATGAGGAGCGGGAACAAGTCACCTGGTCACTGCGGCCAAAACAGACCTATTGTGACACTACTCTCAAGTTTCAAATCCTTCCAGAATCTAGTATTCATTAAGAATTCAGAAACTTCTTTGGGTGATTTGTCCGCCATGTCCGACGGTTGTAGGTAATGTTGTCTTAAGTAGCGAAAACGGGTGTCAATTAGACCATTACAGTGACACAATATGTGTTCTGCTGTCTCTTCATCTTCGTTACACAACCTGCAGAGGTCATTTTGACTTATCCTCATATACGCCAAGTGTTTCAATACTCTGCAATGTCCAGTCAGGAATCCCGTGTCAATGCGAATCCCTACTGGGTAAAGCAAAGTGATTTCTTTGTTCTCTTCCGAAATCGGAATAGCATGAATGTTTTTGCTACCCTGATACCTGCTGTTTTCAGCCAGTATTGTTGCGATTCTCTTTCCAGCCACTTCCAAAAAATGAGACAGCCCGCAGAATGGTTCCATTAGCCACCACTTTTCTTGTGAGTTCATTTGCCTTCTTATTGCCTACATATTCACTATGACCTGGCACCTATACCAAGTGAACTCTGTTATTAGATGCTAGTCTCTTCAGAAGTTTTAGGCAACCCCAGACCAGTTTTGATCAAAGGCACTGAGTGCCAGTAATGCCGCTCTACTCTCTGATTGAATATAGGTGTGACTGTTATTTGTGTCTCTTTCTAGTTCCTCGCTTATGCAGAGATCTATTGCATGTATTTCGGGCTGAAAAACTGAGTTCTGTCGACCCATACTGACAAATAAGCTTTTTCTGTGGTTTAGATCAAATACCTCTGCTCCAACACCCTCAACCGTTTTCGAGCCATCTGTGTATCATACATATGACCCGACACCGGGTTTGGATCTTTTCTGTAACCAATTAATCCTATTTGAGTATGTGACCCTGAAATTAGGAGTGAAGTTGTAATTGGTTATACATTGATCACTTATGGTTACAAATTTCACACCTATATCAGCAATTTCTCTAGAAAGAGAGCTGAGTGCGCGAGAAGAGTCCTCCGCATCTCCCAAGATGAGCTTTGAATTGATTGATGAATAAATGAATTGGAGGAAGGTTAGCAAGACCTCAAGGGCAGCGGTCGGGGTAGACCTCAGTGCCCCGGTTGTACAGACGCATTCTAGTCTTTGAATTCTATTGATCCTTGCCTGCGCTGGGACCTTGCTAACTTTTCTAAACCAGACCGGAGCCACATAGGCTATCAGCGGTCTAGTAATCGCAGTGTAGAGCCACAGCGATATTCTTGGATTTAGCCCCCAGCTTTTACCAACCAATCTTTTATTGGTCCATATCGTGCCCCTGGTCTTGTTTTAGTGGCTATTCCATAGTAGTCTGTCATCAAGAGTAATACCAAGGTATTTAACTTCTCTTGAAAACGCTATACGTTCACCAAAAATGCTAAGTTCTTTAAAATGGTCCCTGAGTCTTTTTCTGGTGAATATTACTATAGAGGTCTTTTTAGGGTTGATGTTCAACACCATATCTCTGCACAAGCTTGATACCAAGTTCAGTGCTCTCTAAAGTAGGTTTGATATGTGTCCAAAGTTCAAACCTAACCCTACCCCTTATCAGCACAACTATGTCATCAGCATATCCCTGAACCTCAAAGCCATTACCGCTCAATATGTGTAATAGTTCGTCGACGGCAATGGACCATAATAGTGGCTAGAGTACGCTACCTTGAGGACAACCTTTTACCGCCTTAACTCTGAGGTTCGCTGATCCCAGGGAAGAATTTATGATTCTTTCCTTTAGAATATTCTCGATCCATCTACATGTTATCCCATCGACACCTTTGCTGAGGATCGCTCTAGTTATAAGAGAGAAATCCGTATTGTCGAAAGCTCCCTCAATATCTAGGAATCAGCCAACTGCATACTCCTTGTTCTCAAGTGAGGACTCAATCTTCTGCGTGAGATTCAGTAGAGCATGTGTGGTTGATTTCCCTTCTTGATACGCATATTGATTTTTATGTAGAGGTGCTACCATGAGGTACCTCTCTCTGATATGCCTATCAACTAATTTTTCCATTGTTTTCAAAGAAAGGAGGTTAGACTAATCGGTCTATACGACTTGGGCAGAAAGTTGATCTTCCTGCCCAGTTTCGGAATATACCGAACGATTACTTACCTCCATTTGCTAGGAATTGCTCCCCAGGCAAAGCTCGCTCTGAACATATTAATCAGAGGTCGCATAATGTGAGGAATCCTCACCTGAAAGAGTGCTGGAATAATTCCGTCTTCTCCAGGAGATTTGTATGGATATCTTCTTGGCTCTTATCCAATTTTGAGACATTGGTCTTCGTCCAACTGATAGACTGGATTGATCCTCTGATATAATTACGGAACATGGAAAATGAACTCCAGCCAGAAGCTCTAAGGTCTCAGAGCTATTGTTCGTAAATGATCCGTCCGGCTTTTTAAGAAGCCCTATAGAGTTAGTGCGCATTTTATATAGAACCCTGTAAGCTTTGGAGCAACTACTTAACTCCGAAAGTAAACTACAGAATTTCTTTCAGGATTCCTTCTTAGCTGTTCTAATCTCTATGTTGTATTTCGTAAGGGCCTCTTTATATAGGGCCCGGTTAGCCGTTCCTTTAGACACGTTGCTGAGCGTCCCATACGTACATAAAGCTATTTAGCCTGCAATAGCGCCCGATATTCCGGGGGATGTCTCCGTTAGCTATGCACATGCTTTAATTCCCCGCATCATTCAGCCCTCAGCACGATTCCAAGAACACCTTGGCTTTAGAATCGGTTGAGATTAATTTATCGGAATTTCTCCAAGAACCTGTCCGACATGACTGAACCTAGTCCGGCAAAGCTCTTTGGTTCATCGACCCTACTTAGGCCCGATCACCACGTCAAGGTACATCAACCAAGAGAGAGTCAAGATATACTTGGAAAAGTTGCAATGGGAAGTCCTACCCCACCCGCCGTATTCTCCAGACGTTGCTCTTTCGGACTATCACTTGTTTCAATCAATGGCACACGGCCTGGCTGACCAGCACTTCCGGTCTTATAAAGAAGTAAAAAATTGGGTCGATTCGTGGATCACTTCAAAAGATGACCAGTTTTTTCAAAGCGTGACTCGTACGCTGCCCAAAAGTTGGTAGAAAGTATTAACCAGCGATGGACAATACATACTTAGAATCATAAATGTATAACCAGTTTATTACAATAAAGACTCGTATTTCGGAAGAAACGGTGGGAGCAAAGTTGTACAACTAATATATATATTATGGATTCTTACAAATAGCGGAGGCGAATAAGCGATTTCCGTTTGTCTGTTCGCCCTGTCGTTTAAACCAGCTTTCTGAAGTTCCTAGACAACGTACAGAAAAGTATACCAATCTGTCAGTTGATGCTCTCTTTCAGTTGCTAGTGAAATTCAGCCGGATCAGTTCACAAATGGCGGCGCTATGAGTAGAAAACCGCGACTAACTCTATTTTTTATCATTTTTGTAGTGGGTTTCCGCTTATTTTGTCTAAATTACAAAGCAAATAAAAAAACGTGGTACGCAGTTTTGACAGAAATATCAATCATGATATTTGTGCAAAAAGGAGAGCGATCGATCCACAAATGGACGAGAAATATCAAAAACACAACCGAAATTTTAGATTGTTATTGATTTTTGCTTTGTTTTTTTTTTTAAATACCCAAAAAAAAACAAATGACTTGAGAAAAATATTAAAATAAGCTTACAAACATAAGCCTTATGCTTAAAAAATATTTTAAAAAATATTGAAAAACTTAATCGTAACAATTGTAGATTAATCAAAACGGCACCCTTATAATTAAACTTATATGTGCAAGCTTCCTATAAGCTTACTCTTATAAGTGTAAAATAAGCTTACAAAAATAATGTTTTCTTAACCTTTATATAGAAAATTAAATTTTTTTTTTTAACTTCAAAATTGTGATAGAAGAATACATAGATTTAAATAAAATTTTTAAGATTTTTTATTGTTATATTGGTACAATTGGCTACGAAAAGAAAGATCGTTCTGTAGTGCGATTCTCTAAGTTTTATAACAATTATTGTCATTGTTATAGCATGCTAATATCAAAATTAACAAACTTGGTATTTTGTGTCACTTATAACCATACTTGTTATTGCTTGGTAGTCAGCTGTTATTGTTAACTCAATTAACTAAACAACAATATGTTTTGAGTTGTTAGCGTTGTTAAAGAGAACACAAAGTTAAAATTTAAGCAAAAAATTAAAAATATGATCTATTAAAAATATATTTGTATAAATAAACATACAAATTTGATAAGTAAAGTATAAAGACAATGGCTTTTGAATATTTATCATATGTACTGTCGCGAAGTGAATTTGGCTCGAGTGATTTTTAACGAGAAACCGTAGTTTGTTTCGAGAAGTGGACAATCCATTTGATTTACCAGATACAACTTTTCAGCATCTCTACCGATTAACTCCCGAACTGGTTGAAAATTTAGTTGTTCGTCTTGATACTCAGTTAAGAGGCTCAAAGATCACAGCCCTTTCAACAGAGAAGCAGGTATATTTTATAAGAACTACACACTGTAAATTATTAATAAAGTATTTCGTCAGGTGTTAGCAACTTTGAGATTCTTTGCAACAGGATGCTATCAACGTCCTGTGGGCGAACACTGGGGCATCTCAATGTGCCAATCTTCTATAAGTCGCTGCATACATCGTGTAACGGATGCTATCAACAACACTATGTTTTTTTAAAAGGTTCGGTTCCCGATGACCCAGGAGGAGAGACGAGCTGCAAAAGGAGTTTTTGCTTCGTCCCCATCACCTTTCGTAGCAGGCACTATTGGAGCTATCGATTGTACACAAATTTCAATTTTGGCTCCAGTGAATCATGAGGAAGCTTATGTCAATCACCATGGCTACCACTCCATCAACGTGCAAATGGTAAAAACTACTTTTTAATAAATCAGTAATATATACGGTATACTAACATATATACATGTCACTTTCAGATATGTGATTCTAACTTGAAAATATTAAATGTAAATTTAAATACCCAGGTGTAAGACATGATTCTTATACTTGGAGCAGCTGTGCTATTCGTAGAGTTATGCAGCGAAGTTTTCAAAGTGGAAGCCACAACATGTTTTTGATTGGTAAGTTAATTGTTCCTTTGTATAGTAGTAAGGAAATATTTAAAATTATATCTATAGGCGACTCTGGTTATCCATTAGAACCGTGGCTGATGACTCCTTTACCAAACCAACCACAAGACAGCCCCAAATTTCGTTACAACGAAGCACTATGCAAAGCTCGCAACCCTATAGAGAGATGTTTTGGTGTTCTTAAAGGAAAGTGGCAATGTTTATCGTAACAAAGAACTCTTCTTTATGATCCCGGTTCTTCAGGAAGAATTGTCAATTCTTGTGCAATATTGCATAACATTCATATAATGAGCAAAGTGTAGATACTGAAAACGAGTTTGTAGAAACTCAGCCGAATGTCGACATAATAAGCCAAGAAACACCATCCTCAATAGCTAAACGTGTACAAGATCGATTAATTACAAACTTTTTCTATTAGGATATGTAATAATAATTTTCTTTTAAGATAAAATAATAAACAAATTTTTAATAAATTCAGTCTTTATTAACATAAATATCATCTATAATATTCTTCTATTTATCACTATTATGCTTAATTAAAAGAACAATAAAACCAAAAACAATAGGTAAAAAAGGCAAAGTAATTAATATAAAACAAGAAAAACAATTCATATAAAATAAAATAAAAAACGAAACAATTCAAGTAAAATAAAAAAACAAAATAACTCTTATACTAAATAATAATATAATAATTTTTATACTAAAACAAATTAACAAAACAATTCACAGAAAATAAGAAAAAAAAATAAACAAATTCTTTATAAAACTAACTTCAAATATTTATTTCACATCTAACGAAGCAGCCACCTTCTTTAAAGCATCAGCCATACTGCTAAGGCCGTCTCCTATGCTTTTGAGTGCAGTTGCCATCATTTCGTTTGTTCTGACTGTTTCTACACTGCACTGTGCTAGCATCTATGAAATAAAAATATAAAAATTTTACTAACTACTTGATTATAATGCATATAAAGATAATACCTTTAATGCCTCAGCTTGTTTATTGGCGATTTCGAAATATTTTGACTCCATTTCTTCCTCGCGCTTTTTCTTTAAACATTTCCGAGGCGTCATTTTAGGAATGTATGAAATGGGAGTGTCACTTCTGCTTCTACACTCACGTTGTATGGACGTTTCAGGCTCGTCAACATCATCTTCCGCTTCCATACGTAGCTGCAGCACCTAACAAAATTAAAAATTTAAAAACATACTAGATAAATACTAACTTTACTGTAACTTACCTAATCTACTGGTACATTTTCGTCAACGGTCTCGCTTCCTTCAATATATCCTTTTCCAACGAGCTCAGCAACACGCTTTTCTAGCTCTGCAATTGGCTCTTGGTGAATAGGCTTATTACCTGTAAGAGCTTGCTGTTTCTACGGTCACGAATTTTGTTCCTACTGCGGCTTTTCAAATCTCTCCAGACCTTTTTGAACATATAATATTAATATGAAAATTAAAGCTAAAACACAATATACTTACGTTCCGCCATTGCTCCACGGATTTTACAGATCCTCCAGTGCTATTAAAAAGTGCCGCCGACTCTTTTCACTTCTTCTCATGCTCACATTTGCCATGCATTTTTTGGAACTTACCCGTAGAGAGTCCCGGCCATTGCAGCATGAAGTCTGTCATTTGGCTTAGCTGTTCGGCTGATGCTCGACTTCTCTTTGGTGCAGCAGACCTGTTAAAATATAAATATGCACACAAAAAACAAATAATATACTTACATTTTGGAAAATTAAAATAGAATTTGTATTGGCGGCTTCAATTGACACAAACTTATTTGTTTGCTATTGTTAACAAGGTGTTAGAGAATCACATTTTTGTTACTACAAACAACCGATTGGGTTGGGAAAAATAACAAATATTGTTATTGTTTGAAGTTAGAGAATTGCACTACTGGTGTCCTTAATAAACTGGTCATCTCTAGTTCTTACTGATACATCAGCATCTAAATATAAAATATAGAAAATTAATAATTGTTTTCTTTAGTAAAAATGAATTTACTTTTTATTACCCTTTTTGAGATTAGATTTCGCAAACTTTTGAGTCCATCTTAGTTTTTCATCTAATTGGTCTTTATCAATTACTTTCCTGAAAGCAGGGGATAAATAAATTTAATTACATCCACGTTTTTAAATAGAAAACATATAGAACTTACAAAAACATCAAATTTTACGCTATTTCCATGCCAAATTTCTTCAACCACAAAAATTGGCTTATAACTGAAATTGAATTGTATTTTAGAACAAACTTTTTTTTACAGATTTATATATTACCTTCAGATTTTGTCAAACTTTCGCCATTATGTTGATTTATGTATTATATTTACATATAAATTTTTATTATTATAAAATTTATTTACTTTATTTTTGATATTTGACACAATATACTTTAGAAAAGGTTGTGTCTGATAAACGTTTTTAAAGCGTAATTGAAAAATATTTGAGAATTTTTATGTTACGAACATTATTTTAAATGATATTGAGAAAAGGTTACTATTTACTGTTTTCATAAGCTTATTCTCAAGTTGTATTATATTTTGTTTACAATATGGTTTGTTGGGATGCTTGTACACACAAACACGAAACCTACAAACGTGTGTTTGTGCGTGTCGTTTATATGTTTTGAGTGTAACAGCATTACGAATTCAGAAATCTTTATGAAAGATAATTTTTTTTGATTTTTGCCATTAATTTGAAATTTTTTATTTGATATTTAATTATTATTTTTCTTGCATTCCTATTGGATATCTTACTTAGAATTCTCTTTTCTATTGTTTTAAAAATTGAGTGCCTGCAGTCTTTTTATTGTTTTTAAAAATAAGATTCTCAGAATGGATTTTTCCTTATAGTTCGTTAATTCTAGTTCTTGGAACTGAAATTAAATATTTATTTTAGGATTATTAAAAAAAATTTAAAGAAAATTATTTTTATTTTTTTATTTCTATTTGTAAGTTTATTTAACCTTTTTTTTTTATTAAAACTGAGGTCGTATTATAAAAATTTATTTTTATATCGATATTTAGCTCCAATAGTAAATAAATAAATTTTTATAATACGATCTCAAGCTTAATAAATTGCCGTTCCAAGTATATATGTTTTTTTTGTATTTTTTTATAGCTACAGACTTGAAATTTGGATAAGAGGGGATTTATAGAAATTCGAATATTAAAAGAGTAAATATTTCTTATATCTCCGGAACTATTGCCAATAGAGCCAAAATTTAAGCTAGAAAAAATTCTACCAAGAAAAAAGTGTTTAATACTTTTTTCATATTTGTACATTTGCGGGATAAAAAGGGTAAAACACTAATGTTGGTACTTTTTTAACCCTATAAATCTTTCAAAGTAACAATCACAAAAACAAAAACTCAATTGTATTCTTCAATAAATATTGGCATTTTTTTTTTAAATTCGAGCAAATCAGAAGCAAAATATGTACCCCTATTTCTAAATATTTACTTTTATTTAAATTGGTGCAGCATATAAACATTTAATTATTCATTTGTATTTAACACCCTATAAAAATTAATTTAAAAACAAAAATTTTAATTGAAAAAAAAAAAAAAATACCAAATGCGAGAAATATGATTGGTACTTTATATTTAAGCAATTTTAGTGAAATTTTTTAATGTTATGTGCAAAATTATAATTGTGACAGTAAAATTAAACTGTACTGAACGAAATAAGAAATCGTAAACGGAGAAAAATGGTACTTTTTATACATATTAATGATTTTGAATTTTTAATATTAACAACCCAGAACTATGAGCTTGGGCTCAAAAGGGTCAGGTCAAAATGAAAAAGCATTAAGTGGAGAAATCGGTACTTTTTATTAATTTCTAACAAAGTTTATTTTTCCAGCCGAGTATGAATCAGTCAACCCATGTTATTATCCTTTGAATTAAAACACGTTGATGTTTTCATGTTAAAACAGCACAATTTTTATTTATTTAAATGATTTATTGGGTGACACTTTCAGGTCGCTCGGGCTTAAATTCCTCGTTCACATGGTTGACCAATACTCGATGCACTGAGACTCAGTTGACCCACACTTTGCTAGTACGCTGCTTGAAGGATTGACTCGGATTGGCTGTGTTGTGATATGTTCAGCTCCCCTGTGTTAATGGTTATAGAGTTAGTTATGAATGTGGGTAACTTCCCAAAGATCTTACACTCGGCTATTTATGTTATGAACATGAGGTAATTTCCAAAGACTTACATATTAAGCTATCAACGAGTTTAGAGATTAGTAATAAGTGTAGGTAATTTCCCGAAGATAATACACTCGGCTATTTGTGATACGAACACGAAGTATTTTCCAAAGACTACCAACGAGTTAAATGTTATTAGCTAAAGCAGGTAATTTCCAAAGATCTTACACTCTCCTAATTACAGGTTAAATATGTAGGAACAATCGCCAATATCAACTTCGTATTATAGTTAGGGTATACGAATTATAGTTGCTCGTAACTATAATTGTTCTTTTAAAAATATTAATGTTGTTCTCGTTCCTAATATCTGTTGGTAACGTGTTATATATTTGCAATCCTTTATAATGTAATGACCTCTGGAAATTTGTAATTGTTGCCCCTTGCAGTCTAAGGTCTCCCGCATTCCTTAAGCTAAGTTATTCCATTAAGTATTCTGTTATTCTCAAAGTTTCCACCATGAAATTAATTGGCATGTATCGATTACATTTTAGAATTGCAGGCATAGCCTTATTTTGTAATAATCGTTGATCCGTACTCGAAATGTGCTTTGATCATGGCGTTGTATATGTCTATTGCCGTAGTTATCGATATTAAAGAAACCGATTTTTTCCCGATTTCTTTTTTAAAAACTTATTCTATATGTTACTTCTTCCATCTATTTATTATGTAGCATAATGCTGTTTCACAAGAAAAATTTTTCTGAATCCTGATGGAAAATTATTTAAAATATTTTTCTATTCAATATATGGCTCTAGTTGCTTTTTTGCCTCTAGTTCCAATATTTTTCAAAGGTTTTAAGAGTATTAATTCACAAAACTCTTCCCACCCACTTTTTTTTTTTTTTACCTTCTCTATAGGAATTATCATTGTGAGTTTCTAACTTGGAAAAACACCGGTCTGTAATGATTTATTTATTATTCTTAAAAGGTTATTTCAATAATGTTCCAATTATCCAATATAATTATAGTAGATACTTTGTTAAAATCCGGCTTGCCTTTTATGTTTGTACAAATTGTTTTTAACTCTTGAAGATTTATTATGCAGAAATAAAATCTGGAATTAGTCACAGGTATTCGGTTTATATATTTGCACATATTCAATGTTGACCCTAATAGATTTAATGCGTTCTACAAAATATTTGTTGAATTGACTAGCTTTTTTATTGCTATCATTGGTTTCTTCTTGTTTACCCCCCGTTTCCACAACAAAGTGCAAGTTCGAAAAACTCAATACACTCTCACTTTTTCACAAATCTTTTAAGCACTATTTTCTTTAGCCTTTCTCAATAACGTTTTTTAATCGCCTCCAGTAATTGTTTGTTCTCTTTTTCATTGTTTCAAAGAAACCGCAAATTCATTTTGATATATAAATAGATTCCGTTTGTTTTCGGTTACACCTTCTTGTATTTCTTTTAAAACAAAATCTACATTATGTATTAATTTTATGCAATCGTAGCACATGTATCTGACAAAATTAGTTTCAAAAACTTTTTCAGCATATTGATCCAATCCTGCACATTAATGGAACAAACGCTAGTTTTTATTAATTTTAATTGTACTTTTTGAATTTTTCATACTAACAATCCTAGAACTATATACTTTAATCATAAGTTTTGATTTTATTAGTATTAACCCATTTCCAGCCGCGAAACAAAAAAGTTATCCTATATCAATGAAATGCGAGTTTGTAGATAATTTGAAGGTCCTGAATTCAAATCTGTTGTCAAAATTTATCTAGCTCTACTCAGATCAGCAAAAACCGGTGTTTTTGCAAGCACGAACGTTGGCCGTTGCACTATTACTTTTTTCTTTAACAACTTTAAACAATTTTCTTTTACATACGAGGATGTACATACATTAAATACACTTTAATACAGGCTTCATACGATTTTATTGAATATGTTTATAAAAAAATGATTATGTTTTTCTATTTAATGAAAAAATATTTTTGATGGTACGTCTCAAGATATGACGTAGACCTACTTTACACTTTTTGCACATTTATTCTATTGTCTTTCCTCAGATTTTCAATCAGCAACCTCTAGGATTACCATATTTCTGTTCAATATAAATATGTTGGCAATTGATTCCTTTTTGGTTGCCCAAATATGAATCATTTGATCAATAGTCTTCAATTTATGGCTTTAAACCCTGATAATATCAGAATACCTAAGAAACGGTTAAGCTTATTTTGTTCTATGAAATATGTATCATTTTTTAAAATACAGTTATTTGATTTATATATTATATAGCTTAGCATTTCCTGGTTATAAAAACCTCTCAAATAGCTGTATTAGTAGAAGTTATTTTGTTATAGAAAACTGCTTCCAAAGAATATCCAGTAATTCATCCAGTAAAATAAATTGAAACTTTCCTAACCTATCAGTCGTCTTTTTAAACTTACGTTCTGTAAGTGTCTCTAAAGGGCTATACCTAATATTTAGAAGTTTTATTTTCCTTATAGCTTCTACATATTGACCGTTGCTCAGAAATTCCCATATCCTACAAAACCTCTTCCTGATTGTGTTTATAAATTTCCAAGTGAACTTATATATAAATATTGAAAGGAATATTTTCTGAAGATAAATATATAAGTTATCATTTAGTTTAATTTCATTTTTGTCTATGTACTCCTAATATGTAAGTTCATTGATTATGTCTAGTATAGCCACAATTATAGCCATTATTTCTTCAATTGTCAAAGTTTTACGATTACAGAGTCCACACATTAAAAACACAACCAAATTCACAACTTCTTATACATTGCATACAATTCTTTTTTCGTCGTGTTTAATTACCACCAATTATAGAGAAAAAATATGCATGCGAATAAAAATAAATATTATATGATTATAATTATTTATTTCATATTATTTCGTATTACCATCCCCACATAAATCCATATTTTCCTTCAACTTTGTGCAGCTTCTTCATTATAAATATAATTGTAAATTACAAAAGAAGAAAAAGTTCAAGCAAATCTACAAAAAAATTAATTTTATATGTTGATAACGGCCAGCGTTCAACTTTGTTGAATTTTGTTTTTTTTTTTTTATTATTTTTTATTACTTTCATGCTTTGCTGTAAAAACTGTATAATTAAATTTTAATTTTTGGACAATTTATTTATTTATTCACTTACATAAAAAACACTGTATAAAATATAGTGTAGAAAAATATCTTATGACATATATTGTTAATAAAATTTTTAGTTAATTAATATTTAAGCTAACATTACGTACGATAATAAATAAGTATTTATTACAAATTTAACCATAACTGTTCAGAATTGAAGCAAAAACTACCGATGAAAATGAACTAATGGGTGGAAATGGGTTGAAAAAAACCTAGAATTAAAATTATTTGGTCTATAAGGAAATAAAAGATAAAAAAGCAACAGTATGGTATTTCGCTGACAAAGCAGATAGTTAAATATATTTGTTTAAAAAAATGTGTATTCGTGCTAAATTCCAATTATGTTGGTGTGCAAAATTCTTAATATGGTATTCTCATGGAAAAAAATTGTTTACTTAGCACAATAAGTACTAAGATAATTTGCTCTCTTATGTGTTGTTCATACGAAACAAACCATATAATCTTCTAAAAAAATTTGTTATTTTTAAAATTGTTCTTAGAATTTCATTTTTAATATATAAAAATTGTTTAACTACAGTAGCTTTATTGGTTTTAAAAATAAGAATCCCAGAATGTTTTTTGTTGTGAATGCTATAATTTGAAATTAATTTATTCAAATAAAATTATTTTATTCAATATTTGCGATTTAATTAAAAATCTTATTTATAATTTTTTTTTTATATATATAAGAAGAATGTGCAAAACTAAAAGTATGAATATTTGGTTATCACATAAGACTCGGCACAGCCGAATTTAACTTGTTATCTATAAGATCATACAAAAACATTGAACCGAATCACTTAAACCAAATTATTTTCACACAATTAAAACAAAAAAGAATAAAATTTCAGTTTGAACATGATAAATATGTATTTATATGGATTTATAATTAGCTTAAGCCAAATGCCAACATGAAAAAAAAATACAAGAGAAAAAACGTTTGGTAACACTTGTGCTTAAAATACACACACTCTCGCACACAAGTTCACGCTATTAATATTGAAAACATGTAAATAAAAACAAAATAAATTCGGTAGTGCCGAATTTAATACACCCTTCACTCTTCTATTTAATTATTTTTACATATTTTTCAAGTCAGACACTGTTGTTAAATATAAAAAATTTAATAATAATAAATAAAAATAATAAAAAAAAATTTTATATGACAACAAATTTTGAATAAATTAATTTTATTTGAAATTTATTTGTAAGTTCATTTGGCCTTTTTATTTTTTTATGGAAACGGCTGATTTATTAAAATCCGACCTGGGATTTCTTCTTCTGTGGCAATACTACTTCTATATTTTTACTTTTAACAAACAAGTCTTCACCAAACATACAAAATACATATTTTTGCTTTTGTTAAGATCATCCATGGTATGTAGAACACCAAAGGTTTTTACATTTCATTAAAAACATATGCTGAAATGTTATTTAATTTCAGATAAAAAAAAGTCAAATAAACAACAATCTGGAAAAAAAATACACCCTTTCCCCCTTTCTTGTATTTATAAGCAATAAAATATCTGTAGATACTCATCCATCTAACACACTAACTATATTTTTCATAATTAAATAAAGAAATTCAAATCAATGGCGAAAATCAAAAAATTCTCTCAACTACATACTAATATAATAATTTTGTTTTTTAGCTGTACATAACGAAAATAAGAAGTTTTTTGTCTGCCCTGTAAAAGTTTCTAAAAGTGACTTACCAGGTTCACACTACAAGCCGACGATACGTAGTTTTATAACTTGCTTGTTTCGTTTCTATTGAAAAACAAAACAGAAATTAATGAAAAGTCAAAATTTTGGTTGAATATTTGATTTTTCTCGGCCATTTCTGGACCGATTGTTTTGACTTTTTGCACAGGTTAAGAAAGTTATTATTATGACAAAACTTCGTATATACAAAAATTAAGGCAAAAAGGAAAAAAATTTCTCAAAAAAAAAAAAAAAAATGGTGGAAGAATAGAAGTAGTCCAGGTTTGTCACCCATACATAGAAATTACATAACGAAAAACTCAATATAACACAAGTTTTTTTGAGTCGCCTTGAAAAAAACCTCTTTATAGCAAATTTTTTCATACCAAAATGCCCTACAGCAAAGTATCCTTTAAAAGCCTCTATACAACGAAATCATACTTAAAAAATATAATATTTTAAGTATGTAAAGTCGTGAAAGAACTGTTCTTGAATATTGAATTTTTATTACGTATTTCTTCAAATTTCTTTATACCAAGGTTTCACTGATATAAAAAGCTATAAAGAAGTATTTTTTGATCCCCTCCAGATTTGTTATATCACATCAGAGGACCGAAGTAAACCCCCTTCTGTTTGATTTGTGGGGGCTCCCGGTGTAACCTATAGTAAAGGGTATAAAAACTATTATTACCCACCAAAACGAGAGTCTTTCATACTCACGTGTATTTAAAGAGAATAAATCGATGGACAAACAATTTTAAAAGGAAGAGTAGTGAAGTAATTGAGTAATTATATATACGTACGTATCTTATGAATTATGATTTTGTGTGTGGCATAAATTGTTTTTGTTAGCAATGAAACTACGTATAACAAATTCCAAATCCGAAAGCTGCAAACATATGGCTGTTGGGTAGGAAAGGGAAAAAATTTAAATGAATGAATTGGCTTTTGGAAAAAGTTTATATGGATGTACATACGTTTATACAGACACATGTTCATGCTCTTAACAAAATGTAAACATCAAAAGCCATAAACAAAAAATGTTGCCAATGTTACACAAATAAACAAAACCACCAGAGTGGTTGTTGCTTCTGTTATTGTTTTTGTTGTTGTTGCATGCCACACACACTCTAAACGCCAAAAGTCAAAAAGTCTGTGACGCGAGAAAAAAAAATACATGAGCAACCAACGAAGTTAGGCAGGCATCAACTAACAACCCTTTACCCACTTAACGAGCAGAAATAAAACAATAACAAACATTCATCCATTCATTCTTTTATAAATAAATACTAACAAGTAGATTCTACATGATGTTGGTACGTATGTTAAAGAGAAGGATGATGAGCGCATTTGTCTACAAATGTTGGTTCGTTTAAGCAAACGTTGCGTTATGTTTAGTGTTTAAATAAAAGAAGGAGACCCTCACGAGAGACGTGAGTAGAAAGAGGGCTGTCTTTGTCAGTACATCTATTTTTATTTTTTATGTTATAAAGTGTTTTTAATGTCGCGTGCTAAGCTTTTATTAAATGATTTTCTGAAATTTTCAAAGGATTTACCGTATTAAGTGAGGAAAGAAATAAATATTGTGACAAAGAAAAAGGCTTATGTGCAACATGTTGCAAATACGTGCATTCTCAGATAATATAACGAAACATAAAAAGAATAAAAGCTAATTACCGAGTTTTCAATAGTAAAAATAAAAGACAAAAATGCTAGCTATTTACGCTTGTTAGTAATTGTTTACATAAAGATAGACGGTCTTAAAAACTGTTTAAAAAGCTAATTTAAATTTTGAAGTGATCGAAGAAAGATCAAAGAGTCATCACCGACAAAACGTATTAGTCTTTTAAAATATTAAGTTTCACTTTAAATTGCTCTTTTGAGGACTTGTGCATTAAAACAGCACTTTTTGCTGTTATAATACAATAATAACTTATTCGATCTCTAAAAAATTTTTGTAAAATGCTGTACAATGAGAAGGCAAAATAATAGCTCTATTCACAATCTAGTGCATTTGAGATTGCAAATTTGTGCAATTGTAAATATTTTCCATCAATTGTGAACGGCGTTTTTGATATAGTTTGCAATACTCGTACTTGTTGCAAAACACAAAATTCACAACTGATTGGTAAAAAAGAGAATTGTTTGCTATTGAAGTTTTGGTTTCAATAATAACTATGTCTAAAGAACGGTTAATGGACACTTTAATAGACGAAGCTGCTGAAGAAACTATATTCAATGAAGATATAAAATATGCTATTTAAATTTTATTCAATAGCACTTCCTTCTAAATATATATATATATTGAACGTAATGATGACCCAGTGGAAGCAGTTTCAGATGTATCTGTTGTTTTGGAGTGCCGACGAGGACTTTCCAGTGATGTACCTAAATCAGATATTTGGCGAAATAATATTTTTACAACAATGCACGAGGATAATTTCACGTTCTTGTGTGATTTATTAAAACACGATGTGGAGTTTAAAGAGCGCATTCTCTCGAACTGCAACTAGCAATTGCTACTATTTTTGGAGTATGCGATGGTGGAACCATATCTATAATAACGCTAATTTTCAAAGTTTTCTTAAGCTTACAAGAGAAATACATGTATTTTCTGGCCCGATGAGACTGAACGGTCCCAAATCGTATCGGATATATTTAACGAGCTTCCTTTCTGAATTGGGTATATTGATATAACTGACATCAAATTGGCAGAGTCGCCAATTGTATATCATACCTCGTACGTTTTTTCATTTTCCATATTTTATTTTGTTTGGTTAGTTTTTCTCATTTCTTATGTCAGCTGTCAGCTTGTAAATAAGTGTTGCATACGTAGAGTAAATATAAACTATGGGTTTAACGTACTGCTTATTTGCAAATTTGATGCAAGTGCATTTGTGTATATTTTGCAAGTGTAGAGTAAAAATATATTACAACAGTTTTCAAATGCTATGATGCAAGAACATTTGCACAAGATAGTGAGTAGGGTTAATATGGTTAAAATGGTAATTACTAATTAATAATTAATTACACTGTATAAAAAATAAGTTAAATTCGGCTGTGCCGAGTCTTACATAAACTGCACTGTGTCAGCCAAATATTTATATTTTTACTTTCCACTTTCTTCTTAAATATAAAAAAAGATTGTAAAATTGAAATGGCTAGTTTATTATAAATTTATTTATTATTGTAGCGAAATATCGACCTTAAACTTAATAAACTAGTTGTTTTAGTAAAAAAAGGTCAAATAAATTTACAAATAAATAATTATATAATAATTATTATAAAAAAAAATATGACAAATAAATATTGATAAAAAAATAATTTTCTTTAAATACCAATTTTTTTTATTAAAAATACATAATTAATTTCAGTTCAAGAAACTAAAACTAAGGAGCTATAAAAAAAAATCTTTTATAAGAAGGTTGTTTTTAAAAGCAGTAAAATGTTTGCAGGCACTTAATTTTTAAAAATTAACCAAAAAAGATATTTTAAGAAAGATATCCAATAATAAAGCAAAATAAAATAATCTAATTTAAAATGTTTATAAACATTTTTTAAATTACACATATTTAATTAAATACTTGTATTAACCCCTTATTCAAAAAAAATTAACGCAGACTTTAATGTCAACTTTATCAATTTTTTAATATAATTTGTTCATCAATTTTACT
Organism: Thelaira solivaga; assembly: GCA_947397855.1. Taxonomy (NCBI): domain Eukaryota; kingdom Metazoa; phylum Arthropoda; class Insecta; order Diptera; family Tachinidae; genus Thelaira; species Thelaira solivaga. The sequence goes on from OX377613.1 coordinate 28,592,293, forward strand.
TTAAGGTCTACGCCTAAATTTTTTGGAATAAAATCAATAGGCTATCTATATATAAAAGAGTAACTTTACTGACTCACTGACATAAACATAAATTGAAATTAAGCACGAAGAAAGATTATTTTATGTTAAACTTTGTAAATAATTCCAAATAATTTAATATGTTGATATCTTATTTCGTTCAGTACCGTTTAATTCTAGTGTCACAATTTTAAGTTTGCACATAATATAAAAAATACCACTAAATTTTTTTAGATACAAGCTCGATAAATAAACTATAATTTGTTTTTTTAAGCAAAAATACTTACTCTTTGCAGCCCCAAGTAAAAATACTAAAGCAGATATAGCTGCCATAATAGGATGGTATAAATCTTCGGGCTGAGAAAAAAGATAACAACGATTTATGGTTACATCAGTTAAATTATTTATAAATACTAAATCCAGTAGTCTCGAGTTGACGTTTTAGACACATTTAGTTGATAAAGATTTAGATCAAAGAGAGAATTGACAAAATCTAAACGAAAATATCTAGTTCCTGAAGTTGACGTCCCATGGGACGGAAAGTCCCATAATAATAGCGGCATGTTAAAATCACCAAAAGACAATATAATCGCTTTGATTATATGATTACAGTGACTTTTTCGTAACAATATTATTGCCGCGATCACGTCTTTAACTTAGATTTTGGTAAATTCTAGTAACAAACTACATTTTGTTTTGTATGGGAAATCTAGGCAAATTGAACTAGATTTCGATCAAAATCTCGTATGGACTAGATTTGGCTTCAGTGTAAATTGCCTATTAACAAAAGAGATAATAAATATGTAGAAAATATTAATATCAGAAATATGTATATGTTTTTGTATATGTAACCAATTTTCATCATTATTCATTGTCATCGGTAGTTTTTGTTTATTTTTTGCTTATGGTTAAATTTGTAAAAAATAAGTATCGCATGTAATCTTAGCTTACATATCTCATGATTAACAATTTTATTAATAATATATTTTTTAAGTTATACACGATTTTTCTACACCATATTTTATAGAGGGTTTTTTATGTATGTGAATAAATAAATAAATTGTCCAAAAATTAAAATTGTAATTATGCAGTTTTTACAGCAAAGCATGAAAGTAATAAAAAAAAATTCAACAAAGTTATGGGTGACATAGATAAATATCGGTGTTTGCAAGCGCGAACGCTGGTCGTTATCAACATATAAAATTAATATTTTTGTAGATTTACTTGAACTTTTTCTCCTCTTGTAATTTACAATTATATTTATAATGAAGAAGCTGCACAAAGTTGAAGGAAAATATGGATTTATGTGGGGACGGTAATACTAATAATAAATAATTATAATCATGTAACCGGCAAATACCATTGATATGATTTTGATTATTTATTGGATTTGTTTGAGAATGGGCTGACAGCTGTGGCATTCTGTTACCTTAGTATACGGGAAACGGCTTTCAGGCTAATGTCGCAGCTACCATTCCGAAAACTAAATTTGATACACCAACATCTAAGACCGTAACAGATTCCACTCCGTCAGGTAGGGAAACACAAACCGGCATGCACAGATACGTAACTGTTACCAAACGTAAGGCTACTCTTAGAACTAATCAACAGGATCGCTCAACTAAACAGTACAAAGGCAGTCAGGCGGATACGATACCAGTCTCTGACAATAGATTTTCTAAGGAACACAAACCTTCACCTATCTATTTGCGCGAGCAAACATCGAACGCTATTGTAAATATTTTATCAAAGATTGTGGGAAAAGCTAATTTTTACGTAGCTTCTATACGAAAGGGACAGATACAGGAAACGAAAATCCAAACCCATACCAAGGAGAATTATCGTTTAATTGTTAATAGTCTTAACGCCGAAAAAAAGAATTACTACACGTACCAACTAAAAAGTGCTAAGGGCCTCTTGGTTCCGTCCCTGTTGACGAAATCAAGAAAGCTATTGAAGATGAAGGTTACGATGCGAGAAATGTTCACAATATATACATAACAAGGATAAAATTTCCCAACCAATGCACCGTGTGGAGATTGCTTTTAACGCAGCTCTTCTTAAGACCAAGAATTCATCTCATCCAATCTACAACCTGAGATATCGCCTTAACCGAAGAATAACAGTAGAGGAACCACATAAGCGTAATAACCCCGCACAATGCACTAATGGCCAAGAATTTGGCCACACAAAATCTTACTGCTTGTGGTAACGTGTGTAAAACCATGGAGTGTACAGCACCTAAAAAAGAAGAAAGTGCAGTAATTCCGGTGGAAGACATTCTGCTAATTCGAGAGGATAAAAAAATCGAAACAACCTCGAAGTCGCGCAAATTCGAAATATCGCGAATCGAATTATCCGAAGCTTATGCAATACCTAATGGTGTACATGTGGATAAAATGAACTATGCCCAGCAACACTTCGATGGTTTACCAACGTCCAACGTGAAAAATCTTTCATATGCCCAAGTACTAAGGAGTAGCCCTCAGGTCTTCAACGATACAAGCTCTAGTTCAATCGACAAGCCGACGGAAACAATGAACAATTTCATGACCAACATGAACAATTTCATGAATAATATGCAGGGCATGTTTAAGGAGATGATGCGGAATCAGAACATGATTCTGCAGACCCTTAGACAAAAATAAAATGACCCATTTGCGTATTTGCTACTGCAATGCGAACGGGTTATCCCAACATAGGTTCAAGGTAGAAAATTTCTTACATAGGCAGCAAATAGACATCCTTTTGGTATCCAAAACACATTTTACTGTAAAGAATTGCTTCAGAATTAATGGGTTCATTATTTATGACACTAAACATCCAAGTGGAAAGGCATGTGGTGATACGGCCGTCATTGTGCGTAAAAACGTCAGGCATTTTGTTATGGCAGAATTTGGGAAGGATTTCATTCAGGTAACCTCTATAAGTCTTACTAATTTTCATACCACAATTTCATGTGTATATTGTCCTCCAAGACACATAACTGATAGCGACAATTTCAAAAGTTTCTTCGCAACATTGGGACACAAGTTCCTGGCAGCAGGAGACTACAACGCTAAGCATACCCACTGGGGCTCTAGACTTATTAGCCCAAGAAGTAGGCAGCTGTATAATGCTATTGCTCAAAATAGTCTAGATGTCGTATCTGGCGGTGAGCCCACACACTGGCCTACAGACTGTATGAAAAAGCCAGACCTTATTGACTTCACTGTTATTAAAAATGACCAACTTCTGATTAGTCCTCTAAAAGACTTATCATCTGATCATTCGCCGACTATAATTACACTACGTAATAGTTTTATAAACTCTGAAGTATCTCCTACGTTCTATCCGAACCGGTACACGAACTGGCTAAAGTATAAAATGTATATGAGCTCTCATCTCTCCCAGAACATCGCTCTAAGGAACTCGTCTGTGCTGTGAACCACCTTACAGACGTTATTACTTGTGCAGCTAGTAATGCAACTCCAATGAGAAAAACATATAGGAGGAAACCGTTCAAGTCATCAGCTGATATTGAAGCCCTCATCCGACAAAAAAGAAAATTGAGAAGGGAATGGCAGAGAAATCGTTCTCCAGCTTTAACGACCCAATTGACTTTGTGTCAAAAATTACTTAAAGAAAAGCTGCGTTTACAGAATGAGTCAGCGCTTGCAAATTATTTAAGTAACTTGGATCCAACAACAAAAACCGACCACAGCCTATGGAAAGCTGTGAAGCATATGAAGTGCTCTACTTCCTCCGAACCACCACTAAGACTTAAGGACCTCAGTTGGGCTAAAAATCCAAGTGAACGAGCAAATGCTTTTGCTAGTCATCTGAAACACGTTTTCACACCACATGACATAGATAATGATATTAATCCTCCATACATCAGCGATTCTATTGAAAATCAAATAACGATTAAAATGACAATCAAAAACCTTGATGCGAAAAAATCGCTCGGCGCTAATCGTATTACTGGTTCAATGCTGATGAACTTGCCAGCTGTCTTAGGAGTGGGGGTTTTCCCGTCCTCTTGGAAGATTTCAGAAATTGTCATGATCCAAATTCCGGGTAAAGACGCTACTCAAATTACGTCATATAGTCCTATTATCTATACTAAAGGTCCTCCTCCAGAAAATACGCCCCATCTAGCAGAGCGAAATATTATTCCAGAACATCAGTTCGGCTTCCGGGCTGGTCATGGAACTACAGAGCAGGTTCATAGAATTGTTGCTGCTATCAGGTCGTCCTTCGAGAAAAAGCTGTTTTGTTCCGCATTGTTCATTGATCAAATGCCAAGCATTTGACAAAGTTTGGCATGATGGTCTCCTCACAAAAGTAACACGACTTCTTCCTGCAAACACCCACAAGCTGATTAAAAGTTACTTGACTGATAGAACATTTAAGGTACTGTAAAAAAATGTATTTTTACCAGTTAAAAAGATTTCTGCAGGCGTCCCCAAGGAAGTATACTTGGCCCGCTATTATACATCGTCTATACATCCAATACGCCTAAAAATCGACATCACGTCAACGTTCGCAGATGTCACGGCTTTTTTAAGTGAGAACAAAGATCCAGGAACTGCATCTGAGCATTTACAAGCTCATATGAACGAGTTGGAAGGTTGGCTAAATAAATGGAAAATCAAAGTAAATCCATCAAAATGTGCCCATGTGACTTTCACACTAAGAAAGGCAAATTGTCCGCCAATAAAAATAAATAACGTCATTGTTCCGGTAGAAACCCAAACTAAATATCTAGGAATCCATCTAGACAGACGCCGAAGCCTAACATGGTCACGCCACATTGAGGCCAAAATCTCAGATATGAAACTAAAAACAGCTCGACTAATGTGGCTGATAGGTCCATTTTCATCTCTATCTTTGGAATATAAAGTTCTGTTATATAAAGCCATTATTAAACCAATCTGGACATATGGCATTCAACTATGGGGAACTGCGTGTGTATCTAACATCCGAAAGTTACAAAGAAGACAGTCGAATATTTTACGAACAATAGTCTGCGCCCCCTGGTATATAAGGAATGAGAACATCCACAGAGACTTAAAAATTCCAACGGTTCGGGAGGAAATTGAAAAATATTGTACTAAATACGTTCATAAGCTGACGACCCATCCAAGCCCTCGCCAGGGGCCTGTTACAGTTCGAGGGACACAGAAGGCTTAAGAGAAGTGATACCTTGCGCCTAGCGAGAAGGGACATATAACTTTTTTATCTAACGTAGATAATAATTATTTAAGTTTTTTATATTTTTTTTACAGTTAAGATTTGGATACTTATTGTAATTTTCTTATAGAAAAATTCAATAATAATAATAAAATTAATAAAAAACAAAAATATATAATATTTATTTATTGGTGGTAATTAAACACGAAGAAAAAAGAATTGTATACAATGTATAAGAAGTTGTGAATTTGGTTGTGTTTTTTGTGTGTGGACTCTGAAATCGTAAAACTTTGACAATTGAAGAAATAATGGCTATAACTGATATCGAAGATGAATAATAATTAAAAACAGAAGAAAAATATAAGTTGGCTATGCCGAACATAAAATAAAAAATTAGCAAAATTTTTCTAAAAGTTCTCCGATTTGAGAAAAATTTTAAAAGTGATCATGGTAATGTGCGTAGTCTGTTTTAATTATCATGAGAATTTTTGTGATGTAACCCATAGGCATACACAAAAATTCAATTAAATCGGTCCAGCCGCTTAGGAGGAGTGCAATGTCAAGCACACGTACAGACGAATTTTATATATTTAGCCATAAATTCGTTTTGAATTTAGCAAGAAGCTTTGCAAAGAGTTGATCGAAAGTTTTGAATATATAAACGCAGTCAGAAAGAGCTTTTGCAGGATATGAAATTTTCTTATAAGCCCATTAACATCTACTGAAGCCATAAAATAAAACTTACAGTTTAATTACCGGATATTTTGTTCAAGCAGTTTTCTAAAAAAAGGAGAACTTCTACTTTTACAGCTACTTGAGAGGTTTTTATAGCCAGGAAATGCTAGACTATATAATATATGAATCAAATAACTAATGTAAAAATGATAGACATTTCATAGAACTAAAATAAACTTAAGCGTTTCTTAAGCGCCTATTAGACGATCATGCATCATATAACAGCACGGTAGGATGACATGCCATCATGTTCGTGTAATGAGGAAAATTGCTGTTTGACATGCCACGCATTAAGGTCTTCAAAAAATTTTAATATTTTCATCCTCTTTGGTCATTTTTGTCTCTCAATTTTAATATTTTCTGTTTGCCATCATGCTCGTTTACACCATGTCCATAACTGATATATTTCTATCATAGCAGTAGATATAACTCCGGCAGAGGAAATGTCAATTTTATATTAATAGCAGTACATAGGGGAAGATTATAATGAAATATATTTTATTATTATTTTTCATCATTAAGAGCTTAAAATTTAAGTTTTATTTATTAATACTAGAGTCCTGCACAATTCAACATTTTCTGTAAAAATGTCATTCACAAAAATATAATGCATTGCTATGGCATGTCAACTTAAGTAAGGTGTTATACCATGTTATGCCAATTCAAACATACTGTCTTAGCATGTCATTGCAACTTGCCTAAGCTGTTGTACCATGTTGTGTTTAATGGCATGTCTTTTAATGTTATTTTAGCAAATAAAGATTTTAATAAATAAAGATTCTAAATTAGTGCCACAATTCTGTAACCTTAATTTCATTCTGCTAACATTCTCTTAACGTCAATTACATAAATTTTTCTATAGAAAAGTAGAAGCAAATTTATGTTATTGACGTTAACAGAACGATCAAAAAGTTACAGAATTAGGGCACAAATCAAATAAATAATTTATGAAAAATAGTTTAGATTCAAAAAAAAAAAAAAAAAATATTTATCTTGAAAATTAAAATAAAACCTCATTTTTATAATCCATATAATGCTTACAAAATATTTTTTATTAAAATAACGACAGTATATTTTGAAAGTTTTTAACAAAAAATAATATTACTCGTTTTTAATTATTTCATTTCAAATTTAAAACTTATTCTCGGTCACACGATATCGAAACTGCGAACGTTCGCATAGATATATGTGACCCTGGCTATGAAAAGGTGGCTTATGACTCAAAAAAAAGTTTTCCACTTTTTTTTTGATTTCGATAGTTTTTTAGACGCTCTTTCACGTGGTGAAAACTAGAAAGTCCTAACTTGCTTAGAAGTGTACTAAAAATGTAGAGAAGAGCAAAAATGAAAGAAAAACAGAATTTTATTGAAAATCAAGAATCAAGATAATAAATGGAATTGAAAAATTTAAAAACAGGATCGCTCTTTATATACACACACAAACTTATCTCATTTATGCTCTTTTGCCTTTTTTGGTTGCCTTTTGGGCATGCAAAAGAAAAACTACTAAGAAAGTGACGAAATGCATTGTTTATCTTTAACAGCTGTTTCTCGCAATTTCTTTTTTGAGTCATAAGCCACCTTCTTAGGCAGGGGCACATATGTTAAACAAAAATAAAAAATGCAAATTTTGTTTTTATTTTCCATATAAACTGTGCAAACGTTCGTATCGTTTCGATATCGTGGGACTGGCGCTTAATTTGTAAAGTAAAATAATGGAAAAAAATTCCACAAATTTTAAATAAAAAAAATTTATTCAGGTTTGAATTTTAACGGTCCGCTATTATTCATAATATGTTTTCTAATAGAAAGAAAAAAGAAGAAGAACCAATAACACTGAGGCCTACTTAAAAATAATTAAATAAATTTTATTCGAAATATTTAGTCAATATTAGTCAACAGTAAATGTCCGTGGTTATTAATTGTTTTATAACAAATTAGTGTAGACTGTTTTTTAATAAATGAATGCACGATTTCCTTACACACTTATTAATTTTTTTTTATTTAATATTTTTTCTTAATAAAGCTTAAAAAAATCCTTAATTCGTTACATTATTTGCAGTTTTATTGTATATAATGAGCCATTTAAATGATTAGAAGGCATAGTTAATGTCACATATGTCGCATGTGTGTTGACATACTAATTTTCTATGTTAATGTGTGCGAAATTACTGTAAAGACTCTGCATAGATTTGATTTCAATTTATTCGAAAGTGCCTTTATATGTTGTTGTTAAGCATGTTTGAGCGGCATTGCATGAATTGACACTTGTATGATGAGACACATGTCGCTATGTTTTATAGTTCAACACTTGCAGGTCTCTAATTAATACGCACATACAAGCTGTAAAATAATTATTTAGTGCTATTTTAAATAAAAAGTTGAAGGTAAACAAACTTCAAAATCATAATAGCATACCACATAGCATGCTTCTTCTATCATAACGATGCGATAACCCCCGTCTATACCTAACATAAATATGTTAACAATGTTATGTCTAGTGTAGACTACTCAGTTTCATTGAAGGCAAAATACGAGTATGTTGCAATAATTGCTAGTCAATTTTCGTTAACAATTATTGCTACCATAAAACGTCAAATGTGCTTGTCAATTATTTGGCATTTATAAATATAAATAGACGCCAACAAGAAGTGAAATAAGTAGCTTTCAACAGTTTTATAGTATCTTTTTATTATTGCACACTAAATAAATAAATCATGTGGTTATTTTCATATAAAAATTTCTTCAAGCTGCTGCAAATCCATTTTGTAAAAATTTTGGAATTACTTTTTAATTATTAGTTAACGTAAACATGTGTTCTCATACTTTAACCTAAGAAAGGCAATAAGCAATATTGCTTTGCTATTCTGTCGACTTTTTTTCTCTTATTGCTAACATATTTATGTTATGTAAAGATGGAGGATACCTGGTGATTTTCTATCATGATATGAATTTGACATTTCGCATGATAGAAATACATCAGATATAGACGCCGGGCTATTAGCAGCTCTATCAAACACAGTAAAAATTTCATTTATAATTTCGTAACAAGGAGTAAAGATGGCTTGGTAAAATCACGCATTTTTAAAATAATTCATGGAACTACATTGATACCTCGATAACGCTACCTCTTTTAGCGATGCTTTCTTTTTCTAATTTCATATAAAAATTTATAAAACTTAATTTACCATTCTTGAAATCCTTGTTTTTGAAAGAAAACAAATATCAAAAATAATTTGAATTCGGTTAATCCCAAAATGTGAAAATTTGTATTAAATTGTTTATTCGAAATGCTGATATCTTTGTTATAGACCTCAGTAATTTTGATTCAATAAATAAAATTCATGAAATAAAAAAATCAATTGAACCAAAGACACGTGATTCTAAGCAATTTAGAAAAAGCTTGACATTGGAGATGAAAATATATAGACTTCAGTAACAGTAGGGAAATATATCATAACAAAAACGTAAAGCAAAAGGCTTATGAAAAAATATTTTGCCTTTTAGCAAACCACTTTTTTGTCCAAATTGGTTTTTTTTTCATTCTTACTCATTGTCATGTTCCATCAGCGCATCAATTATCAAAGCAGCAACAAATTTACGCGACATAATAAATGAAGTTTACCATTCACTGTTTGCTTGCATTCTGATGTATGACATCCCGCTCATGATAATGTAATAGCAAAACGCTCTCTCTCATCATGCCGTGTATGATCGTCGTTAAGACCCTAAGGTCCGGATGAATCCGATTCAACATCGGTAGCAGTCCACCATATCAAAGATCCGTATGTAAGGATTGGGCGTATAACCACTTTATACATCCAAAGTAATAACCTAGGGCTTAAGCCCCACTTTAAGTCAAACATCCTGCGACAGGTAGAGTAGGAAACCGTTATCCTGTGCTGTACATAACCCTCCAGGATAGTTTGGAATGTAGAATTACTCAGAGATATTTTGCATTATCCGAAAAGGATAATTCTTGATTCTGCAACCGTTTGGGATTATAGCTGAGAACCTTGGTCTTTGTGGTGAATAGAACCTATACTGTTTTGCTTGGGTTAACTCCTAGACCGCAGTATGCAGCCCAGTCGCTGAGTAATCCTAAGGCACTGGTCATGATATCACTTATCACGTCCATAAATATTCCCAGTACCAGTATGACCACATTGTCTGCGTATGCAAAAACTTTAATCCCTCTGCAGCTTAATTAGTATCAAATCAATAACAAAAAGCCACAGTAGAGGAGAGATCACCCCACTCTGGGGCGTATCTAGTTTAACACATTTCCTATTGCCATATCTTGTCCCTAGCATTTGCACTATGCAGGTTGCGTTGTACTACTCAACATCAAAAACCCGGCTCAATGGCCACCATAGATACGTTATTTAAAGCAACTTCTACGTCTACGAATGCTCCCAAAGTATATTACATGTTCTCCAGAGATATTTCTATCACCCCACCACCTCATGAAGGGCAGTTTCCGTAGAGCGGCATTTCAGGTAGGCGTGTTGGCACATAGAGAATTTTGACAAACTCCCGAGTCTCTATCTAATGTGTATATCGATGAGTCTCTCCAGCGTCTTGATCTTTACCGAGATGCCATCAGGTCTCAGTGATTTGAAAGGGGCGAAACTGTCGATAGCTCCTTCCAGCCATTAAATCTATCCAAACTCGTAAAGATGACTTTGACCTTGGCGTCCTTTACATTAAAGAACAGATTATATCCTGTTATATCCCGTCACTGCACCGGACTTGGTGATTGCAAACACGAGGCAGGTGCTGATACCACCTTGCTCCTCAACGCGGATGACCGACCAGTAATCGTTTGGAATAAATGGGTTCGGCCGCTTCAGATACTTTAGACACTTCATCATCTTTTTGGCGTCGTTGGTCAATTTCGGTAACCCTGATTTCAGCGATACACTTTCTTAGGAATTATTTAGATAATCCGTCCAAGCATTTGATTATCCTGTAGCCCCGGCGGACCTCACCGGAGTCGAAACCATGTACCGGCTTATCTTTATTAGTGAGCACGTAATCCATAACGAGATCAGGCAACTTGAATTCAAAAGCAATCCAATCCGTTGTTACAGGCGAAATTGTGCCGTCCTTTTCTGACGACAAGGCCATAAGGTGGTCAATCTTCACCACCTCATTAAAGGGTCTTCTTTTGGCCATTGACGTGGGTTTAAGAATAGAGACCAGCTTCTGTACCTTACTTAAATTTTTGCTCATTTTTTGGTTCCACGAGTATGCATGTAAGGGGGTGGACCATCCGGGCAGTGACGGCATTTGCGGACTGCCAAAAATATCCAATCGTCCTGTGTCCTGACACCGGCACAGCTTCCAAGAACCTCAACCTTAGAAGTAGCCCAACTATATACCGTCCGGAGACGGTCGTCAGAGCCCCGTTTGTGAATACAGGGAGCAGCAAGTCCTTAAAAGGACAGTTGGTGAGGTTGGCAGTAGAAGAGAAGTGGCTTTGTGTTTGCATCACTTTCCCTTGATCTCCGGATTTGGAGGAACGATGGTTACTATTGTGAATGCGCAACTAAATAAAATATTTTTTTATAAAATTTATGAAATATCATCAAAATTTTAAAGCTCAAAATTTTAAAACTTTTTAATATTAAAATTTTTTTCAACATGTAACGGAAAATGTTTGATGAAAATATTTCCTGTTGTATTTTATTATAATTTATTTTTTTGCTTTTTTATGGAGACGGTATGTTTATAATATTTATATCGGTTGAACACATCAATATATAGTCATTCTTATAGTATGTGACATTACTTTTACATGGCCAGATAAAGGGTTAATTTTTTATTCCATATATGAGAAAATCTTTTCAATCACCGCTTGGTAGATTTATGTAAGTAAACATTACCGTTTATAGTTCACCATTACAAGATTTCTTTTTTTTACTTTTTAGTAACTACCTTTTTGATAACAAAATCTTGACATAAAGTGAACACTGTTATACGAATTTTAAACTCTTAATAACGAGTAGATAAATAAAAAAGTGTTATACGTAAGAGTGAATAAATAAAATAAAATTGTAGCAATAAACTTAATGCCAACGATTAATAAGCAAAATAAGCATTGTAATTAGCCACTTGTTAAAACGAGTGGGTGTTAAACAAGCTGTCACATTTTTATTATGAATAAAGCAGTAATAAATAAATAGCTACTTTTAAGTGAGTTGAAAAGTCGTCCAGAAGTATCAACCGCCACTAGTTGCGATATAATTAGTTTTAAGTATTTTTAAAGTTATTTGTGTTGCTTACAGGGTATGTACATTCCACACACCACTCACTGTAAAAGTAATAATTATCATATGATGGATAAGTTTATGGAATTTTAATATTAAAACTCGTATTACATGATTGATGTAATACACGAGTTTAAACAACCCATATGCCTATGAATGCCTGCATATGTTTTTTGAAAATTAAACACCGAAAAACCAAATTGAATATTAGTATCCTTTACAATTTTAATAACTTGTTTTTTAAATACCACCACGAGGGAAATTTTTCAATTATAACTTTAATATTTTATTTATGTGCATACATGTGTATGTACAAAGTAAATCAGCCATGTGTAAACAAATTTACCGTTGCGAAAGAAAGAGTATTTACCAAAATTTTTTAATGAAAAATATGTGCGAATCAATAAAATAACTCAATGAACCAAAAGATTTTAATTGTTCAAGTTGAAGAAATAAATATACATGGTTAATTTTGACATTACAGGCAAATTTCAACATTAATTTTGGCAATGAAGTTTGTTATTGTTTTGCTATGTTGTTGCTGCACATTAAAATCCTAATATATAACCGAATTATGCAATATTTTAAAAAACTATCCCCGAAGATAATGACTTATTGGACCCATATCTGTTCATTGAGTTTTGCTTTATTTTTTTAATCATGAAACTCAAAAAAAAATTACATTCCAATAACATACGTTGAATCATTTCCTTGATATTCGTTTTTCCTCTGTGTAGGGAAATAATTTTTATTTACCATTAATGGTATTATGATGCTTAACACATTTCACATGTACATTATTTTGTATATGCAAGAATACTTAAAAATCTCTCAAACTGAAATATGTACATATATATATATATATATTTTTGCCGTTTTTTATATTATGTGGAAAAGTATTAAATAATTGTAAATATTTATAAAATAACTATTTTTTTTTATAAATGTTGAAGTTACCCATTGCATGTGGAAATAATCGGTATTTCTAAGTCCGCCAACATATTTGAAGTATTTGTTCACATAAATATTTTAGCGCTTCTTTTTGTTTCATTTTTTAAAATAAACTTTAGTGTATTGCATTGTAAATAGTATTTGTTTAATGTTCATCCATTTACGATTTTCTAACATACTTTCTGTGAGCGTAACGGTCAAATTTAAAAATTATTATAATTGATTTGTGCGGTAATTCTTTGTTATGCATTAAGCACATTCGAGACAGCAGTATACCGACTACACGACTACAAATGACACTGGCTACAAATGTCGCCGTGGAGCCAGCTACTTAATTATTTTAGAAGCGGCAGCAGCAATTGTTTAGGCATGTAAATACAAAGCTGTTGGTTATAGAAAGACATATTTCAGTGATGCCACGTTCAATTTTTTAATATGTGTGAAAATTAAATTAGTTATTCAAACTCACAAAAAAGAATTCATTTGTATATATAGATATACTTATAACACGTAATAATGTAAAAACAATTCGATTCATTTCTTTAACACCTCTTGATTGTCAAATAAAATTAAATATTTTCAAACGCTAATTTTTTTTTATAACTAAATTGTTCATTGCCGGCGACGATAATAGAAATTAGCTACAGTGGTCGTGTAGCCATGTAGCCGTGCTGTCGTGAAAATAATCATTTTCATATAAACACATGTATTCTATTTTTGACAGGTTGTAGTCGGTAGCCTGCTGCGAATGTGTTTTCGTTTTGAAATATAAATGCTCTCAACAATATTGAGAGCTGGATTAAATCGCACTTGTTATATCAGACGCAATATGTCAAGTTTAAAACTATTGTGTCAAGAAAATTTTAGTTAGTTCTGGTGTTCCGCAAAATAGTTATCTTGACGATATACTATTTTTGCTGTTTATTAATGATTTGGCTGAGGCAATCAGACACTGTAACATTTTAATGTACGCATACGATGTAAATATATTTATATATACACACTCCCTGTCAGATGAATAGGACCCCCTAACAAAATTTTTTCAAAAGGTTATAACTTCTATTTAAAAACATACTACGAACTTCATTTTTATTTAGATTTAAAGGTAGTTTATTTGATATTGGTTCAATATCACTGGTTTTGTTTTTAAAAAATTTTTTTTTTTTAAAAATGCCTTCAAAATTTGCGTCACATGAATAGAACACTTATATAAAAAAATAGTTTAGGTGGTAAATGGTAGCGGGACTTTTGCCCCATCCGTTATAGTTTTCAATAAAAATTTTTAATTTTATTTACATTTTATGAAAATTTGTACATTTTAAAGCCTTTTCAATACTGCATAGAACGAAATGGTCGACTAAGCCACTTTTCTGAATTCAATAAGTTCCTCTTTGGTGGTATACAAGGTAGCCACCCTCAATATTGGTAATGATGTTACGGTTCGATTAGTAACGCCGCCAATTGAGCACATTAACATTTTGATTGCGTAGCCATAACTTTACTACCCAGGCACAACGAGTTTTTTGCATTTTCATGCTGGAATTAACCGAACGTCGCGTTATCAACTATTCGTTTTTGCTACATAAAAAGAAATGGAAGTGCTTATCGAAATCAAATGCCACGTTGACGGCACGGAAAGGTTTGTATAAAATATAATTTAACAACGTTGTAAACAGCTGAGACAGAGTAGTTTTTTATTTTAAAAAAGAAAAAGTTAAGCGAGTACAAATGTAAATTAAAAAAAATTAAACTGATTAAGTCTTTTTTTAAAATAATAAGAACCATCTAAAATAAAAAAATAAATTAATATTAAAACACTACCACAAAAAGTTCAGTACAGTAATTTTTTGTTATTTTCGTAAAAAAAATGAGAGTGCATTCTAAAGTTTTAACGTATAAATGTAAAATTCAATTGAAAATAAAAACACTTCAAACAGTTAAAAACAAAAAAATTAAATGGATGAAGAGCACTTAATTCTTTTGGTGCAAGCTAACGAATCCCTATACAACAGTATTATCCAGGCTACAAAAATCAAGAGAAAAAGAAAAATGTGCGGCGACAAATTTCTATAGAAATGAAAGTATTTGGTAAGTTTAAAACTCTGTTGTAAGGCTGTAATATTTATTTTTATCAAGGGATGGGCTTGTCTGCGAGACAGGTATACAAGAGAGAAGCGACAAGAAAACTTTCCTTCTGGTAGTGACATGAAGATCTTATCGACATGGCCGTTCATGCAAACGATAGAATTTCTTGTGCCTGATATTGTGGTAACTTTGACCTTTGGCTCCCAGTGTTTGTGCAGGAATCGAACCTGCGACCTCCAGATTGACAGGTTAGGATGCTAACCATCAATCTATAGGGCACCCTAAATGTATGAATTCATAACTATTGGTTTACTGAAATAAAATAAGCACAATTTATTAATATTTTCAATTTCTGTATTTACAGAATGTGTTGTGTCTTGATTAAAGTTTTTCGGCAATTGACATGGCAATAGCTTCCCAACCATCACCCAATCACACCCCTTATCACAATTCTAAATATTTTTTATATTGAAACACTACAACAAAACTAACAATATTAACTCCAATCCAGTACTTTTTGGGTAAAGTTCAGTCAAATGAGAGTAAAGAAAAATAACTCTTAATTTAAGACTAAAATCTTTAAAAATTCGGGAACAGCAAAAACCAAATTTTTAGCAAAAACAAAATTTGAAGTGTTTGGACAATTTAATACAGAACAGCATAAGAGGCGGCAATAAAATTAAATTTTTTATTGTTTAAAAATTAAAATGTTACATTTTGAAATAGAAATATTTTTATTTAAGCTCTTACAAAAATTTTTTTTTTTTAATTTTAATTGTTTACTTTTTGAAACAGCTGATTATTTTACACACTTACCAAATCAGCCCGAAGAAGAAGAATATTACTATCTCAAATTCTGTCTCACTTGCCCAAATTTTGTGTACGGGAACAATTTTGGGTAAGTTTGGGCACATTACGTCGACTGTTAATAAATCACGTAGCATATTGACCTTTGTGAAACTACGGGCATGAGCAATCTTAGAGTATGGTTTAGCTATATGTGATCCGTACTATAACGTGCATATTAATCGCATTAAATCTATTCAAAAACAATTTTTGATGTTCTGTTTGAGACACGTGTATCAAGATCGTTTAACACTTCCCTCATACACAATGCCACTAGCTGAGATTAACTTACCAACATTAAGAATCCGAAGAACCATGCTGAAGGTCTCATTTGTTACAAATTTAATTAATGGAAACACCTACTCAGATTTTTTGATAAGTAACTTATTTGTTAATGTTCCACACATTCCTTACGGTCACATAACTCTCTGCATGTACAAGCATTTCGCACAAACTTTGCTTTGGCAAATTTTATGTTTTTGTATTAATAAGGTGTCTTTGTATATCGATTTGAATTAAAATATTAATGTCATAAAACGCAATATTATAGTGTATTTAAACCGTTAATTTGTTTTGTATTATATCCCTATACTTTTATTAAATAGAGTATTTTGAATCGAATAATTGTTTTAAAGTATTAACCTTTTTATTTAATATTATAATATAATCTGCAGAAAAAATTATCCATAGTCTTAGCTAAACAAATAAAATAAATATTAATTTTTGTTTTTTCCGACAAATATTTCCGAAACTTTTTCAAAACAAATATTTCTGGTCAAGTGGTATGTAAGTTTGTTTGGTTTTTGCTTTTGTTTTAAATAATTGGTTAACCGCAACAATAGGGAGTACAGTACGTCTGACAATGAAATTTACAGTTTTAAATATTTATTTGTATTTAGTATGAATATGAAATGAATTTTTTTAAAAGAAATTTCTAAAAATACTAATAATGATAATGATGTTACATTTACAGTCAAATGTGGTTAAAGCGCAAAAATCATTCATTAATTTCAATTTTAATAATTCCTTTTGCGTTAGCGGTTTACTTTAGCCACCTTTGCAATTCCTTATTATTGAAGGTCAAACATATTCTTACATGTGTGACCCCCTAATGAATTATTTAATAATAAAAATACAATAAAATTATTTTTAACAATATCAATATTTAACGAATAATCAACATGTTTATATAAAATATTAAATTTATTAGAAATTCTTAAAAAAGGTTCAGAATTAGCATAATTTACTTTTACAGATAAAAAGTTTTTAGCGGCTTATGCTCACTAATATATTCTATATTAATTGAGTACACAAATTTTGGTCTTTTATGGTTTTTATTTAAAAAACAGCTTATAAGAATAAGATTAACTATAGATAAAAAAGATTATTAGCTTAGGTATCAACAGGGCTTTTGGTACCGTTTGTTCTTTAACTGTCCTTCGCCGAATGATGAAAGTATTATATACACAAAAATATTTATATATAAATATGTGCATATGTATATGCAAGGAACAAAATAACTTGAAATATTATAGAAACAGTTATCTCTTTTTGTTTTGTTCCAAAGAGAAATAAAATATTGAACAGTTGGAATTTATTGTAAACTTTTAAATAGGGATGCCGCTACAACCAGCCCCCCTCCAGTCTGTGGCTATAGGCACAGACGGTTAGGAAAGCGAACTCTACGTCCTGACCTTGTTGTAGTGGCTGCTGGTTTATCATCGCAGGTGTTTTTATTTTTGACTTGAGACGTATTGGCTATGGGAGTTCTGTCTGGTGGTGGTACGGAATCTATAAAAGCTGCTTTTAAACGGTCGATGGAAATAGCTTTGGTTTTTCCATTTACACACACATTGAAAAATTTTGAAAAACGTTTAATGACCTTAAAGGGTCCATCGTATGGTTGTTGTAAGGGTGGTATTACGTTGTCATTTCGCACAAATACATGGCTGCAGTCTTGTAGTTCTTTTTGTACGAAAGCATCGGGCTTATTGTGGTGCGCCGTTTGTACGAAACGTAACTTACTCATTACCTTCTCGAGTGTTTTCATGAATTCTGTTGTATTTTCTATTCCTTTGGGCTGCGCGAAAAATTCTGCTGGCAGCCGTAAAGATTTCCCGTACACCATTTCTGCAGGGGTTGCCTTTATGTCCTCTTTGTATGTAGCGCGTAAGCCTAACAACACCATTGGTAATTCTGTTGACCAATTGGTGGAGTCCTTACACTTTAAAGCTACTTTTAAAGTGCGATGCATACGCTCAATAATACCATTGGCCTGTGGGTGAAAAGCTGTTGTTCGGCAATGTCTAATCCCAAGTCGCTTGGTGAGCTCGTGAAATAATTGGCATTCGAACTGGCGCCCCTGGTCCGTAGTGATTTTCGAAGGTACGCCAAATCGCGATATCCATGTACTTATTAGAGCGCCCGCCACTGTCTCACTGTGAATATTTTTAATAGGGATTGCCTCTGGCCACCGGGTAAATCGATCAATAATGGTTAAAAGGTATCTATACTCGTTCGATGGGGGCAGCGGTCCAACAATATCTACATTTATGTGGTCGAATCGTGTTTCATTACCAAGGTATCTTTCTAAAGGCGCTTTGTTGTGTCGTTGAATCTTTGATTTTTGGCAATCTTCACAGGTTCTTGCCCACTTTGCAATATCTGACGTCATCGATGGCCACACAAACCTCTCTTTGATGAGCCTGTTAGTTCCGCGTATTCCAGGATGCGACAGCTTGTGTAAGGAATTGAAAATTTTTTTTCGGAATTTTTTTGTTACGAAAGGTTTTGCTTTGCCGTTTTGAATATTACACCAAAGTAATTGTTTTGAATTTGGTATTTGTACGGCGGTCAACTTAAGGTTAAAGCTTTTGTTGTTTAACGTAGTTTTTAATTCTGCATCACCTTGTTGATCAGTCGCCAGTTCATCGAAATCGATCTCTGTTGCGTTAATTTCTTCTATACGTGATAGAAAATCGGGAATGATATTGTCGGTACCTTTTATGTAACGAATGTCTGTTGTGAATTGGCTTATGTAGTGAAGCTGTCTTAAATGTCGTGGGTCAGCCTTTTCCGGTTTTTGCTTAAAAGCAAATGATATAGGCTTGTGGTCGGTATATATAATTAGCTTCCTACCTTCTATCTGGTCTTGAAAATGTTTTACGCCTTTATAAATTGCTAAAAGCTCTCTCGAATAAGCGCTCCACTGTCTTTGTGATTCTGTCAACTTTTTTGAAAAAAATCCGAGGGGTTGCGCGTGACTATCAACAATTTGATTTAACACTCCTCCTATCGAGCTGTTGGATGCGTCGACCGATAGAACCAAGGTAGCATTTTCGCGAGGGTGTGCTAATAGAGTGGCTGATGATAGGTCCGACTTGAATTTATTGAAAGCCCCTCGTGCTTCGTCGGTCCACTTTACGGTGTTTTTATCATTTTTTATGTTACCAGGTATAAGTTTTTGAAGAAGATTTTGTGTTTCAGCAGCCGCCGGAATAAATCTTCTATAAAAATTGACCATGGCTATGAAACGTCTCAAATCTTTAGCGACAGTTGGCTCTTTAAAAGATGCAATGGCTTCAACTTTTTCTGGAAGAGGAAGTATACCGTCAGGTGTAACTAAATGACCGAGATACTTTACCTGAGTCTGACCAAAAACACATTTACTAAGGTTAATGGTCATATTGTAGTCTTGCAAACGTTGAAAAACTTCTTTAAGATGCTGTTCGTGCTCGGCTTCATCTCGTGATGCTATACATATGTCGTCTAAATACGGTACGACGAAGTCTAGTCCCCTTAGTACTGTGTCAATATGCCTTTGAAATGTTTGGCCTGCATTGCAGAGGCCGAACGTCATATACCGAAACTCAAACAACCCGAAAGGCGTTGTGATGGCTGTTTTGGGAACGTCTTCTGGGTTGATCGGTATTTGATGGTATGCTCGCTCCAAATCAATTGTAGAAAAAATCCTCTTATTTGCCAGAACGTGGTGAAATGTTTGAATATTTGGTATGGGGTACCGATCCCTTTCTGTGATGGCGTTTAAAGCTCGATAATCGCCGCAGGGACGCCAGGTGCCATCTTTTTTGGGTACCATGTGGAGCGGCGACGCCCATGCGCTCTTGGACGGTTGACAGATCCCCTTTTTTATTAAATATTCGAATTCACTTTTTGCTATTTTTAATTTCTCTGGCGTTAAACGCCGGGGCTTTGCGTAGACTGCGGGGCCGTTTGTAATTATGTGGTGCAATGTGCTATTGTTTCCGTTTTTGTTTTCTGATGTAGTGAGTAGGCTTTTGTAATTTTGTAACAGAATTTGAAATTTATTTTTGTTATTAATAACTTTAACAGTTGGCACGTGCCATGAAGTTTTTGTTGCTAAAATTTTAAGGTTTGTTGTGCTATCGATAAGTTGGCCGCCGGCTAAATCCACGCTTAGTTTGTAGTGCTTCAAAAAATCGGCGCCGATTATCGCGGTGTTTACTTTAGCGATGAGAAATACCCATACGAATTCGCGTCGAAGGTTGAGATTCAGTTTTAACGTTTTTTTGCCATATACATTTATAGGAGAACCATTTGCTGCAAAGAGGGTTCCTGTTATTGAGTTCTTTTGTATATCTTCTGCGGTGGCCGGGATGATGGAAATATCGGCGCCCGTATCGATTAAAAATCGTTGGCCACTGTGTGTGTTTGTTACAAAAAGGCGTTGTGTTTTTCTGATATCGGACGCACTGACTTTTTCGTGCGCCCGGCTTGCTAGTTTTTTGTTGCACATAGGTTAACATCATACTTACATGGCTGCCTACATTTTTTAGCTTCGCTTCCGAACTTGTGGTGATAGTAACATATGTCGTAGCTTTTTCGTGCTCTAGAGCTACTTCTAGCTGGCGTGGATGAGCGATAGTTAGACCTAAAATTTCTTGCCAGCGGACGTGACCTGTGTACGTCCCTAATTTGCCTAGAAAGCTCATGTATTTGTTGTTGTAGGCGTTCGAATTGACTACTACTAACCTCTGCGACTTCGTTTCCAATTGCATATGTGTTTGTTGTATTAGTTTTTATGGCCTCAACAACCCTATCTGCCATCGTAGCAGCTGTGGTTAAATCTATTTTATCATCAGCAGAAATAATTGCTCTGACTTGTTGTGGCAGATTCCGCAACCACAATTGCATCAAAAGCTCGTTTGTTACTGGTGTTTCGGCTGCTCTGCTTCGCATTTCGGCTAGTAACTGTGATGGTTTTCTATCCCCTAATGACAATTCGCTTAGCAGTTTTGTAATTTTTGTCGGGGTGCTATCCGAGAATTCGGTTACTATTCGTTTCTTTATGGTGTCGTACATAGTACCTTTAATAGGCGGATTTGTGCGCAAGTCGGCCAACTTATACATAACGCGTGTCGGCAATTGACCAATTATGGTAAAATACTTTTTCTTATCAGAGGTTATGCCTGCTGATTCAAAAGCTGCTTCAACTTGCCAAAACCATAAATCTGTGTATTCTTCGGTAAATTCCGGTAGTTTACATTTGGCCATTTCGGCTCCCATAGTGGCCTCCACTACGGCTTTTTCGGCCGCGTCTACCATATTGTTCTTTTGGTTGCTGTCGTCGGGGTCACCAGTTTAGCGGCTTATGCTCACTAATATATTCTATATTAATTGAGTACACAAATTTTGGTCTTTTATGGTTTTTATTTAAAAAACAGCTTATAAGAATAAGATTAACTATAGATAAAAAAGATTATTAGCTTAGGTATCAACAGGGCTTTTGGTACCGTTTGTTCTTTAACTGTCCTTCGCCGAATGATGAAAGTATTATATACACAAAAATATTTATATATAAATATGTGCATATGTATATGCAAGGAACAAAATAACTTGAAATATTATAGAAACAGTTATCTCTTTTTGTTTTGTTCCAAAGAGAAATAAAATATTGAACAGTTGGAATTTATTGTAAACTTTTAAATAGGGATGCCGCTACAAGTTATAATGACGTGTAAATTGTGTAGGAACAATAAAAAAGATATTACTTCTTAAAAAGATCAGAACATAAATTTCCTTTTAACAGATTTAAAACAAAAGTGATATTTAGCATTATTTTGCGACTTTTTAAATTGGCAGCTCAATGAAAGCAAGTATAAGTTGACAGGTTTTCGTAAATTCCAATGTAGACCACGTAGACAAAATAACAAAAACTGTTTTTGAACGGATTCAATATTATTGACATGAACCATATATGTCTGATCCTAAATTATCGAGGAATATTCAAAATAGGTCTTACTAAAGATGTATACAATTGCTTAGTTATATACGGGTCAGAAAACTATTGAGCCCAGCGTTTTATGAACCCAAGGAGACTACGTGCTTTAGTATAAGTTGCAGAAATATGATGTATAAAATTTACCTTCACTTGATCCAAGTTCAGAAATAATAGTTAAATTATCAAGCTGCTGGCCATTTAAAGTATAGCTAAAACTTAAGTGCTGACCACGGTAGAAGCACATACGTACATATATTTACACCTTATGTGATTCAATTCCATTAAATTAAGATCACACCAGGAGCAAAATAATAATAAGTGGGGTTGCTGTGTCCTCTGCACATCTAATTAGCAGACAGCTCGGAATTCCACCAGACCCACTGTTATATGAAAATTTCAGTTTTTTTAAGGCATTTAATTTATTAAGAAATGGAATTGATACTGGTGGACTTGATAGGTTACATAGCGACAAAGAGTTAGAATTATCAAAAATAGAAGAAGTACGTAGAAGAAAAAAAGTCAGCAAACAAATTACATAATGACAGATCATTATCAGATGCAAACTCTGATTGATCTTTTTTAGAATTAGCAGACTTATATCTTTGGATCTGATTTAAAATATCTGTTTAGTTTATTTAATAACTGTAGTAACAAGATTGATTAATAAAATTGAGCACGAGCAACAGAATATCTGGCGTAGTCAGTAATTGATCCAGCCGATTCAAAATTAACAGATTTAGGTATACACTGTGAGTCATATACATATATATTTTAATATAAAAAGTTTTAGCAATGGCGGTAATGTGTTGCATGTTATAAGATTAAGACAGTGAGTTTTAGATACAAGCTCAATAAATAAACTATAATTTGTTTTTTTAAGCAAAAATACTTACTCTTTGCAGCCCCAAGTAAAAATACTGAAACAGATATAGCTGCCATAATAGGATGGTATAAATCTTCGGGCTGAGAAAAAAGATAACAACGATTTATGGTTACATCAGTTAAATTATTTATAAATACTAAATCCAGTAGTCTCGAGTTGACGTTTTAGACACATTTAGTTGATAAAGATTTAGATCAAAGAGAGAATTGACAAAATCTAAACGAAAATATCTAGTTCCTGAAGTTGACGTCCCATGGGACGGAAAGTCCCATAATAATAGCGGCATGTTAAAATCACCAAAAGACAATATAATCGCTTTGATTATATGATTACAGTGACTTTTTCGTAACAATATTATTGCCGCGATCACGTCTTTAACTTTGACATTTATCACAAAGAATTTCAGAATTTAATATATTATCAACCAGCCGGGTTTCAGTAAGAACAATGATGTCGTATGTAAAAGCAACACTTTGTACGTAATTTCGTATTTTAACTGCAAATATTTTGATAAATGATATTAATATGATCAGATAAAGTATTCAGTTTTTTGCAGAACTTTTCTATTATGTGTGAGTTCGCTAACGAATGTATTAACTGGCCAAAAACTACCATCAATTATAGTTGGAAATAAATTTTCAGGAATACTAATTTTAAAGGAAGTTATCGACCTCGCTTCAGAACAAATTTACTTCTTTAATATAAAACGTGATATCCTCACCAGTAGTTTCAGAAGATAAACGTGAAACAATAACAGATTTTTTGGAGGAACATCTTTCAGTGCTTTATATGGCACAGAAACAGTATCTTTTAAAAATTCGGTATTATTTCGAATTTAAACAGTTGAAGTCTCAGAAATAGCAGGAAGTGATTTATATGGATCCAACATGTTTAACGTAGTGAATGACAGTGAAGGTGTAGAAATTGGTACAGCATTAAATTGTGAGAAAGAACAACTAGCAACAACGGAAGGTTAAATAACATCTTTATCAATGAGTGTGATATTTTCAGAATTTTTGGCACAGTAGACCTCAAGTTATTCTTTTTATGCTTAAGTGAAGAATCTTGTTGAACAGTATTTGTAGCAAATTTATCCAAATGACTTGTTGTCTATCGAAAATTAATGACAGACACTTTTTCGTTTTGTCACCACTTGGTGGCACTACTGCGTTTACTCACTCTACTAAACTGCTAACGAAATGTAATTCAGAGAAAATGCAATCAAAATTAATGTAGAAAGAATGTAGGCTGTTTCCTTAAACATCAGTTGATTTGCAGTGCGACAATGAGGCATGTCTATAAGAAGTTCAAATTTTGATAATTCATGGCGTTCTCAGGCAACAGTTGGCCAACTAAATCAGAAATGAATAAATGTTAGATCGTCAATTTATTTTTATTTAATAGATCAAAACTTATATTGCACAGGAACTTTTAATACTGTTGCACTACGAATCAACTAATGTTCAGGAAGTCAGGAGTCAATCATATCGCACAGGCACACTTTAATAAAAATAAATTCTATTCAATTTTTGACTTTGTAAAGCTATTTGAGATTTCTAATTTATTTATTGTTAAATATTTGCTTTAAGCATGAAAAATTTGCTTTCATTGTTTATTTCATTTTAACTTTTACCAAATGTTAAGGACACGTTCATGACAAGTGTTTAAAAAAAAGTTTCCTTTTTTTTTGTTTGTGAAATGTGGTGGTCATTTGTTTTGTTTTTTGTATTTTTTTGTCTTTCATATTTCAAATGCAAAAGTCAGTTGCCAATTATAATTTTAATTTCAACTGGGAAAAAATTCGCATGCATGCTGCGAGTTGAAATGACAACATTATGTGAAATGTTTTGGAAAACACCAAGTCTTTGAAAGATTTTTTTCCATTATAAAAAAAAAAACAATAAATTATCACTTTGTTGAGTTAAATGGCATGTAAAATATTGTACGTGGTAAAAATATTTAGAAACCAATTAAAAATGTTACATTTATTCGATTTATTTTTTTATGTATAACCACTTTAGTATCGAAATGGCTTGAAACAAATAAAAATCAAATAAAATTGCTGCATAAAATTAAAGGGAATATTTATGGCTTTACACAAATTTAAACACATTCCAAAATAAGAAAAAGAATTATAGACATATAAAACTCTTTAAACAATTAACCAGCATTTAAAGAACGTTATAAAAAGTAATTTGCCTTACAAAAGTGTCAAAGAATTTAAATTAAAATACCAGCTACAAGAGAAAGAGAGGGAAGAAGAAAAATAATTTGTTTTATTTTTTGTTGAAATACTTTGAAGGAATAATTTTGTTACTATAGTCTTGTATTTTTCTTCATAGATACTCAAAGAAATGAGAAGCCTTCGACATCATGTGCCTCTTCATCTATGGCCGCAGTCTCAGCAGCTGCCGCAGCAGCTGTTGCCTCAATAGCTTCCAGTCAAGCTTCCACTTCCGCAACAACCTCTCATTTACACCATCATCCACATCCTCATCCCCACCATGCCCACCATTTATCTTCGCTGGCTGCCCATCATCACCACCATCCAAATAGTAGCTTATTAGCTGCCGCTAATATGACACATAATTTAAGTTTGGCCCATGCGGGATTACGTCCACCGCCTGGACATATACCCGATATTTGTCCAGTCTGTGGCATTAAATTGTCACCTGAAGAATGGAACTCACATTTTCTTACCGAATTGGATCGTTTGTATAAACTCAGTTCGGGCATGGAGAGATCGAATTTACAAGCCACATATATGTTTGCCCCGCCTTGCCCTTCCCAAGAAAATGCCATAAGAACCAGCCATAATAGATGGGAGGTTAGTAAAATATCTTAACTCTTATTCATTTGAGTTTTAAAATTGTAAAGTTTTGCAATTCTATTTTTTAATGAGAGAGATAGCTTTTCCCTCCCCCGTAAAAAATAAAATTGAGGCTAATAAAATTAAATGGGACTAAGGACTAATAAAATATTTATTTTTGAAATCTCTGTTTGGACTTTTCTTCTCTCTTTTTTATGGCCTAATTTTAGACATTTCAACGTATACGAAACAATCGCCAAAATCGCCTAAGAATTAAAGTGCGCAAACGAAAATATGGCGATATGTATTTTATGGAGAATATGTTTTGTAACTCGTGCCCCATTTGTACAAAACGCAAATATGCCATAGAGACGGGTAAAATGTCCCTTGACGATGATAACCACCATAAGGTGCCAGAGGAAATTGAAACTGTCGATGTTGAATCATGCAATGATGATGTACCCGATTCAGGATCAGAAATACATCATCAGCAACAGCAGCAACAATCCCCTATGAATAATTCTCATATGCCTACTTTAAGTGGTAGCAGCAGCCATAGTAGTAGTCATAGCAGTTCAAATGGTACAGCAACAGGTTCAAACATGAGTACCAATTTACACAATAGTAATAGTCAGCCGGGAAAATTGGATGGAATTTTATACAGAACAGCCTGTATTATGGCTAAAGATAATGGAGCAATTGGAACAACAGGAGAAGATGATATAAGTACCAATGTGGCAGCAACAAGTACCAGCAGTAATAGCAGTTCAAATAGTACAACCAATTGGAGCGAGGCACATGCCTCAAGCAATGCAACACATGGACATATATCGGGTATATTAAATGAAATCACACATTACGAGTATTTATCTTAAAAAAATTATTCTAAATTTTTAGTTAAAAATGTTAGTGAATTATCATCGACCACTCATCACTATTACAATGCCGACTCATGTCATGAAGAACGTCAAGCGAAAGACATGTCCATGGACACATGTAACAATGACAGTGATGAAGATGTTATAGTTGATGATGATGATTCAATAAAGATGAATTCGTATAATAAAAAGCATAAATATGAAGAGGCAACAGTGGGCACTAGCAGGTAAGTAGAATTTTATATAAATCATAGAGAAATTAAAAAAATTATTTAACATTTTGCTTCTATTTTACATTAGAATCTTGGACAATTCTTCTCCGACAGATGACAGACCCAGATCAGAGCCACAAGTAACCAGCACCGAAAGTAATATGGAGCATGCTCACAATAATAACAATAATAATAGTAATAATAATAACAATAACAACAACACTGCCAAATATACAGCTTTTGAGGATTTGAGAAGCAAATGCCATCAACAGCACCAATATCATCAGCAGCAACAACAGCCAATGGATACTGATTCATCCTCTGGACATGTGATAATGGCGGGATTAACACAGCTGGACTCAAAGGTGGGAAATAGTTCGGATAAAAAACCGGACAAAGATGAAAACAAGTGTTTCATTTGTAAGGTAAATTTTTAAGTTGCTTGCTTATGATTTCTTTTTTAGTTTGCTTTCCTAACTTATTCTTCGTCAGCTTCTCTTACATGCCCACATACATATAATGTAAATTATTATAAATCTTTCATAAATTGTAAATTAATATCTTTTCTTTATTTCTTTATCTTTAAGACAGGTATAAAGGATCTGACATCTGATAGTTTTCTGAGGGGTCGTAACTTTTATTTTCATCAAAGCTGTGCAAATGTCATGAGCAGTTATCGTTTAAGCAAAGACATGTCGCATCAGACACAAGAGCTAATCCAACAAAACAACAGCAACAAACATTGCAATCAAGAATCTGAAATAACTTCCGAGCATGCAATTCTTCAACAGTCAAAAAGCATGGACACGGCAGCCACCACACAAAATGAAAGTTAAATTCTAAACTTTAAATTCATAAAAAAAAAATAACAAAATTATGGATTGACTTATAAACATCAGTGGTTATGTATACCGGATGTATAAAATTTATTCGAGAGTGTAGCTTCAAAATGTTTAAAAGCTATGAGTAGCGTGTAACAAGTTTAAATGAGATCAAATAGAGTCCTGTTAGCTATGCAATTTTGTTTAAATTAGAATTATCTTCAATCAACCACAAAAACAACATTGATATAATTTGAATGGTGCATTCTGATAATAGAACCAGATACGCAAAAGTTGATCAAACGAATTTTATGTAATTAATTAACTAAAAATTTATCGAAATTTTGAACATCAATATAAAGAAATGTGTATAAAGTTAATAAAATTTTAAATTAGAAAATACCTTTTAATTAGAATCGCAAATAAAAATGATGTACTTAGAAGAAATGAACATTTTTTAAGAAATTAAATACAAAACTATTTTAAGTAAAGTTCTAATGGAAAATATATGTATGTATTTACTAAAGGACTGCACAAGCATACTTGAAACAGCTTTCAAGCTTCATCCCTAATTTCAAATACTGTCAAGCACTGTTCTATCGCATATCAAAACAAATATTTCAGTGACAAAATGTTTTGCACTGCAGTAAAAATTAGAACCCCTAGAACATAGAACAACCAAAACAAAAATACACTAGCACAAAACTGAACATAACAATAACGCAGTAGAAAAAGTAGAACGTTGCTGTGTTTATAAATGTACTTTCACAGCAGCACTTTGTTTTTCTTTTTTTTAATGGAAATTTTTAAGCTGTACATGCGTAATGTGTCTGCACACAAACATGAAGCCATGCAGTCGGTGTTATACAAACATGTGTATGGATGTGTGTCTTTAAAAGGTATGTTTGGTCACGCTCGTGTTGACTAAAGCAATATGTGTGGATGTATGTATATACATGCATATTTAATTCTTTTGCTCTCGTGTACATACTATGCACAGTTTAATTTGACGTCACAGCTTTAAAACAAAATTTTTCTTGAATTTGTGCTGCCGTACAAAACACAAGTACTGTTAGAAGTGTAAAAATGCAAAAAGTGTCAGTGCTTGTTCTGTTGAGTTATTTTTTCACAGAGCTTTTTGGTCTGCTGCAAAAAGGACACTAGAAACTGTGATTTGTTAGTGTCCAATAGTGTATCGTGTATTTCAAATGGGCTTGTGCAGCCCTTTAGTATTTACTTGAACGCCAATGCACGAGATGTTTTTCACATTGTATATGTTATGTCAACTTTTATATTATGAAATAGCAACAAATAGTGTGTGACTTCTATGTCAGAAAATTATTTATAAACCTTCTGTAAAGTAATAAATTTTATACTTGAATTAGCACTTGTAAAAAACGTCTCGTTTATTATCATCTTTAATTCTAAAAACTTAATTTTTAAATTTTATTCTTCCTAGTAAATAAATTTTGTTTGTATATCCTAACATTAACTAAATTATTTTTGCTCTACACTTTTGATTTTTGACTTGTTCGAGTCTTTTTTTTTAATGTGTATTTGACAATTTAAACTTTATTATGTTAAATTCCTTTGAAATTTTGTTTTCGTTTTAGATAAAATTTATTTTAAACTATCTAAATTTATGGTAGACATGTAATTAACGCTAATAATTGTTATTTATAATTAAATAAAAAAAAATCAAATACATATAAAAAAAATAATGAAATTACTAACATTTAAAGTAACAATAGAAAATATGTTGTTTTATTTGAAGAAGAGGCGGCATTAAAAATGTTAATTTACATAAAGGTACACAAAATAGAGCGACGGCGGTACTTGAGAATCTTAACAACCCTATAGTACAATAATGTATACGTACTCGATAGAATAAAATTGTTAATGTTTATGCTGAGTACACACTTGTACACATGTTTACGGAACACGTTTTTCGCTCAGGTTCCATTGTTTGATACACACACTGGAACCAACAAGTAAACCACAAATGCAACATCTGTTCTGAAACACATTTGAAAAAATATATACTTTTATTTTTATATTTGTCACTTTTCACATTCCATAATTCTGGTAAATTTTTATATAAATTAATAAAATTAACCCAACTCCCATTTTTTTCTTGCTTGTTTCCGATGAAATAAAAAAGTAAAAACAGTAAACAACGATACAGACTATGGAACCAACATCAATGCAACCAGAAAATATCAAAAAATTTTGATATTTTGGAAACCTCGAAGGGAACACGAAAATAAACTATAAACACGACTACACACTACGGAACGAAACATGTCATGTTTACGGAACATGTTTCTAAGTGTGTACTCAGCATGAGTGAAAAACGTGTTCCGTAAACATGTTTACAGGTGTGTACTCATAATTATTTTATAAAGTGGATTATGGACCTGTTCAGCTAAATTCGAACGAAAGGTTCGTCGTATAATTCAGCATTTAGCTGAACAGGCCCTAAGTTTTTGCTAGCATTATTATCAGAGACGCCGATCAAAGTGGTAAATAAAAAATTTCGAAGCTTAATATTAGCCTTAAATGAAGTTTGGTACACATCTTTTTGAACAGTAGTGAGTGAAAATCGTTGAAAAATGGGCGTTGCCGGTCTAAAAGTAAATATATGGTGACCTTCCTTGGAGTGTAAAGATTAAATGTGCCAAAATAAAAAATAAACAAACAGAAAATACATATTATTTATACAGAAGATAACACTAAATTAATAAATTATTGTTAAGTGTACAATTGTATGTATGTTGTATATCTCCCTAAACAAGCGCCGGTCAAACGCAAACTTATACGTATCATATTTCATGCTTGTGCTAGAAGCACAATATACAACATATGTACGCTTGTGGAACTTTTGAGTCGTTTCCAGAAAATTCTTTGGCAGGAATGGAACGAGCAGTCTGAAGATTAGTAACCTGTCCCAGCTACCTGTTACAGAGAAATGGTTAGATCAGAGACAGACAAGGCAATTACAGTTGCATATAAACTTTTCACTTTCTTTGGCAAAAAAATCTTCGTATCTACACATAAAAAATTTGTTGCAGCAATTTTCGTATTTTTCTAACACAAACGAATATATTTTATTTAACTTTAACTGTACGACCAGAACTTATTATACTAAATTATTGAGTATAGGACATTCAAAAATGCCCTATACTATTTTAAACTAAACACATACGAAATACCGAAAAATGATAACAGAAAATTTTAGAGAGACTGTTATAGAACCAGTTGATTCTCAGTCGTTTTTGTATTATTAAGTGAAAAGTGTCTACGTAAAATTTGTCGGCGACCAACATTTTATTTTAATAAAATTTAAAGCTTGACGTAAAGTAAATACGCAGTATTTAAGAAGACTAAATTTAGTATTCAAGGTATTTGGGAAAGTGGGTAGGTAAGTTTAAATGTAATTTAAAGGGTATGCTAGTAATAAAAACAAAAAACAACGAGGGATCGTAAATACTAATTTGTTCTTTAAATTTTATTTTAAAAATTTTTTGAATAAAACTGATATTTTGTTGCATTTCAATAATAATAAAAATTAATATATTTGGGAATACGCGTGACTAATAATAAGGAATTATAACTAAAGTAGATCGCATTAATTTAAAATGTATTTGCTGTGATATATTATTTTTTGTTTGCTAAAAAAAAATTTGATTTTATTTTGTAATGGTTTATTCTGTGGAAAAAAAAACAAAATGGTTAAGTTCCTGGCAAAAATAAAATGTGTAAAAAATATTGTTTCATCATATAGAAGAAAAACAAACATGTTTTCCAAATTAACAAGATTGACACCCGCCCGTACCTGCTTTAAAAGTGCCACTTCCGCTACCTTCACCTCTAACAGCTACAACAGTATCAGACAATTGTCATCACAAGATGTTTTTGAACGCGAAGATAAATACGGTGCTCATAATTATCACCCCCTACCAGTGGCCTTAACAAAAGGACAGGGAGTATTTGTTTGGGATGTTGAGGGAAAACGGTATTTTGATTATTTAAGTGCATATTCAGCTGTCAATCAAGGTCATGGTCATCCAAAAATTATTAAAGCTCTTGTTGAGCAAGCTTCGAAATTAGCATTGACGTCACGGTAAGTTTTTTTATGATTATTTTCGAGTACGTTTTTGTATGTATTTTAATGGAAAGATTTCAAAAACAACAACAGAATACAACTTGTGTAGGAAGATAACTTTTTCATTTATAATAACGATGTTCAACAAATTTCCACTTCATACAATTTTCCAAAAATATTACTATGTATCACTTTTGATGTATTTTGTTGTGGTTATTTCAAAAATTACACTGGTATTTGTGTAGCAGCTCTAGCTATTGAGATTTTCCAAACTAAAAGCAATGCAACAGTTAAATATTTTTTTTTTCGTTTGTTGTACCTGGAACTGCAAATTTTTTTCTTACCCAACAAATCAAGTAAGGTAATTATTATTATTTATTTATGAAATTAAATAAAATTGATTTAAAATTTTACTAAAAGCAAATGAAAAGATTTGCTGAATAAATATTATTATTTTTATATTTTCCTCAAGTGACTTGGTTTGTTGGGTATGTTAATTATTCTTTTCACTACCCAGGCACATAATTCTACAACACCATGTGTATATATTCTGACATCCCAAAGGTAAATAATTTATTTTTGTATTCTAGCAGATACTTTGTAAATGAATATGCGTTGCTACGGCGCATATTATGTCATTTTAAGCTGGCACTAATTTTATTTAATAGTAAATTTAAAGAATAACTAAGAGAAAACGTTGTTTAAATTATTTCTTGCGATCTAAAAGAAGCCTCTCATTCAACAAAATCGTATTAAAAAAAACATATTTTTCATCAACCACAGCAACTGTATGAAATAAAGTGTAGATAAAAAAGTCATATAATTTAAAACAAGAGCTGATAGAAACAACGTAATCAGCGCATTTTAATTAATAGAAAACGAATACCAGCACTCTTGAAAAATTATCAGTGTTGAACATTATACTGGTACCTACACAAATAAAATAAAAATATCTATTGAAAATAGTCTTGCGTAGTACACGAACGAACTATTCCCATTATAAAGGGTGTTTTTTTATAGACGTATAGAACTTTAAATTGCAATATAACAACGATGGATTATTCGATTGACATGAATTTTATTTATCCGAAAGATAATCTTGTGGCATTACATTTTAAATATGATTTCTGGCATATGACCGCCACGGCTGGCTCGGATGTAGTCCAATCTGGACGTCCAATTTTCGATGACTTTTTCCAACATTTGTGGCCGTATATCGGCAATAACACGGCGAATGCTTTCTTCCAAATGGTCAAGCGTTTGTGGCTTATCCGCATAGACCAATGACTTTACATAGCCCCACAGAAAGTAGTCTAGCGGTGTTAAATCACAAGATCTTGGAGGCCAAATCACAGGTCCAAAACGTGAAATTAGGCGGTCAGCAAACATGTCTTTCAATAAATCGATTGTGGCACGAGCTGTGTGACATGTTGCGCCGTCTTGTTGGAACCACAGCTCCTGGACATCATGGTTGTTCAAATCAGGAAAGAAAAAGTTAGTAATCATGGCTCTATACCGATCACCATTGACTGTAACGTTCTGGCCATCATCGTTTTTGAAGAAGTACGGACCAATGATTCCACCAGCCCATAAAGCGTACCAAACAGTCAGTTTTTCTGGATGTAACGGTGTTTCGACATACACTTGAGGATTAACTTCACTCCAAATGCGGCAGTTTTGTTTGTTGACGTAGCCATTCAACCAGAAGTGCGCTTCATCGCTAAACAGAATTCGCTTATGAAAATTGGGAACAACGGCAATCTCGTTTTCGAAATAAAATTGCACTATTTGCAAGCGTTGTTCAGGCGTGAGTCTATTCACGATGAATTGCCAAACCAAACTGAGAATAAATCACTTGACAGCTGTTAAATTGATCGCCATCTTGAACAATAATGCCAACTTAAAGTTCTATACGTCTATAAAAAAAACACCCTTTACTATTCACTTATTTGAACTGAACGAACTAGTCTGTGTTATGAATTCTTATAAAGGGTTTTAAATAAATGACTGATGCAGCAATTGAATTGTTTCTCTGGCTGTATGACATGTGGCGCCGTCTTGTTGAAATCACAAGCCCTCCACATTCATTTCTTCAATTCTAGGCAAGAAAAAACTGGTTATCATTTCACGATACCGAACACCATTGACTGTTTGTGCTTGACCTGCCTCATTTTCATAAAAAACAGGTCCAATGATTCCTCCAGCCCAAAAACCACACCACACAGTGACACGTTGAGGATACATTTGCTTCTCGTGAATCACTCGAGGGTTTTCCTCACCCTAAATGCGACAATTCTGCCTATTGGCGCAGCCTTCAAGATGGAAATGGGCCTCGTCACTGAAGATGATTTTATCGGCAAAATCAGCATTTTAATGTTGTCTCTCCAATACCAAATTAACGAACTCCCTTCGCTGTCCATGGTAATTTTTTCTAACCTCGTACCTTCTACTAGCAAACAATAACAATTGTTCAAATGTCAAACAATGACACTTCGAATGGCGTTCTTGTTCGGACACCCTTTACTACCAAGACTTTTCATTTAACAAATTTACAGAAAACTTTTACATGTTATACTAAAAGTAATTAAAAATATTCACTGTGTAAAATTAGAATTTAATTTTTTTGGAATACACATATCGTTATGCAATTTATTTGCTCTATTTTTAAATTATTTTTAAAAGTAAAATTTATTTTTCTGTCACTTTTCTTTATTCTGCCCTTAAACTGCTCATTTGCTTTTTTATTTGAAACTTTGTTTTTAACATTCTCAGATTCCTCCAAATAACTATCAAGGTTTTCAACATTTTGGTTTGAAGTTACCGATTGAACTGTATCTTCATTAGAGAAATGGAAAGCTTTTTATTCAGCTACTTGTCTGATAAATTTTCTAGTATGAATTGTGTCTAAAGTTATAAATTTTCTGCCAAGTTAACTGTCGTTTATTTGCAGGTGCCATGCTTACGTCTTAATCCACGCACGTTTCAGTAAGCTAAAATTGTTTTCGCATTGTTTTATTCTTGTTCATACCCAAATGGCAAAATAACGAAAAACTATTGCATACTAAGAAAAAAAACGCTTGTATGGACTACAGGGGTAAAATATCTAAACTGTCCGAAACATTGATTTGTCCGGATTACTTTATAGTCCGGACTATCGAGCGTCCGGATTATAGAGGCTGTACTGTATTTAAAAAAATTATATATACGAGGCCCTATTTACAAGCTCACAGCGTCACTCCTGCGGGGAGAGAGATGCTCTGCGTCTAAACTTAAGCTCCAATACTGCTCTGCTATATCTGTGTAAAATTTTATGCATTTCGGATTTTGATTCTACCCCACTGCGCATACGTTAATAACTCCGCTATGTGTTCACAATTGAAGGGTATAAAAATTGAGTTGTGATAGACATTTTATTGCATTTAAATCTAAGTATCTCACTACGGATTTTTTCGTGAATGTCGTTATTTTGAATTTTTTTTAACTAAAATTAATTATTTAAAAATATTCAAAGAAAATTATTTTAATCAGTTTTTGCCATTTGATTTCAAACCTTTTATATTTAAGAAGAATGTGCAAAATTAAAAATATGAATATTTTACTACTTACGAGTATAATAAATACTAGACGTTAAAATACTTCAAATTGTTAAGAGTAGTGCCGAAAAAAAAAATTATTAAACGTTGGCGTATATTCAAGTTTAATCGAGAGACTCAAATTAACTAGTTTCACACTATCAAAAGTCGACGAAACTGAAAGAATTATGTTTCATAAATCCAACGAAACCATTACATTAGCCTAATGAATGTTTCATAATTTCATTGTAAGAATGAAGAAGTTTCATTAGAATTGCTTCATTAGATTTCACAGTTTCATAAAAAAATTCATTAGGTGTTTTTTTTTTCTGTCCCAACGCTATAAATAAAGTAACTATAAAAAAAATTAATTATTAAAATTTTACTGAGCTTTGTGGCTGAAGGGTTGAGCGGTGAGTTAAGGCCTCTTAATTGCATGTGTCCCAAGTTCGAATCCTGGCAGAGTCAGATAAAGTTCGAAAATAACACAGGTCTGCGAAGACATATTTCAGCCTAACTCGAGAACAGCTCATCAGATTTTCATAAACAAAACACCAA
Source organism: Thelaira solivaga (assembly GCA_947397855.1). Taxonomy (NCBI): domain Eukaryota; kingdom Metazoa; phylum Arthropoda; class Insecta; order Diptera; family Tachinidae; genus Thelaira; species Thelaira solivaga. Next base: position 28,628,474 of record OX377613.1, read on the forward strand.
AAGATGCGTAACAAAAATATATTGCAAATAATTTTTTTCTATATTTTATCGTTTTGGAATTATTCAAAAATTTAAGAGGGGAAAAAATTTTTTTCTTTCAAAATTCCTGTTTTTTTCAGTTTAAAAATGCAATAAAAAAAAGAAAAAGCAAAAATTTTATATTTGCACATGAAAGCTAAATACCTCAAGAATAAAATAAGGTATAATTCATGAAAATCGAATAACAAATGTAGATTTTATTCTCAATTTACCGCAGGTACCCAATATTGAACGAATATGTGTGACATTTATGGCCTTGAAAAAAACCAACCCTATTATCTCACACACCGATTAGCGAAGGTCTGCTATTACAAATTAGCATATTTTCCGCAGAAAGGATTATTTGTTTTTCCTTGAAGTAATAAACGTGTACACTAATTAATAGATAGTGCTAATTGTTTCTTGTAATCTGTTTAAGACTTTAGGTACTACCTAATGTTAATATGCATTTGAAAAGATGACCGAAGAATCGTGTGTATGTGTGTGTGTGGTAATAGGGGAAATGGCAGGTATGCATGTGTACCAAATTAGTTTTAAGATTTAGTATTTAAGGAAGATAGTTTTTAAAAATAAACAGAGTTTTTTATCAACCGTCGTAGAGTGAATTTACAACCGCTCTACGTTAAGTGAAAACAGCAGTGTTTTATTTTACATCGCTTGAAACAAAGAAAAGCTCTCACTAGACATACTGATATTCAAGTGAACAGTGCTGTTGTCTGTTAATCATGGCTACAAGGAGTTGTTATATCTGTGGTGAATTCACTATTAAAAGTCAACAGAGAAATATAAGTGATTTTGTAAGGAAAGTTTATTTTGCCTACTTTAAATTAAAACTTGGTCATCAAGATAAACCATGGGCCCAGCATAAGGTGTGTAGAAGATGCGAAGAAGATCTACGTTTGTGGTTTAAGGGAAAGAAAAATGCATTTCGATTTGGAATTCCTATGATATGGCGTGAGCAGAAAAATCACACCACTGAATGCTACTTCTGCTCAGTTGGCGTCCAGTGCCCCATAGCTCCGAGATATCTATCCCGCAGCCACCTTCCAATTTGGATGAATACCCTAGTGAGTTGGAGGACGAAGCTACATTACCTGCTCCGGGTGAATCAAGCTCAGATTTATCTTTTGACGAAGATGGAAGGAAAAGAAGAAGAGGTTTCATAAAGAACATGAATAAGTATACATATGTATCAAAATAATGTTTCGTTTGCTTTAAAAAAAACATTTATTGTTTGAAATTTTTGAATAAAGGAGTGCTTTAACCAATTTTTTGTGTTTGATTTTGCGCACTTTAAAACATATAATTCAGTAAAAATATCTCATGCAGCTGAAAAAAAATTTTTTTCGCAGACCTGTGTAATTCAAACAAAAAGTAAATTTATAAAAATGAGTATGGTGCGTTAATAAAAAATAAAAAAAAAATTAAAATATTTTGTCCCTAGCCAGGGGTTTAACCGCGACATCTGCAGTTTAAAGAAATTTTTTAAATTCATATATATAATGAACACGTTTCATATATTTTATGAAAGTTTCCATTAAAATAATTTTAATGAAACTTGATTCATCTAATGAAGCGTGTAATTAGTTGAAAAATAATGAATTTTTTTAATCGGATGTAGTATATTTCATATAAAAGCTCAATATATTATATATCCACAATTATTAATAATTACTTTAATTTATAATTATCCATATAATATTGTAATTAATAACTATCCTTATAATATTAGTAAAAATTGTAATTGATAACTATCCTTATAATATTAGTAATAATTGTTATTATTTGAATTTGTAGTTTTGTTTTATTGTTTATCAAATTTTGTAGATTTAAAAAATGTATAAAAGGAAAAGAATTTAAAAATAAATTTTAATCAATATTCTGCCTTCAAATCGGCATATTTAAATAAATAAAAATGAATCAATATTCTGCCTTCAAATCGGCATATTAAAAAAAATATAAAAATATAAATTATATAAATTTGCCAGTGGCGCTATATCCGCCGGCATATAAATAATAATAAATATTTGTTCAAAATAAAACATTACACGGATTAATGAAAAATTTCATTGGATATATGAACGAAATTCTTTCAGTGTGTACGTGGTTGAATTCTGTAAAGTCGTTCTCAAGTTATGACGTGAAAGGGATATAGACAGCAGAAAGACATAATTGATATAGAAAACTGTTTTTTACCACTTAAATCAGGTACATAAGTACATACTGGTGTAATTGTTCTTCCAAATACTTTTTCAAAAGAAAATATCATATTCAATAGTACGTTTTTCATAATTAATACTGGCTGCTTTTATCCGGTGTCGAACTGTCTTTTACTCTATGAGTTGGAATATTAAAAATCCAATTTGAATTAATTTGTTACAAAGTGTGCGTAGCCGGCCCAAATGTATAGGCGACCATCCTTGAAGATTTTAAAATTAAATACATAAAAATTTTTCTTTTTTTATAGAGCATTTTACTCCGATGTTTTGGGAGAATATGAAGAATATGTTACTAAGCTCTTCAAATATGACAAAGTCTTACCTATGAATACAGGTGTTGAGGGCGGTGAAACAGCCTGCAAGTTAGCTAGAAAATGGGCTTACACGAAGAAGAATATACCAAAAAATAAAGCTAAGGTAATAAGATGAAAGAGAAATTTAAAATTTTCTCATTACTGCCCATATCTCACATTTATCAACTTCAGCTTGAATTATTAACCACAAATACTAAAGTAAATTTTGCGAGCTTCAAAGTATCATTTAATAAACTTTGGTGCTTTCAAATCTATAGATCGTCTTTGCTGAAAATAATTTTTGGGGCCGTACATTAAGTGCAGTATCATCATCCACTGATCCCAGTAGTTTTGACGGGTTTGGACCATTTATGCCCGGTTTTGAAATTATCAAATACAATAATACTGAAGAATTGGAGGTAAATTCCTAAAAATCACGATTTGTTTAAAAAAAAATTTTGTTTGTTCAATAAAGCACTCTCTCTATAGAAAGCTTTACAAGACCCCCACGTATGTGCCTTTATGGTTGAGCCCATTCAAGGTGAAGCTGGTGTTGTGGTACCTGATGATGGCTATTTAAAAAATGTGCGTGAACTTTGTACCAAATACAATGTACTCTGGATCGCTGATGAAGTACAAACTGGTTTGGGACGTACTGGCCGTATGTTGGCCGTCGATCATGAAAATGTTAAGCCTGACATTTTGATTCTGGCAAAAGCTTTGTCAGGTGGTGCATATCCTGTCTCAGCTGTTCTTTGCAATGATGATGTTATGCTGTGCATTAAACCTGGTGAGCATGGTTCTACTTACGGTGGTAATCCATTAGGTTGCAAAGTAGCCATGGCTGCTTTACAAGTTTTACAAGAAGAAAATCTAGCCCAAAATGCTGATAAAATGGGTTCACTTTTAAGAAAAGAATTATCCACATTGCCCGAGAACATCGTATCAGTTGTTAGAGGAAAGGGTCTTTTGAATGCTATTGTTATTAATTCGAGTAAGTTGTTACGCAAAAAACGAGTCAATAAATTATTAATTTTTCGTTTGTTTTATATTTTAAATACTTGGACAAGAAGAATATGATGCCTGGAATGTATGTTTGAAATTGAAAGATAATGGTTTGCTGGCGAAGCCCACTCACGGTGATATCATACGTTTTGCCCCACCTCTTGTAATTAATGAAACTCAAATGTTAGAAAGTACAGATATTATTAAAAAAACCATTTTATCAATGTCATAACACAAATAGAATTTAAAACTGTTGGTAACTGTTTTATTACATATTTTAATTGTCAAATTAAAATGACAAAAGTGTGTTGAAAATTAAAAGTATAAATAGAAAGAAAATACAAACCACTAAAATAACAATTCAATTATATTCAGTAGTCCTTTGACAAAATCATCAAAAGATGTTTCTTACTGCCTCTCCTATCTCTCACATTCTTTTTTTCAGTCTTTTTTAAAGCAAAATATATCGTACATTTTTTAATAAAATTTTATTAAAATCTTTCTTAAAAGTAGCAAAAAATAAAAAAAATTTAATTAAAACCCTAAAGAAGAAAAAATGAATGAAGTATGTATTCATATAAATTAGTTGGAAGGTGGGGAATGCTGATGGCAATAGCAAGTTAAGTAGCATGCGGTCGTTAAGCAATAAATTGGTTAAAAAAAGACATTTAAACGACATGAAGATGATATCGTGTTTATACTTTGGTTTCTTCTTATCATCTCTCGCTAACAAAGCGAAATACATTTTTTTACTGTTAAAAATTAAAAGGAAATATACAATACTTAACATTTTCTGCAAGACAAAATAATAAGCCAGTGAATTAAGGAATTTGTTGGTGTAATAAAACGTTTACAAAAGAGGTTAAATGCAAATTATTACAATTTTTCTATAGCTTGAATTGCTGAGTGACGTGATAACCCAGTAACAAGGAAAAATAAATTAAATTCGGCTGTTCCGAGTCTTATATACCCTTCACTGTGTTAGCCAAATATTATATTCTTCACTTTCCAGCGAAATATTTTTATAATATGACCTCAAGATTAATAAACCAATAAAAAAAAAGATATGAAAAAACTGATAAGAATAATTTTCTTTGAATACCAATTTTTTTTATTGATTATAAAACATATAAATAATTTCAGTTCAAGAAACTATTTAAAACTGCGAGTTTTAAGTAAAAATCTTTTCTGAGAACTTTATTTTTAAAGCAGGCATTACATTTTTATATTAATAACAAAAGAAACTCTATTCCAATGGGAATGCAAAATAAATTTCATTTAATTTAAAATCTATATAAACATTTTTAAGCCAAACATATTTAATAAAGAATTTCAAATTAACGGAAAAATTAAAAAAAAATCCTCTTTCAATAAGATTTCTGTATTCGCAGACTTGTTACACTGTAGTGCCACCTGTTACTGTGTAGTATCATCACTACTCACGTATGTAAAGGGTGTTTTTTTATAGACGTATAGAACTTTAAGTTGGCATTACTGTTCAAGATGGCGACCGATTTAACAGCTGTCAAGTGATTTATTCTCAGTCTATTCATTATGAATAGACTCAAGCCTCAACAACGCTTGCAAATGGGCACAAAACGAGATTGCCGCTGTTCCCGATTTTCATAAGCGAATTTTGTTTAGCGATGAAGCGCACTTCTGGTTGAATGGCTACGTCAACAAACAAAACTGCCGCATTTGGAGTGAAGTTAATCCTCAAGTGTATGTCGAAACACCGTTACATCCAGAAAAACTGACTGTTTGGTGCGCTTTATGGGCTGGTGGAATCATTGGTCCGTACTTCTTCAAAAACGATGATGGCTAGAATGTTACAGTCAATGGTGATCGGTATAGAGGCATGATTACTAACTTTTTCATTCCTGAATTGAAAAACCATGATGTCCAGGAGCTGTGTTTCCAACAAGACGGCGCAACATGTCACACAGCTCGTGCCATAATCGATTTATTGAAAGACACGTTTGGTGACCGCCTAATTCCACGTTTTGGACCTGTGAATTGGCCACCAAGATCTTGTGATTTAACACCGCTAGACTACTTTCTGTGGGGCTATGTAAAGTCATTGGTCTATGAGGATAAGCCACAAACGCTTGACCATTTGGAAGACAACATTCGCCGTGTTATTGCCGATATATGGCCACAAATGTTGGAAAAAGTCATCGAAAATTGGACGTCCAGATTGGACTACATCCGAGCCAGCCGTGGCGGTCATATGCTAGAAATCATATTTAAAATGCAATGCCACAAGATTATCTTTCGGATAAATAAAATTCATGTCAATCGAATAATCCATCGTTGTTTTATTGCAATTTAAAGTTCTATACATCTATACAAAAACACCATTGATATAAATAATAAATATATGCACAGTAGGATAAAGTTATTTTTTAAAAACTTCCCCTCAAACTGGCATATTTTTATTTAACAATTCATTATGTAGGTAGTTATTTTCTACTGAAGTTCAAGACTTCTTACAAATTTTAAATGTTTAACTTTAGTTAAATTTTTAGTTAGAATATCAGATATATTTTCTTCTGTTGGAACATATCTCAATTCTATTTCTTTTGCCTTAACAATGTCTCGAAAATTCAAAACTGGATTTTTAGCCTTGCACTAAGCACCTAAATTGTCTCCATAAACTGGCAATGGTTTATTTGTATCATAACAATTTATTTCAGCAAGTAAATTTCGCAAATAAACGGCTTCCCTTGATACAGTTGACAAAGCTACAAATTCAGCTTCAGTACTACTTAAAGCAGTATTGGATTGTTTCTTACTTTCCCAACTGATTGCACTACCTGCCATAATAAATACTATACCAGTATAAGATTTTCGGTCTTCCGCACAATTTGCCCAATCAGCATCTACAAATGCTTTTAGTGGTTGAACAGTTTTAGAATAAATCAACCTATAATTCACTGTACCAGAAATATATCTTAATATATGCTTAGCAGCTTTTAAATGCTCAATATGAGGATCTGTATTTTTCTGAGCTAATTTTCACACAGAATGAAGAATATCTGGACGGGTAGATATTGGTAAATACATTAGTGCTCCTATTAGTGATTGATACTTTTTGGGATCAACCTTTTGGGGAATGGGGTATTTCATGGAGGCTGAAAGCTTTCTGATCGCTATTCACCTTGGCAAGGACTTGGAGAACGCTCTAAATCACGCTGCCGTTAAGTTGGCCGTGCAGGTTTAGTTGATACGACATCCTAATTAACGCCCGACCTGGCTCTGTACACAAGCGCCCATAAGGTCTTGTGTCAACCCTTGCGAGGACCTCACTGCATGCAAAGGGACCCTCAGGGTCATCATAGGGGTAACTGCACTACGGATTTAGATAACGACTTCAAGTTGGGACCCATATAGAGAAAAATGACATCAATTAATAAAAAAACAAAAACAAGCGAAAACACAAATGATAAAACAAACGAAAAACAGAGTAGGAACAATGCATACTATGTGTTCTCAGATAGTATGAATAATAAGAAGGACGACGGAGCATACTTAACAGCCAGGCCTGAGAATAGGACCCGCTCTTTAACACCAAATGCGATTGTGAACGCGCAAATTTTCACGCGCCAGTTTGACAAGGTAACTAGTCCAACAGGAACCACTCCGAAGACTAAGGTTGATACACCAACCCCAAAGACAGATTCTACTCCGGCAGGTAAGGAAATACAAACCGGCTACGATACCAGTCTCCGAAAATAGATTTTCAATACTTGCACCCACAGACGATGCACCAGTAGAACCTGCGTCTAAGGAACACAAACCTCCACCTATCTATTTGCGCGAGCAAATATCGAACGCAATTGTAAATCTTTTATCAAAGATTGTGGGAAAAGATAATTTTTACGTAGCTTCTATACGAAGGGGACAGATACAGGAAATGAAAATCCAAACCCATACTGAGAAGAATTATCGTCTAATTGTTAATAGTCTTAACGCCGAAAAAAAGAATTACTACACGTACCAACTAAAAAGTGCTAAGGGCCTCGTGGTTGTGGTAAAGGGCATTGACAGTTCCGTCCCTGTTGACGAAATCAAGAAAGCTATTGAGAATGAAGGCTACGATGTGAGAAATGTTCACAACATACACAACAAAGGTAAAATTCCCCAACCAATGCACCGTGTGGAGATTGCTTTTAATGCAGCTCTTCTTAAGACCAAAAACTCAACGCATCCTATTTACAATTTGAGATATCTTCTTAACTAAAGAATAACAGTAGAGGAGCCACATAAGCGTAATGGCCCTGCACAATGCACCAATTGCCAAGAGTTTGGCCACACAAAATCTTACTGCAAGCTACCATCTGTTTGCGTAGTGTGTGGTAACGCGCATAAAACCACGGAGTGTACAGCACCTAAAAACGACCCCAATGTGAGAAAGTGCAGTAATTGCGGTGGAAGACATTCTGCTAATTATAGAGGATGTGAAGTATTCGAGAGGATAAAAAAATTGAATCAACCTCGAAGTCGCGCAAATGCGAAATATCGCGAATTGAACTACCCGAGCCTTCATACTAAAGCTACTGCAATACCTAATGGTGTACATGTGGATAGAGTGAACTATTCACAACAACACTTCGATGGCTTACCATCGTCAAATAGGCCCAACGTGAAAAATCTTTCATATGCCCAAGTACTAAGGAGCAGCCCTCAGGTCTTCAACGATACCAGCTCTAGTTCAATCGACAAGCTGACGGAGACAATGAACAATTTCATGAGCAACATCAACAGTTTTATGAATAATATGCAGGACATGTTTCAGGAGATGATGCGGAATCAGAACATGATTCTGCAAGCCCTTAGACAAAAATAAAATGACCCATTTGCGTATTTGCTACTGCAATGCGAACGGGTTATCCCAACATAAGTTCGAGGTAGAAAATTTCTTACATAGGCAGCAAATAGACATCCTTTTGGTATCTAAAACACATTTTACTGTAAAGAATTGCTTCAGAATTAATGGGTTCATTATTTATGACACTAAACATCCAAGTGGAAAGGCATGTGGTGATACGGCCGTCATTGTGCGTAAAAACGTTAGGCATTTTGTTATGGCAGAATTTGGGAAGGATTTCATTCAGGCAACCTCTATAAGTCTTACTGATTTTCATACAACAATTTCATGTGTATATTGTCCTCCAATACACATAATCGATAGCGACAATTTCAAAAGTTTCTTCGCAACATTGGGACACAAGTTCCTGGCAGCAGGAGACTACAACGCTAAACATACCCACTGGGGCTCTAGACTTATTAGCCCAAGAGGTAGGCAGCTGTACAATGCTATTGCTCAAAATAGTCTAGATGTCGTATCAGGCGGTGAGCCCACATACTGGCCTACAGACTGTACGAAAAAGCCAGACCTTATTGACTTTACTGTTATAAAAAATATTAAACGTGACCAACTTCTGATTAGTCCTCTAGACGACTTATCATCTGATTACTCGCCAACTATAATTACACTACGTAATAGTTTTATAAACTCTGCAGTATCTCCTACGTTCTATCCGAACCGGTATACGAACTGGCTAAAGTATAAAATGTATGTGAGCTCTCATCTCTCCCAGAACATCCCTCTAAGGAACTCGTCTGATATACAATGTGCTGTGAACCACCTTACAGACGTTATTACTTGTGCAGCTAGGAATGCAACTCCAATAAGAAAAACATTAGGAGGAAACCATTCAAGTCATCAGCTGATATTGAAGCCCTCATCCGACAAAAAAGAAAATTGAGAAGGGAATGGCAGAGAAATCGTTCTCCAGCTTTAAAGACCCAATTGAATTTGTGTCAAAAATTACTTAAAGAAAAGCTGCGTTTACAGCATGAGTCAGCGCTTGCAAATTATTTAAGTAACTTGGATCCGACAACAAAAACCGACCACAGCCTATGGAAAGCTGTGAAGCATATGAAGTGCCCTACTTCCTCCGAACCTCCACTAAGACTTGAAGACCTTAGTTGGGCTAAAAATTCTAGTGAACGAGCAAATGCTTTTGCTAGCCATCTGGAAAACGTTTTCACTCCACATGAAATAAATAGTGATATTAATCCTCCATACATCAGCGATTCCATTGAAAATCATATAAAGATGCGGTTGCCCTCAATTAAAATGGCAATCAAAAATCTTGATGCGAAAAAATCGCACGGCGCTGATCGAATTACTAGTTCAATGCTGATGAACTTGCCAGATTGCGCTGTGAGAATTATGTTATTCATTTTTAATGCCATCTTAGGAGTGGGGGTTTTCCCGTCCTCTTGGAAAATTTCAAAAATAGTCATGATTCAAAAACCGGGTAAAGACGCTACTCAAATTACGTCATACAGACCTATCACTTTATTATCCATCCTTTCAAAGCTGTTCGAAAAGGTCCTCCTCCAGAAAATAACGCCCCATCTAGCAGAGCGAAATATTATTCCAGAACATCAGTTCGGCTTCCGGGCTGGTCATGGAACTACAGAGCAGGTTCATAGAATTGTTACTGCTATCAGGTCGTCTTTCGAGAAAAAGCTGTTTTGTTGAGCATTGTTTATTGATGTCTCCCAAGCATTTGACAAAGTTTGGCATGATGGTCTCCTCACAAAAGTAACACGACTTCTTCCTGCTAACACCCACAAGCTGATTAAAAGTTACTTGACTGATAGAACATTTAAGGTACGGTCAAAAAATGTATTTTCACCAGTTAAGAAGATTTCTGCAGGCATCCCCCAAGAAGTATACTTGGCCCGCTATTATACATCGTCTATACATCCGATATGCCTACAAATCGACATACTATCACGTCAACGTTCGCAGATGACACGGCATTTTTAAGTGTGAACAAAGATCCAGGAACTGCATCTTAGCACTTACAAGCTCATATAAACCAGCTGGAAGGTTGGCTAAATAAATGGAAAATCAAAGTAAATCCATCAAAATGTGCCCATGTGACTTTCACACTAAGAAAGGCTAATTGTACGCCAATAAAAACAAATAACGTCATTGTTTCGGTGGAAACCCAAACTAAATATCTAGGAATCCATCTAGACAGACGCCTAACATGGTCACGATACATTGAGGCCAAAATCTCAGCTATGAAACTAAAAACAGCTCGACTAATGTGGCTGATAGGTCCATTTTCATCTCTATCTTTGGAATATAAAGTTCTGTTATATAAAGCCATTATTAAACCAATCTGGACATATGGCATTCAGCTTTGGGGAACTGCGTGTGCATCTAACATCCAAAAGTTACAAAGAAGACAGTCGAGTATTTTACGAACAATAGTCTGCGCCCCCTGGTATATAAGAAATGAGAATATCCACAGAGATCTAGAAATTCCAACGGTTCGGGAGGAAATTGAAAAATATTGTACTAAGTACGTTCACAAACTGGCGACACATCCAAACGCCCTCGCCAGGGACCTGTTACAGTTCGAGGGACACAGAAGGCTCAAGAGAAGTGATACCTTGCGCCTAGTGAGAAGAGGGATATAATTTTTTTTTTATTTAAACGAAGAATATTCCTTTCATTTTAAGATTTGAGTACAAGTAACTAGTTATTACATTGGTAATAATTATTTAAGTTTTTTTATATTTTTTTTATATTTAAGATTTGGATACTTATTGTAATTTTCTTATAGAAAGATTCAATAATAATAAACAATTTAAAAAAAAAAAACCTTTTTACAATCTGTCTTACTGCAATGTATTTGAAAACCAGGATCTAGAGGCGTTGACACTGGTCTGCAAGCTTCTAAATCTTACTGCTTTAAAATATTTGTTATACATTGCTTATGGCCAACCGAAATAGAACCCGTTTCTATTTTTCTTTCTATTTCAATTCCCAAAAAATGTTTAATTTCACCATCATCAGCAATTTTAAATTTCTCAGCAAGTTTACGTTTTATCACTTCTAAATCATTTTTATTACTGCAATCAATCATAATATTGTCGACATAAGCCGCTATCGAATTAAATTTTTCAAAATCGTTTGCGTGATATAGACATTTCTCATTCTTACAAGATTCGAAACCTAATTCACGAATAACTGCATCTAGTATAAATTTCCAAGCTCGCCCTGATTGTTTTAAACCATATATCGCTTCAATTTAAGTACCTGACCTGCCTTCAAATTTTCTATAAATCCATCAAGTGGTTTCATAAATACCTCTTTTACCAGGTTACTATTTAAATAAGCCGTCGAAATATCAACATGATGTAAATATAAGTTATGCTCAGCTGCCAAAGCCAACATCATTGTAACTATTGAGTAACGAACGACTGGTGAAAATGTTTCATTAAAATTTACACCAAACTATTGACTACATCCTTTGGCAACCAGACGTGCTTTAAAGCGTTGAACATTACCATTTTTGTCCTTTTTTAAACTAAAAGCCCATTTACATCCTATCACACTCTTCTTATCTGGTAAATCCACAACATTTCAGGTATCGTTTTCTAATAGAGATTCATATTCTCTCACAACAGCATCTTTTCAATAGTCACAAAATTCATTTTCATAGCTTCTTTTAATGTTTGAGGAACTTTAATGTTTTCATCTTTAATAAAACTTAGTTTCTGATAAACTTTTCTAGGTCTTCCCACTGATCCAGTACGTAATATTTTTGGCCTACCTCTTCCTCTTGCCGGTTCCTTAGTAAAAACCTATTGATTTTTTAAATCACCGCTTTCTCTGCCATTTGATTTATCTGCTTCATCTTCTTGGATACTAATATTTTCAACATTTGCGTTACTATTGCTAATTTCTTCTTTTTCAGATATAAAATTAGAAAAATTATACGAATCAGTACTATTTACTATTTCTTCGCAAAATTCGACATCCCTTTTCTCCACTACATTTCTTCTTACAACATCAAATAATCTGTAGGCTTTAGATGTAGATGAGTAGCCAACAAAAATACAACTCCTTCCTTTGGCAGTAAATTTTTTATTTTGCGTGTTATCTAATGCTACAGCTGTTGATCCGAAAACTCGAAAATGTTTCACATTGGGGTTTCTATCATACCACATTTCAAAAGGAGTTTTATCTTGTAATACCTTTGTTATCGTCCTATTGCGTATATAAACAGCAGTATTCACAGCTTCTGCCCATAGCGATTCATTTACTTTTGCATGTACCATCATGCATCGTGACATTTCAATAATGGTTCAAATCGAACCACGTTCTGCAATGCAATTTTGTTGATGAGTGTATGGCACAGTCAATTGTCGTTTAATGCAACTCTGCTCAAGAAAATTCTTAAATGATTTATTCACATATTCCGTACCATTATCGCTGCGAATTGCCTTAATTTTTCGATCAGTCTGATTTTCTACAAAATTCTTAAATATTTTAAATTTCTCAAATACTTCGCTCTTGTGTCTAATGAAATACACAAATGTCCACCGAGACATGTCGTCAATAAATGTTACAAAATAACGTGCGCCTCCAACTGATTGCACATTCATTAGCCCCGCAAACATCTCTGTGAATCAATTCCAATAAATTGTTTAATCTATTTTCACTCATAGAAAAAGGTTTACTACATATCTTGCTCTTCATACATGTCATACAAGAAACATGTTTCGGACAGCATCTAGCTTTAAACCATTGACGGAATTATTTTTAAACAAATCGTTTAGAGTTTTGAAATTAAGGTGACCGTAATGATTATGAAAAATAACTCTATTATTGTTCTTTAAACAGTAATTAAAACTTTTACGTTCTGAAAATATAAACAAATTGGAGCTTATATTTGCTTTAAATAATTCTTTACCACAATTATCTCTAATTGTAGCAACTTTTTCTTCAAATTTTACAGTAAAACCATTATTTGTTGCTCTTGACACTGAAATAAAATTTCCCATCATTTTTGGAACATAAAGAACATCTCGTAGTGTAATGCTCTCATCGCTAACTGTAATTGAAACGTCTCCTTTACCTTCTGTCTTAATAAACTGATCACAAGCCAACATAATTTTTTCTTTACATTTAATAAACGAAATAAACTTTCTACGATCGCAACATATATGCACCGTTGCACCACTATCAATGCACCAAGACGTGTTATTTAATTCATTATTTTTGTATGAAGCCAATAATGCAAACGCTTGTTGTACACCATTTGTTTCCTCTTTTACATTTTGTTTATCACGCCTTTCCTATTCTTCTAATAATGTTACCTTCAAAATGTCAAATGTTGGCAATTCATCTCTAGTCTCCACCGCTATTACAAAATTTTCGAAATCTTTATGAAGACTGGACAACAAAATAATAACTATTAATTTATCGCATAACGATATTCCCACTTCTTTTAGTTTTTCAGTAATTTCGACAAACGAATTCAAATATTGAAACTGTCTCGGTCATACGGAGAGCTAGCATTTTTTTATAAAGACTAACTTTTCTTAAGGGACCACATGGCTTATATACACCAATCAGGTTATTCCATGCATCAGTAGCATTCTTGCCATTTTTTAAATAATTAAGTTGAGACGACTGAACTGAAAGCATAATGGTAGCCAAAGCTTTCTCGTTTAATTTCTTCCATTTTGCAGCTTCTTCCGGAAGTATTGGCTTCTTGAAACTTCCATCAGTTATATTCCACAATTCTGCATGTCTCAGAACACATTGCATTTGGACACACCAAGTGTCATAATTTTCTTCACAAACTTTCTCTATTTGATAAAGAGAATTCATGTTTGTTCAATTATTGTGACTTACTCCAATAATCAGCAATGCAAAATCCCTGAATTATAATTATAATTATTTGCCTTCTCGAATTATTTAGCGAGCTCTGGGCCCATAACCTGTTAATTTTAAAGGTTTTATTTCAACTCAATTCAATTCAATTGTACAAAATATTTCACTTACGAGTATTTCTTATGTCATATAGAATAATATTGAACATAAAAACAAAACTATATTGATATAAATGTTTTTCAAATCAACAAGTATATAAATAATAAAAATATGCACAATAGGATAAAGTTATTTCCAACAGTTACTTATTGTAAAGAGTGATTTTTTTGCTATTATCTTTTTGGCAACACTAGTTTTGACAGCTCACGCACGTTTTGTATATTATGTCACTGTCAAACATCTTCAGTTTGGTCTATAATTTAATCATGAATCGTCTTACAAACGAACAACGCTTGCAAATTATTGAATTTTATTACCAAAATGCGTGCTCTGTTAAGAAAGTTCATCGCGCGCTTCTTCCATTTTATGGTCAGTTTAATCGACCTACTGAGGCTTCTATTCGGGCTATTGTAACAAAATTTCGCACCAAATTTACATTGTTGGACATTAAACCACCAACACGCTTACGTAGAGTGCGAACTGAAGAAAATATCGCAGCCGTATCGGCCAGTGTTGGTGATGACCGTGAATTATCGATTCGGCGCCGTTCGCAGCAATTGGGCCTCTGTTACTCCACTACGTGGAAAATTTTGCGGAAGGATTTGGGTGTGAAGCCTTATAAGATACAACTGGTGCAAGAATTGAAGCCAAACGACCTACCACAACGCCAAATTTTTGGTGAATGGGCTCTTGAAAAGTTAGATGAAGATCCACTTTTTTATCGAAGAATTGTGTTCAGCGACGAGGCTCATTTCTGGTTGAATGGATACGTGAACAAGCAAAACTGCCGTATTTGGAGTGAAGAGCAGCCAGAAGCATTGCAAGAGCTACCACAAAAAACAACCGTTTGGTGCGGATTATGGGCTGGCGGCATCATTGGGCCATATTTCTTCAAAGATGATGCGAATCACAACGTTACTGTTAATGGTGAGCGCTACCGTGCGATGATAACAAACTTTTTTTTGCCCAAAATGGAAGAGCTTGACTTGCATGACATGTGGTTTCAACAAGACGGTGCCACATGCCACACAGCACGCGAAACAATGGACCAATTGAGAGGCGAGTTCGGTGAACAGTTTATTTCACGCTTGGGACCAGTCAATTGGCCGCCCAGATCGTGCGATTTAACGCCTCTAGACTATTTTTTGTGGGGCTATGTTAAGGCTAATGTCTATAGGGACAAGCCCGCTTCGATTGACGCACTGGAAGCCAACATTGCCAACATTATTCGTGAGATACCGGCCGAAATGTTGGGAAGAGTATGCCAAAATTGGACTAAGCGGATGGACCATTTGAGGCGCAGCCGCGGCCAACATTTGCATGAAATAATCTTCAAACATTAAATTATATCGACCCAACTATCGATCCAAATAAATATTTCATGCATTTTTCTGAATTTTATGTGTTTTTTTTTTTTTTAATTTCCGATCACCTTTTATATTGTATTGCATACATGCTTCGTTTGTACATTTGTATTGAAAACAAAAACAAATTTTCGTATATTTTTGTTTTAAACAAATGTACGAACGAAGTTGTCGTTCGTTGTTATAGAGCCGAGCCGTAAATATCTGTTTATACAACAAATTATTTGAAACATTTGTAGTACAACAGTTATGTGAAGCAGAGAAACAAATAAATTCCTCACTCGTTGCAAAATTATTTATAACTCTGAATATGTGTATGAGTTGAGTTAGTGTGCAAAAACAATATTTATTATACTCATTCTCTCCCTTACACCAGCTGTAACAAATACTTATTTGGTATATTTGTTTTGACAACACTTGTAGGTACACTCGCGCACGTCTTTAATTCATATTGTAAAATAAAACACATTAAGTTCACTTTTCTCAATACTTATTGGAGAAATACACTTTATTTATAACCGTAACAACTTAATACACCTAAAAGTATGTAGTAATATCTAGCTGTTTGTAGAAGGTTTTAAGCGACCGTTACAGTGAAGCGTTGTTGCTACAGAAATCGAGATAGCTTTAGTTTTAAGTGAAACAGTATATAAGTCAATACTGAGATTTCCAAAAAAATTGAATTCTAGTTGAGACATTAAACTGTAAAGAAGGTGTGCCAAAAATAATAAAGTGTCGTTGTGATGGTTATAATAAAAGTGTGTTTCTCCAATAAGTGTTGAGAAAAGTGAACTAATTTTGTTTTATTTTACAATACGATTCTTAATAAGCTAAAAGTTTTTATGATGGGGTAAAAACGTAGCAATATACGAGTATTTACTTAAAAAGCTTCTCAAAATCAATTTAAAATTTTTAATCTTTATTCTCACTCGTAAGCACGAGCACAAAATATTGCGAGCCCAAAATAAAACTCATAAGTATGAGTACTATTTTATGCTCGTAAGCACTGCTCATGCTCGTAGGCATATCGCCATAATATATTTTTACAGATATGAAATACAAATGGTTGAATGTTTGTTACTCAATTAGGCCAAAAAGCTTTGGCGAATTTTCCCAAAATTTGGTATGTACGATCAACATATTACAAAGAATTTGCTATGTAATTTTTTTAAACACCCACTTTTACGCCCACTTTCCGAAAAAGTACAAAATGTAATTAGAAATCTATAATTTTTCAGTACATATGAACTTTTAAGGAGAGATTAGTAATAAACTTTTGATAAATATTCTGTTGAGAATAAAATTATTTGTTACAATAAATTGGTTTTTCTGTTTACTTACAATAGAAAATTTTTTAATTATAAACACGAGCATTTCTTAACACGCCTTATGTTTTGAAAATACTTGAATTACTTAAGTATGTTTTGGAAATTATTCGTTTTACTTGTTTTATTTTCTGAGATAAATTAGGTCAACTACATAAGAAAACTTTTAGATTATAAGTATATGCTTGTGACTTAAAACTGTCAAATTTTTAATGTTTCGTTTCAAAGTAACTTCTTATAGTATGCAGATCGTACATACAAAATTTCATAAAAATTCATTAAAATCGTATTTTATAGGTAGGCACAATTTTTATATTTTATTTATGTATGTATGTGTTATATTTAAACGAGCTTAAACAAGCCGTGTTATTGCCGATATACGGCCACAAATGTTGGAAAAAGTCATCGAAAATTGGACGTCCAGATTGGGCTATATCCGAGCCAGCCGTGGCGGTCATATGCCAGAAATTATATTTAAAATGTAATGCCACAAGATTATCTTTCGGATAAATAAAATTCATGTCATGTTTTATTGCAATTTAAAGTTCTATACGTCTATAAAAAAAACACCCTTTACTTACGAGCAACTCATTGGAGCACATTATTGCTCGTGGGTTTTATTTTTATGCTCGTCAGTTTGAGTATAATTCTCTGACTTTTATTTTTATAATCATACTCGGGAGCACAAAATAAAACTCAGAGAATTATAATAAAACTCGTTTTTACTCGCAATATTATACTCGCTCGAATTATGCTCGTCTCCGCGGCACAATTGACACGTTTGTTAAGTGTCCTCCTCTTCCTTTGAAATTGCGTTTACAATAGTAGGCTTAACCCCTCTACAGTAAAAAAATAACATCTATTTATTTACGATAATTTTCTGCTTAACAGCAATAAAATTTATTAATATAAAACTTTTAGTTTTGAAAAATAAAAAATTACAAAATTTTGTTTAAAAAAACATATGTGATTTTGACATTTATATGCATTAAATTTAAATAAGTCACTTTACAACAATAAGATGTAGTAATACATAATATCTAATAATGCAAAAATGTCGGAGACTTTAGGTACTCTATTATAAATGTATTTATTATAAATATGTTTTTTAACTAAAGCAAATCTTTAAAAAAAAAAACAGATTAACATTGAGCTAATATAGTGAATTTTGTGAGAAAATCAAAAGCTTTTCAGAAGCTTGTTGAATACTTACTTATACTTATGCAGAGAAGTAATGGTGAGTGAACTAATAGTAGTCACGATTAGATTTTGTTGTACAGTTAAATTACTTTTAATATCTACACATTTAAAGTGAACAAAAGTAGCGACTCTAAATTTCTTTTTTAAGAGTTTTTTTTTAATGTTTGTGAAATGAAATGAAATCAAAAAGCTTACATTTTCTTAAAATAAATACAAATAATAATAAATCTTTATTTATTTATGGCATGATTATTATGTATGATCATTAAGTAACAAACTATATAAAATTGTCATTTATTTAGGATATAAAAAAAATTTTATATTTTTCCAAAAGTGCCAATATTCTTTAGTTTGCAACTGTGACGAAAGCTCATAAGTACATTATAGCCACCTAAAAATTCATTTAAAGTTGTTTAAGCAAATGACAGACTTTTCGTTAAATTTTGGCAGTAGCTTAAGTCTTTCTATGCATATTATATTTAGGTCTTTAGCCATCCTTTTAACAATTATGTTCAATACATCAATTATATATGGTTATCTACCACAAATTTGGAAACAATCGCTTATTGTTCCTTTTGTTTAATCGAGAATTATTAAAGTATAGCTAAACTAAGCATTATACCTAAACTATTTGAAAAATTAATTACAAAGCAGTTGTATTTATTATAAAATCTCAAATCTTATATCCTTTTCAACATGGATTTCAAAATTGCTGTTTTACAACAACTAAACTTCTTCAATTGACAACTATAATTAATTGCGAATTTTTACAAATAAAAGCAGCCAGATTTCATAAATACTGATTTCAGTAAGGTCGTTGATTCGAAAATTACGTAAGATGGGTTTTACCGATTGTGCTGTCAATTGGGTTAAGTCATAATTATCAAATAGGACACAGAATGCTTACTTTAATAATATATTTCCTTTATTATTTTCGATATTTATTTAATAATGATCTGCTACAGATAATAAAGTTTTCAAACATCTTAATATATGCTGATGTTGTAAAAAATTTTCATTTCACATGACCATCAATTAGACCAACAGCGTCTTCAAACTGACTTGAAATCTTTTTACGAATGGTGCAGGTAAATTTAATGTAAAAAATTAAGGCTAATTCGAATTGCAAGATATAACCGAACAGCCGTAAATTGTGTACTGGGTAGTTTTCAAGTGGTTGTTGTGGACACTTACTCAGATCTTGGAATACTGTTTGCCACAAAACTGACTTTAACCTCGATAATTTAGAGTAATGTCAACAGGGCTAAGGTCACGCTGGGATTTATAAAGCATTGGTTAAGAGAAATTGACGATCCGTACATTACTAAATCATTATGCTTTAATACGTACAATTTTGGAATATGGTTCTGTTATCTAGGATCCCATATACAAGTACATTCCAATGTAATAGAGTCAGTGCAAAAATAGTTTTTGTTGTTTTGTCTAAGAAACCTACATTTTAACCATGTCAATCTACCATCATTACCTGCCCGACTTTGTCTTATTAAACAATGCTGAATGTGTCATTTATATTAAATGTTTTAAAGGTGATATAAGTTCTAGATTTTTGATAAATGAAATAATTTTCAATGTGCCACAGTGATTATCTTATTATTATGTACCGCTGTCGGTTTTATTTTGTAGAGCTAATTATGCCGATGCCGATCCGCTCAGAAGTATGTGCAACACATTTAACTAACTGCATAAGTTCATTGATTATTCCGCCAGTCCTAATATTATAAATAAATTAATAATTGATTTTCTAAATATAAAATCTATCTGGCATTTGAATCGCTGTGTATGTTTGTTACTATATATGAAATAGTCGACTTTAACGTTTTTAAATCTTCCTAGAGCTTGGCGGGGGATTATGCCAGCTGTAAGAAGATCTTAATTAAATGGACTCGCGGATATAGAACAATTATAATTAGGTAGGGGCTATGAATTAAAAAAGAGAGAAAGAAACAAGAGAATTAGTTTCTTTTAGAGATTATATTAAGGGTTGAGGATTCAAGCCTATTTGGCCGTTTATTTAGAAATTTTATTTTCCAGATGATTAGTGTATGGCTTTTATAATTAGGTAATTCATAATTTGATATTTACACAATTTAAGACAATAAGTTCATAAAAGGTAATTGTATAGTCTTGATTTAAATAATTAAGTTTAGCAGGTAAGTAAAATATATTTTCAGTTTAACTCAATTTCAATTATATAAATGTAGGTAAGTATATATAAGTTTATGTAAATTATTTTATAATTCACTTTTTTTTTGTTTAAATAAAGACAAATTTAGTTAGATACGTGTAGGTTTAAATATATTTGAAGATGGAAGTGTCTTCTTTGATGGTTCATAGACGACTCATTTTTTACAGCTTGTATGTAACAATCTTCACTTAAAATTTTATAAGCGACAAAGATTTCTTTCCAGTGTCACCCAACTGGCAATTTTTTATAAATTGAAAATTTTGTCCAGTTTAAAATTAGACAGTATATTATAAATATTCCATATACTAATAGCCTGTTCAGACATGAAAGCTAATGAAGTCAATTAAGTTATAAATTGTGTGACTGATTTGGGTATTCACACATATTCAATTAAGTTTACGAATATAAGCATTTGACAACTGAAAATATTGTGACATATTTATGTGAAAATATGCTTGTGTATTTACAAAAAAAATATTTAAAAATAAAAAATAAGTCGGACTTAAAAATAAATTTGTTTGCTTATACCAGAAATACTGAACTATTCTGCCCAGTTCAATCCAATTTTGAAGGCAAACATGCTTTATTAAGAAAAAAAAGAGAGAGAAAACATGTTAATTCTTCACAATTTGAGAAAGCAGCAGCTATGGCGTCTTACAATTTTTTTATATTTATTGTGAATAAAAAATTTTATAAAATTTGCTCACCGTCAACTTCAGTTGCCATTTTCTTTTTATGACATTCATTTCTAAAATTTTAATTTTTGTTTTTTTTTTAATACTGAACATATCAACTTTTCTCACTTTTGAGTTGATATTTAAGGGCACAACAAGGAGTTGCATTTTGATTTAATGGAAATTTGTATGGTAAATTAATTTTAATTAAGGCGATAATGGTCAAAAATGACTAATTGCTCAATAACGTATATGTGTGAATCAAATAAATAAATCACACAATCGGGGCTTAGGAAAACTTTAGAATAGATACTCAACTGATTTGAAATCACTAATTGCTTATTCGTCGATTGCTCATGCAGGAATTAAATTAGCAGGTTTAATAACTTGACTTTATATAGGAGTTTGTGGATCTTATACTTTAAAAGAAGAAGCAGGGATATCATTTTGAAAAAACGAGAATCTTTACGTATTCTATTTTTTTAAACTAGTGTTACTTTATTCATCATTCTTTCGATTTACATGTAAAAAAAAACTTTTATTTAGCATATCCTTTCGTATTAAATAAAATTCAAATTTTACTTAAATGTAAAAAATTCACTTAAGGGAAGACAACAAAGTAATGATACTTATGTTAATAAGAATATATTTCAAGTGGCTAGACGACAACAATATTACACTTTTCTTAGTATTTAACAATATAAAAACGGGTCAAAACATTTTTACAAGTTCCATCTTCAACAAAAGAAGAGATTTTCTTTCTTTTTTTTTTATTTCAAATAAAGATATTTTACTCGTAACATTGTTAGAACAAAGTTCAAACAAGTGGCGATAAAACCATACAGATTATGTTGCCCTTTTCTTAAATAGAAAATAAAAAATTTAAAAAAAATAATAAAAAAGAATTACCCTCAGCATTGGTCAGTTATTTCAGGATTCCTTTAAAAAAAATACAAATCTGTACTTCATTCTTTTTGCGTGAAATACTACTAAACAGTTTTTTTCTTACTTGGTAAATAAATATGACTTCCTTTTTTATTTTCGGCTTCATACTTTCGACTTTAAGGAGATGGCGTGTGTTGATAATGAGAAAAAAGTTTTGCCAAATAAAGTATATTTTATAAACGTTAATAAAAAAAAAATAGCTTAAAATCTGTTAAAAAAAAAAAAAACAAAGGAAAAAATCTAATAATAGAAAGCATTCAAGACATCGTGTTGTTGCCATAAAACCATCAACCATGACACAACCTAAGAAGTGTTGAAGTGTTAAAGTTTTTTTTTTTTTGTGTTTAACTGTCTTAAGGATTTTATTAGTTGAGAGATAAGAAGAGATACGTTAAAAATTTATGGAAAATATGTGCAAGAAACAAACAAAAAATTCAATTGAAATACCAACCAACCAATTTAAACAAAAGCGGAGTGGGGAAGGGGATGTTAAAAAGTAAAAGTTAATTAAAAATTTCTTTTAAAAGCAATTTAAAACGACAAAAAGTTGAAGCTGTTTTTTTTTCTTTAGCAGAAAAATTCAGAGCACAAGAAAGTGGGAATAATTATTAAACCAATTTACGATATATTAAACAAAAAATTTTTCTTACTAGAGGTCAGTTGTGTGATTCAGCTTGAACTTTTAAAGACGAAAACCTAAAAAAAAATATGAGCGACACACATGGTCATTTGCATATTTTTTAAACTAAGCACACTAATGCATGAAAAAAGAAAACAAATTAACAAAAAAAGTGACAAAACTTACGAAGGAGTACATAATTAATTCTCATTCTATTTAAACATATTTTAGGTTTAACCTAGGTTATTAGGTGTGCTTTTGCGGTATACGCTTAGTGGAACCCAGCAAAATTGAGATACGATACGAACTAAAGAAACAATAAGAACTCTCTTACATCCAGCCATAAATAAAAGCTTTGAACATTTTTTGCTTGCCAAAAATTGTCGTGTTCATAAGCAACACGACGCTGTAGTGACCTGAGCGTTTGGAAAATTCAATTTTGACAGCGGATTACGCAATGAAGTTGGCTGCAAAATAATTGCTTTTTATTGTTTTTGTTATTGTTGAAAAATGGTGACATTTTAGTTATTTTTAGTAAATCTAGCGTTTTTATTTTAATTTTTGTTTCTCTTTAATATATTTTATTAACCAGGATAATTTAACTTTTTTTAGCATATACATACATCGTTGATGTTTTTATTTGAACTGTTATATTTGAAAGTGGTATAAGTTCACTTAAAAAAAATAATGAGTTGGCGGTAATTTTAGCAGGATACGGATATTATCTAACTAGAGTTAACGCTGACTAATTAAAAAAAAAGGACTTACACCACTTGCAAATATAAGAACTCATTTATTTATTTATGTATGACAACGACGAGTGGTAGAAAACTCAACGTTCAAGGCTTTTATTTAGGTGTAGCTGTTACTGCTTATTTTCTTCTATTTTATATATTATTCAAATCTATATACATAAAAATGAATTTATGTTTATTAGTCTAACAAAAACTCCAGAACGGTTCAAGTCATTTGGGTATTTATGGCTTGGCAATAGTTTTAGAAGATACACCTACGGCTACTTTTACGATAACTTTTCAAAATATATAATTTCTTTACGCCACGGGAGGTCTTAATATACATTCGTATCGACCACGCTCACTTTTTAAAAAATTAATTGAAATTGAAATTTGATACATATTCTAATTCCCACTCATAGAAAAAGGATACATATCGTATAAAACAGCTAGTTTATTATAAAATTTACTTCGTAATCCACTTCGCCAGTACTTACAGGTGAAAGGTGTATTTTTGATATGTCATAAAAAGTATAAAATATTTTTAAATGACTTTAACAAACAAATAAACATTTTTTTCTATAAATGTTTTATTTTAAGATAATATATAAATTTAATGTTAAGAAATGTAAAATTTTTAAAAACTTGGCTACTTATAAAAACTTATTTAAACTCATTATTACAAATTAAAACCAGGATTTTATAATTAGTATTCCATTAGGTCCTAAATAGAAGTTAAATATCGAATGATCCCTACTCTTATTTAATTACTACTATTTTTGTTTTATCAAATATTTCAATGAATTTAAATATATAAGTTCTTATAAAAATTAGTTTTATTTTAAATCTATTAATAATCTGAACTGCATGAAATATAAAAATAGTAAGTTTTTTATACATTTATAAAAGTATTTCCTAAAAAAAATTACAATAATTTTGTAATTTTAAATTTTATCAGAAAACTAACTACATTTTTTATTACAGATCTTTAACTTTAACTATGTAATAACAGGCCTTAATGTATTGGAATTATTTCAAATTTAAATTCCCCTGACCAAAATTAGTATATTTTAAAATCCTACACCAAAATACAAATTATTTATTATTTGATTATTATCTTTTAACAGTAATTGAAAGTAATAACAATCAATAAATAAAATACTTTATAAGCAACTCACCCACCACGATTTAGCTTTAAATTTAATAGGAATAAATTGTTGTCTTATATCCGTGAGTGTCATGCTTGAGTGTATTTACATTTAAGTAGAATATTTAAAACCGTGCTAAATTTTTAAGAACTTTTTCCTTTTGTAGTTTGAGTGTACTTCGTTTGTTTACAGGTGACAGTGATATAATAAAATACTTCTGGAGGAAGGGTGGGTGGTGCAGAGGCGGCTATTATATGAATAAATTTATACCACCCCTAAAAGATAACGGTTAGTTTTTAAAGTTATTACAAGACAAATGATGTTTCTTATTATTATTCCTATAAGAAATATTTGTTTTTAGTGTTATAAGTTCGAATAAAGGCTAAAAACGAATCTCGTTTGACTTTTTTAATAATAAGTTTAAATCATAGACTTATTTAGGTTTTTACAGTAACAAAGATGCAAAGAAATATTTTAAATTATGTAAAATGTCGATAAGCGGTGTCTTCCATTCCAGCTGGGCTTATCATTTTAGAAAGGCACATCTGTGCTAGTAGGACCATGGGCGACAACGAGCATTATATGTCGAAGCGTCATTTTATGCAAATATTTGGTATACCACAACTTCTCTTATTTTATATGGTCACGTTTCATAAATCCTTTTGCAATACAACAGTATTGCATCCTGCGTGGTATTCTTATGTTTTCTCTTTAAAACATGTATAATTTCCATTTTATATAAGCATACATTAATCGTTTGTTATGCGAATCGTAGTTATTAGTACAAATTTCTCTAAAAAATTTCAATTTCACAATTAAATTTAAAAGTATTTTCAAAACACTTCTTTTAGACATAACTTCATTTTTAGTACGAATGGATGTTCAAAAACAAAAAATAAATGAAAAGTAAAAATTCAGAACATCAAACATTCAAATTGAAGTGAAATCAAACCACTTTTACTTTAAAGTGAAATGTAGAACAAGCCTGATATCAGGTATTAGTTTATTAGGGATCGCAAAATCAATGCTATTTCAGAAATATTATTTATTTATTTTTATTTTATTTGAATAATAAGTCTACATTAAATTACAGACTATATATGAATGATTTAAAATTACAAAAATTATAAAAATTTTTCAAAAACAATTAGAGATTTAAAAATAAAATTATATTTCGTTTAATAGTTTCCAAACTTAAAGACAAATCAATAAATTGATAAAAGGTATTAAAGCTGGCACAGATTATATCGAAATACTCTTATGAAAATTAAGTATTACATGTTACAAACAGTTAGTATTTATTTAAATCTCGGATGATCTTACTACTCTAGCCAAAATTACAACTTTAGCTATTAGTTTTAAAATGATTAATTACTTTTTCATGAAAAAATCGTTTAACTTTTGTAATGGACTTTTTTTTTTTTTTTTGTACAGATACACAAATTTTTTTTTTTGTTATTTTTCTTATTCATTAAAAAAATATATCAAGAAAGAAAAAATATTTTGCTAAAAATTAGGAACACCATAATAAATATAATATAATAAGAGAGAAGCTTTAGTGACAATGCTGAAAGCGCAAGATTTTATTGATATTTTCTAAGCTTAGGGCTTGTTTAGCTGAACGTTGTTGAAAACGTCCGTCGACGTTAAAACGTTTGTGTAGCTATAAAACATTTAAAAACGTATCATATGCTTTTCACATAAAAAAAAATTTTTTTTTTTTTTTTCAAAAAACTGTATCGTACTTTTTGTTATATTATTAAATATTGTTGTTTTTAGTTGATTTTTGTTAATTTTAGAAAAGTTTTAAGCACTTTAATTATTTAAACTTTCTTTTATACGCGCTTCACTTCTTTTTTTCAATAAAAAACTACTTTGTCTCAGCTGTCCGTAAAAACGTTGCTAAATTCTATTTTATACAAATCTTGCCGTACCGTCAACGTGACATTTGTTTTCGATAAGCACTTTCATTGCCTTTCATATAACAACACGGATTAGCTGGTAACGAAATCTTACGGGACGTTCGGTTAATTCTAGCATTAGCTTCGTAATCTTATTTGGGGGTCACACGATCAAGTTCAATTCAATTTTTAAAATTTCTCTCATTTTTTTTTACCAATACACTCACACTTTTAAAATTTGCTGAGAGTTTGCTTTCAATTTTTCGTTCAATTGAGTGTTTCAAATTACAGTCAAGAAAACAGCTGACTGCAGTTTTTTTATTCCAAATTTGAATTCTTATTCTGCCGCCAGTATTGTTTTGTTTTTTTTTAAATATGTTTGTGAACAAGTTAAACAAATATAACGACGTTTTGCAATTCATACAGATATACAAAAGGCATGAAGTTCTGTGGAACATGAATATTCCTGCATATAGACGGACTAATTTAAAAATTAAGGCATATAACTCTATTGCCGCCGAAACAAAACTGTCGGTGGAAGAGGTTAAAAAAAACATCTTGTTCAAAAACTTGCTTTGAAATTGTGTGCAGCCTACGTCACAGCTTTCAATTTTTGTGAATTTTGACAAGCAGTATATGTAAATTTCTTGAAAGAGAATTGTAAAAAAACTTGATCGTGTGACTGTAGTGTTAGCTACAGCGGTTCCAAAATTAAACACTGTTAAATAGCATTACGATACAGCTTTTATTTTTACAGAGAGTCGAAGTAACTAAGTTCAACCTGTAACAAATTTGCGTATGGCATTTTGATTATTTTTCCTAGAATTTTATTTTTATTTCAATAAAAGAAGAATTCATAGTGAAATAAAGTGTATAAATAAAGGTTAACAAAAAGTAAAGAAAAATATAAATAAAAAAAATAGGCCGTCTATGGGCAAACTTAAAGTATGCGGAATAGTGTTACGCAGACTTAAGGCCTATTTAAGCGACAGTAAATGTGTAAATGTAAATCTTGCCGTCTCAGCTGATCGTTTCTGGTATATGAGAAGTTATGCAAATGTTTAGCTGAATGTAATACCACGTAAGTGTAACGTCCCAATCTGTAGAAAATAGAATTTCACGTAACCAAATGCTGCCAGTGATGGGTTGAGAGAGTGGAACAATAGCCGTTTTATATGGTACTTTTTTGTTATGTTTGAATTTTTTCAATTGTTAAATTTGTATATATAATATATTTAGTTTTTTTTGTAAAAGATTTATACTAATATTTATTAAACATATGTATGTACATATATTTGTATACAAAATAACTGCATATGTTCAACGTACATAGATACATACACAAATATACCAAAAATATACATACAATACAACAGTATTGCGCACAGCTGCTTTCTTGATATCACCTTGTATTAATTCGCCTTGGGTGTTACATTTTTTTTATTTGAAATGAACTTCGAAAACAAAAATTGTAAACAGCTGATATAAATGTTACTTCAAATTAAAAACAAAAATTGGCTTCATGATGCATAATAAAATTACTAATTGCATTTTTGTTTTTGTATAAAATCTAAAGAAGTTTTAAAAAAATATTAAAGAATACTATAAGTAATTTATAAGTAAATAATGAATGTGTTACTAGTGTCCGTGGTGAATCAAAATAAATAATTCGCAAAATCAAAGTTGAAGAGGAGGATTTTGCGAGATCACTCAAATCCTTTGGATATCAACGACGCCATGTAAGTACACATGCAGAAAAATTTCAATGGAATTTTGAATTTGTATTTGTGTATTTAGGTTTTTACAGTATTACCACATTAACAAAGATGCATTTCGTATTCTTTTAAATTATGTAAAATGTAGACTGCCACGTTAAGATTTTTAGCAGAAGGTGGATTTCAACGAGGGGTTGGGAAATACAAAGATGTGATTTTGGCCCGAAGCATCACCTGCAAAATATTAAACCGCGTGCTTATCGTTATAGAAAAGCACATTTGCCCTAGGTGTATCAAATAGAGTAAATGAGCGTAATTTGCAAAAGTTTGGTATAACCGGTGTAATAGGGTACTGGCACTCATGTGGAAATTACTAAGCCGCACAAGGATTAAAACTTGTTCTATAACAGAAAAGGTTACTACAGTATAAATGCGATGATTGTAAGTATTTCAAAATTACTATGGTTTCCATTATTATATTTATTCAAAATTTTATATAGATTTGCGATGGATGCTCGCCGACCTGGGCCAAGTCACGAAAGAGGCATCTGGTTGTTAATGATTACAGAAGTGATGCCAGACCAGCAAATTTTGCGCAAAAATCAAACTAGTTTTGATTTACGTCAAGGTGTGACGGCCATCTTTTAAAAACACGCAGGTACTTAAAACACAAAAGCAAAACAAAAATTAATGAAAATTTGAAATATCGTGCTTGTTCTTAATAAAATAATTTTTAAAGTTAAACGTTTCCATCTGTGTATTATAAAAAGAAATAAAAATGTATAAGATTATTTTATGTGTTATAAATACGGATATATGGACTTGTGAGTTCTTTTTGGCTTTTAAGATATTAAAATTTTTTTTAAGTAAATAATCCTACAATTAGGTCATTTGCGAACTACCCTCAATACATTTGTATCGTCATTATAAACACTATATAGTTTTTAATAAATCAATTCTATTGCGCTATAATGTATACACTTCAATCATCATAATATGTGCTTTCGGGGTAACACGTAAAAAAAAGAAATTCTTTGCTAAGAGCAGGCTCAACAGCTGGTTTGTACCCGTTGTATTGTTCTTGATAATAAAAAGACCCCTTAACCAAGCTCGATTAGGATAGAAAAAAAAAATCGGCTGAATTCGGTTCAATACAAGAAATATATAAAAAGGGTAATTTTTTTAATAATTAAACTTTCGATAAAAGAAATTGTGGTGGAAGAGGGTGACCCAATATAAATAGTAAAATCAAAAAGAAGAAAATTATCTATTTATATAGTAGGTGTACAACTTTGCTTCTGTCGTTTTTCAATAGATGGCTGTAGCGGTAAGTTGTAGTCGAAATAAATAGATCGTAGATGTCATACAATAAGCTTTGGTATTTGTAAACATAACGCGATCAAAATATTAGGCGATTTGTGTCTGCATCATAAAGTTATTCTCGATTAAACATGTCAACTTACGAGCCAAATTCTCGTCATTTGCAGAAGGTTTTAATATGAAGAAATCTGCGGCTGAGGCTCATCAAATGCTCTCAAACACCTATTAGTGAAAGAATATGCCGAGAGTGGTTTCAACGCTTCAAGAACAATGATTGTGATGTCGAGGACCGGCATGGCCGTAGCAGAGAGAAAGTTTTCGAAGATGTAGAATTGGAAGAATTACTTGATCAAGAGTGGCGCAAAAAGCCATTTCAAAACGCCTGAAAGACATGGGAATGATTCAGAAACAAGGAAATTGGGTGCCATACGAGTTGAAGCCGAGAGATGTTGAACGCCGTTCGTTTGCTTGTGAACTGCTGCTTGCAAGGCAAAGATGGAAGGGACTTCTGCATCGCATTGTGACCGAGGACGAAAAATTGGTTCATTACGATAATTCCAAGCGCAGAATATCATAGGAATATCCTTGCCATTCTTCCACGTCGACGGCCAAACCGAATATTCACGGTTTCAAGGCTATGCTATGTATTTCGTGGGACCAGCTCGGCGTAGTGTATTATGAGTTGTTAAAACCGACTGAAACAATCACAGGCGACCGTTATCGAACGCAATTAATGCGTTTGAGCCAAGAATTAAAAGACAAACTGTCGCAATACAACGACAGACATGTAAAGTGATTTTGCAGCATGACAATGCTCGACCCCATGTTATGAAAGTGGTCAAGACATACTTGGAAACGTTGAAATGGGAAGTCCTACACCACCCGCCGTATTCTCCAGACGTTTCTCCCTCAGACTATCACTTGTTTCGATCAATGGCACACGGATCGATTGGATCGATTTGTGGAGCGTTTCAAAAAAGCTGTCGTTTTTCAACGCGGGATTCGTACGCTGCCCGAAAGATGGGAGAAAGTAGTGTTCAGCAATGGACAATACTTTGAATCATAAATGTATAAGCAGTTTATTACAATAAAGCCTTGAATTTCGAAAAAAAAAACGGCGGAAGCAAAGTTTGTTTATAAATATATATGAGTATAGATTTGTTTATAAATATATATTCAAAGTAAAGTTGTAATATTGTTGCGTATCTCCTCCAGAGCTGAACACCGGGAGAGAATTTCCAGTTTCCTCTTCCTCCTCCTCGTTTCGACAACTTCTACAATAGTCGTTTGATGGAAAGTCCATTCTCCTAGCATGGTTGCCAAAATTGCAGTGACCTGTTACCAGGCTCTTTGGAGTCCCAATAAATCTCTACTGCTTTTGCTATCCAGCTTAAGCTAGATCATCTCCACTGTATTGCACGTCCATTCGTCCCTCCAAAAATATGCTCTCAATCTGCTGTATACAGACCGTGAATGTGACCACTGGATGTCCGGTACCCTTTCACTAGTTGGAATGTCGAATAGAAACCCACTAAGGACGTGATTTCAGTCCCACTGTTCATGATACGATAGCCAATCTGCTGCTTGCTTTATCGCCATCAATTCAGCTTGTAAAACATTCGGGGATCGGGAAGTTTGAAAAATATACTTGCCTCAGACTCCTCAATATAGACTCCACCACTAACTAGAAAACTATTCTTGGAGCCATCGGTGAAGACAACCAGATCTTCTCATAGAGAAGAAGATCCCATTGAGATCCCCGTTTCATCCGAAATCGTAAAACTGTAGTTCCTCTGCAGTGACCTAGTCAATGAGGCTGGGGATGTCTCTCCAAGGACCAATTATGTCCGAATGTCTCCATGATCTATGGTTGCATTCTCGCTCCGCATGCAATTGCATGGACGGAATTAGTGTTAATTTCTCTGCGTGTAGATTAACTGGCAGCCAATTTAGCATCGTGAAGACTGCCTTATTGGGCGTTGAACTCATGACCCCTATAATCAAGGTGGCCATGGATCTGTAAACTCTTTCAAATCAGGATCGGTTGGTAGTCGAGCTTAGTGCTTTCCACCACACTGCTACTCCATAAAATAAGATGAACTGGACCACCATCTTGAATAGCCAGTGAACGTTGCAAGGATTTAAGTCCCATTTCATTCCAGCCCTCCTACAGACATATATTGTCGCATTTACTTTCATTGCCCTTGTCTCAACGTAGGCCTCCACTAGAGTTTTCCATACAGGATTACTCCCAGGTAGTTTGTATTGGTAGAGAGGCTCAACTTTGAACTTAGTCTTGGAAATTAAAATGCAGGAACCTTGTAGAGCCATGATTACTAACTTTTTCCTTCCTGAATTGAACAACCATGAAGTCCAGGAGCTGTGGTTCCAACAAGACGGCGCAACATGTCACACAGCTCGTGCCACAATCGATTTATTGAAAGACATGTTTGGTGACCGCCTAATTTCACGTGTTGGACCTGTGATTTGGCCTCCAAGATCTTGTAATTTAACACCGCTAGACTACTTTCTGTGGGGCTATGTAAAGTCATTGGTCTATGCGGATAAGCCACAAACGCTTGACCATTTGGAAGACAACATTCGCCGTGTTATTGCCGATATACGGCCACAAATGTTGGAAAAAGTCATCAAAAATTGGACGTCCAGATTGAACTACATCCGAGCCAGCCGTGGCGGTCATATGCCAGAAATCATATTTAAAATGTAATGCCACAAGATTATCTTTCGGATAAATAAAATTCATGTCAATCGAATAATCCATCGTTGTTATATTGCAATTTAAAGTTCTATACGTCTATAAAAAACACCCTTTATTTACCCGTTAATAGTACAAGTTCCGTTTTTGTCAGATTGAAGTTTAACCCCACTGACTCACTCCAGTTAGCAATGGTTTTAAGCGCCATCTCCACCCTCAGAAATAACGTATCTAGACAGATTCCCGGTATCGCTACTGCAATATCATCCGCGTATGCCACAGTTTTGAAGCCCATGGAATGGTTATGTTCCATAAAAGCGGTAATAGGACTCCTTCTTGAGGTGTGCCCCTTACGGTACATCTGGTTATCCCAGCCGTGCCTAACGAGGACTCAATAATCCTCCACAGAGTCATCGCCAACACCCATCAGAGCATTCACAATGGCTGCTGACTTGATATTGTTTAAAGCGCCTTCTATATATAGAAAAGTAGTTAACGTGAAATTCTTGAACTTCAATGATCTCTCTATGTAGCTCACCAGAGTGTGCAATGCAGTTTTAACCAACTTGCCCTTCGTGTGGGCCTACTGAGAGGGTGATAGCACGTGATTGTCAATCGACATCCGAATTCTGATGTCAATGAGTCTCTCCAGCGTCTTTAGCAAAAACCATGTTAGGCAGATTGGCCTAGTCCATCGCAAGACTTTTTCCCACCCTCAGCAACGAAAATCACGTTTCTTTTTCTCCAACTCACTGGGATATATGACAATGCGAAGCATGCGTCGTATATTTCCAGTAACCAAGTAGAAACTACCCGAAAGTTCCTCTGTAAGTCGGCAGGTTTAATACCTGCGGTCCAGGGGAAAACTGACAATTGCTCATTTTAAGGAATTCGCCCTCACATATCGCGTCCGAAAGCGGAGAACATCCCAGAAAATGGATGTCCATCAACACTTCTAAAGCCTCGTGGCTACTAGTAGTCCACTCCCCATTAATTTTTTGGATATATCCAGGTACCATTGAGGATTTGTAGAGAATTTTGCGTAGTCGACAAAGCTCTGAAGAGCTCTTGATATTCTCACAAAAGTTTCTAAAGGACTTACGCTTTGCATTTCTCACCTCATTTTTTAAACTTGTTACAGAAGTTTTACATACTGACAAGTTGCCTCTCCTCTTTGCCTCATTGAACAGTTTCCTACATCTCCACCTGGATGCATTTATGGTGATGGACCACCACGGAGGTCTGTCCCTTCCCCTATGTATGGAAGGTCTGCAAGACCTTGTAGTGGCCTCCGACAACTTTGTTACAGCGTTACCTATGTCCTCAATTATTTCGCAGGTAGTCAGCATGATCTTGTACCATGTAGCTCAAATGGATCCAAATAGTTCTACCATCGTTTTCCCGTGGTGCACTTACTGTATCTTCATTACTATAATCAGAGCGAATGAAACTATGAAGATGATTTTTAGCCAAAATGCAGGCACGAATCTTACCTGTACAATTTGCATAAAGCAGCTTGTAGCATAAAGCAGCTTGTAGCGCTGAGTCCAAGAACCTTGCCATCGTGATAACAGGGTTACTGTATCAGCGCCAATTCCTCGTCCCGCTCCGCGAGATGAAAAAGTAATGCAGCAGATGCTGCCTTGCAGTGATGGACATTAATTTGCGACACTATCGCCATCCGAGTTATAGTTGATGGTGAATCAGATCCCAGAAGCTTATCTTCGTCCTCCGCAACACACAGGTTGACCAGAAGCTATCCTTAGCCATGGCTCCGGTTTTACGGGGACCTGTTTGTTATCACCACGATAGATGCTCAGCTTGATACTTCCGAAACCGTAAAATATCTTGCCTTGCATCTGTCGTAGTGGGGCAAAAGATTCCTTATTCAGGACCAATCATTGGTAGGCAGTGTAGGACTGCCACTCATGATGTAAGCCAGGATGGTGTTGTGGTCATATGGCTGAGACGAAATGGTCATGGCTGATCTCGGCCTGCGAGGTATTTCGCAGACCGGTATCACATCTATCATTGGAGCAGCTAGGAGCTTTATATGCCCCTTAAACCAGCATGCATCTGTATTCTGAGGAGGAAATTTGATTTTTCAATTGCTCAGCATTGCCGCCTTGCTATATCGGTATGCTCCATACAATTTGTATAGGCATGAGAATTTTTGACAGATAAAAACGCTTGCCTCACCAATTTGAGTAGGACTGCTACTTACAGTGAAGGTAGAATAAGACATATGTCTGGCGTTGCCACATACTATTGTTTTCTTTACGACAGCTTCACCTATAATCAAGCTTTTTATTGAGCTGATTCTATTTCAAAATGCCACTTTTTGAACAGAATTTTAATACCTGAAAATAATTATCTGTGTACAAGAAAACTTCTAACTTAAACGTATAGCTTTGATTGCGCACCACTGGCGTAATGCATTAGTTAAATAAACCATTCTTAGAAAATAATTTGGAAAAAAAATATGTACGAACAGGAAGAGAAAACATAACACATAATAATAAGATTCCTTTATAACCTATAAATTTGTATTAAAGAAGCAAAAAAAAAAATACAAAATCATGTAAATTTATGCTGCAGCTTAACGTAAATATTAGAATAGCAAATTACGCTTAAAAAATGAAAAAAATGTATGTAAACACCTACGAAAACACATGTGTAAGAGTAAAACTGAATTAATGGTATTGTCCCATTTGTAGAGCTGCCATAAACGTTTTTTGCTTTTACTTCTTTGCGTTGACTTGTTCTACATAGTTATGTAACAGAAAAAACTTAAACGTTAGAAGAAAAAAGTTAGTAAATCCTACTTTAAGGGTAAAAAGTTATTCGTTCGCTTGCTTGCTTGGTGTTTAAAAATTATGCGTTTTTTATAAATTGTTTCTCATCTATTTGTTTGGAAAATTTTTAACACATTTTATTTTTGGCGACAGGCAATTGGGGTGAGTACAGTGGTGGATTTACGACTAGGCCCGTGATGCCCGGGCCAAGGGCGGCATAATTTAAGGCGAAAAGTTAAAGGTAAAAGAATGTAAGGGGAATTCAAATTCGAAAATTGATTTGGCCAAGTTATACTTTAAACGAATACGAAATTTATATTAAATTATACATATTAAGTATTTCAATTGTTGAATTTACTTCTTAATAAGTAAGTCGATTTAGATGGTTATCTATTCTGATCACAGATTGAATAAAGGAAATAAAATAATATTCTTAAAAAACCTCTGTATCTTGGTATTTTGGTAATACATACATAGCTAAAATAATTTTTTTCCACTGCTTTCAAAATCGCTAGATTTGACGGGAAAATAGCTAAATTCCCTTCTGCAAGCTGTTCAGCAGAAAGACCTTTTTTCACCCTGAAAAGGGTAAAAAACTATCTACGGTCAAGTATGGGCTAAGATAGACTTAACCCTCTCGCAATATTGTCTATTGAAGTCCAACTTGTGCAAGAAGTAAACTATGAAGATTTAATTGATGTTTTTGCCTGAGCAAAACCCCGAAAGACTAAATTAATAAAAATAAAATAGGTTAATAAAAATTTAAAATTTTTAAAAATGATTAATATTAAATTTAATAACATAGAACACGATACGCAAAACCTGTAACATATTTCGGCGATAATTACAATTATGAAGTCAAATTTTTAAATAAAATAGCGGATTTTGGGATAATGCGGATTCAAAACTTGGTTTTTTTGTAAAGCTTAACAGCTTTACGTCTAGTATTATAAAACTTTTACTTCGTAGAATTTCCACTATCCCAAAAAACGTTATCTATATGAAGTTTATTTTCGAAAACGTGTTTAAATTAAAAAAATCAGTCCATTATCTAAAAATTTGTTAAGAAGAAGGTAAAATAACTCATATTTAATGAAGAATCCCCAATATATCGTTATCCTTCCTGCAATGTGTATGCCATTCATTTTTATTTTAAGTTTTAATCAAGAGGATCAAAATAATATATTGAATGTATTATTTTGTGCACACTGGCTATAAAAATAACAAATTATAACAATTTTTTGTTTGTTCTACAATAAATTTTGATTCACAATTCATGGAGAAGTCCTAAAGGTCATAATTATAATTTAAACTTTTTTTTTTAATTTGTATCTACACTTCCATACAAAAAATTTTAATTTTTAGAGATCTTAGAACGTTATTCGATTTCGCTTAAATTTGGAACATATGTTGGTGTGGTTCATACGCAATGATCCAGAATTGAAGAGTATAAATCAGACTTATTCAGGCGATTTTGAAGCACGTTATATGTATGTATATAAATTAATAAAAATGAATACACAATAATTTTAGTATTAAATTTTTTTTTTTTTTTTTTTTGGATAATCACTTCTATATAATCAAAAAGGGCGGCATATTAAAGAGTGCCTAGAGAGGAAGCAGGCCTAAATCCGCCACTGGGTGAGTACGTTACACAACCGCAAATAAAACCTACAACTCAAGTAGTTAAAAAATGTTTTTGTTTCTTGGGTATTTTTCGCATAATTATGAGTGTCTTTTTTTATAAGAGTCCTTGCTTTGTGGTGTAATCTTATTATGAGTTCTTTTTTAAGTAGTTTTCATTTTTTTACGGTTACGAAAAGAAAATTCATGGAAGCCATAGAGAGCTTATTATTTTCATGATAATTTTTTATGACGTTATATATAAATATCATAAATGAAAAAAAAAACACCAACCAGCCACCAAACCATTAATGGAATTTTTTTCCTTTATCAAAATAGAAATGGGCATATTTAAAGGGGGTCATCTCATCATTTTAGTTATATAAAAATAATATGCACATATACCTACATACAAACAATTTAAAATACAAAATTTTAACACAATATTCAATTTTACTTTTTATCTTTTGAATGCGTTTTTTAATGATTCTGTTCAACAATAGACATGAAACAAAAATAGATAGACAAATAATGAAAAAATCTGTAGCAACCGTAAAAGAGCATCACACAGCCAGTCAGTCAGTTCAGTTAAGTTTAACAATGCGTTCTGAATACTAAATACTGTGATAAAATGTATTTAATTTCTCTTTTATGTCCATAAAAGCACAAACATTCACTGACGTAAAAATGCAATTATAGTTTTAAAAATGTCAACACTGCCATACTCTTCTGTAACTTCCGTTTCCTTTAAATGTAAATTCTAGTCGGCAGTGCCGCGTCTTATATACCCTTCATTGTAGCAGATAAATATCCATATTTTTAAATTTTCCCTTCTTGTTAAATATTCAACCGAAAAAAAAGATCTTTAAATAAGTTGTAAATAACACAGGCCTACAAAATAAAATGTTTTTTATTTTTTTTAATCTTTCACACGCAAGGTGGGCTAAAAGAAGTCATCCGATGTTGTTTGGCTCTCATTTTTTTTTTTCTAAATAAAAATAAAACGTGTGCCGTTGCGCCATCCTGTTGGACCCACATGTCCTGCAGTCCTAATTCGTTCAATTGCGACAGAAAAAACTTAGTTAACATGGCCCTATAGCTCGCACCGTCCACTGTTGTCGTTTGAGCAGCCCGATGACTCCTCGTGCATCACTCGTAGATTTTCGGTGCCCCAGAAGCGATAGTTGCTTGTTCGAAATTCGGCCACTTCGATTGTTCCGTGTTCTTGGGGAGTGTATCGCTCCATGCCTTGTTCACTTGTATTCTACATCTGTCTAGTTCACAAATGTCAAAACAGATTTGACATTGTCCGCCATTTGCAAAAATAAGAGCATCTTCCAATAAGGTGATTTCTTTTCGCCCACCTTGTAGTTCTTTAGATATGCCGTTATAAAGAAAAAAGAAAAGGTTACCCCATATAATTTGCAATAACTCCAAAACCACTTATGGATCGGAATTAAATAACCTTTAAATTATGTTATTATCAATTTTTACCAGACAAAGTTTTTTTTTTAAAAACCATTTTTTTCAAGGAAATTTCAAAATAATTCTTTATTAAAAACTCATTAAAAATCTAAAATGAGCAACAAATAAATATTTTTTGTTAATGTATAACAAGCCAAACGAGAAATGTTTCATCAAAATCCATTCTTAAGTTCTAAATTTTTTTAATAACAAAACAAAAAAAAAATGGGTTAGAAAATTGTATGGCGCAGGTTTTTAGGTGCTGCCACCTAAAACTTAAAAAGGTTGAGTATTGTGTATTCTAGAAATCAGTTGTAGTTTTGTCTGCACCAAAATCATTGTAGGCCATTGTGGCCATTGACGTGGGTTTTGGGGGGAGAGACCAACTTCTGTACCTTCATTCTTTTAGGTGCGCCTGGGACTGAGAACGGTCTCTCTTACATTGACAGCGGCCGAAAAAGTACTGGGTACGGCATCCTTACGCTTAAGGTAGTCATCTGCCACAGCCTGGTACTACACTCGATCCTCTTCATCGTGCTCATAGGTAATCCCTTTGGTAGCATTCTGTTCTATCTTTTTCAACATTAACAATACATTACATCCCAAGTTTGGTGACACAGATGGCGCTGATGAGGAGAAAGGGCTTTCTCCGAAAGTGATCGCTACACCAAACCAGTGTCTAGGGTTAAAATCAATATTTCTGCATTTTCAAAAAAATAACATCAATTGTTAAAAATTTAAAACAAAATTAATATTTCATATATACGAGTACATGCCCTCCATAAAATTTGAATTGTACGGCATAATACTAATAGGTACATATGTATGTGTATATACAAAAAATAAGAACTGATTAACGTAAAAATACAAAGAATACGTAAATAAAAGACTGACTTATCATCATCGCCCAGTCCAAACGGCTAAAGCTACGGACTTGAAATTTAGTAAGCAGGTTCCTGTCCAATGTGTAGCACGAATAAGAAGGAATTTTTTAAAATTCGATTATTAAAGGGGTAAAAACGGGTAAACTCTAACTTTTTATGTCTCAGGAACTACAGCAGATAGAGTCAAAGTTGGACCTACAAAATATTTTACTAAAAAAATAAGCGGATGGGTGTTTGGTACTTTTGTGCATTTGAGGGATAAAAGGGGTAAAAATTAATGTTAGTACATTTTTTAAATCCATTTATCTCTCAAAGTAACAATCACAGAAACAAAAATTAAATTGTATTTTCTTCTTAAATAAGGGGTTTTATTATTAATTTGTAACACCTGATAAAAATCAATTAAAAAAATTGTTCAAGGGAGGAAAAAGTACCAAAAGGAAATAATACGATTGGTACTTTATATTTTTAAATTTTAGTGGTATTTTCATGTTTTGTGCCGACCTAGAATTGTGACAGTAGAACTAAGCGGTACTGAATGAAATAAGATATCATTAAGGGCACAAGGTTGGAAAACCATGAATGGGAAAAAATGGTACTTTTTATTACTTTTATTGGTACTTTTTGAGTTTTTCATGCTAATAACACTAGAACTATAAGATTGGAGTTAAACGCTCTTGAACAAAGTAAAAAATCATTAACAGCCAAAACAGTACTATTTATTGATTTGAATGGTACTTTTTAACTTTTTAATATTAAAGAACCTAAGCCTATTAGACCTATTAAATGGTTCAGCACAAGATGAAAAGTAATTAAGAGAAAAAACGGTACCTTTTATTATTTATTTATGGCATTTTTTGATTTTTTAACGTTTCCGAACATAAAACTATCAGACCGAGCTCAAATGGTGCTTAGTAAATAGAAAAATCAATAAACGGACAACATGATAATTTTTATATACTTTAATGTATTAAAAACCTATAACTGAGATTAAATGTTCTACAAAGAAATAAGAAATTATAATAGCGACACTATGGAACTTCGCGAGTTAAATGTTAGTTCTAAACAGCGTTGTCATTTTAGCCTTTTTAAGGCTAGCTTTAGCTTTTTTTCTCGCATTTAGGTTCAAATTTTATGATTTAGCCTCTACTTTTTTTCTAGCCTTTTTTGTTTTTCAAAATAATCTTACATAGCCTTTTTTGGAAAAATGAAAAAAAATCATACATAAAAAAACTAAGACTTAAACCAAATTAGCTAAAGTAATATTTTTGATAAAACTTTGATATGTAAATTGATAAATCTGTCGAACGAAAGTAATTCCATAAGTGAAGAAAAAGTATTTGGCTTCTAACTTGTAAAATAAAAATGCACTTTATTCCTATTTGATTAATTAATTGTTCCATTTAGTATTTAGTTATCTACCGCTTAATAATGCTGACGTTGCTCGCTTTTGAGTACGGTAAAGCGAGCGACATATCAAAATAGAAATCGAATTGAAAATTAAAAAATATATTGTTACTAAAAGGAATTTTAACATTGAAGTTCAAAAGTTATTGAATTCGCTTATAATTATTTAAAGCTATGTGGAAAACAACATTATTTTCTTAAGATTTATCCTTTTCAACCTTTTTTTGAAGGAAATATAGCTCTTTTTTGTAGCTCCTGACAACGCTGGTTCTATATAAAAATAAAAATATGCTATAAGATGTTCGTTTACCTTTGGTTCTATTACTTGATATACCCAGAAACATATACTCGTACATAGTAATATCTGGCAGTGAGTAGAGGGTTCTAATCTGTGCTGCTGGCTTTACAAAAGTTATTTTTATAGAAATTCTGAGATTGCCAGACATGATCAGTTTTAGTTGAATAATAAATAAAGTGTCTTTGAGGTGGTTATAATAAAAATGTGTGTCTACAATAAGTGCTGAAAAATTGAACTTCTTGTGTGTTTTATTTTACAATACCGAAGATTAATAAACCAAACG
The DNA here is from genome assembly GCA_947397855.1 of Thelaira solivaga. NCBI lineage: Eukaryota > Metazoa > Arthropoda > Insecta > Diptera > Tachinidae > Thelaira > Thelaira solivaga. The sequence continues at coordinate 28,669,527 of OX377613.1, forward strand.
TTTTTAGGAAGGGATAAAAACTTAACAATATTGTTACATTTGTAAACTATTATAAAAACGATTAGTTTATTAAGGTTCGTATTATAAAACCGTGACAAAAACACTTTATTGTTTATGACATACCTTGTTTACAGTTTAATGTCTCAACTAGAACTCCACTGTGGCAATCTAGAGCCCTCTAGATTCAGTTCAATCGAGAACCTTCTAGATTTACATATCTTTTATCAACAGTAAGCTGCAACGGTCATTTTTATTCTAGCTAATTCTAGAACACTTAAAATTACCATCGCTATCAGAATTGTGTGATGGAAACTAACACATACTCATTTCTTTCACAAATGCATTTACATCTTTTTTGTATTTAATTACATATGTAATTATATATGTAAGAGTGAAACAACTAATATATTTTGTGTAGTTAAATTTTTGACGTCAAAAAACCAATTTTGTTAAATTAAAAAATGTATGAAAAGTTACAGAATAAAAAATACGGTTCAATTAATAATAGTCTAAATTGCTTAGTGATCTATGCAATATGAAGTACGTATATACGTAAATTTTTAAATACAAAATATACTAATTGAAATTACAATTTTACTAGTTAAAAGACTGCGGAAGAAGCCCTTAAGTTTTGACGATGCGTGTGGAAAGCTGTTGATAAGAAGGGGCATCAAAAACATATAAAAAAGTGATTAATGTATAAAAAAAATTATAAGTAATAAAGTTTATATATAATATATTGAAAAATATAAAAAAATACTGTTTTTTATAAGGGGGCAATTGAATTATAGAATCATCAAGTGTGACAATCAAAGGATTAGTCACATATACATCATCGTTGATTAGGAAAGAGCATTAGAGTAAGCAGTTCAGGTATATATTATGTAGTTATCTAAATTTAACATGATAGAGGGAGGTATAAAATCACACGTACACAAAAGTTTGCATCACTTTTTACATATTGGCCTTAATAACCTGATAGAAACTAAACTGTCTACTGCGCTCTGATAGATGACTCCATCTACAATGATAGTCACTGTTCCTGTAGGGATGAAACCTATACACTAATGCAAATACAAATACTACATATCATACTTTATACTAACACCCAAATTCTACGTATTAACTAAATTACTAAATTGCATATTTACATACATGAATACAAATTCTCATGAATAATAACACAGCATCATGTTTCGTAACTATATAATAGGTCCGTTCGAGTACTTTTGAAGTAAAATCTAGTCACTGAGTAATTACTGAGTAATTTTTAACATTTACTCTCAAAAAGTGATATTGCCCAAAAAAGTACGCGAACGGAAAAATAGTAAAAACTAGTAAGATTAAAGAAACAGCTGATTGGAAATATATTTAGCGCTGAGAGATATTTTTGCTTTTGAGTACTTGACTTTATTTCTACTAATAAATAGTATCACTCTGTTAAAAAGGAGACTTATGGAGGATCGAGATAAATTAAAACGATCTGACAAATCAGTAAAGCTACAAGCTTCGTGACCAGCAAACCCCAAAAAGACAAGAATATGCAAATTTTCCTGTAGTCTTTTATCAGCTCGAAGGTTTTTATAAAGCTCTGAATCTGCAAATTTATTATTCAAATTTTCGTACAAACATTTTGATATTCTAAAATGTATTCGGAATTCAGATTTTGTATAGCGTGGCGTCATTTCGTGAAAATAGTTTTTGATGGAATTACGTGGCACCCTTTCAGTTCCCGAAAGCATTTCCATAAAATAAACGTCATCGTCAGTCCTTAACATTGTAACAATGACTAATTCATCTTCATCCTCACTTTCGGATGATGAATCCATCAAAACCATTATTGCACTTAAAATGACAGTATTACGTCAGTCCAAATGCATACTTCCACTTGCGCCTAAAATAAATATTAGTTTTAAATTGAATATAAATGTATGTATGTAAAGCACTTCATACATGTTTCAATTTAATTGTCAATTGAATTCATTCTTGACCACACACTTCATAAACTGATCAAGAGACTTAAACACACACAGACTTACTAGGCAACTTGAAAAAATCAAAAACTTTTGTTTTTCTTCAACCAACTCGACAACTGGCAAACTAACCAATTGACAGAGCCATACACACTTTGGTTTGGACAAACACCAATCAGTTGCCAATTGGATTGAAAAGTATATGGGATGCTTAATATATAATTTAAGTACATATCGACGCTACCACACTAAACTATACTAATCGAAAATGCTACTTTTTCAGAAGCTTTTGATGTTTGCGTGTTGAATGTAAGAAACTATGAAATTACAATTTATATTGCTTTTAACATTTTATCAGATTTGCTCAAAAGTTGGTCACAAAGTTGGAGCTTATAAATGCTACAAATATACACAACCTTAATCCACGCTAAGTCGACTTGACCTATATAGCTTAGCTTGGGAGCATCCATACATGAACATGTACCAGTGTCCGCCACAGTTGGTGCTATTTCTTTATCAGTGGATATCGAGTTTTTTCACAACCACAGATAATTTCACCGAAAACGTTTATACTTTTAAATTGAAATTATTTCTTTTTAGCAATTGTGTGTGTTTTTTTAAATACACAACACAAAACTTTTAGTAATTATACTTCACTTTTCTTTTCACTTTGAAAAAATTTTATAAGAAATTTGCCGCATAAATTGTTTGCTTACTTTTGAAACATGTTTTTCATTTTACTGGACTTTACTAGACTTTGTCCAGTAAAAACTAGTAAAGAACTGTCCCTTTACTCTCTCAATTATGGTTCTCATTTAATAGATTTTGTGTACGCGAACGACTCCAGTAAAATCTAGTAAACTCCAGTAAAAAATTGTAAAAACTTACGCGTACTCGAACCTAATATTTGGTATAATTCTTTATTATTGACGGTACGTCATATTTTTTATTCTTTTCAATTTCTGCAAACTGATGTTATTTTTTTATATGCGGAAAAATTAATTTTAACCCCAAACACTTTAGGATACTATGTGGTACAGTTAATGTTATGTATAATATTAAAATCATATAAAATTTGAAAAGTAATACGGGAAATTTAAATATAGACAAAATACCGGTGCGCTAGGCGGAAAAAAATAATAGCATTGTAAGATATTGTTATAACAATCAATAGTAAATTGTACTAATCGACAAAAGATTGATGGTATAATTATTCAATTATTTATGATATAAAAAATAATGAAATGAGTTAGTGGCAGCACTGCAAAAAAAATAAAATTAATAAAAGCTTTGTTTTGTTAATTAAAGTATAAACGAAACGTGTTTCCGATAATTCTCGTATTCCTTATCGAATTGTACTCTTCAATAACATTAGTCACCAAGCAGTTTGCAAAAAGCAAAGCTTCTTTTGTTTTTATAAATTTGGGTTTTCCTATTTACAATAATTAAATAAACAAATAAACCTTCTACCGGAACGCCCCAGGAGCTACTAAGATATGATCACATTTTGGTGGACGTTTCGACTGCTGCACGTTGTAAAACTTTTTTGCAGAATCCTATACCATGTTCACACCTGGGTTTTTGTGTGTGTTTTAGCGAAATGTTTTAAAACAAAAACACAGCCGTTCACACCACGTTTAAGATGGTTTAGGTCAGCTGATCTTATTTAATTTTTTCATTTTATTTAATTTTAATACAATAATTAATACTCCAAGTATTAATCTTAAATTTTCAAGTAATAAGCCTCTAAATATTAAATTAACTCACCAAAAAAAATTTTTACGTGTCGCCATCTATTAAAAAAAAAAAAAACAGTCAGAAACACCTTGAATACACTATAAATTCAAATGCAACCCTGTCTTTGAAGTGTTTTTGGATGTGTTTTTTTTTTTTTGTATCAAAAACTCGTCCATAATAAAATTGACTGGTTTTAGCTCAAAAACACGAATGAGTCGTTAAACACATTCAAAAACCTAGGTGTGAACATGGTATTACAAAATAACAAATAAACTCAAATTTTGTCATTTTCATACAACTAAATAAAATGTTATGAAATAGTAGCGCAAAGTTACGGGATAAAAACAAATACACAAATGTTTGCTGTTGAAATGATTTAAACATAAAAAAACCAAGTTAAACGCTGTACGGACAAAACTAAGCGACAACTCTTATGCATGTAAATTACAGGTGACCACACGTACTTTAAAAACAATTTTTTTAAAATGTTGATGCCGCTGTTGTTACCACTTACTCCTGTTATGTTTTTGACTTGTACTTGTTTGTTTCTCCACTGCTATACAAAAAACACTTAAATTCAATGATTAAGGCCAGTGATTTTTGTTTCTTTTTTTGTTTTACTGTGACATTCAGTCAAAATATTATTTTTCGTTTGTATAAATTTTTATTTGCGTCCTTTTAACCACTTATGTTTGTGTCATGTTTATACATTTTTTATTGTCAATATTTTTGCAGGACAATTAGATATGCCCAGAATGTGCCTTGCTTAAAATTCCATTTACATCGCATTCATATTTTCTGCCACAACTTGATTTCATTGATTTTTATGTCACAAAATGTATTTTTTCACTCTTTTATGAACAGTACTTATTTAATAAATAAGTTAAGTTCGGCTGTGCCGAATCTTATATACCCTTCACTGTAGTAGCCAAATGCATATTCTTAATTTTGCAAAATTTTTCTTAAATATAAAAAATTAACTTTTAAGGAAATGCTACATATTGATTAAAATAATTTTAATTTGTGTCATGTATATACGAGGTATGATTAAGAAACAACCGTTATTTTCAATTTTCGTGAGGTACGTATGTTGGATTTTCGCATATTTTTTTATGTTGTTACACATGTCTGTTATTTATGTTGACAATATCAGCCAATTTGGATTGTCAGTTTGTTTTTGACAGATAAAAAGGTTAGTCGTGTTTTAGTGTGCTCTTCGATTTTTTACTATTTCAAAAAATGGATCAAAGAAACTGTATTAAGTTTTGCGTAAAAAATGAAATTAAATGTGCAAGGACATTTGAAATGTTGACTGTGGCGTTTGGCGAGTCTACTATGAGCAGAACACAAGTTCAATTGTGGTATAAACGGTTTAAAGAAGACCGAGAAGATGTCAATGACGACGATCGTCTTGGTCGCCCGAGCACGTCAACAACCGATGAAAACATTGAAGCAGTGAAGAAAATGATTTTGGATAATAGTCGAATCACTATTAGAGAGGTTGCTGATGATGTTGGCATATCGTTCGGCTCATGCCAAGCAATTTGTATGGATGTTTTATGCATGAAACGTGCGGCAGAGAAGATTGTTCCAAAACTGCTGAGTTTTGACCAAGAAACTCGTCACTTGTTCGTAAATTTTTGGCCAAAAACAAAACCGTAATCCTGGCTCAACCACCGTATTCACCGGACTTGGCCCCCGCTGACTTTTTCCTCTTCCCAAAACTGAAGACGCCGATGAAAGGAAAGCGTTTTTCTACGATTGAGGAGATAAAAGAAAAATCGAAACAGGTGCTGTTGGCGATATCAAAAAGCGCGTTTCAGAAGTGTTTCGAGGATTGTAAAAAACGCTGGCATAAGTGTACTATATCTGAGGGGGAATACTTTGAAGGGGCAAGATAGTTATTGATGAATAAATAAATACTTTTTTAAAAAATTGAAAATAACGGTTATTTTTTGATCATACCTCGTATATACTCGGAATTTATGAACTAAAATCTACTTTGTAAAATGTATTGTATTGACTTAACATCATATTTGTGATTGTAAAAAATATAATATTTTTGAAATAGGCAAATTCATACAATGTGAACTTGCTTTGACAACAAACATAACAACAACATGACAACAAATAGAAACAATAGGCATTTTGTTTGTGTAAAATATAGCGACTTGTTAAATAAATATTTTTTTTTCATATTTTCATTTCAACACGAATTAATTTTTTTTATTACAGTGAGCAAAAAAAAATAACTTGCACACTTTAATTGAAAAATGTTTGCACATAAATAAGACCAAAAATCTATTCATAAGAAAAATTATGTATATTAAAGTCAAATAAAATAAATAAATAAGTAAAACCTATACTAAATATGAAAGCAAGTTAAATTTTTACTCAAAACTCACCGTAAGTAGACTTTGGTCAAATTTGCAATAGTTATTTATTTGCTTTTCCATAATTAAGACTTTAATTAACACATTTTAAAGTTAAATATATTTCTTCTTTATAATTATCTATTGCTCGCTAAAATTTTTTTTAATTTTTTTAATTTCATGTTTTTAATCCTCATCGAACTGCATAATTAAAGAACATTTAATTACGGCACAGAAACTTAATTTTTCAAACAAAAATTATTATGATTCTTAATATGAACATATTATTTATATACAAATAAATGTACCGTACCCATGTACAAATAAAGGGTGGTTAAATTTTAAGGCACGATATTGAATGTGAACCACACATAAACGTCAAGATTTTTCTGCATTTCATTTGACATTTCTCAATTTCAAACTAACTCAATTTGAACCATGGAAAGATACACAATCGAGCAACGCGTTGAAGTTATTCAGGCTTATTGTGAAAATGGGCGTTCAAATCAAAATGCATATTGTGCAATTTTTGAAGAAAATCATTGTCAGTGATGAGGCACATTTTCACCTCAGTGGATTCGTCAATAAGCAGAATTGCTGCATTTGCCGAATGATAACCCAAGAGTGATTGTCGAAAAACCAATGCACCCACAAAGAGTGACTGTTTGGTGCGGTTTATGGGCTGGCAGCATCATCGGGCCAGCATCTTAAAAAAAAAATTAACCATTATATGAACCATGTTATTCAAACGTCAATAGCCTCTTGCTTATCTTACTCATTTACCTTTTTAATACATACTCTTGGTAAGGTTACATTAAAACACTTAAGGCGGTTTAAAGCTAGTTTAATATTATTCTATAAACTTACTTACTTATATATGGATGAGTTTAATCATATATTAGTGTTATAAGTATTTTTAAAATTATAAATCAATTTACGGTTGATGTATGAATCAAACATTGTATTTCGGTTGAGTATTATGTGGAAGTGGGATTCATATTTATTGCATCCAAACTTATAAATCAACGTTGATATAAGTAAATATAAGTACATCAGAGTAGTTGAATTTCAACAATGTCTACTCATTTATATTTAAAATTTTATGAATAACTATGAATACCAAAAAGTGAGTCCTTGCTGATCTGTGTTATAAGCACATAATTTTAAATATTTTTTGAATTTTGTATTTACAAGAAAATTTTTGAAATATGTATTTTTAATAATTTGACAACACTGAACTTCTTGAAAAAAATATTTTTTACCACGGATAAAATAATAATAAACTTATAAAGTTTTTATTAACTCTTACACTTGTGAAATTGTGAATCCATTGTGAGATTGCATACTACGCTGATTTCCTGTCTGCTGTATTGCCTGCTGAACTTGGTGTCGATAAGACTTTGATGTCTTCTGTTTGAACGTCTGTAGCTGTCTGGTGTCTTGAGATTTAATTTTGACGTTATTACCTATGCGGAAGAGATATTTTTATATACATATTTTGCAGCTCATAATATTTGATTCATTATTTAGTTTGGGTATCTGTGTTGTTGAAAGTTGTGGCCGTTTGAGGCAGATTAAAATATATATATATATATGTCTGACATATATTTTTATTCTTAGTTGAGTGCTGCTAAGAATATTTATTATTGGTTTGTGGATTTGCTAAGATCACGATATATAATACTTTAGCGCCATCTATTGCATTTTACTTTGGAATATTACCCAAAAGCCATTTCATATTGACTTATTTTTTATTTACACTCTACCACTCCACAGCCGATTTTTTAGTAAATTGTAGCATCCTATATAACCAAGCTAATATGAATTGCTCTAAAAAAAAAGTAATATCTCTGATGATGAGCGTATGGTGAGTTGTTGGCTTTGCATGGGCAACCACTCAAAAAATGTAGTAACCTTAAAGCACGTGATGCTGACGCAAAGCATCTGATGATGATGCAAAGCATCTGCATTGGACTTGTGTCGATTGTTGAATTATCGGTGTGGAGCTTTATAACTTTTTTAAAAGCCGTAAGAACGAATTTGATAATATTAATAATGAGTCTTTAGCTTTGAAAGCAAAATTATCAAAGTATGGTGAATTATTTACTAACTTTTAAAATTTGGAAAACTATAATGCTTCGCCTAAAACAAACGTGGTGGACCAGCTAAGTCTACATCTACTCCACCTAACTCAAGCCTCTCTATAAGAACTCGAAGCCATGTCCTGCCTACCATCAACCCAAGTTCACAAGGTCAAAATTTACTTACTGCTACGCTTACGGGCAATACAGGTCAAAGCTCTCCTTACCTATCGCTAGGATCACCGAGTTCCTTGAGTTCAGCTGTCACTGGTCAGGGTCAGGGTCAGGGTAGTACTGATACTGCCCATACTAACATTCATGCTGTTCTAGTTTTGCCGTTAATAGTTATTGGTGCTGCTAAAAATGCAATTTCACTAGATCTGACAGATAACGAGGTAGAATCAAATTACTCACACGACAAACCCTACAATTCTGCTAGTTCCCTTGCCTAAGAGGCTCTAATGAATACCTTACATTCACATCCGAAGCCCCTCAGGGCTATACCGCAAAACAAATCTATATTTGTCGCCTGGTTGGCAGCTGATACAAATATCGAATTCGTCTATTCGCAACCGAGATCAATTTCATCATTCAAAATAACTGTAACTAATGAAGTTTTTAAGGACATTTTAGAGCCATCATTCTGGCCGCTAATACTTTCGTTCGCCTATCTTCAACGATAGGAGTAGAAGAGTAGCTCGCCTACCTCAACAGGCGCCAATTAATTCAAAAAACTGTCAGCATTAAAAATAAACTTTCAAAATGTTTCCGGAATGCGAACGAAAACTAAAAATGCCTGTATAAATTTTCTTCGCATCTATTATTTGATGTATTCGTTATAGTAGAAACTTGGTTAAATGATGAGTTTTATGATGCTGAATTCTTTGATGCTAAGAAATTTAATGTTTATCGTAAAGATAGATCTTACGTGAGAACTGGCCTGGAGAGAGGGGGCGGTGTTTTATTTGCAGTGAGAAGAGATTTAAGTTCTTACGATAGCCCAATGGTAATTGTAGACGAGCTGTTGGACCAATTGTTCGTAATTATACCCACAGAAAACAATCCTGTTTGCATATGTGTATCATACATTCCACCTCGTAGTTGCTATGATATTTATGCTTCTGATGTTAATAATATTTTAACCATGTATGAAAAAATGGACTCTGCCACACGATTGTTAGTTTTGGGTGATTTCAATTTAAATGAAGTCTCGTGAATTTAACGGGATAATCTTCTTATTCCTGTTAACATTAATCATAAATTCGAAATAAACTTAATATATTCATTATATTCAATGGGCCTTTCCCAAAATAATAATATTTATAATAAATTTAATTAAATTTTAGACTTAATATTTATAAACTCGGAATCCAAAATTAAAATTTACGAGTGCTTAGATCCTTTTTCCCCAAATAATATATTTCATAGTGCTATTGTTTTAAGCTGAAGTTACACAGCACGCGTCGCGCGCGTCGCGTGCGTCAACGCGTTTTATGCTTCTGTCAAAAAAGTTAAAACAATGTATTTATATGAAGCAAGGTACATAAAGACGCGTGTAACGCGTGTGACGCAAAAAGTTAAGCAACTTTTAACTTTTCACGCGTTGTAGGCGGTTGACAGTTGACAAGTGACATTTGTTGTTATAAAAAGCAAAATTTAAATTGAAAAAAATGGATGAAAAATTAATGGAAGAGGTAAAAAAGCATAAAATATTGTATGCCAAGGGATACGTTGATTATAAAAATAAAAAAACGGGCTGAAGCTTGGAATGCAATCAGCAAAACTTTAAATATTGCAGGTAAGAAAATATTTAATAGGCTTTGAAAATATTTTTATATATATCTGCGTATTTTCTTCAGAATCAATGTGTCAATCACGTTGGAAGAGTTTACGGGACCGCTTCGTGAAAGAGTTTAACAAAACTCACTTGGCTTCTGGTAGTGGATGGGATAATTCGGAGAGTGAGTGGGCTTATTATCCACATATGGAATTTTTAAAAGAGCATGCAATGCCAAGGAAGTAAGTACAATTTTTTCCATTAAAAGCTTTAATTTTTTTTTTTTTTTTTTTTTAATAAAAAAAATGTTTACTTCAGAACAATTTCAAGTATTTCACAGCCTTTGTCAACCAGGAGTGAAGGTAATGTGGCCACAAATTTTGATTCGTGGTCACCTGAAGAACTATTTTTAGATTACAGCGACTGTGCAGTAACTGTGAGTAACGTGTTTTTTCTTTAAAGGAAATGCTGCATCACCTACTAGGTAAAAGGGAAATTCAGCATTACTATTTGGCAATGTAGATGCAGTAGGTAAATCAAGACTTTCATTGAGCAATTTTCTTCCAAATTCCGAATAATTTAAAATTCCTCCATCACTCTGACTGCCATATGCTCCTACATCTATTACAATAAAATTATAGTTAGCATCACACACACCAAGAAGAACAATGCTATATGTTCCTATAATAAAATAAATGTTCTGAAATAGTTATAAGCATAAATTATAAGATTATGATACCTTTATAATTGTAAAATTGCGATCCAGAATTCGGAGGGCATGTAAGAGCAATGTGTTTACCATCGATTGCTCCAACGCAATTAGGCATATTCCACATGGTATTAAAATCTTGCGCAATCTCTAATGATATATAAATGTTAGCTAATTCATCCCATATCAATTGGCAAGTCTCCAAAACTATTCTTCTTACAACTGAAACAGACATCCTAAACGACAAAGAGAGGTACTGCCTTGTAGGCCCATGCGCCAAGTAACTAAATAATATTGATAAGTTTATTTAAAATGATACAATTTGGTGAAATTGCACGTGAAGAATTCTTTTCAAGTTTTTCTGCTAATTTGTTATATAATGAATCAAATACACTAGGACTCATTCTTGTTGCTATAAAAAACTGTTCCGGATCATTTTTTAATTTTTGGAAAGTTGAAACAAATAAGCCGGCAACATCTCTTTCTAAATATATTTCACGTACCCAAAATCTTCTTTTACGCATTCTTCGTAAATAAACATGAACAGAACATATAACCATTTGTATGAAATCCAAAAACTCCAAAAAATCTTGAAGTAAAATTATTTCGTTATCCATTTTGTTGTGCCACTCTACCAAATAAAAATATAACTTCTTTCAACAGCTGATTATAAAAAAAGCGTCAAAAGCGTTGTGTGTAACTCATCGCTTTAAACGCGTAAAACGCTCAAGAAGTATGAAACGCGTTGCGCGTGAAACGCGTGCTGTGTACCTTCACCTTTAGAACTTGATATTTACAGTTTTCTTAAAATTAATAATTCTGCTAGTCCTAAATTTGATTATAACAACGCGTTCAATTCTACTTTACTTAATATTGATTGGAACACTATATTTCTAAATCAATCTATTAATACTTCCTATGAAATGTAAGCAACACATTCCTATAAAATCTAAATTGTCACAAAGTCATCCGTGGTACACAACAGGCTTAAAAGTTCTCAAAAATAAAAGAAATAAATTACATAAACTATACTTTTCATCCGGCTCCAATGAAATATTAACCCAATATAAGCAGTGTAATAGGGAATTCAATTTCTTGAACAAATTTCTCTATAAACAGTACTTACTTAAAATTGAATTAGATATAAAAATTAATCCAAAATGCTTCTGGTCATTTATACACTCAAAAAACGACATACTGACATTCCCTCCTGCATGACTTATAACAATCTTTCCTCAGATGACCGTAGTGAAATATTAAATCTTTTTGCTGAATTTTTTAAGTCTAATTTCTATTCTAGTGTATCAAATATATTGTCTGATAGTAAAATAACTTTTAATATCATCTTGGTCATATTTCACTATCTGAAAATGATATTCTAAATGCAATTATCCGTATTAAAAATTCTTTCGGGATAGACGCTGATGGTCTAAGCTCTTATTTGATAAAAAAAAATGTTATGTCTTTAGTATACCCACTCGTAGATATTTTCAATAAATCTCTCCTAGAAGGCGAATTTATCGATCGTTGGAAATTGACATTTATTAATCCTATCTTTAAATCCGGAACGCGTAATAATATTTGTAACTATAGATCCATTTCGAAGCTAACTGTAATTTCTAAAGTCTTTGAATATGTGGTTTTGGACATATTATATTTCCATACAAAATCCTTCATTATTTCCCAAGAGCATGGCTTTCATAATAATAAATATACAATTTATAATCTTACTGTATTTACTGATTTTTGATTTTCACAATTGGGGCTTGGTTCTCAATATACACAGATTTCTCCAAAGCTTTCGATAATATTTCTCACTGTTTACTTTTAATGAAATTGTTGGACTTAGGTATACATTCGTCCTTCCATAAATGGTTGTCTTTTTATTTGTTGGATAGAGTTTGCATAGTTCAAATAGAAGCACATAACTCTATACCGTACGTTCAAACGTCTGGTGTTAAACAGGGTAGTGTGCTAGGGCCCTTACTTTTTATTCTATTTATTAATGATGTATCAACGTGCTTTACATATGCCAATTTTCTTTTGTACGCTGATGATCTCAAGATATATTCAAAAATTGATAGTATAACCGACGCTAATAATCTACAATCCGACCTTGATAAACTGAGTAATTGATGTTTTACTAATCATCTCAAATTTAATCTTGATATATGTGTACATATCTCTTACACAAGACTGCGAAGCCCGTTAACTACAGTTTACCGCATCGAGCATGACATTATAAAACAAGACCTGGTGATTACGGACTTAGGCATTTGAAAAAATTCAAAGAAGCTTCATGAGGTATGCTATACCTCACTTGAACTGTATTCAACCTCCAACTTCTTATGAGTCACGTTGTTTTCACTTAGGCATGACCAACTTGGAAAACAGACGTAAAGTTCAGTCAGTGATGTTTATATATGATTTAGTAAATAACAACATTGATTGCCCTGAACTATTAAATACTATCCCATTTTGTGTACCAGATAGGCTATTACTTCGACATAGAAATATGTTTTATGTTCCATTATGCCGTAGAAACTATGCTGCAAATAGTCCATTGACTAGATCTTTAACTCCTTAAATGCCATAAAAGAACATCAGATAGTAGAATTTAACGTTTTAAGAAATTGTTTTAAAAACTTTCTTTTCTACAATTTAAATTGAATTAGTAATTAAATTAATTATTTAAATTAAATTATCATGTAAACTAAGAGTATAGAATTCAGGTAATATATATTCTAGTCTGTAAGGAATCTATGTCCATAGACTACACTGAATAAATAAATAATTATATCTTGAAGAAGCCACACAAGTTGGAGCAAAATATTGATATAAAAAACCTTAATAAAATAGCCAATTTTATTAAAAAAATAAAATAACTTTATGTAGAAATAGAAAATACTCATAACGCGAGTTGTACTACAAAGCATTTTCATGAAATTTAGTGTTTACGGAATTTTTGGCAAAAGACGATTACGGGCCATTATTACCATACTATCTACCGTATACTTTTGTTAAGTAACCAAATGATGATGAAAGCCGTTGGATAAATGGTGCCTGTTAAGCAAGCCGACAAATAGTTAATTTTCCATTAAAAAATTAATCAGACATTGTGAAAATGGCTGTAGTTGAAATTACAATTTTAATAGTTAAAGCAATAGCCCTTAAGTTTAGATGGAGTGTTTGGAAAGCTGAAAAAGAGGGCACATCAAAAACATATAAAAAAGATAATAAAAAAGTTCATATATACTATTGTTACGTTTTTACGCTACTATAAAAACGTTTAGTTTATTAAGGTTCGTATTGTAAAAAAAAACACAAGAAGTTCTCTTTTCTTGAAACTTATTGGAGAAACACACAACAACACTTTATTATTTTTGATACACCTTGTTTACACTTTAATGTCTCAACTAGAACTGAACTTGTCTGGCAATCTCATCATTGCCTTAAACGAGTATACTGGTTCTAGTCTAGATGTGACAAATTGTAACGATTATTTTAAATCCAGCAGTTTAGCCTAGAACCTTCTACAAACAGCTAGCCATTACTGCATAGTTATAGGTATATCAAGTTATAGAATCAAAAAGTAAATGAAAATTTCTACGGCCAAGCTCCCTATTAAGAAAATTATCGTTCGCTTCAACTTCAGACGACAAACAGCTGATTTGCGGCTCCCTAAAAAAATTTACAAGAAAATTTTTATGAAAAGAAAATCGAACAATAACGTAAGCATTTCTAAAGGGTGTCCCAACAAGAACGCAAGATTTAAATTTTAAATAAATTTCCGATGCAGCAATTGAATTGTTTCTCTGGCTGTATGACATGTGGCGCCGTCTTGTTGAAACCACAAGCCCTCGATATTCATTTCTTCAATTCTAGGCAAGAAAAAACTGGTTATCATTTCACGATAACGAACACCATTGACTGTTTGTGCTTGACCTGCCTCATTTTCATAAAAAAAGGTCTAATGATTCCTCCAGCCCAAAAACCACACCACACAGTGACACGTTGAGGATGCATTTGCTTCTCGTGAATCACTCGAGGATTTTCCTCACCTCAAATGCAACAATTCTGCCTATTGACGAAGCCATCAAGATGGAAAGGGGCCTCGTCACTGAAGATGATTTTATCGGCAAAATCAGCATTTTCATGTTGTCTCTCCAATACCCAATTAACGAACTCCCTTCGCTGTCCATGGTCATTTTTTACTAACCTCGTACCTTCTACTAGCAAACAATAACAATTGTTCAAATGTCAAACAATGACACTTCGAATGGCGCCAAATTTAAAACTTGCGTTCTTGTTGGGACACCCTTTATATGAAATTGCGGCTCACCAAAAAAATATTATTTCTCTTTGTACGAATACAAATGCCAAAATCACTCACTTGTTTTCGTGTTGTCGCTTGGCTATTTTTTCTTATAAAATTAACGAAACGCGCAGAAACCATTAAAATTAGAAATAAAAATTTTTTTCTATCTTCTAATATTGATTTTTTAACAATCAACATGAAATTTTCTTTTTAATTAAAAAATAATTTTTTAAGCTTTTTTGTTTACAATTCGTTTTTGTGAATGTATGTGTCTGTGTTTTATATTTTTCTTTCTGCTCTTTTTCGTTGAGAGTTTAACTAGTGTATCATGTAGTGTTTTTTAAAGTACACTTCTAGTTTACAGAGGGTTTTCTTTGAAACTGGCAATTAATTTATGAAATTGTTGTTGTGACAACATAGTACTCGTATATTAAGAAAGTTTGTAGTAAACAACTTAGAGCCAAGCGAACGATAAGTCAAAAGTTAGTGATACCCGTTCTTAGTCGAAAATGAGTGACTGGTTTTCTTTCGCCTTCGCTTCGAATCAAAATAAGGATTTTTTGGATTCCGAGTTAATCTAGCTAATTCTAGAACATTTACAATACATTACTACAGATACGAATACTACACATCTTGCTTTATAACTCCCACACAAGCATTACATTCACAGAATCTACAAATTAACTTAAACACTAATGCTCTTATCCAAAAAATTTGATGTAGACTTTAAAGTAAAATTTATGAGAAATGTATATGAAAAATTTCTATAACGTTGACTTTAAAGTCTGCGTTAATTCTTTTTTTTTGATATTTATAAGCACAATTTCTTATGAATAATAACACAGTGATTTCGCTGAAGACTTTTCGTTCCGCTAGCCCGCTAGGCGTTCAAAGTATACAATCTTCATTTTTGACTTTGGGCTGTTGCACTTTTGTATTCTGAAAACCATATTATTTATTTGTTTAATTATTTTATAAGGGCCATCCCAATGCGTCTGAAGTTTGGGAAATAATTCCTTCTTTCGTTGTGGGTTGTATAATAGAATCAACTGGTTCTCTTTGAGTCACTCAGAATTTGCAGCTTTGTCATATCTCGCTTTCATTTTGTCGCTTGCCAACTTAATTCTCTTGCGAACAAATTCATCAAGATATTCTCTCTTGGGAGAAGTTTCTTTTGTTTGCAGATACGGTTTTAATGTCAAACTCGAGATCTCCAGACAATTTTAGATCGGCGCCGAAAAGAATTTTTGCTGGTGTTAGTGAAGTGGAATCATAGACAGCTGACCTGTATGCCAGAAGAAATTTTGGTAAATGCTCATCCCATAATCGCTAACCACCTTTCTCAAAAACTCTTCTAAGGTGTGTAACGTGACGTTACAAACTTAAGTAACTTAGCAGACTGACTCGATATATGTAGCGTACACTTTGTATGATACCACAGTAACACAAAATTGATACTTATAATTCTCATTAAGTACATAGTATAAAGTTTGAAAGCAAGTGGGGAGCGGAGTTTTGTTACCACACGAATTGTGTTCCTGTAGATTTTATCGTAGTATTTACTCGTATTATTTTTATATTATCGTAGTTAGCCGATCGGGGACCGAAGCATTCAGCCTCGTTCGGATTTAATTATTTAAACTTCATTTTACCGCTGGTAGTTAGTAGTCGAGGCCGACGGAGTATTTTACTTGTATTATTTTTATATTGTCGTAGTTAGCCGATCGGGGGGCAACAAAGCATTTACTTTAGTAACTTTATTTTTAAGAAATACTAGTTAGTTAGTCGAGTCTGAAGCATTTACCTCAACGACTGTGGTGGCGTGAATACAAAGGAAGCAGACCTTTGTTGACCCTGGACAGACTGAGCGTACTTCAGCTGGAAAATAAACTGCGATTACAGGCGCGGTTAAATCTCTCGACCATGTGACGGATTGAGGGTGCAAGGGTGTAGTCCTCGTCTTCTTTATACCGTACACCTCGCAAATTTCTTTAAATATCGCAGACTAAAAATTTCTACTCTGGTCAGAATGTAGCTCCAATGGAACATCATGCGATACACCCAGTTGCTCACAAATGCATCTGCAACAGTTTTCATCTCCTGGCTTGGTATGGCATACACTTCTGGCCACTTACTAAAATAGTCCATTACTACCAAAACGTAACGGTTACTAGCATTACTGACAGGGAAAGGGCCTGCTACATCCTTTGGGATTCTTTCAAATAGATCACCTGAATTGCATTTCTGTCATACACTGTGCACAATTTGCTATCCAGTCCAATACGGTTTGTTGATAACCCACCCAGTAAAATCTTACCTACATGCGATACAGACATCTGTTCATCAGTGAGAGACTCTTCCACTGTGCCCAGTATAATTTCACAAGTGGGCTCTCAGCTGATTTCTCTTTACATAGTGGTTTCGTGTCTTCCTCCTTAGCCAAAATAATTTTTGCCAAAACGGAATCATTTCTTTGTGCCGTAGATCAGTCTTTAGTGAATTCTACATTTATCAAACGAATGTCAACGATGCCTTCTTTACTGTCAGTCTTAGCACAGTGTTTGTACTTCAAGCTACATGGCCGTCTTGAAAGAACATTCGCATAATCATAACTTTGAAGGCGTTCGATCCAACGGGAGAGTTTGCCTTCAAGGTTTTTAAGCTGCAACAACCACTTGAGTGCGGAATGGTTTGTTCTAAACGTAAAGTGTTGATCATACAAATACTTGTAGTAATGCTTAGCCCCCTCTAATACTGCTAAGAGCTCCCGGCGAGTTACTTTGAAACACCTTTTCTTGAGCCGCACCCCACCTATATTGTCTGGATTTCTTGGTCAGGTCATGAAGACTTGCAGCAGTGTTGGCAAAGTTTGGAAGGAATCGTCTGCAGTATGTCCAGAGTCCCACAAAACTCATGTAAGTTTTTCGGGCGAGGCTCGTCCTTTACTGATCGTATTTTAATATCATTGGTAGAAATGCCGTGAGATGTTACGCGATGACCCAAATATTTAACTTCTTTCTGGAACAAAGCACATTTCTTCACACTGAGTTTTTTCAGATGTTCGTTTAATGTCTTTTCCATCACGATAATGTCGTCGAGTACATGCTCTATTAAACATTCGAATGTGGCAGGAGCGTTACAGAATCCAAATGGGATCACTTTAAACTACCATAAGCCAACACAAGCACTGAATGCAGTTTTCTCTTTATCTTTATTTGCAATTTCCACATGTCAATATCCGCTCTGCAAATCTTGTGTGGAGAACCATTTTGTTCCGGCAAGTGTTTCCAGGGTGTCATCAATTTTGGGTAGCGGATAGCTGTCGTTTTTGGTGACATCGTTAAGCTTGCTGTAGTTGACACAAGCTCTGGTGTTGCCATCTTTCTTCTTCACCAGTACTACAGGTGAGCGCCAAGGAATTGACAATGGTTCAATTATGTCATCCGCTTCATCTCGCTGACTAGCTCTTTCACCTCATTTCGTTTCGCCAAAGGAATGCTTCTAGGTGCTTGCTTCATGGACCTCATTGACCCAGTGGTGATCGAATGTTTCGTTATAGCCTTCCTAGCTTGGCTTTTCTTACTCATGGCAAAAAGAGTAGCGTACCTCCTAGGCAGCTGCTTTGCTTAATTTTTGTCTGCTAGCGCTAGTCCCACTACCCATTTTTCAACCTGTCCAATGAATAACTCCTTTTCTTCTCAGATTCCCGTTTTACATCTATACAATTGACGACTGCCTCAACTGGTGTACATTGGCCAATATCGTTGTGTTAACTTATGACTTTCTCACTACTAAATAAATTAAAGACTCTCTTTGGCTGTTAAAATGTCACTGTTTATGTCTATTGGCTCTACAACCTACAATCGACTGTCCACACAATCTCCCCTCATTTGTGCCCATATTATAGTTTCTGCCTGCGGTGATAGTATCTGGCGTTCAGCTACAGTAAGATTTCTTACCTCTGCTCTATTTTCATAGCCAATATCCAGGGGTATTTCCACGTCTCCCCAAACCATTCACCCTTATCGGGAATAAAGTTTCACGTGAGAATTGTTCCCTGTTCCCCAGTTTGCTATCGTCAAATTTGTTCACCCGAAAATATGGTAACTTAGAAAAAGTTCGTGAATGATTTTTTTAATGGAAGTTGTTCGCCATTTTGATCAATTTTATTCACTTTGATTTGTAAAGGCGAACAGTTAAAAAATAAAATGTAAGTCATGGTAATTTTTTTTTTATTAATAATTAATTATGTACATATTTAGGAGTAATTTAACAAATAAAAAGCAAATTGAAATCCCTATCCAAAGAATGCGGGAAAATCCATCTTTAGCTGGAGGTTACACAAAAGAATCTAAGGAATCAGAATTTTTTTCTCTACCAAAAAAAAAAAAAAAATAGCACTTAAAACTTAATAATTATGCATTTTATAGAAAAATATCCTGACATTGCTAAGAGATTTACAAAAATTTTAAAAAAGCCAACTCTTTGACAACAGTTGGATGAATCAATGAAAAGCGTAGGTTCACGGCAAAAAGATGTAAACAAAGAGCTTCTTTATTTAATCGGTAATTTATGAATATTCTTTTTACTTTCTATGAGCGTTTTTCTTCTAATAATAAAAATCCTACAACAGCAAAGTCATTTTATTTCACTACTTATTTCAATGACACTAACTATATATATTAAAAATTATATATATTATATATATTATATATATTAAAAATTTTCAATAAAAAAAACATGTTTTTATTTTTATTTAAATGAAAACACTACGGTTTATCAAAATTGTTATCAAACATTTACATAAACAATTTCATACAAATAAACTAATGTATAGAACAACTGATTCGAACATCGGTTTTATTTGTCTTCGAAAATAACAAAAACGACTTATTTTAATGACACCAAATGAAACCAATATTGGTTTGCAGAACCGACAATTAGCAAAACCGACTTGGATTCTATGACAGCCCTGATTATTTCTAAAGATGACACTCAATGGAGTATCAAAATATTGAACATTTATTAAATTAATTTTTTTTTCTAAATAAGACTTTAATCTAGATTAATTAATAAGCGGTGATTAAATATTTAATAAAGAAGTTTTTACAAAGAGTTCGCTATTCTATCACGAATTCGTTGTTCTTCAGATAGGTATCTGTTATTTGCTGAATCTGCATCCAATTTGGCATCTCTTTCTTCCAACAAGATTTCGTTTGTTTGTTAGCATTTATAATAAATGCATATATTGTGCAACGCAGCACAAATATTTGTTATTTTAATGGCTTTGTTTGGGGCGTAATAAAGCTCTCTGGATCCAAGTAAACATTTCCACTTATTTTTAAAAACACCATTTGTTCTTTCTACGACGTTTCAGCACTTACTATGTATTATGTTAAATTTTTCTTGATGCTGTTCAAGAGCTGTACCTTTGTAGGAAGTCAAAAGCCAGGGTTCTAGTGGGTAGCCCGCATCTCCTAAGAAAGAGACAGTTTTAATTTCATAAAAATAAATGTTATAGAAATATCTCGGCGTAATAGCCATATGTTAGTCCCAGTTTCTAAATGTTCTTTTTCCAGAGCACTTCTGAATCCACTCAAATTAAAGACGAAAGAATCATGGCAGGATCCGGGATGTCTTGCGTCAATGTATCGAATCCTCATTTCGTGGTCGCATATCTACAATTATAATTTAGTTATTTCTTTAATACATTTACCTTTCTACTTACAAGTGTTACGTTCAAGCTAAATCGTCCCTTTCGATTATAATAAAGATGTTTTGCTTCCTTTGGAGACACTATGCTGATGTGTGTGCCATCTATGCAACCCATGACACCGGGTATACCGAATTAATGATAAAAATGTTGAGCTGTAGAACTTCTTTTCTCATTAGATGGATAGCGTATCCATGTACTACATATTTGCACTTCCATAGCATCCAAAAATTATCCAAGCACCTCGCTGAATGTTGATTGTGCAATGGCCACTTCGAAGTCTCTACCCACCCCTTTTTGATGGAAACCTTCAGCAAAAAACCGCAAACATGCACAAAGCTTAATAATTGGGAGAATAGCAGAGCTTTTCTTTAGGAGTGGTAAGTTGTTCGTCAGTGTATCCAAAAGATAACTAAGCGCGGATTTGTTTACTCTGCAGTGCTTGAAAAATCTGTCTATGTATATGTATATTGGGAATTTAATATATATTAAAGTAAGTTATTTCTTACTCTGCATTCGGCAATTCCAAAGGATTTGAAGCGTCTCTCAATCTTCTCCTTAAAGTTTTTGCCGTGATTTCTTTCCATTTTCTTCCTCCAAATGCAACAAAAAAATTGTACCAATACTAGGCATTTTTATTTTAGTTTTCAACAATTTTATTTATTTGACTTTTAACAGCTGTGTGTAATTTCGAACAAAAACTGTTTCGAAGGGAACAATAATTCACGGGACATTCATGATAGCAAATTATTGTTCGGGAAAAAAAAGGTACGGGCGAACAAAATGTTTACTTTTTTACACGATAAGGGTGATTATTTGTTGTCCCGTGTGCAGGTTAATGCCTTGATTTATCATAAAATCTGCCCCGATAATCACTTCATCCACAATATCGGCAACAATAAATTCGTGGCAATAGAAAGTTTTTATTTGACTTTTCCATAGACTGTAGCAGACTCCCCAGTAGCAGTCCACAATCTTACATTTCCTAGAGACTCGACTTTGGCCTTAAACAAATCAGGCCTAATAATAGACGACGACGTAAGAACGTGACTTCTTCCACTGATACTTCCTCTAGTTGTAAGATTGCTGTTTTTCTGCTGCACAACGGAGATCGAGATTGTGGGGCTCTCGATTGTAGGAGCTAGTGCTTGCCCCATGGCGCTAGTTCGTTTTAGTTTAACGGTGATTCCTGAGAGCCTTGACAATACACCCTGTTGTTGTTGTTGGGTGCTGCAGAGATGGATCTACTACGTTTTCTCCTCCCTAAGCACTTGCATAAAAGCCTCAACCATGTCGTCTACGTCTCTATCTTCACGCGCTTCAATATTTCGCACCTTGTACGTTTGCGGCTTCGATATCAATTTGTGCAAGCGCAAACGATACTGTTTCTGTAAAGGTTGACCTGAATAGAGCGCACACTGCTTGACGCACATCAAGATCACGAAGGTCGTTCACAAATGTCTCAATTTTTATTTGGTCCACCAATGGGTGATCTTCTCCAGGATACGTCAGCTGCACCAACCGTTCTATCTCCATGGCAAAATTTTGGCTACCTTTTTGTGTTCTGCCATGCAGCTACATTCGTTAGACCTCTTTTTTGTGCTCGCCACCGTACTTACATTGAAATGCCACCATTAAGTCTTCATAGTTTTTTCTGGCACACTTTAAAAAATTTCTGCTGCAGTTTCCTTTAATGCCAAAATCAGCTCGATAACTTTTTCTTCGTTGCTCCAACTAATTTTTGTCGGCCACTGTTTCAAGCTGGAATCTGAAGATATTAAACGGTATGCCACCATCAAATGTAGGTGCCTTGCTCTGCTTCCAGATCACGCAATTTTCCACCAATATCTTTCTCAAGGCGAAATATATATAATATATAGAAAAAAAATTCACTTTTTCTTATTGTTCTCTTCTATTCAACTCTTATTTATTACTATTTAAAACAAAATTTCAAGTTGCATTGAAGTCGAAATTATGCCTTCTAAGCTGGTATGCTTCTGCTATACCACCTAGCGAATTTATATTATTAAGTAAATTCAAGGCTTTACAATGCTAGTGCAATATTTTTCTTTTAATTCAATAATTTTTACCATTATTTTTATTAACAAGCCTTATTTATATATACAATTTACAAAAAAAAAATAATTTAATAATCAAGATTTTTAAAATTATTAGAAATTTTAATTTGTAATTTAGAATAGTTTTTTTCCTCTACAACTTTAGTAATATTCTCTTTCAATATTTCGTATTTTCTTAAAAAAATTAAATTATAAATTTTTAAAAAAATAAAAATAATTCTATCTGAGATGGCTTTGAACTTACTCGTACGATCATTCGTTTACAAGTCTACGTCACTTGTAGTGGTCATAAATAATTTTTTTTAATTTTGTGTTTTGTACACGACGAAGGTTTTTAGTGATCATTCACGAAAACAATGTTTATTCATTTATTTATTTTTTTTTGTTGCACATGAGCAATAAATACATTTGTGATAGCAAAATTATTTCATTTAAATTTGAAGTTTTTTTTCTTTGCATTATTGACACAAAATCCGGCCGCATAAGCAATCGGAAGCTGCGGACAATTAGAAGGTTGATACCACTCCATTACAGTTTTTGAATAATGACAAGACGCTAAATCATTCTAAATTTTTCCTGGGGACTGGTGGCGTTTAATTAGAGGCAGCAATCGTTTCTGCAGGCATTCTTTGATATAAATGTCTGATGTCATTGTTGAAGAGACGATAAACGGCGTGCTTTTTATACCACAACTACAAAATGCTTGCCAAATCATGATTTTTTACTAAATTTATTCATTTCCGTGTATTTGTATTTGGAATCGGCATCTCCACGTTTTGCTTCAACATAAAATTTTTGACCTGGCAACTGTTTTAAGTCCATTTTTACAAAGGTTGCATAGTCCATAATCAGGCAGGTGTTGAATTTTGTTAACACTTGATCGTAAAGAATGCGTGTTCGTCTTATTGGAAAGGCATTCTGCTTTTCACTTTTATTGAACGATTCAAACGAATTCTTCTTACGGTACTTATACTGGTGTTATATTTTTTGCACGATCCTTGTCAGAGAGACCTGGGTTTTGCTGTATTGAGCGTATTATACATTTTGTAAGCTCTGGGTTTCTTTTAGCAACTTTTTTCTTTTCTTTTTGCTTGCGATCTTGTAACGTGACCGTTACAAACGAGCCAATAGACCGTACAAACTGACGTATAATAAGTAGCATACTTGTATACCTTATATTCAACACCACCGTCGCAACCAAGTTACCAAACCATAATAGACCAACGCACAAGCAGTAGCGTACTTGTGTGCTTAAGCACAACATCAGTGTGTTACAATTCCCAGACGGTCAATGTGAGAATTTGTATAAGTAGGCAAGGTTTGGTAACGAACAGGGGAACAATAACCGACATTGTACGAATTATAGTTACAAGCAAGCTACTTGAACTATGGTACGAAGTTGATGTTGGCGATTGTTCCTACATATTTAATCTGGAGTTAGGGGAGTGTAAGGTCTTTGGAAACTACCTACACTCGTTACTAATATCTAACTTGTTGATAAGCGAATACGAAGGTCTTTGGAAATTACCCCGTATTCATAACACAAATAGCCGAGTGTAAGGTCTTTGGAAATTACCTACATTCGTCTTTAGTATTTAATTTGTAGTAAGCCGTAGTTAGCTCAATCCCTGGTCAGGGCTTAACTTTTTTTTTTAATTTGTTATTTTTTTTTTTAAATACAAACATTTTTTATATAAATATTTTTAATATGAACTTAAAAAAATTTTCTTTATAAGTAAATTTTATTTTATTCCGTTGACTTTTTCGTTTCTATTAATTTATATTTATTTAATACATAATACAGCGGGTTTGAATTTTCTTTTTAAATTTTTTTTGACTCCAACGGGATTTGAACCTTGGAATATTTAGTTAAGAAGCATTAACTCACCACTTCAGCCACAAAGCTCAGTTGTGTTTGAAAGATTAAGTTTTTTTTATACTCACTTTATTTATGTGGCTTCGGAAGAGACAAAATAGAAAACAATTTACAAATTTATTAAAAATAATATGATAATGATATGGCTGATCTATGGTATGGTTAAAAATAACTAGAAACATGTTTATCGTGATCATAATATTGTTTAGATGCTCCAAATTAATAATAATATTTTTGTGAATAACAAACTATGTTTCCACCATCTTTTTTCTTTGCGTGTATGTTTTGACATGCACTATCTTATCTTATGGTCATATGTTAGATGTAAACGCAAGTCGTAACTATGTTTCAGGTGACCATATTCCACCATCTTTTTTCTTTGCGTGTATGTTTTGACATGCACTATCTTATCTTATGGTCATATGTTAGATGTAAACGCAAGTCGTAACGTTTGACTTTAGGAAAAAGTTAATTTGAATTATTTGAATTGCCAGTCTATTTTACCACCCTATTCATTATTATTAACAAATATTGTTGGTATAAGTGCCTCTATAGGTCCTCTAACCTTACTTCCGATATCTCAAGTAGTCCGGCCATCAGATGTGCACTGAGAAATCTGTGTCTCCAAGCCATAAGAGTCGGGCAGTCGCAGAGAAGATGAAAAACTGTCTCCTCTTTTTCGGGTCTGGAAATGTCTCTTCTATTCCTGCTCACTAGCTAAATGCAGGGTTTACTATCATAGCGGGGCCTTAATTGGCGTGTAACCTTACACGTTTCCAGATCCATCTGGTATCCCCATTTTACCGGTAGTAATTAAAAATACCACTCCTGATACTACCAAGCGATACCGGAACTGTCACTTACTTAGAAGGCTCCATGTTATATTCAGCCTTAGCTAATTCATCCGCTTGTTCATTACCAATAAAACCACTGTTTGCGGAGTCCACACCAAGATTGAATAACATAGCCTTACATTGGCCCACTAGAGCAGAGAATTAGAATGCGGAGGGGGAACAAGTCACCTGGTCACTGCGGCCAAAATAGAACTATTGTGACACTACTCTCAAGTTACAAATCCTCCCAGAGTCTAGTATTCATTAAGAATTTAGAAACTTCTTTGGGTGATTTGCCCGCCATGTCCAACGGTTGTAGGTAATGTCCTAAGTAGTGAAAACGGGTTCAAATTAGACCGTTACAGTGACACAATATGTGTTCTGCTGTCTCTTCAACTTCGTTACATACCCTGCAGAGGTCATTTTGACTGATCCTCATATTAACCAAGCGTTTAAATAGTGTTCAATGTCCAGTCAGGAATCCTGTGACAATGTGAATTCCTGACCTTTGTTCTATTCCGAGATCGGAATGGCATGAATGTTTTCGCTACCCTGATACCTGCAGTTTCAAGCCAGTATTATTGCGATTCTCTTTCCAGCCATTCCCCAAAAATGAGCTTAATACGAATACTTCACATCCTCTATAATTAGCAAAATGTCTTCCACCGCAATTGCCGCACTTTCTTACATTGGGGTCGTTTTTAGGTGCTGTACACTCCGTGGTTTTATGCGCGTTACCACAAACTACGCAAACAGATGGAAGCTTGCAGTAATATTTTGTGTGGCCGAACTCTTGGCAATTAGTGCATTGTGCGGGATTATTACGCTTATGCGGTTCCTCTACTGTTATTCTTCCGTTAAGAAGATATCTCAGGTTGTAGATTGGATGAGTTGAATTCTTGTTCTTAAGAAGAGCTGCGTTAAAAGCAATCTCCACACAGTGCATTGGTTGGGGAATTTTATCCTTGTTATGTATATTGTGAACATTTCTCACATCGTAACATTCACCTTCAATAGCTTTCTTGATTTCGTCAACAGGGACGGAACCAAGAGGCCCTTAGCACTTTTTAGTTGGTACGTGTAGTAATTCTTTTTTTTTTTTGTCGTTAAGACTATTAACAATTAAATGATAATTCTTCTCAGTATGGGTTTGGATTTTCGTTTCCTGTATCTGTCCCTTTCGTATAGAAACTACGTAAATATTATCTTTTCCCACAATCTCTGATAAAAGATTTACAATAGCGTTCGATGTTTGTTCGCGCAAATAGATAGGTGAAGGTTTGTATTCCTTAGAAAATCTATTTTCAGAGCCTGGTATCGTATCCGCCTGACTGCCTTTGTACTGTTTAGTTGAGCGATGCTGCTGATTAGTTCGAGGAGTAGCCTTACGTTTGGTAACAGTTACGTATCTGTGCATGCCGGTTTGTATTTCCTTACCTGCCGGAGTGGAATCTGTTACAGTCTTTGATGTTGGTGTATCAACTATCAGCTATCGAATCCAAGTTGGCTCAGCTCGTTATGGATTATGTGCTCACCAATAAGGACAAGCCGGCACCCCGTTTCGACTCCGGTGAGGTACACCGGGGTTACAGGGTAATCAAATGCTTGGACGAGTTCTCTAATGAATTCCTAAGCAAGTGTATCGCTGAGATCAGGGATACATGGGGTGGCTTAAGACTTAAGCTTATCCCGGCTGAGGTAATTCCGATGAGACCCCGTGCAAGAGTTTGGTTACCAAAATTGACCAATGATGCCAAAAAGAATGATGGAGTGTCTGAAACGACAGAACCCTACCATTCCAATGGATGACTGGTCGGTCATCCGCGTGGAAGAACATGGCGACAACAGCACCTGCTTAGTCCTCGCCATCACCGAATCAGGTACAGTGGCATTGCAGAAAGCCAAAGTGTTCCGACAGACAGGTGTTGAAGGGCAGGACACAGATGGTGTTGCTGCAACCAGTAACCTCCTAGCCGATACGAAGCTGTGCAACCCAAAGGACACCATGTCGAACGATGGGCCTAAAGGCAGCACAGATTAATCTGCAGCACTCCAAAAGTGCTACAGACAATCTGCAGGTCCTCATATCTGAGGAGAACTAGGACATCTGTTTGGTCCAAGAACCCTGGGTCATTGACTCAGAGGTAAAATTGTTCCCAGCTACCACGTACAATGTTTTGTACATTAAGAACAAGGGTAAGCCAAGGTCCTGTCTTATCGCCAGAAAGCATTTGAACATTTTTCTCATTCCACAGCTTAGTACAGTGGATCTTTCAATAGGGAAGGTCGAACTGACTAATGGGAGTAGTTTTTATATGGTACATGGCACATGACATATCTGCCCCGCCACGCGAAGCGAGGAAACTCATGGTAGCCATTGGAGTTGATGCTGATATCGTCTTTGGATGCGATGTGAACGACTCCATCTCGGGGAGTAGGGAGATTAATGATAGAGGTGAGTGCGTCTTTGATTTTATTAATTTCCACAGGCTTACGATATGTAACTCCGGATCTTCTCCCACATTTATCTTTCCGAGTTCGGACAGATTCAGTGGTTGGGAAGAGGTTCTGGATGTTACACTTACTAACGACAGATTTGGCTTTTTGATAGAAAAGTAGAGAATGTCCAATAAGAGGTCTTTTTCGGATCACAATTAGATACTATTCGAGATAAAACCATCTGTCAACAAAAGACAGTGCTTTAGGAATCCTAGGAGAACGGACTGGGACAAGTTCAATAGGGTTCTGGGGCACCGGCTGAGAGGAGCACCCGCAATAGAGAATAATATTACGGGACTCGAACAGAACGAGAAAATCTTACGCAGCAATATTGCTAAGGCGTATGAGATTTCCTGCCCTAGAAAGAAATACGCTCCGTGGTGGAAACTTTCTAGGCTTAGGAAAGAAGCAAGGAAAGCTTTCAACAGTATTTAAACGACAAAGTATGGCAACCGTATCGCGATAAGCTCAACAGCTTTGGCTCTAAGAATTGCCAAAAGAGGTTCATGGAGGAAATTCTGTGAATCGATTGACAGCACTAGAGACTCTGCAAGGCTTAGTAGGACTTTGGCTGGGAGTCACTTGTCCGAATCGTCTGCAGAATCTCTAGAAATTCTGTTGGATACGCATTTTCTGGGTGCAATGGATATACCCGAAATGGGTGCATTGCACTGCGGGGACCCTTATGTGATCAATGAAGACTTGATCTCCCAAGAGAGAATTGCTTGGGCGATCGATAGCTTCTCATCTTTCAAATCACCGGAACCTGATGGCATCTTGCCAAAGATGCTTCAGAGTGCTAAGCACTCCATCATTCCCTGGTTGAGCAAGCTATATAACCTCTCCCTCTCTCTCAACTATATTGGAGAAGAGTAAGGGTTATATTTATTCTCAAGATTGGTAAAAGTAGTCACGAGAATGCTAAGGACTTCAGACCAATCTGTCTTTCGTCTTTCCTACTCAAGACACTGGAGAGACTCATCGATATACACATAGGCCAACATGCTTACCTGAAGGGCCGCTTTACGGAGACTGCGCCTTCATGAGGTGGTGGGGGTCATAGAAAGATCTCTGGAGAACAGGCAATATACTTTGGGAGTATTCTTAGACATAGAGGGTGCTTTCAATAACGTATCTGTGACGGCCATTGAGCATGCTCTTTGGGTTTTTGATGTTGAGCAGTACATCAGAACCTGGGTAGTACATATGCTAGAGGCAAGGTATGTCACTGCGATATTAAGCAATAGCACGAAGACCAAGTGGGTGAAAAGGGGTACACTTCAGAGTGGTGTTATCTCTCCTCTACAATGGCTTCTTGTTATTGATTTGATCCTAAAGCTGCATAATAGGGGGATTAAAGCTGTTGCTTACGTGGACGATATGGTGATACTAGTATCGGGAATATTTATGGACGTGATAAGCGATATCATGACCAGTGCCTTGGGATTATTCAACAACTGGGCTGCAGGCTGCGGCTTAGGAGTTAACCCAGGCAAAACAGTCCTGGTTCTATTCACCACAAAGACCCAGGTACAGAGCTACAATCCCACACGAAATATCTGGGAGTGATTCTGGATTCCAAACTATGCCAATGTACGGCATAGGGTTACGAGGGCAACGGTTGCATACTATACCTGTCGCAGGATATTTGGCTTGAAATGGGGCTTAAGCCCTAGTGTAGTGATTTAGGTTGATGCTTGTAAGTTTCCCTATAGCCCACTTTTTATTTTATACAGCTTGTAGGGTACAAGCTTGACACTAAGCGTTCAAAAAAACTGCCGGAATTAGTGTTTAGACAAGAAAATCAAACATGGCTGTTCTAGCTGGCTTAAGTTATTCAAAGCAAGTCCTCTTTATTATAATTTGTTTTGGCTTATATACTACTTATAAAAATAAATCTTAGCCTTTCTAACTTATTCTAGCTTACCAATACTACATCATTTGTGTCATACAGTGTCATGAAATTGGCATACAGTAACCAATCACAAATCAATACGTTAAAATGCACTCAATTCAATTTGACACTCACTCATGATTGAATTGAGTTCATTGAGTTTAATGCAAACAAATATGTGCCTGTTCAGCACATGTCGACTGCATTTATTAATGTTACAATATGTTGTTCTATTTATGTGTCATTAGCACAGTGTGTGGCCATCATATGCAGTACATGTTTGATTGTGGTAGTACACTACACTAGGTTGTTACTGTGGATGTATAAGGCCATTATATGTCCAATCCTTACATACGGATCTTTGGTATGGTGGACCATTACTGAGAAGAGATACGTAGCGGACCTGCTGTATAGGGTTCAAAGATCTGCTTGTATAGGAATTACCGGGTGCTTGCTCTGAATATGGTACTGCACCTCATTCCTATAGATTTACATTTGATGGCCGCAGTGCGACTAGGTTGTCTGCATCTGGCTGGTGGAGGCATAGAACATATGGGCATGCTAAGATCCTGAATCGATTGCATCCGGACCTTAGGGTCCCTACCTATTACATAGTTCTCCAGATAGACTTCGATAAGTCTTTCAGGGTTATTTTTCCTTCCAAGCGGGAGGGGAAAAAGGGAACGTATGTACTTGGGTATGACACCAGGGTATACACTGACAGATCTAAGATGATCTGCGGTGTGGGCTCTGGATTGTACTGTAGTGAACTTAATATGAGACTCTCATTCCGACTTCCGGATAGGTCTACTGTTTTCCAGGCGGAGATACTGGCCTTCAAGGAGGCATGTGAGTCTCTGTACAACAGGAGTATCAGGGGAGCTACAGGCATCTTCGTAGATAGCCAAGCGGCTCTCTTGGCACTTCAATCGTATGCTACATTCTCTGCTCTAGTGGGCCAATGCAAAACTGTGTTATCCAACCTAGCACGTCAGGCTGACGTATCCTTGGTATGGAGCACACAGTGGTTTTATTGGTATGAGCAGACGGATGAATTGGCTAAGGCTGGCTCTAACATGGAGGTTTCTATGGCAAAGGCAGTCCCTGTAGCGCTTGGTAGTATCAGGAGTGTTATTTTTTATCACTACCGGAAAAGGGCAGACACCAGATGGCGGAGTCTACAAACGTGTAAGATCACGCGTCAATTATGGCCATGCTATGATGGTAAACGCTCTATTCAATTGGTGAGCGGGAGTAGAAGGGACATCTCCAGGCTGGTGGCGGTGATAACCCGTCATTAGACGATCGGTAAGCATGCCAGCAGGCTGGGACTGCCCTTCAATGATAGCTGCTGCAGCTGCCGGTCATCCGAAAGGGAGGAGATGGTTTTTCACCTTCTCTGTGAGTGCCCGGCTCTTATGGCTTCGAGATTCAGATTTCTCGGAGCACATCTGATGGCCGAACTACCTGAGATATCGGGATTAAGGTTAGCAGACCTTTCAGATATCTGAATGTCACGGGGTGGATTTAGGTCACCTTACGGCTACATGGTCTTGGCGAGTAGGTGGTTCAAAACGAAGTCTTAGGACTCTAATTAGAAGCCGTTTAGGCCGCCACGTAAACCAACCAACCAACCTATTCTCAGGCCTGGCTGCTAAATATGTGTTCAGAGCCAGGTCGGGCGTTAATTAGGATGTCGTATTAACTAAACCTACACGGCCAACTTAATGACAACGTGATTTAGAGCGTCCTCCAAGTAGTTGCCAAGGTTTTACCGGGACGGAAGGCAGCTGCGACATTAGCCTGAAAGCCGTTTCTACACGATTTCACTCCCGTATACTAAGGTAACAGAATGACACAGCTGTCAGCCCATTCTCAAAAAAATCCAATAAATAATCAAAATCATATCAATGGTATTTGCAGGTTCGTCAGCATTGCAGCAGTAGCCTGAGTTGCACCGGTGCTCGTCGGTGAAAATCTACGAAAAGTTTTTATTCAATACATAATTTGTCACATGCTAGTGAAAAAGCTAGTCTTCAGCAAATTCGTCAAAAATACGTATGACCGGGGATTAAAAAACAAATAATTGCTTAGTCTCGCAATTGTTTAAATTGCCAAAAGGCCAAAATATCAAAACACTATCGCCTCATACATTTGGATATCGTTGCCCCTTGTTCAAGGTTTGAGATATTGCTTCACTATGATGGATCGTTTTTCAAGGTGGGCAAGAACAGTTCCACTAAAAGATATATCATCTCAAACGGTCGCAACGGCTTTGTGGACTCACTGGGTATCTAGATTTGGTTGTCCGAAAATAATAACAACGAATGAAGGTACTCGGATTACTGCTTATCGTCCGCAATCAAGCGGCATGATAGAGAGATGGCACAGAACATTTAAAGCAGCACTGATGTCTCACACCAATGATTCATGGGTCGAAATTCTACCGACAGTATTACTTGGTCTGAGAACTGCCTTCAAGGAGGATTACAAGCTTCTCCATCCGATTTACTGTATGGAAGCTCATTACGCTTACCTGGTGAATTGTGATAGTGCTGATAATCATACGAATTCCAATAAATTTCTTAAGAAAATTCAACACCAACCCCAACAGCACATCATAACAAAAACAAAATGTTTGTCTTAAAAAATGTTAAAGACTGTGTGTATGTTTTTTGCGAGCTAATTCTGTACGACAGCCTCTTGAAACGCCTTATACTGGTCCATATGAAGTAGTTCATCGTTTATCTGATCGTTTATATACCGTCAGAATGAAAGACAAGGAGGTTAATGTCAGTGTTGACCGTTTGAAGCCAGTCTTTATTTTCAATGACAATGAGCAAGTTAAAACTCAACCTACATCCACAGAATGAATAGTCTATGCCTACATCGTTCCCATCTAATCCTGATTTCGTCACTGGAGAGGGAGTGGATGTGGCAGCCCGTATAATGTCTAACACTGAAAATCAACAGTCTGGCAGCTTTGACAGAAGAAAACAAATATTAATTCCTCGTGTAATTTTTGCCGCTTCAACTGTGGATCGCAACAAGAATTCTAATTCAATTATAATAATTTATTGTATTTTTTCTTAAATAAATAGTTTGTGGAATAATAACGAATTTGTCATTTCTAGTAAACTACACATATTTACAAGCCGTAGTTCTTTTTTGTTGATCTTAACGCAGTGTCGTTTTCAAGTTAACCATATGTGCGTATGTACATATGTATTTGGAGGGTGATTAACGTTGGCTCTTTGGGATATTATTTTGTTTTTTAATTAATTTGTAAGGAAAAGTCACTGCGATAAGTTCATCTAAATTATTAAGAAATATATGTAATTAATATTAATATGACTTCTAGATATAAGCGCACACGCACATGCATACAAACATGTGGATTTATAATTTTGGTGTTTTTGCACCTTACGAATTACAGTCGCTTACACTGCAGTCACACGATCAAGTTTTTTTACAATTCTCTTTCAAGAAATTTACATATACTGCTTGTCAAAATTCACAAAAATTTAAAGCTGTGACGTAGGCTGCACGCAATTTCAAAGCAAGTTTTTCAACAAGATGTTTTTTTTAACCTCTTCCACCGACAGTTTTGTTATATGCCTTAATTTTTAAATCATTCCATCTATATGCAGGAATATTCATGTTCCACAGAACTTCATGCCTTCTGTATATCTCTATGAACTGCAAAACGTCGTTATATTTGTTTAATTTGTTCACAAACATATTTAAAAAAAAAAACAAAACAATACTGGCGGCAGAATAAGAATTCAAATTTGGAATAAAAAAACTGCAGTCAGCTGTTTTCTTGACTGTAATTTGAAACACTCAATTGAACGAAAAATTGAAAGCAAACTCTCAGCAAATTTTAAAAGTGTGTGTGTATTGGTAAAAAAATGAGAGAAATTTTAAAAATTGAATGAAAACTTGATCGTGTGACCCCCAAGTTAGCGACACCATGGTATAGTTTCACCACGAGCGACATCATGGTGAAATTATACAAGTGTGTACATTAGGGAATTCGGCCCGCAGCTGTTTCAACGCGCATTGTCAAAATTGATTTATATTTACAATTAATTAATTTTAACTTACCTCTAAAGATGATTTCTCAATCACGAAGTACATATTATTTATTTTTATTATTATTATTATTATTATTATTTATATAAATAAAATAAAAACACAAAAAATGTAAAAAAAAATTTTGGCAGTTTCCATAAAAAACAAAACAGAAATTAATGAGAACGTAATATGTTGGTTGTATACATAATTGATTTTTCTTGGCCATTTATTAGCCGATTGTTCTCATTTTTCGCACAGATCAAAGCGAATTCATACAAGATGAACTCACTTTGATAACAAACACAACAATACAGAAACAACAGGCATTTTTTTGTGTAAAATATAGCGGCTTGTCAAACTGATTGGTTTCAATACAATAGCAAACACATAACATAATAATATTATTTCGTAAACAAACAAAACAAAATGAAAAATATTTTGATATTCATGTCCAATAACATACATATATAAACAAAAAACACATGTAGAGTTGCGTCCACTTTATATATTTACACTATGAGACTAGCAAAAAACTTTTTTCAGTAAATGCAGAAGTATATGACAACCTGCTTTAACAAATTTCTTAATATTGTGTCCAAAAATATGTACGTGTTCTCCAACTTAGAACATAAGCTATAACATCAACATTTTTGAACTGTTATTCTGCTGACGTTATTTCTTATGTTAGAAAAGAAAAATGTTAATTGAAGACGAAGCGTTATCGTAAATAATTTTTTCCCATGAAATTTGTTCACTTTTCCCTAATATTTGTTTACTTCATATTTGCTGGGTGAAATGTATCATCAATCACGTAAGTATTCATTTATTTTAACTAGTATTACTTATTAAACTTCACAGAATGTTGATTGTGCCATACCAACTTCATAATCTCTTGCTACTCTCTTTTGGTATCCTCCCTTTGCAAAAAATCTCAAGCAGACACTTAGTAAGAATCCCAAATGATTTTTTTAGGAGTCGGTAGAAAGTTATTGATTACATCCAGTAAATAAGAAAATGCTTCTTTATTGACTATAATGTTGCTTAAATCTAATACAAAAATTAATTCAAAGCAACTTTATTTATTAAATGTGTCACTTACAGTACATCAGGTATCTCCAAGGGTCAGATGAATCGTACAAACGTCAGCGAATAATTCGTTATTGCTTACTTTCTTGCTTCTGTTATAACAATATTGCTCCAGTTCTACACATTATTTCACTGTATTTATTTTAAATTTAAAAATTTTTTCACATTCAGCTTGTTCTTGTTTATAACAATCAATATGAGCTGATAGCTTATAACAAATTCATTGGGATTCACGATCGCATTTTTCCCTTCGAGGGGAATAAAAATCTCAAAGGGAAAAATATTTCACATGTTATTGGCGATGGAGATGATTATTAATTTTTACTACATTATTTATATAAATAAAAATGATTGTTAAAAAAATTTCTGGAACAAATTTGACAACTTGGTAGAAAATAAATACGCCTTGGTTATGATTTAACCGTGCTATAATGCAAGGCAAGTTAACTTTGCTATAATGATTGCCTTTGTGAATTCGCCTTATTCACCTGCGTTCAAGAAACAGTGTTGTTTTATTTTGTACGATTTCGTTTTTCTATATTCATTATCAAAATTATTCTAAATTGTCAATGCCATTGAGAAAAAATGGCCTGATTTAAACTAATTATTATACTGAAAAGTATTCAAATCATATAAAATAATTTCAGCATATAACTAGCCAAGTTTATGATTTTATGTAAAATAAACATAGAACAAAAGACAAGAATAATAAAATGCAACAAAGTGATTGACCTCAAGTTGAGGTAGCAGAAAAAGAATACCAAACAAGTGAAGCAACAATTTTTTGATAGTGTTAATTTGTATGTACGTTTTATTATTTTTGTGAAGTACTGAGTGGCTGAATTAGAAAACAAATACTCGCATTACTTGCTGCCTACATAGCAGAACAAAGTGGTTGACTTGAGCTGAGGGGGGAAAAAAAGGTCAAGAATTTCAGTCAATACAACGAAAGCTTACTATATATATTTATATCTCCACACGTAAATTTTTATGTTTTTGTAATTGTTCAATAAATGAATACCGCATATTCTAAAAGAAACTACATAATTACAATAACAGATAAGTGCAAAAACAACAGCTCAAAACAAACATACATACATACATAATTAACCAAGTAGACAAAAAAGGTGAAGAACGGTGCTGTACAGGGGCTTAATAAGCTCCGACAATGGGCACAAGTAGTTTTCAAGCTGAAGGTGAGGCTCAAGGCTTAATTGTTGTTACTATCTTTATAAATTTTTCTTCGTATTTGCTTTTAAAATTTTTTCTTCAAATTCTAGATAACAAATTATTCGTGAATCATAGTGCACAGGCAACAAGTAGTGAAGGTGGTCTTGGTGGCAGTAGTACCGCGTCAACATCCAGCAATATGAATGTTGAATTGTGTTTGGTGTGCGGGGATCGTGCCTCTGGACGTCACTATGGAGCAATTAGTTGTGAAGGATGCAAAGGCTTTTTTAAACGTTCAATACGCAAACAATTAGGTTACCAATGTCGTGGAGCAATGAATTGCGAGGTCACCAAACACCATCGCAATCGTTGCCAATTTTGCCGACTGCAAAAATGTTTGGCCAGCGGCATGAGAAGTGATTGTAATTTTCATTTAATAATGTCGACAAACATTTTAACAAAAATTATATTTCCTTAACTAGAAAATCTTGTTTTAAATGTTTAATAGTTTGTTGCAATTTTAATATTTCCCGTTATTCGTAATATACACGTAAAATATTTTATTAACTTAAATTATAAAGTCGGCAAATTAAGTGTACAATTTTCAACTGACTATAAATATAAATGGGAATTAATGGCTTATAATTGTGCTTGCTTCAAATAAAACGTTAAATCCTAAAATTTAACCTTGGAAATTTAGTTGGAATTAAAACAAATTTTTTCTAAAAATTTTCGAAATAAATTTGTTACACACTAAATTTCACTGACAAAGCCATAGTTAAAATTCCTAATCACTTTTTTACAATGCATGTTCATTTGAATACTAACTATGTATTCAATGTTTTATAATGTGTTGCTAAAGTTGTGTAATATCTTTTATTAAAATTTCGATATTTACAGCTGTACAGCATGAAAGAAAACCTATTATAGACAAAAAAGACGCAATGGCTTCAACTTCTACAGTACAATCCACAGTACAGGCTCTGACAGTTGGTAGTGGAGGGGGAACTTCAACATTAAAATCAACCAATCCTAGTCCACAATTTCAACAAAGATCTAAATCTTCATCATCATCATCGTCAATATTTAATCATAATTTAAATGCTGCAGCAGCCTCAAATCCTACTACAGCTTTCGCATTGGATACCAGTAACTTAGCTGTTCCAGAAATATTCGGCTTAAATTTTGCAGAACTAACACAGACATTAAGTACGTTTTAAATATTTGCAAATGAGAAAGCATTAATTATATTTTTTCTTATATAAAGTCCAACAAGCTCAACAACAGCAGCAGCATCATCAGCAGCAACAACATCAACTGACAAATAAAATTTCTGCAAATGCAGGCAAAAAATTGCATTATTCACTCGAAGCAAAACAACTCGTCCCGGACAACGAAGCTGATGAAGATGATGAAAGTGAATGTATAGACATTGATAATTTGCGCCATTTTGCAAATGTTGCTTCTAACAATAATAGTAATAATAACCAGGAGACTATTGATTATGCCTTAACAATGGGTTTGCGAAATTTCGCCAAAACAGTTATAAATAATAATAATAACCAAAATGTTAACTTTAATATGGATGAATTAACACCCATTCCAACCGCAGCAGTGGGTCTAATACAAAACTCTTTAGACAGGCGTGTCATTGATAAGGCTTTGCAAATCCTTCAACCGATTAAAAAGCAATTGGAAAATCAATTTGAGAATGATGGTAATGACATATTTATAAAAAACGAAGTAAACGATGACGATGAAATGGCGGACAATAGTGGCAATGAGGAGGAACTTATAACAGAGTGTATGGACCTAGGTGAGCAGTACAATGAAGGAGAATTTGTGGTAAATGAATCTATATTCGAGAATGATTTGATATCACCCAATTATGCGAGCTTTAATTTACAAACTCCCAATTTGGTGTCATCATACTTTAATGTCCATTATGTTTGCGAATCCGGTTCTCGTATTATATTTCTGACAATAGTTTGGTTACGTAGAGTACAGGCATTTGTGGAACTGCCGCAACGCTCTCAAATAATTCTGCTACGGAATGCTTGGCCCTCTTTATTAGCCATTGCTGTGGCACAAGTTCGCAAATTGTCACAAGGCACTATAATCAATACTCTCATTCACAATGTGCGTCAATTGGCTGATATTGAAAAAATTGATCCACAAAAAATTAGGAAATTAAGTGAACATATTGCCCATTTAAATTCGTTTATACAAGCTGTACAGGCCCTTGAACTGTCGGACATGGAATATGCTCTTTTGCGCTTGGCAAGTCTTTTCAATCCGCATGCATTTTTAAGACGTAAGGAACAATCTGTTCGCAATTATGTGCAGCGTGTTCAGCAGTCCGTCTTAACAAGTCTACGCAAATTAATTTTATCCAAAGATTTACCCGCCTATGAAGCTGAGGAACGTTTTAATAGTTTAATTCTCATTTTGATGCCATTGAGTGCCTTCCAGTCAGACTCTATTGAGGATTTATTTTTTTCAAATTTAGTGGGTCAAGTGCAAATTGATAATATGCTACCGTATATTTTAACATTGAGCACAAATGTGTGAAAATTGAATTGTTAAGTTTTCAATTACGATTTTTAATGTTAATAATATATTGTTTTTATATTTTTCTTTTAATATCTTTTCATTAGACTGATGTATGAATTATATGACTACTATATACATAAATATTTCGCATAAAGTGTGTTTAAATTGTAACCGATTATTTTATTAAAATATATGAATGTAAATGATTTTTGCAATTCATATTAAAAATTTATAACATAAAATGAAGAGAATTGCAATAAAGAAATTAAATACATATCCGTCATTTACTTCAATGTAATCATGTCTAAAAAAAATATACTTTTAAAATATCTATACTAATCTTACAAATATTATAAAAACGAAAAATTACCTTTTTTTGTAATGGATGAACCCTAAAACTACCAAACCGATTTTAAAAATTCTTTTCCCAATATAAGATTACAGTATCAGCGAGAAATAGCGCTATATACGGGCATGTTCTGGACTCACGGTGATTTTAAACCACGAACGATTTCAAAATCACGTTAGTGATTTTTTATTGTTCTGGAAAACACGAGATTTTAGCTTTTCAGTAGTAATTTTTATCGTTCTCAACCACGACCTTTAAGCTTTTTGCTTTGCTTAAAATAAAATATGCTCAGAAAAAGAAGAACAAGAACTGAAAAATATAAACAAAAGAAAACGTATTTTAAATTTAATAAATTTACGGCTCCGTTGTAAAAAATAATACATTTTTTGACAAAAACTAATAAAAAAAATGCAAATTAAGTGTATTTAATCATTTTGTTAAGAAATTCAAAGGAAAATGCTTAAAATGATCCAAGTGATTTGATATCGTAAGGCAGTAAGCTGGCAGGTTTTAAGTCACAAGATGTCAAATGATTTTGTCAGCGGAACACCGTTTTCGGGATTTGAAATCACTTTGAGAGAAAGTGATTTTCAGAACATGCCTAATAATAACGCATTGCACAAACATATTTGAAACAGCTTTCCAGGATCATCCCTGATTTAAAATACGGTCAAGCACTATTCTATCGCATATCAAAACAAATAATTCAGTGACAAAATGTTTTGCACTGAAATAAAAATTAGAACCACTAGAACATAGAACAAACAGAACACAAATACACTAGCAGAAAACTGAACATAACAATAATGCAGTAAAAGAAGCAAAAATTTTTACCTTTTTTTGCAAATCATTTGAGTTGAACGCTTCCCCAACACTAATACCAATGTCGTTGACAATTTTCCAATTTTATAAATCTGCGTTGAACGAACGTTTAACACATATAACTCGCATTCTCAAATAAAAAATAAAACGTGTCATAATCGCGAATTTTACAGTTTGGTATTCCTATTAACTTTAGCCCATAATTATAGTCAAACAATAAAGTCGGTTCTTTTTAAAAACAACCTAAAAATTTAAAGTTGTTTAATACCCTGTTCAGACATAAAAGTTAATGAAGTCAATTAAGTTTTAAATAGTGTGACTGATTTGGGTGTTCACACATATTCAATTAAGTTTACGCAATTAAGCATTTGACAACTGAAAATATTGACAGTTTTTTTTTGAAATTATGTTTGAGTATTTATAAAATAAAAAATTAAAAGAAATTCAAATTTAAAAAAAAAAATGTTTTGAAGGCATAATAATTTAAAAATTATTTTCAATAGCAATTTTATAAAATTTATTTACCGGTTACTTCGGCTGCCATTTCCTTTTTATGACATTTATTTTTAAATTTATTTACGTTTTCTCTTTTTAATACTAAAAAAATACAATTTTTCTCAGTTTTGAGTTGATATTTAAGAGCACAAGAAAGAGTTGCATTTTGATTTTGAATTTTTACTTGCGCAATTATTGAATGGAAATTTGTATGGTAAATTGAGCTCAATAAAGGCGATAATTGCGTAAAATGCTTAATTTCTCAATTAACGTGTATGTCTGAATGGGGTATAATTACTAAAAATTTCACTACTATTGAAAAAACAAGTAGGGCTGACTTCTTAAACGTATCATTACAGTATTAATACCAAATTGATACATTGTATAGTTACTTTTCTAATACTTTTATACTGATATTTTGAAGCCCTGACGTCGTTTAAGCGGGTTTCACTTTATAATACAGAGTATTAATATTTTCATTAGATCGAGGGAGACCCAAATCAAATGCAAATCAAATACACTGTCAAAAAATTTAAAGAAAAATTTTTCTGTTTTCATACCATCACACTTCAAATAAAATACAAAACGCGGCAAATAATTCCACAACTGATTTCTAGTTTTTTCTTTGGTTGTTTGTAAGGCAAATTCATACAAGATAAACTCGTTAGAGTATTCGCTCCTCAGCTGTTTGAATTCGCTAAGAACCTTTATGTCAAAATTTGTAATTTTATATGAATGTATTTGTAATTTTTTTAAATGTGTTTGCAGTTTTATTTACATCTATTTGTGTTTTATGACTTGTGTTATGTGCTTTTGTGAAGATATTTAATAATTGTTTTTTTTTTCATAGATGCAAATAAAGTAGAATAATTAAATCAAAATAGATAGATTATGCTTGTAAAACATTAAGTTTTCTAAAGCAAATTAATTTCAAGGAAAATTTAGTTTTTTAAACATTTGGCACCATATTTCTCAAGTAATTCCGATAATTTCTTGTAATTGATTTGTGTTAAACCATATCAGAAGCATGTCACTCTATGTTGTGACACTGCCCATTGACTCTGTGCCTGAAACAATCAATTTTTGGTATTATATATTCCTTTTTTTTTTGCAAGGTAACTTATCTTTACCAAGGTAATTCATATTCACTTAACTTAAACACTTTTTGTTTTCTAAAATAAATTTTTTTAATGTTTTACAAAATAAACAAAAGTTGAAAAATTAGTGTAAGTGTAAAATGTTTTGTATGCAAGTGAATTGCTTTTGACAGTCCGTTGTTAGACGAATTGTTTTTTTCGCCTTGCATCTACCTTTTATGAATTTGCCTTGGTTGCTTGTACAAAAGCCGCCCTGTTAAAATGAGCAGTGTGATAGCGCAGATATAACCAGATATGGCCATACAAAATTCGCCATACAAAATTAAGTGAGCGAATCTGCAGGTTTCATTTTGAAACTCTTGCCGAAACCTTGAAAATTTAGTATCATCCCTAGTTTCTATCGCTAGTTTATCTTAACTAGCTGTCAAGCTAAACAAATTGTAAACAAAGAAATATTATTGTCTTGCAAGCATTTCATTGTATTAGTAAGAAACAAAGGAAAGAGTGTTAAATTGCTTAGTTATAAAAATAAACATAATAAATAACACAACATATTAAATTATTTGAAATAATAAATAAATTTTTTATAAATTATTATTTTTTGTAAAAATACATATATTTATATTTTAAAATATACTTTTTTTATCCATTTCAAAACTAAAAAACAAACGCGGGCAAATGTGAAACAACAAAAAACAAAACAAAGCAACTGTCAAATGAAACTCAGTATGTGTCGTCTGAACGCAAATTTTCACAATCGCCATTCCCTTCTCAATTTTCTTTTTTGTCGGATGACGGCTTCAATATCAGCTGATGACTTGAATGGTTTCCTCCTCTATGTTCCTCCCATGGGAGTTGCATTCCTAGCTGCACAAGTAATAACGTCTGTAAGGTGGTTCACAGCACATTGTATATCAGACGAGTTCCTTAGAGGGATGTTCTGGGGGAGATGAGAGCTCACATACATTTTATACTTTAGCCGGTTTGAATAGAACGTAGGAGATACTTCAGAGTTTATAGAACTATTACGTAGTGTTATTATAGTCGGCGAATGACCAGATGATAAGTCTTCTAGATGACTAATCAGAAGTTGGTCACGTTTAATATTTCTAATAACTGTGATGTTAATAAGGTCTGGCTTTTTCGTACAGTCTGTAGGCCAGTATGTGGGCTCACCATCAGATACGACGTCCAGGCTATTTTGAGCATTGTACAGCTACCTACCTCTTGGGCTGCTAAGTCTAGAGCCCCAGTGGATGTGCTTGGCATTGTAGTCGCCTGCTGCCAGGAACTTGTGTCGCGAAGAAGCTTTTGAAGTTGTCGCTATCAATTATGTGCTTGGAGGACAATATATACATGAAATTGTGGTATGAAAATCAGTTAGACTTATTGAGGTTGCCTGAATGTAATGCTTCCCAAATTCCGGCATAACAAAGTGTCTTACGTCTTTACGCACTATGACGACCGTGCCACCGCATGCCTTTCCACTTGGATGTTTAGTGTCATATATAATGAATCCATTAATTCTGAAGCAATTCTTTACAGTAAAATGTGTTTCGGATACCAAAAGGATGTCTATTTCCTGCCTATGTAGGAAATCTTCTACCTCGAACCTATGTTGGGATAACCCGTTCGCATTCCAGTAGCAAATACGCAACTGAGTCATTTTTATTTTTGTCCAAGCAGTGTCTGCAGAATCATGTTCTGATTCCGCATCATCTCCTGAAACATGCCCTGCATATTATTCATAAAATTGTACATATTCGTTATGAAACTGCTCATTGTCTCCGTCAGTTTGTCGATTGAACTAGAACTGCTATCGGCGAAGACTTGAGGGCTGCTCCTTAACACTTGTGCATGAGAAAGATTTTCCACTTTAGGCCTGTTTGACTTTGGTAAACCATTAAAGAGTTGTTGGGCATAGTTCACTCTATCCACATGTACACCATCAGGTATTGCGTTAGCTTCAGTATGAAGGCTCGGAACTTCGGTTCACGATATTTTGCATTTGCATGACTTCGAGGTTGTTTTGCATTTTTTTTACCTTTCGAATACTTCACATCCTCTATAATTAGCAGAATATCTTCCACCGCAATTGCTGCACTTTCTCACATTGGGGTCGTTTTTAGGTGCTGTACACTCCGTGGTTTTATGCGCGTTACCACACACTACGCAAACAGATGGTAGCTTGCAGAAAGATTTTGTGTGGCCAAACTCTTGGCAATTGGTGCATTGTGCAGGGCCATTATACTAATGTGGCTCCTCTACTAGTATTCTTCGGTTCAGGAGATATTTCAAATTGTAAATAGGATGCGTTGAATTTTTGTTCTTAAGAAGAGTTGCATTAAAAGCAATCTGCATACGGTGCATTGGTTAGGGAATTTTACCTTTGTTGTGTATGTTGTAAACATTTCTCACATCGTGCCGTCATTCTTAATAGCTTTCTTGATTTCTTCAACAGGGATGGAACTGTGAATGCCCTTTACCACAACCACGAGGCCCTTAGCACTTTTTAGTTGGTACGTGTAGTAATTCTTTTTTTCGGCGTTAAGACTATTAACAATTAGACGATAATTCTTCTCAGTATGGGCTTGCATTTTCGTTTCCTGTATCTGTCCCCTTCG
Organism: Thelaira solivaga; assembly: GCA_947397855.1. Classification (NCBI taxonomy): domain Eukaryota; kingdom Metazoa; phylum Arthropoda; class Insecta; order Diptera; family Tachinidae; genus Thelaira; species Thelaira solivaga. The sequence goes on from OX377613.1 coordinate 28,713,660, forward strand.
TATAGAAGCTACGTAAAAATTATCTTTTCCCACAATCTTTGATAAAAGATTTACGATAGCGTTCGATGTTTGCTCGTGCAAATAGATAGGTGGAGGTTTGTGTTCCTTAGACGCAAGTTCTGCTGGTGCATCGTCTGTGGGTGCAAGTATTGAAAATCTATTTTCGAAGACTGGTATCGTAGCCGTCTGACTGCCTTTGTACTGTTTAGTTGTGCGCTCTTGTTGATTAGCTATAGAACTAGCCTTACGGTTGGTAACAGTTACGTAATCTGTGCATTCCGGTTTGTATTTCCCTACCTACCGGAGTGGAATGTCTTTGATGTTGGTGTATCAACTTTAGTTTTCGGAGTGGTTCCTGTTGGACTAGTTGCCTTGTCAAACTGGCGCGTAAAAATTTGAGAGTCCACAATAGCATTTGGCGTTAAAGAGCGGGTCCTATTCTCAGGCCTGGCTGTTAAGTATGCTCCGTCGTCCTTCTTATTATTCATACTATCTGAGAACACATAGTATGCATTGTTCCTACTCAGTTTTTCGTTTGTCTTATCATTTATGTTTTTGTTTTTTTTTTTATTTATTGATGTCATCTTATCTATATGGGTCCCAATTTGAAGTTGTTATCTAAATCCGTAGTGCAGTTACCCCTATGATGACCCCGAGGGTCCCTTTGCATGCAGTGAGGTCCTCGCAAGGGTTGACACAAGACCTTATGGGCGCTTGTGTACAGAGCCAGGTCGGGCGTTAATTAGGATGTCGTATCAACTAAACCTGCACGGCCAACTTAACGTCAACGTGATTTAGAGCGTTCTCCAAGTCCTTGCCAAGGTTTTACCGGGATGGAAGGCAGCTGCGACATTAGCCTGAAAGCCGTTTCTACGCGATGTCACTCTCGTGTACTAAGGTAACAGAATGCCACAGCTATCAGCCCGTTTACAACTAATTCCAATAAATAATCAAAATTAAATCCATAGTGTTCGCATGCCTTTCAGGTTACAATCTGCATATTCACATACACACTTTATTCCAAAATTTATCATAAATTTTGGCGAAATTTCCTAATTTTTTGTGTTATATTATTTAGACGAGGAAACATTTCGAAGAAAAACATCTTGAATTCTCTTTTGCTTTTTTCTTTCGCGGTCACACAGACGAACATGTTGCCGGCAACATTCCATTATTATTGTTATTATTTGCACACAAAACAATGAAAGAAAAGAGAAGTAAAGCAAATATCAACAAAGAATATGTGAACAAAGCGTGTCGCCGAGTACCGAACACAAAAATTATGCTCTCTTCTCCACCCGTAATTTGTCTACAAACGAAATGTTTCCCTTCTAAATGTTTCCTCGTCTAAACGGGGACTAAGAAAAGTGTATGCAAAAGTGGTGCAAAAAGTATTAGAAAATACCTGCAAAAGGCATTTTTCAACAGAGAAGAAGAGCAGCAAAATGTAAGTATACCTAGTGGTAACTTTTACATTAGTTACATTTTAATATTAATTTTTATACATATTTAGGAGCCGTATATGTGTTGTGGGATGTCCAAAAATGGAAAAACTTCATCGGTTTCCGACGGAACCAAGAAGATAAGTGTTTTAATATTAAAATGTGTGTATTTTAGAGATGAAAATACAATAAATTTCTGTATTTTGGTGCACAATATGTCCGATAAAATCTAAATCTTTCTAATGTATTTTCTACTCCAACATCCAATTGGGCCATTGTAAACAATGGAAATTGTGTGTACAAAAGATGTGTGTACCTAACAGGGGTGGATTACTCATAGCCCACAATAAGAATAAAATAACTTATGTTATTGAGCTACAACATTGTACACACAATACCTAATTGTATTGGCAAGAATGATAATGCGTTTGGAAATGAATGGCATGTCTGGAATAGATAGGATATTCATATGGTGTTTTATATTTATAGTGCATTTACATTGAACCGAAATCTCATAAATATAATTTCAAATCTTGCTCGAAATCTAGGTCGTTTACACCACCTTTTTTTGACATTTATGAGATTTCATTTCCAAACAAAAATAGCTGACTAAAACAAAAAAGAAAAAGTTTATATATTGGATTTGGTTCATTTTCTACTAAATAATGGAAAACAAATTAAAATTATTACTATTGTGCTCATCCGAAACAAAAAAAATTCATTCATTGCGTAAAAAAAGCGCCAGTTTGATAACGATCCACCAGAGGGGCCGATTTTCTGCTTTTCATCCCTAAAGGATATATATGAAATGTATATACATTAGAATAAATATATATTGTTATTGCTCACCTGTATTTATTTGTTAGATTGTGTATTTTAACCCTTACTTCTTCAGAGCTTAACTCAAACAGCCTTATTCAGAGAGACTTACTATAGGTTTGCAAGCCGTTATTAAGTTAAAATCGCTTAATTTGTATTCAGAAACGTTTTTAATCTTAATAATCCTATGGTAAACCTTTATTAAATCCACAAAGTTTAAAGTAGGAATGGCCCTACTTTAAAGCTATATTAAGCTATGACAGCTGATTGCTAATTTTTGTTTTTTTTTTTTTATTACATTGTGTTATTTATTTAATAATAAATATAGGCTCTAGGTCTCTTTAGAACTCTCTCTAGACCTAGAGCCTACATTTAAAAAAAAATTTTAATTAAATATAATTTTTTTATATTACTGAAAAAAGAGTATTATTTAATTAAAAAAATGGAATCACACCTTCATACCTTTTTCTTTTAATATTTTCCATTTTTATCACAATTTTTTTGGTAAAACTAACACAAATTCACAAATTTAAAATTTTAATTTTCAGTGACGTGTTGTGATGGTGCAATACAGTGGAGAGTATAAGAGAGCAAAGTCACATACTTATATTTATAAATATTCAAATATATTTATAAATATAACTGACTCTCTGTTGTCATTATTATCGACGACAAAATTCTCTATCATTGACACCTGATACAACAGGGTAAACACAAAGGTAGTTATTTCACCACGATTGATTGAGTTCTTAGCTGATTACCAAATACGTTAATGTCTGGTAAGTATATCGCTAACGTAGCTATGGTACTGTAGCCTCGTTAACTTTTTTATACATAGATTGTAGTAGTGAATAATTTTTTTTGACAAACTTCGCGCGGTTTCTATAACCACGTCATATTTCTGCCACTATTGTATCAACCATTTTGTTGTGTGCTAAAGAAAGGCCAACAGGTAGCGGAGTGAAAAATAAAAATCTAGAAGCTGGTATTCATCCACGTGTACGATAGGAGGATAGACTTAGAGCCACCAAAGTATTTTTGTAATATCCGATTTGGGCTCATTCATTCATTCATTTTATCAACTAGCGGCCTTTTCATAATATTAATGAAAGAATTTATAATAAGCAGTGGGGATCAAGTTCAAATACGCAGCCTGTACATGGCACACTGCTCGTGCTTCCCTTACGGCAGTCCTCAACCCAATCACTTGTACCACCAGAAGGGTAGGACACTATATTTTCGTGGGAGTACAATCCGTCTGACTACATATTGGAAAGAAAAAGAGCCAAACCGAAATTAATGAATGGGGTTATCTCTTCTGGCAGGATAGATGTATATACAATAATATCATATATCAACAGCTAAAAATAATACTACGCCATACTTAGGAGCTACAGCCTATATAAGAAGAGAAAAATAACATAGGGACACTATACAGAAATAACTAAATTGCGAATTTGGGCACAACATACGTGCATTCATAATCATATGCATACTTAATCCTATGTGATATTTAAACTTAATTAAACTTACCTAGACTGACTTATAAGTACACACTTATCTCTAATACTAATTCACTCTAAAACTACAATTTTGCTAACTAGAACTAGAACATATAGTCCAACTATATTATTATTATTAAATAAGAATGTAAGTAAAATTACTAAACGGATTGTTATCAACATCATCTCATCGTATTGCTAAATATGCACATAATCAACAGGCCTGCTGACAGCGATGGACATTGTTACACGCCAAATAAGTCCGCTCTACTTCAGTGTGGAGCACAAATAGTTTAAAAAATTAAACGACAGTATATACATATAAATCACAAATCAAATGGCATGGTGAAGATGTCCGGCTAGCTCTAGCAGCTTGGTGTGTTTCTTGACCCGTGGTTTATAGCGTGTAAGCATATTACTGAGCTCTCCATGCCCATAGTACCAAGAGCTCAGTTAAATATCATAATAAATAGTAAAAGAAATAAATAAAGCTTATGGAGATGGTCGTTTGCTTTGCGTTGTGTTCGTGGATTTATGTTTGTATGGCAAGCTGGTAGTGCCATACCTAGGTATTGACCAATGACAGCTCCAAAATACCTAGAGATTTTAGTTCGCTGTCCCAAAAAAAAAAATATTTTACCCGGCCAGAATGTTCATTTTACCCAACACTTCCCCGTAAAAGAAAATAAATTTAGCAAATCATTTTAGATTTATAATTTATTTGAAAAGAATTCTATATATATAAGAATAAATTCATTTTTCTGTATATAATTGGTTATATATTTAGATGTATATATTTATGTACTAATTTAGAATAAGGTAAGTTAAGGTTAAGTATAGTCTAAAGAATAAATGTAAATAATAAGTACAAATGTAGTTTTAACAATATATAATGATACTTAAGGTTTTATCCAGCGATTGTGCAGGATGATGTAATTCCATGTGGTTGTTGTCTGCTTCTGATTACTGTTAAATTTCCTTGGAATATTGCCGGTTTCGGATGTCTTCCTTTCTAGGCTAATCATTGCAGATGATTTAGTTTTTATATATAAGTCTTTTAATAGAATTTTAATTGTTACACTAGTATTTATATTTTGAACTTTGTTTATGTATAATTTCGTTTGTAGTCTTTGCCGGGTAAGTATTAGCTTTGTAAAGCATGTCGTGTAAGTTTAAATTTTAGGTTAGGTAATTTGCTTAGCGTAAGTATGTGTGTGTTTATTGTCTTGTAGGGTATATATATATATATTTTATTAAAAGTTCATTTAGGTTAGTTATTCACTTTACAGTAAGTAAGCATGAGTTTCAATATGTATTCTATTACAATCATTTTCAGGTTAGATAATCACTTTACGGTAGTATAGTTTCAGCTTTAGTATAATAGATTTTTATTTATCAAGTTTTAGTCATAGTTATATTTCAAATTTTTTATTTTATAGGATTTTATTATTGGTTTCTTTCTCAATATACAATAATTTTAATAAGTTTTTTAATTACTCAGCACTAATACACATTGCATCACCCTTTTGTAGTGATGACTGTAGCCACTTACTAATTTCATCTTGGCAGGCATTTTTGTTTAATCGAAAGAAATATTAATGGTCTTTGAGGGTTTTTTTTTCCTCTTTTAGTTTTTTTTTACCTACTCGGCTGATCATGCTATGATTGGTCAAATTTTATAACGGGACTTTCCAGCATTGCCAGAACTCCTAAGCAAATAGATATAACAAAAAGAATAAGAGATAGGGATGTATTTGAAATGGAAGTGTTCGGATGGAATAATAATCCGTGTAACCATGCCAGATCAGAAACTTTTGTAACAACATATGAGATGTATGTAAGTTTTAAATCAAAATTATTATACTATATTTTTGTTTAAATCCAAACTTTAATTCTAAATTATTTTTTTTATATGAATGAATAATATTATTGAACATTTTTAATGAATACCAATATTATTCTAATGATAAATAACAACAAGCATCAAATATAATAATGAACATAATAGGAAAATCAAACATATGATAAATCTATATTTTCTTGAATTAAACTATAACTATAAATAAGTCGGAAATGAATTGAAGATATTAAACCTGAAATGAACAATAAAATGTATTGGTAAACATAATTTATAAAGGTTGACTAAATGTAGGGAGTAGCATCCATAAACATATTAATTAGCATTTATTTATTTATTTTATTTATTTTTAACTATTTATTTTTTTAAATATGTGATTATATGCAATAAAAATATATCACATTGTTTGCTTATTAGAAATTATCGATAAGCGGCAACACCACTAATCATATGTTATAATATAATGATAACACTCTATTAAACCAGCTTACCAATGTCGCCCTTTTGATGTTTGCCCAAAAAACATCACGCACGTATTTGGCGTCTTTTGCACTTGGCACCAGTCCAAGTGCAAGATACCGCATACGCACGTTCTCCCACTCTTCCATTTTTATAGTTTATCGCTAAACTTACCAAAGAGAACATTTTTGGCAGCTAGAATCTCCCGCACCACACTAATTTTATTTTGTAGATTTGCCATTACAATTAAATTAAACACAAACTATATATGTTTTGATTGATTAGTGGTGTGATAACAGTCAAAACAAATTATCGATGTACATTGGAGTACCCATAATTGCAAAAGTATTTAAAATAACTTGAAATTTTCATATAGTTCATGGGTACTCTAAAATACATACATATATTCACACATATGTATGTTTAATTATATTGCGTTTTTATATGATATTTGAGCATTTTAAGTAATAATAAATAAGAATTGTAAAATTAGTATCACAATATATTAAAAGAATTGTAATTGTAGAAATTGTAGTTTACAAGTGAAAAAAGCTACAAGTGTTGTGAAAATTTTAATGAAACACAATTCATCAGCACTTGTAAGAATGAGACTTGTGATTGTAACTTGTAAACTTGTAGAATTGTAGTTTAGTGAAACAGGCTCTAGATTGTGCTCGAAATCTCATAAGTACGAGATTTCGATTCAGAGTAAATGCACTATTAGTCTCCGAAAAGGGTTCTTTTTTCTTTATCATGTAAATAAGACCATCATGGGGGGTGAAGAACCAGATCCTTCAAGATGTGAAGCTGTTGTAAACAGAGAATGATGGATCTAGACCAGATAAGGTCGAAAAAAATTAACAAGAAGCACTTATCAGGGCTACGCAAGATCTTTAAGAAAGAAATTACATTATTGTATGTTATAAAAACAAAAATATTAAAAAATAATTATATAAAATTAATTAATACATAAAATACTAATATGTATCATAACGTTATTGTTATTTTATTATTTCATATTGCTTTTTCTTTACACCACTAATACATTTTCTCTTTATTTAATTTTAACAGGGCAGCAATTTTCGGACCATGATGATGAAAACTATTTCAATCACTTGCAGCTTCTGAAAATTTAAATAAAATTTTTTATATGATAATGTGATTTATTTTTTAAATTATATTGTAAATAGATTTATATTAATTACAAAATGTACATCAAATAAAATATTTGTCAAATTGTTTTCTTAAAAAATTTTGATTAAAAAACAATTTGACAAATATTTTATTTGATGAACATTTTTTTTATTAATTAATTATAAATCCATGTACAATATAATTTAAAAAATAATTCACAATATCATATTATAAAAATTTTTATTTAAATTTTTAGAAGCTGCAAGTGATTTAAATAGTCTTCATCATGGTCCGAAAATTGCTGGCCTGTTAAAATTAAATAAAGAGAAAATGTATTAGTGGTGTAAAGTAAAAACAATATAAAATAATAAAATATATATAAAAACATGCATATAATTAAATTTATTTATCCCCTGCTTTCCGGAAAGTAATTGGTAAATACCAACTAAATGAAAAACTATGATGGACTCAACAATGTGCGAAATCTAAGCTCAAAAAGTATGTTCATTTTTAATAAAGAAAACAATAGATGCTGATGTATCAAAACTAGTTTATTAAGGACACAAGAACGATCTTTCTTTTCGTAGCAAATTGTACCAATATAACAATAAAAAAATCTTAAAAATTTTATTTAAATCTATGTATTCTTATTTCACAAATTTGCAATTGAAAAAAAAAATATAAATTTCTATATAAAGGTAAAGAAAACATTATTTTCGTAAGCATATTTTACACTTATAAGAGTAAGCTTATAGGAAGCTTGCACATATAAGTTTAATTATAAGGGTGCCGTTTTGATTATTCTACAATTGTTACGATATAGTTTTTCAATATTTTCTAAAACTTTTTTCAATCATAAGGCTTATGTTGTAAGTTTATTTTAATATTTTTCTCAATTCAACACAAAATATTGATATTTATTTGTGATTAATTCCAGAAATTGTGTTGGTTTTTAAATGTATTCTTTTACTCATGATATTCTCATGAGTTATTTATTCAGTACAATAAGTACTGAAGGGAATAGCATATCTATATGGACCATTTCGTCAGACGCTACTCTGATTCCTCAGTAGATTACTCCTAACGTTTCTTGCAAACCCGTTTAAAGCGAGTTTCACATTATAATACAGAGTATTAACATTTTCATTAGATCGAGTGAGACCGAAATCAGATGCAAATCAATAGACTGTCAAAAAATCTAAAAGAAAATATTTTCTGTTTTCATACCATCACACTTCAAATACAAAACGCCGCAAATAATTTTACAGCTGATTTCTAGTTTTTTCTTTGGTTGCTTGTACAAAAGCTTAGAAAAATAGCTAAAAATGACAAAAACCATAATACTGCCAAAACTACTTAAGTATTTCACCACACTTGCTTAACATTTTGTTTTCACATTCTTGGATTTTTACTTAACTTGGGGGTCACACGATCAAGTTTTCATTCAATTTTTAAAATTTCTCTCATATTTTTACCAATACACTCACACTTTAAAAATTTGCTGAGAGTTTGCTTTAAATTTTTCGTTCAATTGAGTGTTTCAAATTACAGTCAAGAAAACAGCTGACTGCAGTTTTTTTATTCCAAATTTGAATTCTTATTCTGCCGCCAGTATTGTTTTGTTTTTTTTTTTAATATGTTTGTGAACAAATTAAACAAATATAACGACGTTTTGCAGTTCATACAGATATACAGAAGGCATGAAGTTCTGTGGAACATGAATATTCCTGCATATAGACGGAATGATTTAAAAATTAAGACATATAACTCTATTGCCGCCGAAACAAAACTGTCGGTGGAAGAGGTTAAAAAAAACATCTTGTTGAAAAACTTGCTTTGAAATTGCGTGCAGCCTACGTCACAGCTTTCAATTTTTGTGAATTTTGACAAGCAGTATATGTAAATTTCTTGAAAGAGAAATGTAAAAAAACTTGATCGTGTGACTGCAGTGTAATACACGAATTTTACAAATTCCACCATTACAATTTGCCGTCGGCAAAACACATTAAAAAAAAAGTACATTGGTACTAGCAATAACAAAACCAATTTGGATGAAAGGCTGTAAAAAATAAATGAAAAACATTTTTTCTTCCATTTTTATTCCTAAAATTTCCGTGATTGCACTCAACCTTACCCAAAAAAAAAAAAAAAAAAAATTATGATTACAGAAGTGGTGCCAGACCAGCAAATCTTACAGTTGTGCCAGACCAGCAAATTTTGACCAAAAATCAAACTAGTTTTGATTTTCGTCAAATTTTCACAAAACGTATACAAAGGCTATTAAACTAAGATGTTCTACGTAGTGTAAATTTTTTCTGGTGCTAAATTTGTTGATGGATATTGCTAGTAGTATCCACGAGAGCGCGAGAATTTAAAAGAGTGTAAGAGAGTAATATAACATGCAAAAGAATAATATTCAATGCAAGAATTTACACAACTTCACTTTTCAGTACATCCATACACAAACTGTATATGTATGTGTACAAAGTTTTTATGAAAAAGTTATTTTCTTCTTATAGCTCTACTAACATTACCGTTTTTGTTAATGTAGGTAAATACATGCATTTCATTGTTGTAATATATATAGTACATGAATTCACACCGAATTTAAATTTCGTTACTGGCCGTAATGGAGTTACAGAATGTCAATAAAAATTTTAATATTTTATTTTGATCAACATTTCGTTAATTAGTTGCTTCCCAGCTAGCCTTTTTAATCGCTGAAGAATCTAATATGAATTGCGTGCTGTTCATTTTCAATCGTAGACGAGCTCGTATTAAAATCATGGACGATACACCGCACGGGAGAAACTGTTACCCAAAACGACTCATCTACAAGAGTCTCAAAAGGCTCCTAAATTAGTCGTATGCAGAATCATTTCCGATTTATCTAAAGTTTATCTTGCAAATCTTTTATGAATAACATTGAGAATCATATGAGGCTCTTCCATGTTATTCTTATATGAGTCATTAGGAGAGTCGTAATAGAATCAAGAAAACATTATTAACATTAAATTCATAAAATGTATTTTATGCTTATTTGGTATAAGAATGCCTTCATTAAACATAAAATATATTTTATGAATTTAGGTATAACTTTTTTGAACTTATTAATAAACAAATGTTTTTATTAGTACATTTCTTACAACTTAAATGTAATTAAATTAAATTATCATAATAAAACATTTTTGTTGTTTTATTATGATTTACATATTACTTCTCAAACAATTATATTTTTACATATTTAAGTTATGACAAATTATTAAATTAAGTTGTTCATTAAATTATGCATTAAAAATTAAATGAAATCCAGAAAACTTTTTGCGTTCTTTTAAAAATTGTCAATACTACGTACACATTACGTACATACGGTATTTACTCATTTTTGTTGATTTTAATTTTTTCTATATATTTAAATTAAATGAATATAAAATACATTTTTAAGATTATTTTTCTTTATTTTTAATGTTACAAAGATTACTTTGTCGCATTTTTCTTTTTGAAACGTCGATCGATTCTGTCTTTAGCGTGCACAAAATGTTGCTGCAGCGTTCTGTTGATAATAGAGTCATCGCAATGTATAAATTTTGAATGACACAGATCTATAAAAAAAAGTTAATTAGTTACGGGAGTTTTATTATTTTAAATTTTTTTATACTTCTGATAGTAGTAATAATAATATAATTTTGTATGCTCTCTTTTTCAATAGTTCCTCTCCATGAAAATTCAGTTGCAACTTCATCGGTTATCACTTTTTTTATTGCCGCTCTGACAAAAGATGCTGGATCTACTGCAGCAACTTTTGCTAATACATATTTCTGGAAATTAAAATGATAATGTGTCTATTACTATATGTACATGTGAATGTAAATATATACATATAATTGCATGTAAAACACTTACTAATTGTTTGATCGTTTCATCATTTTTAATATTTTCGTTAAATGATTTAAACGACTCAATATCTTTAATTGGCAACGATGGGAGCAAATCCGTAGATATATTTTCAGGAATTAATTTAAGCTGACGCACTTCATTTCTCAATTTTATTATTTCTTTAGTTAAATTTTCTAGCAATTTTGATGTGTTTTGTTCTGATATTAATATTCGATTGTTTAGATTGCGCAACTCAGCCGTAATGTCAGAAAATTGAACAGACCCTGGAAAAGCGATAAATTATATAATTAATTTATTACATAAACAAAAGTAAATAATAATATAAATCAAACCTGAAGTGGCGTTGTGTAAATCTGTATATTCAGGGGATTGTGAAGAAAAAAGATTACTATTTTCGTTCGCCATCTAAATTAGAAGTATGAAAGCAAATAGCTTATCTTTCTTATCTTGAATAAATGCAACTTTTTTGATTGGTTTGTTGTTGTCAAATATGACGAGTTCTCCCTCCTCGATGTTTTCACTTGTTTTATAAACACCAACTTTTTTGGAATCTAAAGGTATTTCAAAAAGAGATTCTAAGTTTTTTATAACTTTTCCCTCAAAATATGGTACATTTTTTTTGGTCATATATATGGTTATTATTTTTATAATGTTGCCGTTTACAAAGCAATAGTTGTTTGGTTCCAAAGTTGAAAAAATTAATCCATTAATTGTAATATATGTATTACATCCATTTGAATCGGTTTTTAGCGTATAACTAGAAGATTTGCTTTTTAAAATAATCTCTTGGTTAGAACTAATTTCAACCTGACGATTATATAGTTGGGCAGCCACATTGTTATACTTTGAGACTTGTTTTTTAATTTTTTGTAAGTGATTCTCATATTTGAAAGCGCTTGTGTTTTGTATCGAGCCAAATTTTTTAGCATCTTCATGTATATGCAATAAATAGTGAAAGTTGCAAGTCATAAATTTTAAACTGTATAATAATTGCACATCTTTTACAAAACTTGAAAGCAGATGGTGAGCATACAGGCTATTAACTTTGCAATTCTCTTCGTCAGCTAAAATTCTCATGGCAATAGATAATTTTAAAAAGTGTAAATATCTCTCTTCTGATAAAATATATTTGAAAATCACTGAGCCAGTATATAAAAGGATTTGCCTAAATTCAGTAGCTTTCCACATATCAAGTTCCTGCACAGAACGGGGTTTTCTGGCAAATTCAGCAGGGATGCAGTCCTTAAGATTAATTAACTTTTCTGAAAGCAATTTAATTTTTTGCGAAGATAGAGAGTATACCTCTCCTTTTTGCTTAGTCCATGCATTTAACAAAGTCCTTACGACGCCTAGGCAACCAATGTGCATAAAATCTAAGGCAAACTGCTGGATCATATCTATTGGTAGTCTTTCAATTGTGGAAGTGGCTTGTACTTTGTGGTGTTGGGATTGAGAGCGAGTTCGAAATGATTCGTTTGTGCGTAAGGTGGAATCCAATGTAAAAGGAAAAACTAGGCGATGCTCGAATATGAAGCCCCTTTGTGTACATCTTATGCATGAATAGTAACCTGTATGACCTTTTATTCCAAGAATGAAAGAACGTGCCGGAGCATCCATTATAAAACAACCAATTTCAACAGAATAGTGTTTGAAAACGTTCGGGTTACGTTTTTTAATCTTCTTATAGCTTGTCAAGAAATTAAAGAGACTGGAAGCTACTGAAAGATCTTAATTATAAATACTCCGGGTGGTTGAAGTAATTATAATTAAGTAGAACGAGAAGAAACAAGGGAATTAGTTTCTTACATTAACCAGGGAATGAGTAAGGAGGGATACTTACTGGTTTTTTGTGCATAAGATTAATAAGGCGGATAGGTGTATATTTGACTGATGATTAATTTAATTTTATGCTGATATTACAGTTTAGTTTAATAGATTTAGTAGCAGGCAAATATATTTAAATTCCAAATGATATAATTAAAAGTTAAATATTTAGTTAATGGTGAACAAGTTTATTTTAACACGGTAAAAGGAGAACTCGATTTATGGTTTTCAATTATAATTTAAGCTAAGTTTAGAAAATGTGAAGTGTACTCGTTGGTTGTTAAGTGACAACTTATTGTGTGTACTTGATGTGTAACGTTTCTCACTCTTTTGTCGCTTACAAATTTGCGAGCGACGAAACCTTTCTTTCCAGTATAACCCAACTGGCAATTTTCTATAAATTGGGATATTGTCCAATTCAAGATTGGACATGCCGCCGCCCCTGGCCTCAGGCAAAAATGATGCATTACTAGAGAACTGCACTTAGGTGAATCTGGGGAATTGTGTATATGGCGTTGGTTAACATATTCTCTATCAAAGAAAAGTAATTAATAATTTAATTAATTCTTAAAATGTATATGAGATAAGTATGGGTACTGAAAGAAAGAGATTCCTAATTGATTAAAATTGAGTGGGGAACAATTAGCTTGAAGTAAACTAGAAAGTGTTCCGTGTGTAGTTTCAGGAAATATGGTAATTTGGTCAGATTTATTTGATATGATGCGTGCGTATACACTGTATCTTCGAAGTGGATAGGGATTTCTCACTTTTGCACTGTATTTTCGTAGTGGATGGAGATATCTCACTTGAGAGTTTGTGCACCATATTTCCAATTGGCTAGGCGTTTTCTCCACTTAAAATGTTTGTGAGTATATTTTAGGAAGTCCTTCCATCTTATATTTACATACCTTGAGAAACATTTCCAATAATTTGAGATTTTTCGATCTGAGAATTAGGAGTTTTTTCGACTTGAGCATTCGCTTGGAAACTCGTAGAGTTCCATTTTTGTGGTTATAACCCTTTGGGTTAAGCTCCCCCTCCGACAAAGAGATTGTGCAGCATGGGGTCTGTGTAAAACTAACTCTCAGTTTTTGTGGGGGGTCACATTGGGTAAGTGTTCGTACTGGTTTGCGTACATGCAATAATTTAGTGCTTTTCTTGTTCGGCACGAGGCCCGTGTTTGGTAAATTGGGTTGCCATGCGAGGGTAACATACATTGCGTAGCATTATATATATTATATATATATTATATATGTCATTGAATCCGAAAAATGAAATGCTGGCAATTTAATGAAATTTTCATTAAGACATATTTTGAGCAACTGGGATATACCAATTGACACGCTCATGTATCGTTCAGAGTTGTTGAATGTCGATTGACCCAATTGACTATTTCTTCTAATTAATGGAGATACATCAACTCTTTTGACTTTGTGGGATGTGTTTCGACTTTCAATTTGCGAGCAAGATTCTTGAGCGTTTTCTATATTCACAACACTCTCTTTTTTTTTTTTTTCACTTAGTGATAAATCTGAAAACATGACATACCATATATATACTGTTTATCACGAATGGGAATTTTTTATGATTGTCAGTATATACAATGTCCGTATGTAGAGCTTGAGTTGGAGTTTGAGTTTTGTTTTCAGAATCAATTTGTGCAGAATTTGTCCTGGGGGGTTGCATCATGGGTGAGCTAATGGGAAGTTTCCAAAAGTGGGAATTGTAAGTAACAAAATGATCTGCATTTCTAGAGAGTTGTATCTTGTGCTGTTCCAATTCTATTCTAAATGTAGAGAGTAGAGATTCTCGATTTTGTATTCTCGACCTTTGAAATGATTTTCTTAAATCTATTAATCTACAAGCATGCAGAGAATATGGTCGATAACAGGTATGATATTTTTCTTTAATATCCCTCTTAATTTCGGGTGTTATCGATTCATTATAAGAGAGCATTCACTTTTCATAAGAATCTTCTAGTTCAGCCCATAGTGAGTCCAATTTGGATATAGTGTCTTCTAGTGTGGACTCGTCATAATGATTTTCATCTGGGTAATTTTGGCAAATTTCAAGTACATCTAAATAGTTATATCCGAAACGTTCCATTGGGCATGGAGTGAGCTCTTCTTGTGAGACTTGATACATGTTGTAAGATTCAGCTTGAGATAAGAATTTTAATTTTAAATTCAAACAAAGCCTTCTTATATTTATATAAGGAGTGAGAAGAATATGGCTTTGTTTATGGTATGGGTGAATACTTTATTATGGATGATTGGGTGAGTATTTTAGTGAGTGGTTGAGTGCTTGACTATGGGTTCAGTCAAATATTATGTGTAAGTTCCATATTAGATTTTCTATGACTTTGTAAAAGGGGCTAATGGGCTATAGCTCTAGAGTAATATCTAGTTCAAGGCAAAGTGTATAGAAAATCTGGGTTAGCCTAGTAAATTGGGTGTAATGGCTTCCCCTTGTGTATCAATTGTATAGGGTAATCTATTTATCATGTAATTCTTTGCTGAGAAGGGTGTTAATGGGTTATAACAATTTTTACAGCCAAGAATATTTTATAAAAGATTATGATACTAATGATTCGCACTTATACCTTGTATATTATCAGGGATAGGGGCCAATGTCAATAGATATTGGTATCTATTTAAATTGATAATATCAATGAGTAAAGTCATATCGATTAGATCGTTAAATTCGTAATAAATTACGAGTACAATTGAACGCATAGGGTTAATAATATAGCGAATATATTCCAGTACGGTATTGAAATAACCATTTTATTCTACTATGCTTGTATTTGTTGAGTATTATTTAAATTTCGTTCCCATTGCATTAAGAGTCGGCCCTCGTATCAATCTTCTTTATGTGTTGGTTTTGTTTTCTAGGTAATTTTTTAAAGGGTGAATATATAAATGTGTAGAATAAAAATTTTTCATTTTATTAATTTTGTAGGGGTTTTAGGAAACATACTTTTGGGTAAGTATTTCATTTCATATCTAATTAGGGTGAAAATTTTATATGTATTCAGTATATAAATTTGGTAAAACGCAAACGGTAAGTATTTTATTTTCAGCAATAAGAGATAATGTGTTATTTAGATAGAGTACGAATATAGTGTAAGTATAACATTGTAAAATTTTTTCTATTATTATTTATTCTCTTTTTTTTTTTATTTTTATTATATTGTTTACTTCCAATTTCAAGTTCAGGGTTAATGATTTCTGTTTAATATTTTGAGTTAAGTTCTGTCAATTTATTAATTGTTTTTATTATTATTTAAAACCGTTGATCATTCTGATAATCATTACTCATTAGGTAATTTGGTTTCAAGTTTTGGAATGTATGTTGTGTGTATAATACAATTTACTTTTTTTTTCCTTATGAAGTGTATGTATGTAATTCGGTATGCAAATTTCGTAACCGTGTCGCGGTTGTTATAAAAAAAACTAAATTTGTTTTTTTGTTTTGGTTATAAATTTTATTTAATTTGACAACTTATTGACCGAATGGGAGAAACAAGACTGACTTATTCTAATTACAAGATCTTCTTATATCTTAAAGTTATTGTATTATTTGTTAATAAGTTTATTGAATATTGCATTTTCGTTTGGGAACGGGAATGCCTATTTGACAATATCTATTGCAAATTGCTTTCTTAGTGAAAAGTTAGTAAATTTGGGACGGTTGCAATTCTCAGAATTGCGACCGAAAAATATACTTTGTTACATTTCTGCATTTAGTGCTTTAATTTATTAATGAAGTTAATTCTTTTATATTAAATTGGGACGGTTGCAATTCTTGGAATTGCGACCGAAAAATAATTAATAAATTTTACATTTATTTTGTATTAATTATTTTGTTAATAACTATTGGCAAATTACGGTTGCAATTCTTGGAATTGCGACCGAAAAATAGTTTTGATTTATGGATTTAATCATAATTTCTTTAAACAAAGCGGAAATGGGTTTAATATTACACTTTGTCTTTAATTATGTTTGCAATAAATTCGTCTATAGGGTCGTTCCTAATGTAAGTGTTAGTGTTTGGTTTTATATACTTAACTTGCATTCTTGTAACAAATATTATTAATTTCAATGTAACTAATTATGTACGTATGTATGTTCACACTAATAAATGGAGTGTTTTGATCCTTTTTTTTTTTTTTTCTTTTCAACTTTAAATGTTATTTTGATCTGTACTTGTTGTTTATTAACCGTTTTTAATTATTTTTATTGTTACGCAAATTAACTGTTCTGCTTTTTACTTTTTTCTGTTAATTTCATCACCTTCTACAGTAAAATTTTTTTTTTCAGGGTTTTGTTTGTATTTTTTTTTTTTTTTTTTTTTTTTTTTTTTTTTTTTTTTTTTTTACAAACTTTTATAATCAAAATTATTTTATTTTTACATGTTACTGACCTTATCTTTGTAGTTACTTTACTTTATTTCTTTTGATGTTGTCTCCTTTTGCAAAGTTTTTTGGCCAAGCCATGATCGTTTTGTACTGCTTAAGGATTCCTTTTTAATGAGGGATATGAATAATTGTTGTTGTAGTAGATTGAGTTTTTCTACTAGATGTGATATGGGATTCTCAGTGATCGTAGATCTTCCGGGCTAGTGAGGACTGGAGGATTAAGCCACTGGTTTTTTTTTTCTTCGAAGGACCATGAAAACGTTCGGGTTACGTTTTTTAATCTTCTTATAGCTTGTCAAGAAATTAAAGAGACTGGAAGCTACTGAAAGATCTTAATTATAAATACTCCGGGTGGTTGAAGTAATTATAATTAAGTAGAACGAGAAGAAACAAGGGAATTAGTTTCTTACATTAACCAGGGAATGAGTAAGGAGGGATACTTACTGGTTTCTTGTGCATAAGATTAATAAGGCGGATAGGTGTATATTTGACTGATGATTAATTTAATTTTATGCTGATATTACAGTTTAGTTTAATAGATTTAGTAGCAGGCAAATATATTTAAATTCCAAATGATATAATTAAAAGTTAAATATTTAGTTAATGGTGAACAAGTTTATTTTAACACGGTAAAAGGAGAACTCGATTTATGGTTTTCAATTATAATTTAAGCTAAGTTTAGAAAATGTGAAGTGTACTCGTTGGTTGTTAAGTGACAACTTATTGTGTGTACTTGATGTGTAACGTTTCTCACTCTTTTGTCGCTTACAAATTTGCGAGCGACGAAACCTTTCTTTCCAGTATAACCCAACTGGCAATTTTCTATAAATTGGGATATTGTCCAATTCAAGATTGGACAGTGTTTATTATAATACTCCAAACCATTTTCAATTAAATCGATCAATTCTTCTACAGTTTCCCTTAAAAATTCGTCTGCACTCTTTGGCTTACAACATCCTTCATAGGCACCCACTAAAAATACTTCTGATGAGTTGCGGACACTACACAAAATTGGCCACACTTGTTTTTTGAGCTTTTGCACAAAGGCAAACCATCTATATTGAAATCCAGCACAACTACTTGAGAATCACAATTATTAAGTCGAAAGTAGTCTGTTACAGCGTCTTTTACGCCGTAGTTAACATACCAACCTTCTCCCATGCGTTTTGCCACTATATCTCTCGGTGTTTTCCTTAGCGTCCGAACGTCTTTGGGGAGATCGATATTATAATCTCTTAAAATTTGCAGAAGATCATTTACTGCCGTTGTGCTAAGTGCATGTCTTACTGCCCATTGAGATAAACTTTGCTTTAGAATATCTGCTTCGATTATATTACCAATGACGGACTGCCCGTCATCGTCATCTACTGCATCTTCGGCAAAAGTTTCATTATGTTTTTCATCTAAGCCATCCTCAATTACGTCATCTTCAGTCGTTGTACTTAAATCAAGAGACTTACCACCTTTTGTTTCAACTTGCTGAATGGATTCCTTTTGCTCCATACCTTTATGTTTTTTATAGCTGTTTTTAAAAATACGTTTCATAATTTGAGAAGCCTCACGCTTGCTTCTCATAC
Organism: Thelaira solivaga; assembly: GCA_947397855.1. Lineage (NCBI taxonomy): Eukaryota > Metazoa > Arthropoda > Insecta > Diptera > Tachinidae > Thelaira > Thelaira solivaga. The sequence continues at coordinate 28,732,592 of OX377613.1, forward strand.
TAATTGCTCGCGAGGACAACATTACACATTAATTTTTTTTATTAAATATTTTGATATTATTTTATATAAAAAAGAACAAAAATTTATTGTATAGCTACGCACTTGTTTCTGGAATATCTTTAATTTTTATAAAAAAAAACACTTTAAACAATAAAAACACCGACACCTTAGACGAATTTTATTCCAAACTGAAATAAAAGCATCAACAAAACTATGAAAAAAATTCTTAACTGTAAACGTTAAATCAAAAACAAGAACAAACATTTTGTGTTGTTGCAAATAAAATCGTTGATCACGCATTTCAAGAGCAAAAGGCAATTGTGCACAACAAAGATAAAAAATAAAAACAGTTAGAGATAAAGTGCGTCATATCACTCTTCAAAAAATCATCTGACGATTTTTTTAACAGTTGCTTATTATGCATCGCAAGATTAAAAAACAACAGATTCCGATTATCTTACTGAAAAAATAAAAATTAACGAAAATAATATTGTTTTTTTTATTATTACTCTTCGAATAATCGGCATGAGATTCTTTCAGGATCTCACATATTAATCAGCATCGTCTACTAAACACCTCTTGGCTAGCTGGGTTAACTTCTTAACTATTTTGAAATAATTTTATATATAAATATCCTGAAGAAGCAAAGCAGCGAATTAACAAAATAATGATCAAAATAAAATTTTTAAATTGTTATTTATCTTAAGCTTAAAAAACTAGCATGTGCATTACCATAACAGTAATTTATAATTTTTTCGAAATGTAAAAAAGTTTCGTAAAAAAAATTAAGCAAAGCAATTTAAGTGTACTTAAATATTATTAGTATTGTCTACTTTTATCTTATACATCAACCATTGAGTTTTTTTTTACTTTATATTTATTTTATTAAAGGAAAACAGTTACTTTTAATTTTTATTTTTTAAAAGTTATAAATAAACCATAATAAAACATTTTTATTTGGAACGAGTTTACGTCATCCCGCGTTAAATTTGGTTCTTTCACAGACCGATTTCGGCAATTTGCCATCCTCAGTGTTTTATCTCAATGAGATACAAAAAATGGGAATAATAATAAAAATGTTTTAATTGATTAATATTTATATTGTTTACGACTCAATATTTATTTTACATTTTACTATAAATACGTATTGGATTTTTATAATTTTTATTTTTGTATTTTGAATATTTTTCTTACACATTAGCTTAGGTTTCTGTAATATGCTTGCACTCACACATAATTTACTCCTACAATATTATTAAAAATTATTAAACAACTGATTGTTCAAGTATCTAGATTTTTTTTACACTATTGGCCTTTTGAAAAATCCTATCCGTTTTATTGTATTTTTTTTACACGCCATCTATATGTAAATTAATTCTATCTATCTTTTACTGTTGACAGTTTCTATAACATTTATTGCATTTTATCTTGTATCATGGTTTTAACGAAGCTTTTAGTTTTTTTTTGCGCTGCATGCAAAACCGAGCCATCTTAAGATCGAGGTATAGAAAATTTTGATTATTAAAAAGAAAAAGTTCAGAAAGTGAAGAACGCATCTCTTCAAATAAATTTTCTTTTGTTAATAAAAAGTGAAAAAAACTACTTCCAAGGAAGCTTTTTCTTACAGGCTCTTGGGTTAAAAGGTAACTTCATACATTTTTTTTAAGTTAATCTATTTTAAATTTTAATTAACTTCAAAATGAAAAATTTACTAGAATCATATATTCTAAGTGCAATATATTTGAGATACGTACATAGAGAAGAGAAAGGAAAAACCGAAACCCATATCTCTATTTTGTACATCATACTCATTGGTGCCATCTCCACTGGGTAAGACTCAATATATTTAGCTAAATTCTCGCTCCAGAAACATATAAAACCCTTTTATTATAATTATAAATTTAGATTTGGCACCCTATGTATAGCATAGATAATTGAATGGAATGGCTCTGAAAAAGTAGAAAACCTAGTTTTTACGAATCTTCCTGTCCTCTTTTCATCAGTCAGTGAGTAAGAAACATTAATAAATTGAGTACCTCAAATTAGTAGGTGACAATCATTCCTTACCGGTGGTACGAAAAGCCAAAATAAAGAATTTTTTTTTAAAAACAAAAATTGGGTGCAAAGAAAAAAAAAACATATAGTTAATATTTATAAAAATAATTAAAACTAAAATAGGAAAAAAATTACAGAAAACCTAAAGAAAAAACAAAAAAAGATTTTAATGTATGTGAAAATATAAGTGTAAGTGAAAAAAAAATTTACATGTATGTATATATATACCCATATGCGTGTATAAAAAAAATTTCTGAAAAAAAATCTTATTGTCGCCGTTATAAAAATTATAGTGGTAAAACTTATTTTTTTTTTTTGCCCAAAATTCATACATATGTATATATATATATTTATCCGTTATATATTTCTTTAAGAAAAAAAAAATTTTTTATTGTTTTATCTAGAAAAAAAAATCATAATAGCAGATTAATAATATTGCAAATTTTTCTTATATACATGTTTACCTAAAATTATCAACAAAAGTTTATAGCAACATCATAAAACCAAGCTTCAGCAACATCAACAAAGATCTTTGGATGAGAGAGCAAAGCTAAGAAGAATTGAGTGAGTTTTTTTATAAGTTTTTATTAATTTCTTTTATTATGATTTTAATTGTATTTTGTTTTGCTACACATTTGAAATTTTTTTCTCTAAATAATATTAATTTCGAGTGACCAGCTAAACAATATTTTTCTTTTAACACAACATATGTTTTAACTTATTATTTAAGTAATTCAAATCTAAGATTCTATTTTCTTAAATTTTCATTACCAATTTTCATATAAAATTTTTGTTTTTTTTTCTTTCAAAATGTGTTATATTAATTAACTTTTTATTGTTTTAATTATGTTAGTTCAGTATATATGTTAATAAATTAAATATGTCTCTTTAAACTAATTTAATCTGTTTGTTGGTTTAATCCAGGAATTACATAAGTGTGTTGTAACAAAAAAAAAAGGGAGATCATAATTAAAGGCAAATGGTTGAAATGATTGCCTATGATGATCAAGGTAGGAGGGGTTTCGTTGTTACAATCCAACCCGTAACACATACACATATTCCAGTTAGTCGTTTGCATAAGTTGGTATTGTATCTTTTAGAACACGCTTTGATATGGTAAAAATTATATTGTATTTGAATAGCAAAGGGTTTCTGAAGGCGTGAACCTCCCCTAATCTCGACGAGTTATAAGGCCGGTGTAAAAGCGTGTCCCTTACAGAATGACCCTAAACTACATCTGCTATTTCATCAAATTAAAACATTTTATATACAATAGTAAAATTTTTACATTTCCGAACTGGAATCTCTAATATAGAAAATATTGAAGAAAAAGAAAATATTTTTATATGCTTACCAAGTTTCTAAAAAACTTTTTACTTCTTAGCCAAATTGAAATTCTTATTTTGTTTGATAAGTATTAAACGTATAAATTCAAGACTTTTTATGAAAAGTATTGTAGAGTCTACTGATGATATGCCTAGCAGCAATGAAATCGGTATATAGATAGCTATGCATCAATGGTAGAGCATTAAAAAACTAAATTTTTTATAAATAAGTAAATTGTTTTGTGACAATACCACGAAACATAAAATGGGAATAAGGCATAAAAATGTCTTATTATGATTTACACATTAATTTCCAAATAATTAGATTTTTATTATAAATAAATTTTGTTCATAACATAAAATCAATTTCTGTGTTATTTATTATTAACAGTTTGTGAGTTTTAAAACTCTTATAGATCCTTTTAAAAAGCATATACAACAGGACTACTTCTCATTATATCTACAGTCTGTAATAAGAGTTTAATAAAGGTTCAAATTAATGAATCATAAATTCGTTGCGAATTAGGATAAATTTTATTTTTACAACCATAAACAAGATATTCTACCCTACAATAACGCAACTATACATATTCGTTCTATTTATAAAGGGTGTTTTTTTTATAGACGTATTGAACTTTAAGTTGGCATTACTGTTCAAGATGGCGACCGATTTAACAGCTGTCAAGTGATGTATTCTCAGTTTGGCTTGGCAATTCATCATGAATAGACTCGCGCTTGAACAACGCTTGCAAATAGTGCAATTTTATTTCGAAAATAATGGTTTTGTTCGGAATACGTATTTTACGAATTTTGTTTAGCGATGAAGCGCACTTCTGGTTGAATGGCTACGTCAACAAACAAAACTGCCGCATTTGGAGTGAAGCTAATCCTCAAGTGTATGTCGAAACACCGTTACATCCAGAAAAACTGACTGTTTGGTGCGCTTTATGGGCTGGTGGAATCATTGGTCCGTACTTCTTCAAAAACGATGATGGCCAGAACGTTAAAGTCAATGGTGATCGGTATAGAGCCATGATTACTAACTTTTTCATTTCTGAATTGAACAACCATGATGTCCAGGAGCTGTGGTTCCAACAAGGTGGCGCAAACATGTCACACAGCTCGTGCCACAATCGATTTATTGAAAAAAACGTTTGGTGACCGCCTAATTTCACTTTTTGGACATGTGAACTGGCCTCCAAGATCTTGTGATTTAACACCGCTAGACTACTTTCTGTGGGGCTATGTAAAGTCATTGGTCTATGCGGATAAGCCACAAACGCTTGACCATTTGCAAGACAACATTCGCCGTGTTATTGCCGATATACGGAAACAAATGTTGGAAAAAGTCATCGAAAATTCGATGTCCAGATTGAACTACATCCGAGCCAGCCGTGGCGGTCATATGCCAGAAATCATATTTAAAATGTAATGCCACAAGATTATCTTTCGGATAAATAAAATTCATGTCAATCGAATAATCCATCGGTGTTTTATTGCAATTTAAAGTTCTATACGTCTATAAAAAACACCCTTTATTTGCACTTAAGATTTTAATAACATTTTTGTTGAACAATTTCATAAATCTCACACAAAAAACATATCAAAGAAATCAAATTCATTTTAAGTTTTAAATGCTTGGTTTATAAATACATACAAACATGCGCATTTATATGTTGTTGAGTATGTGTTTATTCTCAGTTGATCTCAGTAGCTAAATGAGAGAAACTTTTATTTGATATAGTTTAATAGTCTTTGCTGTTACGAAAATCACTCTATTGTATGACTGTGTTTTATTATTCATAAGATATGGTGTTTATGTATATGTAAATGTAGCAATTCAGTGTTTATTAGCCATATGCAACAAATAACTTTTTTGTATTTATTTGTAAATACATTTGCCAAAAGTGAATACAAAAACCTTGTTCCGTAAATAGGAACAAGAGAAAGCAAATAATGAATACTGTATTTGCGGAACACCAAATATTTTACGAGAGCACTTCTTAATAGGAAATTCGCAAATCATTCAACAAAAATCGACAGATATTAATAATTCTGTTTTGTAAAGGGTAGTTAAATTTTAAGGGCCGATGTTGATTTTAAATAAAACACAAATTATTTAAGAAATTATTGTCATTTCTTTTTATTATGATAATATGGTATGGTTCAATTAAGTATGGAACAAAATATCGGCACACCTCCATCCAATGGTCCAAATTTTCGATGACGCTTAGGCATAATTGAGGTTCTATGCCGTTAATGTGCCGAATTATCGTATCTCATCCTTTAGCTCTTGAATTGTTGCTGGCTTATCGACGTACACCTTTTCTTTCAAATAACCCAAAATGACATGATCTTGGCGGCCAATTGACATCGCCACCACATGAGATAACACGGCCATTGTATTTGTCGTGCAAAAGAGCCATTGTTTCGTTAGCTGTGTGGCAAGTGGCACCATCCTGTTGAAGCCACATATCGTCCACATCCATATTTTCCAATTCAGGCCATATAAAGTTCATTATCATCTCACGATAGCGAACACCACGAACACCACTCACAGTAACTGCTTGACCGGCCTCATTTTGGAAAAAATACGGCCTGATGATGCCGCCAGCCCATAAACCGCACCAAACAGTCGGTCTTTGTGGGTGCATTGGTTTTTCGACAATCACTCTTGGATTATTATTCGCCCAAATGCGACAATTTTGCTTATTGACGAATCCACTGAGGTGACAATATGCCTCAACACTGAAGATGATTTTCTTCGAAAATTTATCATCCACTGTTGCCATTTCTAGCCACCATCTGACCATTGAAGACGTTTGGAATGGTCAAGAGGCTTTAGTTCTTAAGTCAATTACACCTTGTAAGCGTGTAAATGCAAGTCTTCATGCATAATGTTCATCAGCGAAGAGCGTGAGAGGTGCAATTGTTGGGCACGACGACGAGTTGAAGTGGACGGCTCTTCAGCCACACTATCGCGAACAGCAGCAATATTTTCTGTACGAGCTGTACGAGTATGCACTGCTGTTTTCACATCTCCTACAGACCCGGTTTGCTCAAATTTTTGCACGATTTTTCCGATTTATTATTTTTTTTATTATTAAAGTCTATGGATACAAAATTCTTACAGACAGTTTAAAGCGTATATTACAACATAAAACAAAATTGAATAATGTTCAACAAATTAATGATAATGATAAAATATACGAGTATGTACATATAAAACAAATATTTTTGATTATTTAAAAACAATATAATCTTACACTTAAGATTATTAGAATTTAAAGAAAAATCAATGAGTCGATTTAGTCTGTTAAACTCAGTACATATTTTCCGAAATGGACCAGCATTGGCATAGTTTGTTCTAAAATAGTGAACTGACAGCAATTCAAAGTGACGAGTAAGACGTTGAGGTATATTAAAAGATATGTGATCAAGTAAAAATCCAGAACAAATTTTGCCATTAATTAAATTTATTATAAATGATATATTTAACATAGTTCTCCGACTTTTCAAAGAAGGCAGCTTAATTAACGCGAGTCTGCTACTATATGATGGAAGACTGTACGCACATTTGGACGATTAAATTGACCGAAAAAATCACGAAGTGCACGATATGCACTTGACGTTTAGGAGTGGTTCACTTTCAACATCGGCCCTTAAAATTTAACCACCCTTTACAATAAATTTATATAAAATAATAACAAAGAAAACTTAGCACTATAATGTAAAGGGTGTTTTTTATAGATGCATAGAACTTTAAGTTGGCATTACTGTTCAAGATGGCGACCGATTTAACAGCTGTCAAGTGATTTATTCTCAGTTTGGTTTGGCAATTCATGATGAATAGACTCACGCCTCAACAACGCTTGCAAATGGGCACAAAACGAGATTGCCGTTGTTCCCGATTTTTATAAGCGAATTTTGTTTAGTGATGAAAACACCCTTTACTCATACACACTTGTAAGTACTTTTGTAAAATACGGTTTTCTACGCCTCGGTTAACTTTAGCTTGCAGCATGTTCTTGGCACTTTAGAATTACATTGGGAAACACTAAATTCTCCAAGCATAAGCAAATATTTTGTAACGTTATAAACATTTTTTTTTCTTTATTGCTAAAAGTGAAATTTGGTATGATCAAAATAATAGATACACGTGCAATTTTATGGTTAAAACTAATTTTTTCTGTAATATTTTTAAAGAACGTGGTAATTGTTACTAGAAAAAATTGTATCCTCTAATTATTGTGCAGATGGGTCGAAATACGCACTCTATTTCAGAAGAACGGAGGCTTGTTGCTGAGCTCCGTAAAAAAGGAAAATTTCTACGAGAAATCTTTAGATCTCTTCATTTTGTTGAGAATGCAAAAAAAGTTGTTTACAGAAAGATAACCGTGGTAAGCCATTGAAAACCACTGCGGCACTTGACCGATATATTTTTACAATATCAAAAAAAGATCCATTTGTCATCCAGACAAATTTCTGCTAAAATTGGAAATGCGGTTGGCGCTCCAACAATTAGGCGACGTTTACAAATGGCTAATCTGCCAGGATTAATTGCTAGAAAAGTCCCTTTAATGGGGAAAAAAATCTGGCGATAAGGTTACAATTTGCAAAAAATCATATGAATTGGTTGAGCCTTGTTGGTGAAATAAATGGAGAAATATTTTATGGAGCGATGAAACTAAAATTAATTTGTTCGGAAACGACTGTGAAAGGAATGTAAGACGCCCCAAAGGTAAAGAATTCCATGCAAGATTCACGAAAACAACCGTGAAACATGGAGGTGGAAACATCATTGTTTATGGGTGTTTTTTATGGAGCGGTGTGGGATCAATATTTCAAACTACAAACAAAATGAGAGCGATTGATTATAAGGGAATATTGGAAAACATAATGCTACCGTATGCGGAGGAGAATATGCCATTAGTTTTGTCTTCCAGCAGGATAATGCTCTAAATCATACAGCAGGTATAGTAAAAAAATGGTTTAACAACAACAATGTTATTCTTCTTCCGTGGCTAAAGGCCTCGTTATGCGAACGTTGAAATGTAGAAATGTAGGAATGTAGAAATGTAAATATGTAGAGCTCAAGTATAGAAACGTAGAAACGTATCATGTGTTTTTTATAGTAAACAAAGAAGAAGAAAAAACAATACATATTGCGATTCTGATTTGTATTTAGAGTGAGTGTATTAAAAAATAATATTATAAATGAATACAGAAGAATTATTTATTTGCTTAAACTTTCTGAAATTGTGCAAAATGTAATAATTCTTTTCTTTTTTTGCACAGTTACTTTTTATAATTTCATTTAAAGAATTAAAAAAAATTTCAAAAAAACAACAAAACAGCCGTTTGAAACATTGATGGGGGTATTATGTCCACATTATCTGTATTTTTTTTGGAAAAAGTACCAAAATGCTTCTGTTGGTACCAACAATTTGATTTATATTTATAAACAATAACTTAATATCTGCTTAATATATTAAAATTAAATTAAATTATTTTAAAGTTTTAGTAGTATGAATTTTTCTTATGTCAATTTCATATATACATACTACATATATACATGCATTACATTTGTATTAAAATGTACAAAATGACTGCATATGTGTACTTTACGTACATATATACATATATAGAAGTGGTAAAAAATATTTTATATGTATAAATATATGTAGTATGGTATATTTGTTATTCTTATTATTAATATCTAAAATAATTTTTTGAACACTTGTATGTACGTATGCACATGCGTTCAAAATATGTGGTTCTTTTATTATTTTTACTACAAATGTTGGTAAATATATATGTTTTATATATATTAGCATTAAATTCTTCTTTAATTTTCTATTTATATATAGATATTAAACATTTCAAATAGTTCTTATATAAAAAATGTACCATATAAAAGGGCTAAAATGTGCCACACTTCCATCAATACGCATACATCCCATCACTGGCTACATTTTGTTACGTAAAATTCTAAATTCAACAGATTGCTACGTTACATGTGCATTACATTTCAGTCAGCTAAGCATTTGCATTGCTTTCCATATACCAGAAACGATCAGCTGACTTCTACATTTTTACATTTCTACATTTCAACGTTCGCATAACTCGGCCTTAAGTCAATCCCCGGATCTTAATCCAATATAAAATGTATAGGGTGACTTACAAAAAAAGTTGAGCAATGAAACATTTAGTAGTAAGCAACAACTCTAGCAATTCGTGCAAAAAACTTGGTACGAAATACTGAAAGAAACGTGCCGCAATTTAATAAGTAGTTGCCTAGGAGGGTGACAAAAGTAGTTCAAAATAAGGATGGCTACAGTAGAGACTAGATAAAAATCCACAAGAACTAAAAATTATAAGTTTTAAACTACTTTTTATTTCGCAGATCTCAAGTGTATCTATTATTTTGAGCAGACTCTTTATAGCAAAAGATTAAAAAATATATTTTTCTTGTGTAAATACTCTTATATCTTCAAAAATATGTATTTAGTTTAAGAAAAAATATAAAATCATTTTTTTTAATGAAATAAAATATAATTTTAATTTCATAATAATACAACTAAAATCTGTGGTGTATCTATTAATTTGATCAGGTGTGTACATGTACATTTTACTTTTCTGTTCTGAATACAAATACTTAAATAAACAACTTACTTACATTTTAACTTTCATAAGAGAACAACGTGTTTTAGTTTGCAAGATAACAGAACCACATTTTTAACACATTGTACAGCTTAAAAATTTTTATTAAAAAACACAATTAATGAAAACTCAAAATTTCGTTTATATAAATATTTGATTTTTCTAGGCTTTTATGACTAATTTTTAACAAAATTACTTACCACGTTTTGTTGTTTATTTTGTATTTTAGACAAAATAAATCAAAAACCTACTCAGAAAAATGGACAAAAATAGCGGTAATTGCGGTTTTTGACTTAACTCCGTCACTACCGGACCTATCCGACTGAATTTCAATAGCAGCTGAGAGACAGTAATATCTAACAGATTGATATGCTAAGTTTTTCTGTACGTTGTCTAGGGATTTCAGAAAATTAATTTCAAAGACTAAACAGACAAGCAAACGGACATCGCCATTCATAAGGATTCAGAATATATAGGGTGTCCCATGTACAGTGTAGAAATTGCAAACGGAATCACAAACTTATACATAACCTTCTTACTTACAGTGAAGGGTAGAAAAATAAAAACACAATGAATAAAAAAGCAATATATAACAATTGTAGCGCACAATACTTTATTATACCTTTTGTTTTTGATACATTTTTTCTGTCGTTTTAATATGTTTCAATAATTTAGGTTCGAAAAACGAGACAAGAAACCACAACTACAACGCCAACGGGATTAGTGGGGTTTATTGATGGCAGATGTAGGTAGATTAGCCAAACTTGTATTAAAACCTAATAACAAATATAATTTATCTTATGATATAATTTACACAAGACAAATAAAAATAAATTGTTGATACGAGTACACTTTTCTTAAGTTTGTACTAAATATTTAAATTATGTACATGTTTGTATATAATATATAAATTTTTTGATAAACTAACAGCCATGCAAGAGAATCTTAACTTAAGCCTCTTTCTTGTTAATATTTTTTAAGTTGTTCATATGTTACAAAAAATATTACATTCCATGGACCCATGCGAAACCAAGTAGGTATGAAGCCTTTATATAAAGCCAAAACGCCTTCATTTCGTATAGTCTGTAAATAATATACTTTCAGGTAGACATATATGGATTTATGTTGCACATACATACGATATATACACTCCGGTTCACTTATTTAAAGGCACTAAAAATTCCATATTCAGCAGCCTGTATCTTTTGCAATTTTTAACCGATTACAGAATTTAAAAAAAAAAGTGGAAGCTAGACACCCTGAGATATAAAAAAAAATCATGACAATAGTGGTTAGTACACGAAAGAACTTTTTTAAGCAATTTATCAAAAAAAGTCCAAAAATGTGCTATTTTTTTGGTTCACTTGAATAAAGGCACTTAAACTAATTTTAATGAAAAACAGTTTTTCTTGTTTTTTTTTATTTGTTTTACTTTATTTAAGAACTACTCGTATTAGTAATGGGTAAGACCCCTTTTATTTTTAATAATTTTAAATATACGGGTTTTCATTAACAGATAAAGAGAATTTTTGTAATCCAACGAAATTTGATTCCAAGCATCCTTAATGGCCTGAATTAGTGACTGCTTGTCATCAAATTGTCTACCTCCTTCATAGACCTTACGGGATAACCAACCCCAGACACTTTCGATAATGTTTAGATCTGGCGAATAGGGTGGTCAGTCAAGAATATTAACATTTTGGCTTGCAATGAACTCCTTTACTACTCCGGCGTTGTGTATAGGGGCATTATCCTGTTGCAATATCCAAGATATGGGACCAAATAGTTCAATAAACTTCGGAAAAGCCGACTCCAATAACGTTTTCTAGCTTGCACTTTGAAATTTAAGATCTATGCTGCCATAGTACGTAATAGCACCCCACACCATAACGCCGCCCTCTCGGCTGTTACGTCGGTTCAAAAATCGCTTTTCTTTGCGCAGATTATGGAAATAATAGTTGTAGCCATCAGGCCCTTCCAAATTGAACTTCTCATCTGTAAATACAACGGTTCTCCAGTAATTTACATAACCTATTTGCTGCACATCTCATACCATGTGGTCTCTTGCGAATTGAAGCCGCTTTTCCTTACGAGGAGCATTAAGTGGCTTTTTTTGTAATTTCAGGTATTTAAGATACTCACAGCTCTTAATTACTCTGCGTACTCATGACTCGCTTGCCCTCCAGCTTGAGCTCTTATTTTTGACAAGGATAAGAGAGAATTAGAAGCAATTTTGATGATTTTTCTTTTTTCATACGTAGATAAAGACAATGAAACCTTCCTTTAAAATTTTTTCCATACCCCTCGGGGTCCTTGATATAATTGTCGACAACTGTTGGGCTTCGTCCAATTTTTTTAGCTATGGCGCGGTTAGAATATAATTCTGAACAGTAAACATCGATTTTATTTTTTTCCGATAGATTTAAAATTTTTTATTTAGCCATTTTGACTCGTAAAATGATTAAGATGTAATAAATTGCAATACACAAACGCTCTCTACAAAAAATCATCGCTTACTTTAAAAATAATTAAGTGCCTTTATTCAAGTGAACCAAAAAAATTGCAAATTTTTGGACTTTTTTTTGATAAATTGTTTTAAAAAAGTTCTTTAGTAAAGAAACCACCATTGTCATGATTTTTTTATATTTCAAGGTGTCTAGCTTCCATTTCCATTTTAAAATTCTGCAATCGGTTAAAAATTGAAAAAGATACAGGTTGCTGAATATGGAATTTTCAGTGTTTTTAAATAAGTGAACCGGAGTGTATATATGTATGTGTATATTGAACAAAATACCTGTAAAGCACAATCTAAACTACCACTGTATATTTTTGAAGAAGTTGTGGTTGCAGTCATAGTATTAATCACTGTAACGTGTCGCTGGTTCATAAGACGAGTACGTATAACATCTATGGGAGTAGACGCTATGGCGCTCCCTAAGCTAGCTATAAAACTAGAGCTGAAAATATAAATTTACTTATTGTACTGAGTAAATAATTTTTTCGATTTTCTATGAGAATATCATGAATTTTTCACACCAACATAATTGGAATTAAGCACAAAAAAAGATTAAATTTTGATAAGTATACATATGGTTCTTATTGAACATTTTTCTATTAAACTTACACAAAATGATTAGATACTCTATCTCCAAAATAGTTCATTAATTGAAGTTTACAAAAATCATAGACTGGCAATTCAACTGATGCTATTACAATTGCTCTTTGTGCCGTAGGTCCTACACCCCGCCAAAGACCTTTCACACCTTCATTTTTGTAAATGTCGTAAAAGCAATACCAAACACTTTTCTGCATTGAGCCTTTCCCATGTACTTGCATCCGTACTTTTAGCACATCGGTGGGATTTGCTATAGCTGATGATATTGCTCCAGCGGAAGCTGCACATAATAAATTACCCCAAACTTTTTCTGTCCCCGTATCAGGATCGACAAGGAGTCCATGTTCTCTAATTAAGCTTTTCAATGTGTAGTAAGTCCCAAATTTTATAGTGCCATAAGTAGCTTGTCTCAATACTGCGGGCCAAATTCTTAGTGAAAAAGAAAATAAAAAAAAATTTAAATGCAAGTGATGTGATAAAAAGTTAGTTTAATAGAAAATTCAATAGTTTGAACTAAAATAATTGTGATTGATTTTTTTAACGTATTTTATTATGTTCAGTTTATTTCATTTAGCGCATTTTATAATATAAAAAAAGCCGGAACCAACGACAAATTTTTCTGTGACTCGTTCTAGTTTTGAATTTGTGAAGAAACGAGAATTATGTATTTCTTTTACCCTACTACTTTATAGGATGAAATGTAAAATTAAAATAAAAATTTATACCCTTCACTGTAAGTAAGAATTTAACTTTGTTATTCCGTTTGTAATTTCTACACCGTACATGGGACACCCTATAAAGTATATATATTATGGATCCTTATAAGTAGCGGAGTCGATTTAGCGATGTCCGTCTGTCTGTCCGTGAAGTCGTTGAAATCAACTTTCAGAAGAATCTAGACAACATACAGAAAAGTATAGCATACCAAACGGTCAGTTGTTGCTGTAAGACTATTGCTTATCAAAGTTGATGATTGTCACCGATATACTGTTTGATAAAATTTTTACAAACATTAAGTTTTCAGTAAAAACAAATAAAATATACACAGAAATTACTAAAATGGATTCTATCAATGAGATTTCTATCTCATTAATAGAAACTGATGTTAGTCAAGGAAGCCTTTTTCCCACCCCTTAGAGAAGAAGAGAATTTTTTTTTCTTATTTTATAACTCAAATAAATAAGAATAACACAGAGTTTTTATTTATAAAAAACTAATTTTAATTAAATAATACTCGTATATAATACTTAACTCTCTCTGTTTCATATGAGTTTATCTTGGCGAAATTAGTGTCTTCTGTAACATCTGCGGAAGTGCTTGTTTTTTTACAAAAAATTTAATGGCAAAGACAATTTTGAATGGGTTGGTAAAGATATTATTTGAAACAATTCCCATATTATAATGGTTTCGATGGAAAGAAAAGAGTTGAAATATTGTCGTTGATAAGTAAAAGTTTAAGAAAAACAATTATTTTTTTTTTACTTTTTAATGATGGCACTCTTAGGCAAAAGCAATTTTGTGTCATTTTCTTTTGTTGTCATTGGGTTTTATTATTAAGTCATTTCAAGACTGCCGAATACAGGATCATGTTTCATGTTTAAAAATATTTAAAGGCAAAATGACATGCCGACAATTGGATCACAGTATGGCGAGCATTGGGAAATGTATGCCGACTGGCAAATTTGGTGTATTTTTAAAAAATTATTACTCAATTTTAATAAAATAATTTTTAAAAATAGCTCAATGCCTTTAAAATTATACCCAATACTGTATCATGACCGCGTGTTATAAAAGAATGCAGTAATCAAGTATAAAAGGAGAAAAGTTAAACTGTCGACTACTGGCACATTTACCCTCTTTTAATTAAATATTAAGATTTAATTACTTGCAACCATATTCAGAAAAGCTTTGTTTTAAAACAAATTTCAAATTAATTTTTTTGTTACATTGAATATGGCGGTTATACTAGATGGCGTGTGATTAAAGGCTAAGTCATTCGACTTTAAAATTCAACATAAAAAATTAAATTAATTTTCTGTCTGGCTGTTCCAATTTTTAATTAGTTGCTTAATGGAATACTCTATGTATTGACAAAGTAGTTTAGATCCCGAGATCTAATTTTTTTTATTTAATTTAATTCTACATGTGTACTCATTATTTCAGGTCACTTACTTAAGTTTCCGACTGAAGATGAACAAAATGCTCCTAAAGTTCAGCCAGAGGAGTGCGGTGAAATAATGCTTGCAGAACTTCGTTTGTATTTACGTAATATATACGGATTGTCAAATATCACCGACCACGACTACGACGAGAAGGTTTCATTTTGTAATATTTATTTTTTAAACTACAAAAACAAAAAATCCTAAATATGATGCCGACAATATTAACACACGACGAGTATGTGCAACTTCGCACGTTAAATATAACGGGTCCGCCAAAAATA
The DNA here is from genome assembly GCA_947397855.1 of Thelaira solivaga. Taxonomy (NCBI): domain Eukaryota; kingdom Metazoa; phylum Arthropoda; class Insecta; order Diptera; family Tachinidae; genus Thelaira; species Thelaira solivaga. The sequence continues at coordinate 28,748,193 of OX377613.1, forward strand.
ACTTTTTTTTTTGAAAATGCTATAAAAAAAAACTACTGAATATTTTCTCAAATTTCTTTTTTATTTGAAAGTACAATCCTTCCGGTTAATAATGGAAAATAATTTCATTCACACGATCGCTCCAATTTTTAAGCACATCATCGATTGTGTGCAGCTGTATTTCACCAATGGCTTCACGAATATTGTCCTTTAAAGCGTCAATTGTCTCTGGCTTGTTGGCGTAATACTTATCTTTGACAGCACCCCACAAATAATAGTCAAACGGTGTCAAATCGCAGCTCCGAGGTGGCCAAACGATATCAGCTCTGCGGCTGATAATGGGATCTTCAAAAACAGGGCGCAAAACATCGAGTGTAGCTTCGGCTGTGTGGCACGTAGCGCCGTCCTGTTGAAACCAAATGTTGCCAATATCCTCCTCTTCAATTTTGTGAACAAAAATTCGTTGAACATGGCCCGATAACGATCGACATTGACTGTAACGGCCACTCCTTGCTCATTTTCGAAGAAAACTGTCCCAATTATGCCTCTGGACCAAAATCCGCACCAAACAGTGATTCGTTTTGGGTGCGTCGGCTTTTCAATGTGTTCGTGAGGGTTTTCTGTGCCCCAGATACGACAATTTTGCTTGTTTACATACCCGCCAAGATCAAAATGAGCTTTACCTGAAAAGATGATTTTTTTTGGCAAAATCGGCATTTTCTGTAAGTAGATCGCAGGCCCACTTAGCAAACCGAAAACGCATTGGATGGTCAGTTGGCTTCAACTCCTGAACCAATTGGATTTTGTATGGCGTCATACCAAGGTCTTTATGCAAAATTCGTCTCAATGATGTCTCCAAAATGTTCAATTGTTGAGAACGACGCTGAATTAATGTGGGTGGCGCTTCACGCACACTTTCTGCCACAGCAGCAATATTCTCGGGTGTACGCACTGTTTATGGCTTTTCACGCTTTGGTTTATCGATGAGGATGCCAGTTTCCTTCACTTTTTTCACAAGATAACGAACATACGGAGCTGACGGTGCTTCTCTTCTTCCAAAATCTGTACGCAATTTTCGCACACATTCTGCAACATTACCGTGATTTTCAAAGTAATGTCGCAATATTTCCCAGCGTTGTTCAAGCGTATACACAACCATATTCGTTCAGCGGAAGGATAAAACTAATTATCTGTCAAATCAGACATGAGCTAAGTGTTACCATTCACGAAATAAGCACTAGTTGAAAAAAAAAAGTTAGATGGCGGACCCTTTAACTATTTTAAAATTGTTTATTTGTAAGTAAAGAAACATGTTCTATAAGAAAATCAAAAATCCTATTTAACAAAACACAATTCTTTTGGAGCTCTAATTTTTGAGATGTGGTAAAAGTATTATTTAAAAGTAAATTAAAAACAAGTTAAATTCGATAGTACCGAGTCTTATATACCCTTCACTGTGTTAGCTAAATATTAATATTTTTCACTATCCACATTCTTCTAAAATATAAAAAAACATATAAAAAATAAGTGAGTGAAGATAAATATGGCGAGTTCAATATGTTTTAACATACCCCTTGCGTTTTTTAGTATTTCTAAATATTTTTTTAGTATTAATGACATATTTATCAAATACGCCTTACGTCATTAAATATTTATATATATATATATATATGTTTTTTGTAGTAGTTTAGCGGAGATCTTCTATATTTGTAACCTACCACCCAAATATTCAGAAATTACTTGTTTATTTAAAAATTTTTTTTTTGAAATTATCATATACCGCTACGAGTCCAAAACTGAAATTACCTCTATTTTTTACCATTTTTTGAGCGGGTTTTTTTGCTTATTTTGTCTAAACGAAGAAACAGACAAAAAAACGTGGTATGCAGTTTTGTTTGAAGTATAAGTCATAATACCTGTGCTAAAAATGAAAGCAATCGGTCCACAAATGGCCGAGGAATATCAAAAATGCAACATAAATTTTAGATTTTCATTAATTATGGCTTTGTTTTTATGCGATTTTTATGTAAACTGAAAAAAAGTAGTACGCAGTTTTTTTCAAACATCACATTGATAGTATCGTAACCAAAACTCAGTTGGATGGGTCCATAAATAGCGGAGCTATGAGTCAAAAATTGCGAATACCTCTATTTTTTGACCATTTTTGGTACGTTTTTGCGTAATTTGTCTAAACTACACGACTGACAAAAAACGTGGTACGCATTTTTATCAGAAATAATAATTGTAATGTTTGCGCAAAAAATCAGAAAGATTGGGCCACAAATGGACCAGAAAAATAAAATATACAACCGAAATTTTAGATTTTCATTAAGTTTTGCTTTGTTTTTTGTGTTTTTTATCTAAAGTAAAAAAAATTAGTTACAAGTTTTTTCAGATATTATATTCATAGTATATGGACCAAAATTCAGCTAAATCGGTCTATAAATGGCTGAGCTATGTGAACAAAATCGCGACTATCTCTATTTTTTCACCATTTTTGGTGCGTTTTTTGCGTAATTTGTCTAAACTACAGGGTGGGCCAAAAGAAACCAAGGGGTGAAAAAGTTTAATAACTTTTTTGTTTATTAATTTTTTTTTATTTTTTCTTTCAGATTATATAGACAACACTTGGAGAATTTATAATGGAGAGGTTCACAACTGAACAGAGAACCAGAACAATAGAATTTTATTATTTAAACCAGAGATCAATTATTTTAACGCTCATTTTCATTTGAATGGCTTTGCTAACAAGCAGAACTGTAGGTTCTGGGGATTCAAAATCCAAGAGCCATTCATCAACGCCAATTGCACCCCATCAGGTGTACAGTATGGTGTGGGATCACATCTGAAAATGTCATTGGGCCCTACTTCTTCGAGAATGAAGATGGAAGTGCTGTAACCGTAAATGGAGAGCGGTATCGTTTTATAATAGAAAATTTTTTACGTCCTGCTCTTGAAAACAGACCTGGTATGTGGTTTCAGCAGGACGGAACCACTGCCCATACTGCCCGAGACACAATGGCACTTTTAAGTCAAATTTTTGGAGAGCGAATAATTTCTCGAAATTCGGAATCGCCAGATTTGACAGCACCCGACTATTTTCTTTGGGGTTTTTTGAAGGAGCGAGTGTATGTGAACAAGCCAGAGACAATCCTTGAACTCAAGGCAAACATTGTTGCAGAAATTCGAACGCTACAGCCACAAGTTTTGAAAGATGTTATGGAAAATGCTCTAAAAAGAGCCCATCAGTGCGAAGCTGAAAACGGTGGTCATTTAAGAGACATAATTTTTCATACTTAGTGTAAAAAAATTTAAATTTTGTATATTATATTATATATTGGTTTCTTTTGGCCCACCCTGTACAAGACGGACAATAAAACGTGGTACGCAGTTTTATTAAAAATAGCATTCGTAATGTTTGTGCAAAAAATCAGAAAGATCGGTAAACAAATGGACCAGAAATTTCAAAAATACAACCGGCATTTCACATTTTCATTAATTTTTGTTTTGTTTTTTCTTTGCTTTTGCTTTATTTTTTTTTTTTTTTTTTTTGTTTAACATTTTTTGTTTAACAATTTTTAGTCATATTTTAATATTTTATTACTCTGCAGGAAGATTAAAAAAGCACAATATGCGCTCATTTTCTGATCATCGTCCGGAGAAAATGGTACCCTACTCGCGGCTCTTTTTGATGAGTCATTTACGATTTCTTTTTTCATTAGTTTAAAAGCATTTTCGAACCTTTTATAATGGTATTTATAGTCTTTTTCATATCGAATTCTTGTTATTTAACAGCCTTATTACAATTCATTTGCGAGTCGTTTTCGAATCATTTATTATTAATACTTCTAATCGCTTGCGAGTATATTTCGAGTCATTTAACAGTCGTTTTCTTATGGTTAGGGAATCTTTTTATAGTCATTTATCAGTCGTGTTTCTATGCATTTGCGAGTCTTTTTTGTGTCCTTTACGATCGTTTTTCGAGCAATTTATCAGCCGTTTTTCTAAAAGTTTCTTTAGTAAAAATAAAAGATTAACCCTCAAAATCATAAAAAATATTGAATGTCTATTAAAAGCTTATTTGACAATTATTCCATAGAAATTTGTCAAACAAAACCTTATTTAACATTCAATATTTTTTATGAATTTGAGGGTAACATCATTTATATATATGTATATATACATGTATGTACATAAAATTTATTGAAAATAAAAAATAAATTCTAAAATCTAAAGTTATATTTAATAATTGCCAATCGTTTTTACTAAGAAATCGGTTAATCCATTTTTTAATCCATAATCAATATATATGCCTTCACCGACTTTTCCCTCAACAATGGAACTAGGCGTTTTTAAAAGAGTTCTATATCTTTTGGAACTTTTATATTGCATTTAAGTAACAATAACAAAAGTGCATTAATGCAACAAAGTTTATTTGAAATTGAATAGCCCATTTAGCCAGTGAAGAAATTCTATTTCTTCACTTTCACTACTTTCACCTGAATCGTCAAAACTGTCACTATAAAAACTATCACTTGATTCTTTATATTGTTCAGTGTTTTTTTTTTCTCATTTTGTATAATTTTTTCAGCTTTAGTTTTTTTAATTTTTGGCAAAATTAAGTTTTGGGCTTTTTCTTAGCCAAACTTTTTATTTGTCTGACTGACATGGCCTTTATATCAAACTTTAATCACTTATTTATATCTTTTTGACTGCTTTTTTAAATATTATTTTTTACTCACTTTAAATACACAAATTAATTACACGCTGTTAGTCCCACGATGAAAATTTTATAAATGAACAAAAATTTAACTTAGCAAAAAACAAAAATGTTTCCGTTATACTTAGGAAAAAAACTCTTTTTAATCATCCAACTGCCTAAAATATGTCCATAAACAACAAAATTGTCACACTTCCAACACCTGCAAGATCTGCTTCTGATCAAGCAGTTTACATCTTCTTGGTGCATAATATATGATCGTAAATAATAATTGCTATGCTCACATTTTCAACGCATGGATGCTCGATTTTCGATTGCTTTACAATTTGTTTTTGTACTTTAAATCGAAAATTTTTAAATCATAAGCGCGAATCATTTTCGAGCCCTTTTTTAATTTTCTAAGTGATTAATCACTTTCGATCACAAAAAGGACTCGAAAAAGACTCTTATTGAAAAAACGATCTTCCAATTGCTAGGTGGGAGTTAAATAATATTACGAATACAGACATCTTTATGAAAGAGAGATCATTAGATCTTTCTCGATAATTAAATATATTTGGCTTAAAAATTTTTAAAAAAATTTGCAAAATTAAATGAAAATAAATTTTTTTGCTTTTTTTGAATTTCGTTTTTTATTAATTTAAAAATTTAGTGCCTGCTGTTTGGGAATTTCTTCCCAAACGTAACCTAAGAACTGGAAACCCTAACGGTTCAATTACTGAAAGTGCATAAGAATAAAACTCATGTGGACATTTCCGGGATTGGAGGGTCGTTTGCATTCACTGCAAACAGATATGTTCATCTTTCAATTTACTCTGACTACGATCAACTTTCTCTCTCTGCTGTAGTTGTGCCTAGTGTAACTTCATACTCTCCAGATAAAATTGTATTTGCAATATTTTCCTGATCTTTCACAATATAAACTTGCAGATCCTAACTTTTTACTTTCTGAGAAAATTGATTTGCTATTAGGACGTTTACGGAGATTTACTTTTGGGTAGAATGATAAAATATACTGATAGTTTCTTATTGCAAGAAACCTACTTAGGCTGGGTGGTTTCAGGCCCACCTGGAATTTCATCATCTACTTCTCGCGTCTCTGTTAATATTTATTCATTAGATAACCAACTTCGTTTATTCTGGGAGCAAGAAGAATTACTGGACTACACATCTAATATTAAGGAAGACGAGCTATGCGAAAAATTATTTACAAAAACACATTTCCGTAATAATGAAGGTCGTTATACTGTAAGTTTACCTTTTAAAAAATTAGTTCAGGGTCAAGAACTACCACAATTCACTCATACAGATTATAATGCTCTGAAGAGATTGAAACAGCTGGAACATTCTTTCAAATCGAAATCAATTTTTGAACTGGAATATAAAAAGTTTATGAAAGAGTATGAGTTACTACACCATATGGAAAATTTAGGTGAATACCCCCAAGCAATTCCTAGCAACGCATACTTTTTACCACATCATGGAGTGTTACGAGAGAGTAGTTCAACGACCAAACTAAGAGTTGTATTTGATGGCACTAGCCGAAGGCCACCATCCATTAATGATGAACTAGCAGCTGGACCAATTCTACAAAATGACCTTACTATGATTTTAACTCGATGGAGAAGGCACTATATAGGTTTTACAGCCGACCTTGAGAAAATGTTCAGACAAATCAATGTGAATGACGAACACCAAAATTTTCAATGTATTCTCTGGAGAGATGAACAAAGAAAAAAAATTTGTGTGTACAAACTTCGTACAGTTACTTATGGCACAACATCTGCACCATATTTAGCCATTCGTGTTCTTCAGCAGCTCTCTGTGGATGAGAAAAAACATTACCCATTAGCCAGCGAAATACTTTATTCTGACACCTGTGTCGATGATGTGATTTCCGGTGCCGATACGTGCAGCTTTATTTTTACAACAACAGCTTATTTCTCTTCTAAATTCTGGCGGTTTCCATTTAAGAAAATGGAATTCTAATTCAATGGGAGTTTTACAGAACGTAGATCGAGAAAAGAAAGAATCGTTTTATATCCAGCAATCACAGAATATGTCAAAGGCATTAGGGATTTCTTGAGATACTATCAGTGACTGTTTCTGCTTTTCTATGAAATTTACTTTTTCGAATATTATAACTAAAAGTGGTCTGCTCTCAGATGCAGCTAAATTATTTGACCCTTTAGGGTGGCTAGCACCGACTACTGTACTAGCTAAAATACAATTTCAAAAACTCTGGAAATTGAAGCTTAATTGGAATGATGTACTACCGGAAGAAATTCAGAGCAATTGGTTGAAATTTAGAAATAGTTTAAAAATTCTGGAAGAAATACGAATACCTAGATGGATAGGATATAACTCTTCTAGCATTGTCGAATTGCATGCCTTTTGTGATGCATCAAAGACAGCTTATGCAACAGTCGTATACTCACGAGTAGTGACACATTCAGGCGACGTTTTTGTAAGTCTGCTACAATCTAAGACAAAAGTTGCACCTTTGAAAATTGAAACAACACCCCGTTTAGAACTGTGTGCAGCTGCATTACTTGCTAAGTTAACTGCTAAGATCTACAATAATATGCAGTTTGATATTAAAAACATTACCTACTGGACCAACAGCACCATAGACTAGCTTGACTTAAAAATAAGACCCTTAAGAAAGAAATTTACGTTAAAAATCGGGTAGAAACAATTCGGAATATGAGTGATGTTAACAAATGGAATTATGTACCATCAGAGGAGAATCCGGCAGATTGTGCGTCCAGAGGTTTAATGCCTAAGAAATTAATAAATCATCACTTGTGGTGGCAAGGACCACCATGGCTAAAGGCTGCACCATGTCACTGGCCGTCTCAAGAGGCCAATAACTCCTTATCAGACAGCGAAATAAAAATGGCTGTACTTACTTCATTCGAGAATATTATAGATACTAGTACCTCACTGATAATTAAACAAGAAGTTATATCAGATATATTGAAAAAATTTTCATCACTATCAAAAATTATTCGTATAACCTCATATATTTTTCGTTATTTTTTCAATTTAAAACATAAAATAAATCACAAACAAAAGGAATTTGGTTTTTTGAAAACATACGAACTTAATAGAGCTTTAAGCAGTTTAGTTAGATGCACACAATATCGAGCTTACAAAATGGAAATAACTTGCTTAAAGCTTAAAAAACCCTTGCCAATCAAAAGTAAAATAAGACAGCTTTACCCCTTTTTAGATAAAATGGAAATATTGAGAGTTGGTGGTCGTTTACATTATTCACTACTGCCATATAAAACAAAACACCTTATATTATTAAACAAACATGATTTACTCTCTGTATTAATATATTAATTATGCAATCATACGTAATGCAACGATATTGGGTTTTATGTGGACGTGATATTGCAAAATCAGTTTTAAAAAAATTTATCATATGTACCAAATATGCAGCAAAATCATGTCAACAATTAATGGGAAATCTTCCAGCTGTTAGGATACAGCCCTCTAGAGCATTCAGACACAGTGGGGTAGATTACGCTGGTCCTATAACAATCAAAAACCCCGCATTGCGTTCAGCTTCAACCTCAAAAGGATATATTTGCCTTTTTATTTGTATGTGTACTAAAGCTATACATTTGGAGGCAGTAACGAGTTTAAATGTGAATTAATTTCTTGCTGCGTTTCTGCGTTTTACTTCACGTAGAGGCATCTGTACTGATTTATATTCAGACTGCGATACTAATTTCGTTGGCGCTAATAAATAATTACAAATTATGTATCAGCGTAGTAAATCTTCACTTCCAAAATACTTAATAGAAAACTTGGCTAATCAAGGCACTAATTGGCACTTCATACCACCTGCCTCACCCCATTTTGGAGGCCTCTGGGAAGCTGGGGTGAAATCCACTAAATACCATCTTCGCAGAATAATGAAAGATCGCTATTTTACATATGAAGAACTTAGCACCTTGTTGACACAAATAGAAAGTTGTTTAAATTCACGTCCATTATGCCCATTATCGCCGGATACAGCAGATCCTCAAGCACTTACTCCAGCACATTTTTTGATAGGTGAACCTACCACATGTATAACAGATGAAAATCTATTGGACAATAATATCAACCGATTAACTCGATGGAAGCTTGTCGAACAAATGAAACAACACTTTTGGGATCGTTGGAAAAAAGAATACATGTGCCGTCTTCAATCCCGTCCTAAATGGAATAAAATTGAAAGAAATGTTACTAAAGGTGACATAGTGCTATTGCTTAATGAAAAAAATGTTCCTGGCCAATGGCCCTTAGCAATTGTTGAAGATTTACATCCTGGTTCCGATGGGTTGGTAAGAGTGGTAACTTTATACTGCAATGGCAAACTAATGAATTAGTTTTCTACCTGTTAATGATGTTGCAACAGATCCTAAAGAATAATATTGAAAGAATACTAATCATTAAGCTAATATTCTTTAGGGGGGGAGGGGAGAATGTTTGGGAATTTCTTCCCAAACGTAACCTAAGAACTGGAAACCCTAACGGACTTGACAATTAAACAACGACTTAATGTGAAGTCACTCAATTTTGTTTAAGCTACAACCTCTGCTTACGTTTATACATTTTAAAAACACACATTACCATTTCTTTATATACTATGTTTAAAACGACATATCGGTAAATGTAATTTATTCTACCAAGGGTAACAAAAAAAATAACGATGATACTAACTAAAAACAATTGTAATTATCATTATTAATCACTTCTTAATCTGAAACACGAGAGGATGGAAATTTCTGTAAAATAGCGGAATATACATATCTTTTTCTATTTATTGTACAATAATGAACTTGAACTAAATCTGTACATTTGAATTATAATAAAAGTGTATACTTAATAAATAAACTCCTACACACCTGCAGACATTTTATTGCTTTTAAAAATGAGGGTCTCAGAAAGGATTGTTTCTTAGAACTCGATAATTTTAGTCGTATTATAAAAATTTATTTTTTTATAGATATTTCGTTCCAATAATAAATAAATAAATTTTTCATATTTAATACGACCTCAAGCTGAACAAAGTATGCATTTCAATTACATACTTTTTTTGAAGTTAGTGAAGATAAATATGGTTTTTTAAATATGTTTTCACGTAATTCCTTATGTTTTTTATTATTTGTAAATATCTTTTCAGTATTTTTGACATACTAAGATACAAATGTGCATAAAAACGTTGATTTCTCTAAGAGATTGCGAACGAACCATAGAATATTACGGGTTGGTACACATTAAAGACGTGCACGAGTGTACCTACAAGTGTTGTCAAAACAAATATACCAAATAAGGATTTATTTGTTACTGCTGGTGTAAGGGAGAGAATGAGTACAACAAATTACGGTATGGTTTTGTTTTTGCACACTAACTCAACTCATACACATATTCAGAGTTACAAACAATTTTGCAGCGAGTGAGGAATTTATTTGTTTCTCTGCTTCACATAACTGTTGTACTACAAATGTTTTCAAACAATTTGTTGTATAAACAGATATTTACGGCTCGGCTCCATAACAACTAACGACAACTTCGTTCATGCATTTGTCAAAAACAAAAATATACGAAAATTTGTTTTTGTTTTCAATACAAATATGCGAACGAAGCATGTATGTATGTTTGCTTTCAATATAAAATACGTAACTTATAGTATTTGCCTTAACATCTGCTTTATTTGTTTGAGCAAATGGAAATAATATAAATGTGTTACATTAATTTTCTCTATACTCACTCACATTCAATTTAGCAAAGAGAATAACAATACAAACTCATACTATAAACGCTACAAAACTCACTAATGGTGGAATTAGTAAAATCGTATCGTCTTGCTGTAGAAAAATCGTATCGTACGGTTTCGGGGCATAGTTACTAAAAAAGTTTCAACGCAGTCAAATGTGTCAGCTGTTAATGTCTTGTAAACATTTTTTATAAACTAATAAAAAATTAAAAATGCATTCCATTAATTCTATGTTTATTCATTTATGTGAAATGTATAAAGCCATAAAACAAAATAAGCGGCAATGAAGATGGCAGGTACGTCCAATTAATAAAAATTGGGCACAAACTGGATATTTCCAAAAAAATTTCCTACCAATCAAAAAAATCGACTCGGAGCAACTTTTTTTACATACACGTATGTCAAGGCCTGTCTATGATCTTCTTCTAAGCCTTATAGGCGATTGTTTAAGAAAATTTTGGCAGCGAATGGGTCCAGAAGAGAGACTTTCTATAACACTTCTGTAAGTAACTTGCTTGACAATATTTTGCTTTTAATATACATACATGAGTATTAATATTTCTATATTTATGTGCATATGTACTTTAGCTATTTGGCACATGGAGTATCTCTGCAAAGCATTGCATGGAGCTATAAGCTAGGTAAAACCACCATCCGTAATATAATTTTGGAAACTTGTGAAATATTGTGGAGCTTATTATCTCCAATATATGTAAGTGAACCAACGGAAGCTCAATACAAAGATATTTCACATGATTTTAAGCAAATGTGGAACATCCCTAACTGCGTAGGAGCGATCGACGGAAAACACATCAACATCAAATGCCCGGCAAATTCAGGATCACTATTTTTCAATTATAAAAAGTTTTTTAGTGTCGTCCTAATGGCCACATGTGACGCGAAGTATACCTTCACATCAGTCAGTGTAGGGAGCTATGGTAGCCAGAGCGATGGAGGTAAGAGAATATACATACATATTTACATATAATGTAATCTCGTAATATTTAAAGGAATTTTTCATACATCAACATTTGGCCAAGCACTGATCGCGAATTCATTGCCATTGACTCCAAGTATCCCTTTGTCTAAGGAGGCTCCAACACCATTTCATCATTTCTTCGTTGGTGATGCCGCTTTTCCTTTAAAGCAAAATTTAATGCGACCGTATCCTGGTCAAAATTTAAATAGAGCTAAAAGAATTTTTAACTACAGACTTTCTAGAGCTCGCCGCGTTATTGAAAACAGTTTTGGCATTTTAACTGCCCGATGGCGAGTGTTACGTAATGTAATTGAATGTGCACCAGAAAATTGTGAAAAAATCGTGTTAGCTTGTATTGTTTTGCATAATTTTATTATGTTAAACGATGTTCAGCGTTGGTATTGCCCTGACTCATATGTTGATTGGGAAGGACCAGATCACAATTTGCATAAAGGATATTGGAGACAAGATTTAGTTGATGCAGGTGGACCTTTACCTTCAATGAGGACTTTTGCGCGTAGGGCGCCAGTATCAGCTTTCCAACTGCGAGATAACCTTGCTCAGTACTTTATTAATGAGGGAGCTGTTCCCTTTCAAGATGGGATAGACCTTGCCATACATGGTCCATATTAAAGGTTATAATTTGCAGGAAAACATCCTTTTTGCGAAATTTAATCATTCTAATTTTAATTGTTAAATTTTCCATTTTCAAAGAAATTAAAAATCGTATAAAAATAAGTATTTTATTAAAATTTGTACGTATACTCGTATATATAAATGTGTCTAAAACAAAAAACATAACATAAAAACAATTCATTTATAACAATATAAACATATACTCGTATATATATGTATAACATATACAGAAAATTTATATATAAAAAATAAAATTAAATAAATTATACATTCTATGTGTTTTGATTAGTTAGCTTTTTTTTTAACATTAGATAAAAAAAATGAAATCAATTCATATTAATTTTATATAAAAATAATTATTTGGTTAATAAAAACTTCAGAGGTTTGTTATAAAAGGTGATTTTATAAGAACTATCGGAAATTTAAAAAAAAAACACATAAAATTCAGAAAAATGCATGAAATATTTATTTGGATCGATAGTTGGGTCGATATAATTTAATGTTTGAAGATTATTTCATGCAAATGTTGGCCGCGGCTGCGCCTCAAATGGTCCATCCGCTTAGTCCAATTTTGGCATACTCTTTCCAACATTTCGGCCGGTATCTCACGAATAATGTTGGCAATGTTGGCTTCCAGTGCGTCAATCGAAGCGGGCTTGTCCCTATAGACATTAGCCTTAACATAGCCCCACAAAAAATAGTCTAGAGGCGTTAAATCGCACGATCTGGGCGGCCAATTGACTGGTCCCAAGCGTGAAATAAACTGTTCACCGAACTCGCCTCTCAATTGGTCCATTGTTTCGCGTGCTGTGTGGCATGTGGCACCGTCTTGTTGAAACCACATGTCATGCAAGTCAAGCTCTTCCATTTTGGGCAAAAAAAAGCTTGTTATCATCGCACGGTAGCGCTCACCATTCACAGTAACGTTGTGATTCGCATCATCTTTGAAGAAATACGGCCCAATGATGCCGCCAGCCCATAATCCGCACCAAACGGTTGTTTTTTGTGGATGCATTGGTAGCTCTTGCAATGCTTCTAGCTGCTCTTCACTCCAAATACGGCAGTTTTGCTTGTTCACGTATCCATTCAACCAGAAATGAGCCTCGTCGCTGAACACAATTCTTCGATAAAAAAGTGGATCTTCATCTAACTTTTCAAGAGCCCATTCACCAAAAATTTGGCGTTGTGGTAGGTCGTTTGGCTTCAATTCTTGCACCAGTTGTATCTTATAAGGCTTCACACCCAAATCCTTCCGCAAAATTTTCCACGTAGTGGAGTAACAGAGGCCCAATTGCTGCGAACGGCGCCGAATCGATAATTCACGGTCATCACCAACACTGGCCGATACGGCTGCGATATTTTCTTCAGTTTGCACTCTACGTAAGCGTGTGGGTGGTTTAATGTCCAACAATGTAAATTTGGTGCGAAATTTTGTTACAATAGCCCGAATAGAAGCCTCAGTAGGTCGATTAAACTGAAGCGCGCGATGAACTTTCTTAACAGAGCACGCATTTTGGTAATAAAATTCAATAATTTGCAAGCGTTGTTCGTTCATGATTAAATTATAGACCAAACTGAAGATGTTTGACAGTGACACAAGATACAAAACGTGCGTGAGCTGTCAAAACTAGTGTTGCCAAAAAGATAATAGCAAAAAAATCACTCTTTATATGAGTATCAAAAAGTCCACAGATATATGAGTACATATAAAAAACAAGTTTTAGCAAATTCAATAAGGATTTAAAATTTTTGTTAAAAAGAAATACAAAATGTAAATATGTAAGTAGATTGGCGAATGATTATTGTGGACAAAAAACGTCAAATAGTATCTTTATAAAAAACTTTTGTTGTCCAAACAAAATGCTATATTATCATCCTCTAATTTTATTCCCATCACCAATTCTGTCGCTTCTTTCATTGCCCGAACTTGGTTCTTAGCACTCATATCGCATATAGTAGCCACAATCATATCTCCAAATGCTTGCACTGATGGGTTGGGATTTTTTAATTCTCTTTGTCCACATACCTTTTTAAAAGATTCCACTGCTTCGCAAAAAACCGTGTCAACATCTAATTTACGTTTTCTTTTATTTGGTTTACTAGATGTTTGTTGTGATTCACTTAATGATGTTGACGGTGATGGAGACTGCAGCGGCGATACAGTTGATGGAGTCAAACTAGGTGACATCGTTTCCGAATATGCCCAAGGTGTTGGTGGGTCGACTGCTACATTTGTTGAGCACCGAGTTCTTAGTAATTAAAAATTTCAATAAAAATAAAAAAACAAATAATTAAATAACAAGCTTACGGACGTGGAGCTATGTATGGCTTTAGAAATTGCATCATTTCAAAAAGATGCCATGTTGATCTCGTCGACGCACCACTTCCAGATGGCTCGATGATTTGTCGACATTCTCTTGTGTACCTATCACGCAAAGAAGTCCACCTCCGGATACATTGCTCTTCTGCCAAAAACACATTTATTTTTACAGAAAAATTTCTATACATTACTTTTATTAAATTTTTTCACTATGCATACCTGTTTTACCCATTTCTTTGGCAATCTTTTGCCAAATTGATTTCTTCCTGTCTGGGAGCTTATAATATTCATTGCTTTTATTGAAAATCTCATTATTTTCTTGCACTAAATAAATGAGTTTGCCGTCGTCCATTTTTTGATTTTGCTTTTTGAATGCAATAGATTTCTTTTTGTTTACCGGTTTTTTTTTGTTCTTGTCAAAGTTTGACGTTTGCTACGTAAAAATCTATTTTCTGTAGATTTTTACGTTGAAAACGTTGCCACTACATTTTCTATAAGTACTAACATGGTTTATGTATGTGACGGATTTTATCAGCTGATCCGCAACCTCACGATACGATTTTACTAATTCCACCATAATACGCACTGACAGCAGAAAAACACAAAAACTGGTGCATTTGAGTGTAACTGTGCACGTCTTTAGTACACACATCGTTTTAAACAAGATGTCACCTAGATTTGTAATCTATCGCCCAAATACTCCGAAAAAACTTTGCATTATTATTAAAAAAATTTTGAAATTACCTCATTCCCCAGTACCCTTCTTCTGAGGGATTTTTACCATTAACCACTTTGCTGAGGTACCATTCCCGATTTTGGCCAGGAAAATTGCCAAAATCAAAATGGAATTTAATCTGTAGGCTTTAAACTTTCTGGAAGTGTTTTAACATTTTCTGAAAAATTCGTAGTTTTTATTTTATGATGCAAAACGGAAACTGCCAAAATCCTTGAGAACAACACTACTGGAGTATATGAAAATTTCAAAAAAAATTTAAATATTCAAAGTAATATCTGAATATTTGGTTGGTAGGTTACAAATATATATGATCTCCGCTAAACTGTTGCTTAAAACATTTAATATTTAATGACTTAAGACGTATTTGATAAATATGCCATTAATACTGAAAATATATTTACAAATACTAAAAAACTTAAGGGTACGTTAAAACATGTTTAACGCGGCATATTTATCTTCACTCATTTAATTTTTTCTATGGTTTTGGAAGCATGTGGAAAGTGAAAAATGTTAATATTCCGCTAACACAGTGAAGGGTATATAAGACTCGGCACGATCGAATTTAACTTGTTTTTTTCTAACATAAGAAATAACGTCAACAGAATAACAGTACAAAAAATGTTGATGTTATAACTTATGTTCTAAGATGGAGAACACGTACCTATTTTTGGACACAATATTAAGAAATTTGTTAAAGAAGGTTGTCATATACTTGGGCACTGTTTGTTATTGTGCCTTTATTGAAAAAAGTTTTTTTCTAGTCTTATAAATAATAAATATAATAATAATGGACGAGTATAACTTAAAACTATTGATTGAGTTAAAGCAATTAATCGAAATAGTTGAAATGGTGGATGAAAATGATATATGCATTTCTTCAATTAAGAGAAGCTCATAGTCTGGAATCTCATCTTTTAAAAGGTTAACGTGAGTTACGGAAACCCCCATATCACCACCAACAAAACCACCCAGGTCAACAACAGCTTCAACCATTCATCAATCTATCTAACGTCATCAATTTATTTATTTTTTACAATTTATTTGATTTATTTTATTTTATGACCTATTTAAAGTTCATTATTAATTTTCTTATTTTTGGTATTAAACATTTTTTTTAGCAATCAATTTCCTAGAATTAGTAACTTGCAATTTTTTTTTTAACAAACATTAAATTAGGTCAAAACATTTGCATTGTTATAAGTATAAATACGACAAATAAAAACTAAGAATTATTATTATTAATCCAGTATATTTTTAAGCTGCTTTTGTTTCATTTTATGGCTTCTTTTTTTATTAAGCTTTATTATTTATAGTATTACTTCATATTCAATTCTTCTATATTTAATAACAGTGCGTTTACACAGGAAAGTACTTTCTTGAAATTTTTGTATACGTATTATGAATAAAAATTTCAATGAAATAAGCTTCTTTCTTGTAAATTTCCTGCGCGATTACACAGGAAAGCGAAAGTTCATTTTTAAAATGTCTTCGATGCGAAGAGTTAAAAAAAATTGCATTAAGAAATAGAAATGAAAAGCCAAAATAAAAACAATAAAATTTAAAAGATAAAACAGGGATTAGAAGAAGGTTATTTATATACATATATACATTTATTGTATTTTGAGTATTTAATTTTGTCTTCATCTATACTGTTTTGTTTGTTACCTAGATAGAATTACCATCCTTATGACAATAAAAAAATTTATAGGGCAATAGTTGGAAATAATTTTTATTGTTAATTTTTTATGAGTTTATTGCTATAAAAAGACATCAATTGTCTTCTTTATATATATTTAATAAAAAATACCACAATTATTTTAATATATACACAAAACCAGTTAAATGTACAATTATAATTTTACCACAATCCTGTACATTTGTTTTAATCTTTTGAAAGGGAAACAGTGTTATCTACATATTTGTCATTTTACTTTCAGAAAGTGTCAAAAAATTAGTTTCTTGAAAATATCGTTGAAAGCTAGGTAGAAAGTAACAAAGTTGTCAATGTGTTAGTGAAAAAGTTTGAATGTATTGCAACTTTCAAGAAAGTACTTTCCTGTGTAAACACTAGGTAAGTTAATTCCACTTTTGCTTCGTAATATTTCCCGCGAAAAGTATGTAGAAAAAAAATCAAAATTGACAGCTTGTGTTAGAACATTGTTTCTCAGCAATGTGTTTTAACATTTATTACGCAATAGATTTTCAAACACTAACATGTGCGGTCTACACGTTAACATCTTGCGTTTGCAATTGATTTTGACAATTGCCAACATAAAAATTTCCAACTTTATTTCTGGTGTAGACCGCATATTATTGTTGAATACTCAAAAAATAAAAAAATTAATACATGAATAAAAAATACTTAGAATGACATGGCAAATAATGTTTTAGACACAAGTCTTTCACGACCCCACACACACACATTTATACAATTGCTTTGCTTCTCTTACCAAACCCTACGTTTACACAGGAAAATACTTTCTTAAAATTTTTCTATACGTTATTATGAATAAAAATTTTAATTAACTACTTTCTTGTAAATTTCTTGCGCGATTACACAGGAAAGTGAAAATTCATTTTTCAAATGTCGTCGAAGCGAAGAGTTAGTGTTTGACAGTATTTGAAATCAGGGATGATACTTGAAAGCTGTTTCATATATGCTTGTGCTCTTTAGTGTCTATCCCCCATTTAATTAGTCAATGTGAAAATAATAGACTGTCATACCGCATATAATATGTATGTATGCATGTAAGTGACGTAAGAGACTTATTTCCAAGGCGAATTCATATAAGGTGATTTCTTGATTTATAAAAAAAAAAGAAAAAGAGACATGGGTCATATACTTCGACCATATAAATGTAATAATTTTGACAAGTCAAGAAAGAACTTGAAGCGTACAGCTGCTTTCTTGATATCACCTTGTATAAATTTGCTTCGTTTATTCCCAAAAAAATTATTTCCTTTTCTTTCAGTGTGTGCTAGACTATCAATCATTCAACGTCAAATTATGTATTTGTGTTGGTAAAAAAATTAAATTGGTTGAAAGACACATCAAATTGTTTGATAACAATCTAGTTTTTTATGTAATTTTTTTAATGTATAAATACAATTAAACCTCGATTAACGGGGCCTCTATTAATCGGTTACATCTTTAACCGACATGCGGTTCTTTTTATTTTTTTCCTCTATTATCCGTCGTTTACCTCTATTATCCGTGCTTTAGATTTATTCCTCTATTGCCGTGCTTTACATCTATTTTCCGTGCAGCATTCATATGTTTTTTACTATGTAAATTTTAATCCGGTGGTTCCCCTTTTTAAGTTCATGTATCCACACATAAGAACATATTTGCGTTTTTATTCATTTAGTAAGTGAAATTTGATCTGCTAACACATGTTTTGGAATAATGGCTCTTTCAAATAGTAAATTACCAAAAAGAGCAAGAAAAATTCTTTCAATTAAAGACAAAATTACTTTGATTCATGAATACGACAAAATCATATCTGTTAAGTTGCTGTCTGAAAAATATGGAGTTGGTAAGAAAACTGTACGCGATTTGGTGAAAAACAAAGAACAAATTTTGTTATATGTTTCTAAAAGTTCCGAAAATTCGAAAGTAGATTTTGCACTAAAAGACTGAAATAGAAACTCCAACGTTGGCATAAGCGATAGAGGCCTGTAATGTTCTGTTAAAGTTTGTAGAAAATTCTCCAGTTATATCAGAACCAGATAAAATCCAGATGCATCGTATTCAAAACCAATTATTGAGAGAAAAATGAAAAGCAAAGAGGCAAAGTAATATAAAAAAATATTTTAAACAAGTAATATTTCGTCAGAAGAAATAAATTTCTTTATATGTTAATATAACCTCTATTAACCGTGTATTTGGATTATCCGTGCTGGTGCCGGGCCCACGAGAGCCGAGGTTTAGCTGTACTTGCAATTTACTGTCGGCAAATCACATTAATGTGCTATTTTTATAACAAGCGATAAACTCGTCTAAAAATTGTGTATGAAAAACACTCACATCATATAAAATTGCAAGACGAGTTGATCGCTTGTGTTATAAAAATAGCGCATAAATAAAAATAATACATTTTGCCGTCTGTAAAACACTTTTATTCTGATTTATACATCAAGAACAAAAAGAGATGATGTATAATAACAAAAAAATTTTTATTTTCGTCAAATGCTCACACACGTATACGTGTGACGTCCATTTTTAAAAAAACACGCATGCACACTCATGATTGACGTTGAATGATTGATAGTCTAGAGAATTTTGTTTTTTAAAATAAATGCAGTACAAGCATTTATTTATAAGTTTATTTTTATTGTAACTTGATTTCCCTTTTATTTTTGCTTTAAAGAATTTTGCAATTTATAATTTTCAGCTTAAGTTAAAATTGGAAGTTTTAATAAAAATTAGAGTTGATCTAACCATGAAAACCAAAAGTCTATTAATAGCATCGCGCTAAAATAAGTTTAATGCTCCGTTTAAGGGAATTTATATTAAAACTAGTTGACCCGGCAAACGTTGTCTTGCCTTAATATTTTTATATATTCGATCTTCTTACACCAAGAAATCGTACTCATAGAGTGAAGAACCGTGCGAGACCGGGTAAAAACAGGTAGTAGGCAAATAAGCCAGATATAGCGCTACCTGCCGGGCGGATTTGTGACGTTAAACCTTCAAAGATTATACATATAAACCGTCCTCTTCAATCACTCTATCTATTAAAAAAAACCGCATCAAAATCCGTTGCGTAGTTTTAAAGATTTAAGCATACATAGGGATATAGGGACAGAGAAAGCGACTTTGTTTTATACTATGTAGTGATTAGAAATTATGCCAAGTTAAAAAAATAAAATTTCTCAAGAGAAGCGAGTATTTTTAAATGCAACATTTAAAATATGTGTACCAAACGTGATAATATTAAATGATAGAACTGTTATTGAATATTATTAAATTTTTTTGTTGGCTGGGTACAAAATTTTAAAACGTTCCATGTTGCTATGTCGCATTCTCCGTTTTTTTATTTTTAATTAAACAGAATACTACTTTTCTTACATCTTTTCATTAAAATTTTATGTTAATTTTTTTTAATGTATTTTGACATCATTTCACGAAGAAAGTTATATTGCATTTACATTAAACCGAAATCTATTAGATTTGATATGAAATCTCTACAGTTTACATTAGCTTTTTTTGACATATATCAAAATTTCAATTTCGTAACAAAGGCAAGCTGCATTAAATTTCATTAGTATAAAAATGAACACTTATCCTTTTTTTATGTATTTCCATCCATTTTAAAATATTTTTATTTATTTTAATGCGTTTAATTTAATTTTTTTTTATCAAAATATCAAATTTTGTGTCTTATTTTTTTGGTGTATTTATAACAAAACCAGTTATATGACACCAAGATTTTTACTAAATTTTGTCAAAATCTAGTAACAAGCTAGATTTTGTTTTGTATGGGAAATCTAGTGAAAATGAATTAGATTTCGTTCAAAATCTCGTATGAACAAGATTTTGCTGCAGTGTAAGTTGCCTATTAAACCGAGTATCAGCCTTTATTTTAGCTTTTGTACTGAAAACATTTTATTGAAGCAAAAATAGGAATACAAGTTTAAAAATTGACAATTTCACTTTTTAACTTACCCTGAATATAATGCTTTTAAACCTTCTTCTTTGCTTATTTTTAAAAATGCATCTATCATGCCGCGATATCGCAATTGTGAAAAAGCTTGATCTATCTTTTGACCTTGAACCTGGAGTCGAGTTTTTGTTGTGTCGATTGGAAAAGTGCCTATTAACAATTAAATATAAAATAAAACAAATTAGAATAATAAACGCAAAAGTAACATATATATTATTTTTTTAAATAATAAAAATTTTACTCTAATATAAAAAATTTTTTAATGTGAAATTACTTCACAGACGTTATTTTTATCATGGTATGAAAAGGAACGAAATGTTTCATAAACGTTTGATGCAGTCACAAATTTTTCAAAATTTTTAAATCGTTTTCTTCTTTTTATATGTCCTTACAATTGCGCATTTGACAAAAAGCAAAAGCAGAAACGATTTTTTTAAGTGAATGAATCATTCATTGTTCATTTACTAACTACTGTGTGCCAACAAGTGCACAAGTGACTGTTTTTTATGCTGAATTTAAAGAGTAATATGCAAACATTCAAATATGCAAAAAGTCAATAAATGAACGATCACATACTGCGTAGTAAAACAGGTGTAATCTTTTTTGTTTGTGTATATTTGTATTGAAATACGGCTTTGTATTATTAAAAATTTTCATCAAGATATATGCATGTCGAATAGCATAAACAATTAGTTTTTAATAGTCCCTTGAACACGATTTAATCAAATGTTTTGTACGATTTTTACTCAAATTGTTCGTTGGTGTAATTTGATAGATTATTTTAATCATATAAATGCAGTTCTCTATATTCAACATCAAACTATGCATTTGTGTTGGTGAGAACATTGAAACTTGTATTAATTTAACCCATCAAAAGCATTTTTATATGATTGCAAAACATATAAAAAAAAATAATAAAATTTTCCGGATATTTTTTTATATTTTTCTAATAGAATTTCATATTGTGTATTTTCTGAGTTTTTATCGCTATATGCTTTGCTTATTAAATCCCCTAATGAGCGATACACTTCTAATAATTCTATTAAAATATTTATTTCCTCCATTTTTATTTTAACAAAGTTCGCGGTAAAAGCAGTCCTACAGATGGATATTTGTTTTTCGTTTGGTGTATTTGGAACGTTAGAAGTTTATTTCTTATCATTTTATTTCTTTATCCAACAAACCATATAGCAATCAAACTACAACAATTCTAAAGGTAATCATTATCATTTATTTATGAAATTTAAAAATATGCCTGTAACAAATAAAATTAATGTAAAATTTTGCTTTAGGCAAATTTTAATATCATTATTTCAATATTTTTTTCAAGTGATTCGGTTTGTTGGGTATGTTACGTTTTCTGTTTTACTAAAGGGTGTTTTTTATAGACGTATAGAACTTTAAGTTGGCATTACTGTTCAAGATGGCGACCGATTTAACAGCTGTCGAGTGGTTTATTCTCAGTTTGGTTTGGCAATTCATCATGAATTGACTCACACCTGAACAACGCTTGCAAATAGTGCAATTTTATTTCGAAAGGAGATTGCCGTTGTTCCCGATTTCAGAAGCTCACTTCTGGTTGAATGGCTACGTCAACAAACAAAACTGCCGCATTTGGAGTGAAGCTAATCCTCAAGTGTATGTCGAAACACCGTTACATCCAGAAAAACTGACTGTTTGGTGCGCTTTATGGGCTGGTGGAATCATTGGTCCGTACTTCTTCAAAAACGATGATGGCCAGAACGTTACAGTCAATGGTGATCGGTATAGAGCCATGATTACTAACTTTTTCATTCCTAAATTGAACAACCATGATGTCCAGGAGCTGTGGTTCCAACAAGACAGCGCAACATGTCACACAGCTCGTGCCACAATCGATTTATTGAAAGACACGTTTGGTGACCGCCTAATTTCACGTTTTGGACCTGTGAATTGGCCTCCAAGATCTTGTGATTTAACACCGCTAGACTACTTTCTGTGGGGCTATGTAAAGTCATTGGTCTATGCGGATAAGCCACAAACGCTTGACCATTTGGAAGACAACATTCGCCGTGTTATTGCCGATATACGGCCAGCCGTGGCGATCGTATGCCAGAAATCATATTTAAAATGTAATGCCACAAGATTATCTTTCGGATAAATAAAAATCATGTCAATCGAATAACCCATCGTTGTTTTATTACAATTTAAAGTTATATACGTCTATAAAAAACACCCTTTATTTAAATAGAATTTACCATTTACAACCTCATATTTTATAGGCCTATAATATACAAAACAGAGTTATTAATATCTGTCGATTTTTGTTGAATGATTGGGTGATTTCATCTTAAGTAGCTCCAGCAAAGTATTTAGTGTTCCTCATATACAGTAATCATTTTTGTAGTGCTTTTTCTTGTTCCTATTTTCGGAATAAGGTTTTTGCAACACTTCACTATTTGAGCTCTGTGAGCAAGTAACTAAACGTATTTACTTTTGGCAAATGTATTTACAAATACAAAAAAGTTATTTGTTGCAGATGTCTAGTACACATATAAAAACATACATACGTGTGAATACAGCAAAGTTCTGCTGTCGTGTTGCTTGTTCTACTGCGTTATTGTTATGTTCAATTTTATGCTAGTGTATTTGTGTTCTGGTTGTTCTATGTTCTGAGCATCTAGTTTATGCTGCAGTTCAAAACATTTTGTCACTGAAGTATTTGTTTTGATATGTGATAGAACAGTGCTTGACAGTATTTGAATTGCTTTAAAGCTGTTTGCAGTATGCTTATTACTGAAGATATTGTGAGTGGTATTGATATTTGATGGATAATATTTATGCTTTTTGTAGTCGTGACACAATTTGTGACCACTCATTTTACAAGGATGGAAATTCTTTATTAAACACTTTTTAGATCTTGGCAAAATCTTTATTAATTTAAAAGTTATAACACTTTAAACAAGAAAGTCAGGTATAGTCACAATGTGACAGTTTTTTTTTTTTGTGCCTGCAGGATCGAGCAGCTAAATTTACTTAAATTAGTATTATTTAATTTCCAAAAACGACTCAAATATAGGGTAGCAGAACACCACGCCTACTAACGTAAAAAAGCCAAAGGATTTTTTTACAAACAAACGCAGTAAAATTAAGAAAGTAACAATCAGTTGTAAACTTTAAAGAAGAATATTTATTGATTTCTAAGGTTTTTGTCAAAAATTAAATTTTTTCTACAATTTAAAAAATTAACAATTCTAAGCGGTTCTAAAACGCATAATTTTCATCCGATTTAAATACGGGTTTTTGATACATGATCAGTAATATGCGATAATGCATTTCTCAAAATTTTATAGTCGAATTTTTGATTTTTGCAATGGTTTTCAGTAGAATGAATCACTGTCCGTTGGATAATGAGACAAATATTGATAAGTAGCGGACTCATTTTTCATTATATGGGTGCAACGATATATAACGTGTTGTGTGATAAATTCCGGCCTAGAGAACCGGAAAGTATATCATATGATGAAATAGTAACAACGCTAAAAGAAAATTGACCCTTCTCTAAAAAAGATTTTGTAAAATTACAGATTTCATTTTAGGAAGCAGAAATCAGAAGAAAGATGTGCAAAATTTTTTGACAGCATTGCGCCGATTTGCGGCAAATTGTGTTGTTGGCGATTAACTAGATACAGCTTTCAGAAATCAATTCGTTTTTGTGTTGAAAAATCAAAGTGTTCAAAGCAGATTGCTTGCAACAAAAACATTAACAGTCACTTGTTTAAGTCTATAATCTTTTTTATAGACAAATGCAAAAAAAAAACAAAAACGAAACGAATTGTTATAATAAAACGGTGTGATTTATTTCAGTTAAATACAACAAGTAAAGAGAATTCACAACGTTATACAATATTTATTAATATTGTTTACAAATTAAGAAAGTTAATACAGTTAGTATTTAGTAAAGAGATTTATCTTTTAGTGTTTATTTAATTGAGAGTTTTATCTTTTTAAATTTTATTGAGCGGTTTTTCTCTTAAATGCATATTACGTATCATTTAAATTAAATGATACAAATATTACTCATTACTGCATTTACCTGCGGTAAACATCCTCCCCCCGTCGGAAGGTTCTGACTTTCAGCTATTTCATTATCAATAGGCAAAATGGCTAACTTTGCAACAGCTGGTTTAATAATTTTATTTCCCACTCGAACTACTGCAACTCGAACAACTTTATCCATGCCATGTATTATGTCAATCACAAGACCTAATTGCCATTTGAGGGGTGGAAGGTTATCTTCCTTTACCAAAACTATATCACCTTTAACTATCTTATTATTAGATGATCGCCACTTTGAACGCTCTTGCAATAGAGTAAGATAGGCTGTGCTCCATTTTTTCCAAAAGGTTTGTTTCAAAACCAAAATTTTTTGCCATTGATTTAGACGTGATATATTAATGACCCTGATTTCGGTTCAATTATAGAAGTCAATGGTACAGGAGTGAGAACTTCGACGTCAGTAGGATTTTCCGAAATTGGGCATAAAGGTCTAGAATTCAAAATAGCAGAGATTTCACATACTAGAGTTCTCAATTAACCAAAAGTAAGTATTGAAAGCCCCACAACACGATAAAAATGATATTTTGCAGCCTTTACGAAGACGTTGACAATTCGCATACAACTTCTTGCGAGGCCTTTGTATCAAAACAAATAAATATACAAATGTATCATTTTATAGGTAGACGATTTCTAACACCTGACTAAACGGACCAAAAAAGTCAATGCCAGTTGTCTGGAAGGTCCTGCACTGTTGTACACGATCGTGTGGCAAACTACCCATAATATGCTGCACGTATTTAAGCTTCAAGCGAAAGCATTGAACGCATTTCGAAATAATCGCACTTACTGACTTTCGCCCACCAAGCATCCAATATTGCAGTCGAATTGTTACAATTAACGATTGTGGCCCAGCACGTAGAAGTTTTTTGTGAAAATACATTACTAGGGCACGAGTAAAAGGGTGAGCTTTTGGTAATATTATTGGGTGTTTTGCTTCATAATCTAAAGTTGAGTTTTGTAGTCTTCCGCCAACTCGAATTAAATTCGTTGAATCTATAAAAGCTGACAGTGAGAAAAGTTTATTGGGCCATTTTTCCAAAGTTTCGATGATGAAAATCATCGATAAAATGTCCACAGGATTTGAATTAGTTGGAACATGGTGCCAAGTCATTTGATTTGTTAATATTTGAATGCGACTTACTCGATTGGAAACAAAAATGTTAAAGTTTGATGATTCTTCACGTAGCCACCATAGTACTACCATTGATTCAGACCAGCAGTGCATTTCATATTTTGTTGAAAATGATTGAGCAACGACATTTATAAGTTCTGCTAATAGTAAAGCGGCTGATAGCTCTAATTTAGTAACTGTAATAGTTTTTAAGGGTGCCACTCTTGATTTAGAGCATAAGTTTGTGTTAACAACTCCAAAAAGTTCAGAACGTACATACACACAAACACCATATGCCGATAAGCTTGCATCACAAAAAGCATGTATCTGTATATTAGCCCTCGGTACTAAAACGAAACGACGAAACATTAAACTATGTACTTTTGAAAGTTTATAAATGAAATTAGACCATGTTGAGTGTAACGATTGTGGTAAACTCTCGTCCCAATGCAATTGCTTTTTCCACAATATTTGCATAAATATCGTTGCGCTAGTAACAGTGGGACCATTTAGACCTAACGGATCATAAATACGTGCGATTGTTGATAGTACAGTACGTTTCGAAACAATACTATTTTCAGATGTCGCCTTAAACGAATAAATAAAATTGTTAGAGCTAGGATTCCATATCAAACCTAAAGTTTTGATTATATCAGTTCCATCATGAAATTTGAAAAGCTGTTCACAATCTGTTAATGCTCTACCACGTAAAACTTCTGTTTCATTGGAACACCACTTTATTCGCAAGTGCCCCTTTTTAGTAACTCTATAACTTGTTGTTGCTTTCTTCTTACCTCATTAACAGAATCGCCTCCAGAGATCATGTCATCAACATAAAAATCTTGCCTTACTATCTTTGAGGCAAAAGGAAATGTATCTTCCTCGTCAAACGCTAGCTGATGCATTGCACGAATAGCCAAAAAAGCTGCGGGTTTAGTGCCATATGTAACGGTATTCAATTTATAAGTTTTAATCTCTTCATTTGAATTTTCTCTCCACAATATGCATTGTAAGTAGTCATCAGGGTGAGATACTTTAACACATCGGAACATTTTGCAGATATCACCGATAAGTGCAACCTTAAGAAACGAAATCGCAAAAGCGTATTAAAAAGTTTTGGTTGTATTGTAGGTCTTGCTAAAAGTATATCGTTTAAAGAAAGCCCGGATGATGTTTTGCTCGAACCATCGAAAACTACCCTTAATTTCGTAGTTGTGCTGTCCTCCTTGTAAACACAATGATGAGGTAGATATTACATATTTTCAACAGAAGAAGAAGAAACTAAAGACATATGGTTTAAATCTAAGTACTCCTTCATAAAAGATATGTATTTATTTGTTTTAATTTCTGGATATTTGCTTAGTCTTTTTTCTTAGCCTTTAAGACGCTGTAGCGCACGTTCAAATGAATTTCCACTCTATTAGACTTAGATTTTGGCAGATTTACAGAATACTCGCCCGAAGATAGACGAATAGTTGTTTGTTTAAAAAAGTTTTCACAATATATATCATCACCAGTTTGAGAAACTTCACCATAAAAATTATTTTTTATTTCCCAAAAACCTTTAATCAGCTCATCAATATTATTTTCTTGTTCCTTTTGTTGTACGCAAATTGTGGCCAAAGATGAAATATTTGAAGCGCCAACGCTGCATCAGATACTACAAATCCAAATACAGTTTTTTGCAATATATGTAGATTATTACTTAAACGGATTTGCCCAACACACATCAGATCAAAAAAGATACCAGCACCAATCAATATATCTACACGTCCGTGACTGTAAAACATGGGGTCTGCTAATTGTATATTTTGTGGAATGTTCCAATCATTAATGCTAGTTGTAAACTTTGGTTTGTATTCTGTTATGGAAGGCATTATGACTGAAGAAAGAGAAGTAGAATAATTTTTCTTTTGAGACCTTATAAAAATGTCCACGGTTTTATCAGCTACAAATGTACCATCACTTACCTATACCGGAAATAGTAATACTTGATTTGTTTGTTTTTAATTGAAGCTGATTGGCAAGCCGATTAGTTATAAAATTTAATTGAGATGCTGAATCCAAAATAGCACGACAAGGTACGAATAAGCCAGATGTGTTATTACCAATACAATAGCGGTGGAATAACACGTTGGAGCCCACAAGAGGACTATGAAGTGTACAGGAAGATGCCGAAGGCAATGATAATGAAGACAATACGAGCGTAGATTGTGCTGCCGATGAGGAAGGTATTTCCAACGAGGGGGGTGTTTCCACTTCAGTTTTAGAAGTAAGATTTGCATCAATATTATCAATATTATCAATATAAAGTAATGAATGATGTTTTGATGTGCAATGATTACAATGTCTGGATTTACAATTTTTAAGTATATGCCCTTTTTTGAGGCAATTCAAGCAAAGTTGTAATTTTTTCGCTTCTTTAAATCGCGAGTTTGGAGAAAAATGTGGACATTTTGTTATGAAATGTTTCCTAAAGTTACAATAACTGCACATCACTGATGATGATGAAGCAGCTACACGAACATTTCCATTATGTAAAGAATTTCTAAATGTTTGATTTAAATTTTTTATTGGAATGGAACTCTCAACCTTTTCTAAAAAACGATATCTTTTGTCTAAAAATGATTCTAGGGTAGACCACGTAGGATATTCATTAATAGGTAAGCTTTCTTCCCATTTTGCTTTCGACTTCAAATTGAGCTTTGAAGTTACTATATGTACCAAAAGCCCATCTGCTACCTGTTCTTTAGTAGCCAGTGTTTGCAAAGCACGCATATGAGCATTAAGTTTGTCACTCAGCTGTCGAATACTTACGGCTGATCCTTTATCAACGCAGTTTAAATCGAAAATTTCTTTTATATGGGCCTGAAAAGTTACTAGTTTATTATCGAAACGTTTTTTCAATAATTCTATGGCTTTTTCATAGTTAGCATCAGTCGGCTCTAATGACGATATGGTGTCCATGGCAGCACCCTTCAAGCAGGCACGTGGATACTGAAACTTTTCAATTTTTGTTATGTCATCATTATCCACGACAGTACAGAACAAAGCAAAAAAAAATTGGGCCAGTCAAGGTATGATCCCGAGAATGTCGTAACTTCAACTCAGGTAATCTTGAACTGCGATTACGCAAGATATGTGGCTGAGTCTAGCCTTGACTTCCAAGAATATAGCTACAAAGTTCTGTCGAGTATCGGTTTGAATAAGGCTGCTGTCCATTTCCTCAACGATAGTTTAAGCTTGATTAAAACTTACGTAATAGGCTCTCGACGAATTCAAGACGGACTTCCAATTCAGCAGCATCAAACTCTACTAGATTCACTGTCTCCAGTGCTGCATTTAAACCAATTAATTGATTAGTTATGACAATAACTTTATTTTGGTATGCCAATAATTCATCATTACCACTTGCTTCATTGCGGCTCATTGTATTTACTTCTTTGTATAAATCTCAAATAGATATAACACCAACCAAAATTATTGCATATCACGTCGAGGTCACCAATGTTTGAGTCTATAATCTTTTTTATAGACAAATGCAAAAAAAAAGGCGAAACGAATTGTTATAATAAAACGGTGTGATTTATTTCAGTTAAATACAACAAGTAAAGAGAATTCACAACGTTACACAATATTTATTATTATTGTTTACAAATTAAGAAATTTCTAGAAGTTAATACAGTTAGTATTTAGTAAAGAGATTTATCTTTTAGTGTTTATTTAATTGAGAGTTTTATCTTATTAAATTTAATTGAGCGGCTTTTCTCTTAAATGCATACTACGTATCATTTGAGTTAAATGATACAAAGAATATTACGCATTACTGCAGGGCCGGACCTGCGGTGAACAGTGTGCAGAGAAAGGTGTATTAGACCTACAGCAACAGTTATAAAGCAGTGAAAGGCTAGTGGTGAACAAATGGAAAAGTGTAGAACATAATAAAATGAAAATGTGCCGAGTACACACACATCGACAAACTTTAAGCAAAATAATAGTGCTTTAAGGAAGAAAAACTAATGTTTTCGTATTTCAAACCTGAACATATGGCAAACAAATGTAAATATTGTTACGAAAAAGCACTCTGTTGAATCACTGTGTTTTATTGTTCATAAGAAATGATATTTATGTATGTGTAAATATAGCAATTCAGTATTTATGTTAATGCGTAGAATTTGATAGTGTAATGCTTGGTGGAAGATGTGTATTATTTATATTTGTATTAGTGTATAAGCTTTATTATAGCTTAAATGTTCTAGAATTTGCTAGATTAAGAATTTTCATTTACCAAAGCAGTTCAGTGTTAGTTAAGACATTAAACTACAAACAAAGTGTGTCATAAACAATAAAGTGTCGTTGTGACGGTTATAATAAAAGTGTGTTTCTGAAATAAGTGCTAAGAAAAGAACTAATTGTGTTTTTATTTTACAATAAAGAACCCTAATAAACTAAACCATTTGCAAAAGATGTGTTTCAAGTTGTATTTAAAACCAATCAAAGGCAAATGTTGCAGTAGATAAATTATTTCATACAGAAGAAAATGGCAAAAGTGATGACTTAAGTTGTGTTTCGCAAATGAACAATAAAAGTATAACTTTTGACATCGACACAAGAACACTATAATGGGCGTAGAAGACGCCAAGAAAAACTTTAAACAGGGAGAAGTAAACGGTAATGACATAAAATTATACAACTACAGAAAGACACAAATATATTGCCTAGGTTTGATATGGCTAAATGTCAGATCGGGTGAAAAAAAAACTTTTAAACTTAAAATTTACATTGTCCGATCGGACAGACAGGAATTTAATGTTCAAAAATCGACTACTGATCAACAAAATACAAAGTGCCATTGTAAAATATGATTTTGAGTAGATGATAAAGAAACACAATGATATATTTTCGTCTATATCTGGAAAAATAATTGGTATTTAGTCTTGTTTGTATAAAAACCAGAAGTGAAACTTAAATTTATGTTTCACTTCTATTGACGGAAAGAGTTGAGAAAAAGCTACAGAAAAAAGTAGTGAAAGGTGTGCTGGTGAAAATTAACAAAACTTTCGGGTGCGTCCCCAGGTAGCGGATAGGGGATCTTCTCGTCGGTTTGTTTAGCTACTATAACGTGGGGTCACACATGTCTTTTGGAGGTAGTGTCTGCCTCATGGGAAGGATAGGAGTCAGGTATGACATAATCTGACGCGTGATGTGTCATCCATGGCCCCTGACCGACCATCTAATGCGACACCCACGGACCAAAATATAAAACCCCAATCCTACTTTCCCATTACCTATTATTTCCTTTCCTATCCCCCACAACTCTTAATACCCCACTTGTAATGTTAAGGTGGTTGGTAGCAGTACCCAAAACATGAATGGCTAGCAAGTGGTAAAAGAGAACTAGTCTATTCCATGTATTGCCCACTGCATGGATGGCCCTTACCATTATGAGCATACTCGTGGTAATCGTATGGAAAGTATTGCAAAAAAAAACAAACAAAAAAAATTAAAAAGTAAAAGGTCAATCAGGGAAATTGAAGTGGGCCGATTGAAGAACACCCGCTGTAACAGTCGGGTTGCCTTCCACCAATGTTGGCATAGCAACCTCCGTCAACAAAGGTGGATCTGACGCAGTGAAAGTCTCCACACCAGCGGCGGGTACTTTCTCGGCGGTCAGAAGAGAAGCTGCTTTTGGAGCAGTTAATGAAGACGGACAGATAGACCTATATCGCAGATCGAGATCCGTCATGACCATTCCGTCCGAGCCATATGGCCCCAACACCATCCTGTCTACATCAGGAGTTGCAATCCTACACTGCCTAACCATGATTGGAAGGTAGTCAAAGTTGACGCTCCTGAAGGTATTAAGAGAAAAGTAGTCAAGGTCCTGAATAAGGAATCCTTGGCACCCCTACGGCAGATGCAGTGCAAAGTATTTTACGGTTTCGAATGTATCAAGCTGAAAATCTATCGTAGTGATGACAAGGAGGTCCCCGTAAAAACAGGAGGCATTTCCAAGGAGAGCGAATCTGGGTCTATGGCTGACGCACCCGTATATCCAGAATGTCTAGTGGATTCCCAGTCCGTCACGAGCATCGTTGGGGAGCTTCTGGGCAACATGGATGTTGCAGAAAACGAAGATAAGCTTTTGGGATCTGATTCAGACCCAAAGGATGTCGATTCAAAATCAACTACGACACAGATTAGCTTGCAACACTGCAAAGCAGCATCTGCTGCGCTGATACATGAACCCTGGTATCACGATGGCAAGGTCCTTGGACTCAGCGAAAAAGGCTACAAGCTGCTTTATGCAAATTGTATAGGTAGGATTCGTGCCCGCATTTCAGTTAGAAAGCATCTTAATATCGTCATTGTCTCTAATTAAAGGAATAAATATACAGTGAGCGCTGCATTGGAAAAGGATAGTACAACTATCTGGATCTAGTTGAGCTACATGGCGCACGATCATCCGCCACATAATTTGAAGAGGAGCAGAACACGGCTGGCAAATAACAAAGACATTTCAATAACAATCGGGGCCGATGCCAATGCAGACTACACCGTATGGTGAGTGTCTTTTTGACTTCATTTTGGACCAGAATCTAGTGGTGTTCATTCTTCGATCATCGTTATATCAAATTCGGTATATGAATTGGGCGAACACCAGTAACTTCTTTTCCGAATAGAAGCAAAATGGACTGGGAATCTCAGGGAAATATTGTATTAACGATGTAAGGGAAAGAAAATTCTACTAACATGGATAGACTATGGTACTAGCATGCATATATTTCCGGCATCCGGCTCGTCGGCTAATGGGGAGGTTCGAGGCTAAGTCGTGTCAGTAAATAAAATCATGGCTACAAATACAATTATTTTATTTCTGCATGCTTTGTTATGGGAAGATTAAAATAAATCTAAATATAAAGAAAAAAATTATATAGAAAAAGAGCGGAATCAAAAGGGCAATGGATTTAGATTCGTTAAATATGTACGTAGTTAGATGTTTCAACATACTGACTACCCACCCAACCTTGATCATGCTATTAAATTCGGCCTTCTGCAACATGATCCCTTATGTACTTAACTAGTCGGAAATAATTTAGTACGCTTCTAGTGTATCATTTCTAATAAATATACAAATTCATAATATTTATTTACACATTATTAAATGTCTTATTGTTAACTTTACAGTCTCTGTTAACATGTACTCCAATAGTATTTTATTTCACTTTACCGGAAATATAAGCAAAAAAAAAAAAAATATATATATATATATATATATATATATATATATATATATATATTTTTTTTTTAATGTTAAATTATTTTCTCTTTCTAATTATTTTGGTTAAAAAAAATTTCATTAGTAATAAACGCCACCTGAGATAGGTGTCGAACTCGTGACCCTCTGTTTATGAGCTGACGACACTCT
This sequence comes from Thelaira solivaga, assembly GCA_947397855.1. NCBI lineage: Eukaryota > Metazoa > Arthropoda > Insecta > Diptera > Tachinidae > Thelaira > Thelaira solivaga. The sequence continues at coordinate 28,781,646 of OX377613.1, forward strand.
TAAAAAGCTACCTACTGGTCAACAAGGAAAAGATCTAATATTGTATTTTGAACGCGATTAACAGTTTTTTTTTTGACACAAAAAAATTTTTGTTTTTCTTCTTTTGATTTATACTCATTGACACTAACTAACTTTAAAAATATCATTGATAGATCTTTTTTTTTCTTCTACCCTTTCTTACTCTTTTTGTTTATAAAGGATGTCCCAACAAGAATGCAAGATTTAAATTTTAAATAAATGACTGATGCAGCAATTGAATTGTTTCTCTGGCTGTATGACATGTGGCGCCGTCTTGTTGAAACCACAAGCCCTCCACATTCATTTCTTCAATTTTAGGCAAGAAAAAACTGGTTATCATTTCACGATACCGAACACCATTCACTGTTTGCGCTTGACCTGCCTCGTTTTCATAAAAAAAGGTCCCATGATTCCTCCAGCCCAAAAACCACACCACACAGTGACACGTTGAGGATGCATTTGCTTCTCGTGAATCACTCGAGGATTTTCCTCACCCCAAATGCGACAATTCTGCCTATTGACGAAGCCATCAAGATGGAAATGAGCCTCGTCACTGAAGATGATTTTATCGGCAAAATCAGCATTTTCATGTTGTCTCTCCAATACGCAATTAACGAACTCCCTTCGCTGTCCATGGTCATTTTTTACTAACCTTGTACCTTCTACTAGCAAACAATAACAATTGTTCAAATGTCAAACAATGACAATTCGAATATCGCCAAATTTAAATCTTGCGTTCTTGTTCGGACATCCTTTATGACCAGTGGACGATTATTCATTGCCACGCAAATTGTTCTAGTTGCCTTTAACAACAAGTTATTGTCAGCAATGAAGGACCGTTCACTGTCACTATATAAATGCAAATGTAGACACACAAAAAACAAAATTTTTCTTGTTTTTGACTTACTCTCTGAGAAGACATCCCTCGTCGAAAGATCTTTCGTTGAGTCGCAGGTAGTTATTGTTGAAATTAGACAAAGTTTATAATTAATTGCATTTGCATTTATGTTGAATGGTTTGCTGGGTAGGATCTAAAGAAACGATTTAATATGATAAAAAAAATTTTTTTTAGCTATTTTTCATGGCAATTAATATTTGATACTTAAGGTACTGACTCACTATCCTACTTAGTCGTACGATCTGTCTAAAAACGCATGTGTGCTAAAAAAAGTATGATAGTGTGTATTGAACAAGCAGACTTTTTGACAGGTCTGTCCGATTTTTTAATGTTATGAAAATTTTCATAAAATAAATATTATCTGTGCGATCAGAGTTGCATTTTCTATGTTCAAGGCAGAAAAATAGCAACAATACCAAGCTTGTTTTCATTTATATAAACTTTTAGGTTATTTTTCAATGTACATATTTGTAAAAAAAAATATTTTGCGGCAAAGAAAAAAATGAATACTTTTAAAAGTATTAAGCTGAGTAAACATATGTTTTTGCATCTTTTTTTGTATAATAGTGTGGCATAAAGTTCGCCATTTTAAAGCGATTTCTTCAAGTAAGACAGAATTCTGTCACACATTATTTTGACATAATCGTACGGTCGTGTAGGATAGTGAGTCAGTACCTTTAACAATACAAAAAAAATTTTTCCTTTCTTCACTTTTTACTCTTTGTTTCGCAACTAGTGGGTTTACAAAAAAAATCTACATGTAGGTGCATACTCCTGTACACGTGCATATAATTTTCCCTTGTAGTGTGTGATATTAGAAACCCAAGGAATCAATAACATCTTATTTTGCGGGTTTCGGTTGAGGTTTACCGCTTTCCTAGAAAAACGTGGTAGAATGCTGACCACAAAAATTTACTAGAATACCTCCCGTGATAATTTCTGTTTCAGCTTAGTTCTCCCCGACCTTAAATTTGCCTGGAACTTAATGCCAAAAACTCCCTTTCTTATGCCACGTATGCTATAATTAACAAGCTTGATTGAAATTGAAATTAATTTTTTTCTTTTCTACTTACTTTTTTTCTCAAAAAAATTCAAGCACACAGCTTAATGTTCTTCCTTTAGTTTTTATATGTTAACGTTTTTTTTTTAATTTTTTTTCTTTAGCAATCTTAAGAAACTTTTAACTAAATACTCTAAGTACCACAATCAATACATTAAAATTAAAAATGGGCGAGTTTTATTACTGTTCTTAAGTATTTATACCTCGGTCATCGGAAACAAAATTACTTGGAAAAAATGCGCTATGCCAGTGTTATTATTTTTACCAAAGTTTTCTTGTGTTGTACCAACCTATACAACGCTTTGTTTTGACATGCACTGCATTATCGTAAGATTGTCTATTAGCGAAACACGTAAGTCTCAAGGATTTTAAATTTTATTATTTTAAGTATTATAATACTGTTACTACAAGCGCCACTACAATATCCTTAGCCAGATTCTCGGCGAGCCTCAATCCCTGTGCAGAGTTTAGGACATAGATAGCGCTGTAGCACAGCTGTTGGAGGCCAATAAAAGTTCTTGCAGACCTTCCATACATAGGGGAAGAGACAGACCAGCCTGGTGGTCCACCACCATAGAAGCATCTAGGAGGAGATGCAGGAAACTGTTCAATGAGGCTAAGAGGAGAAGCAAATGGTCGATCTGTAAAGCTTCTGTGAACAGTTTCAAAAATGAAGTGAGAAATGCAAGGCCTAAGTCCTTTAGAAACTTTTGTGACATCAAGAGCTCTTCAGAGGCTTGTCGACTACGCAATATTCTCTCCAAATCCTCAACGGTACCTGGATATATCTCGAAGACTAATGGGGAGTGGACTACTAGTAACCACGAGGCGTTAGAAATGTTGATGAACACCCACTTTCCAGGATGTTTTTCGCTTTCGGACGTAATTGGCGATGACACTCAATACCGTAGGGTATCCTCTTCTATGAGAATAGAGGCGGATTCCATAAAATGGACCATTGACAGTTTTCAGCTTTATAAATCCCCTGAACCAGACGGTATTATACCTGACGACTTACAGAGGAACTTTAGGGTAATTTCTACTTGGTTACAGGAAATGTCTCGCATGGTCGTATATCCCAGTGAGCTGGAGAAGAAACAAAGTGATTTTCATCCCTAAGAGTGAGAAAACGTCTTGGGTAACAGCGAAGAACTTTAGGCCAATCTGCCTGACATATTTCTTGCTAAAACGGTTAAAACGGCATTGCACACTCTGGTGGGCTAAATAGAGAGATCATTGAAGTTCAAGAACTTCATTTTAACTGCTTTTCTAGATATTTATTTATTTAACAAAATATTAATCTTTATTTGTGCTTAATTCCAGAAATTGTGTTGGTTTTAAAATTTATTCTTTTACTCATGATATTCTCATGAGTTATTTATTCAGTACAATAAGTACTGAAAGGGAGAGCATACCTATATGGACCATTTCATCAGACGCTACTCTGAATCCTCAGTAGGTTACTCCCAACGTTTCTTGCAAACATTAGCAATTGACTAAATAAGAATTATTAATCAATAGTTACAAAAAGATTCAAATATTCAAACAAAAAACTCAGTAAGCATTGAACTGAATAAACAAATAAATTTCCCAACCAACATTTTTAATATTGAAAACTATACATTCTATTTTTATTCTTCTCTTCTCTTTTACATTTGAATGCCAGGTGGGTATTACTGAATGTAATTAAAGAGTATATGAAAAACAAAAAATTATAAAAAATAATAAGAAAAACATAGGGTTTTTCTACAATGAGCACTTGTATTTGTATATGTAATAATTTCTATTTGAAATTTAAAAGTTTAACAAAAAATTAATCTTATTTGTGCTTAATTCCAGAATTGTATTGGTTTTAAAATTTATTTTTTAGTCGTGAGAATAAATGTAAAAGAGAAGAATAAAAATGGAATATATAGTTTTCAATATAAAAATGTTGGTTGGGAAATTTATTTATTTATTCAGTTCAATGCTTAGAGTTTTTTGTTTGAATCTTTTTGTAAGTATTGACAAATAATTCTTATTTAATCAATTGCTTTTTCAATATAAAGGTTCTAATGTTTGCAAGAAACGTTGGGAGTAACCTACTGAGGATTCAGAGTAGCGTCTGATGAAATGGTCCATATAGGTATGCTCTCCCTTTCAGTACTTATTGTACTGAATAAATAACTCATGAGAATATCATGAGTAAAAGAATAAATTTTAAAACCAACACAATTTCTGGAATTAAGCACAAATAAAGATTAATATTTTGTTAAACTTTTAAATTCCAAATAGAAATTATTACATATACAAATACAAGTGCTCATTGTAGAAAAACCCTATGTTTTTCTTATTATTTCTTATAATTTTTTGTTTTTGTTTTTCATATACTCTTTAATTACATTCAGTAATACCCACCTGGCATTCAAATGTAAAAGAGAAGAGAAGAATAAAAATAGAATATATAGTTTTCAATATTAAAATGTTGGTTGGGAAATTTATTTATTTATTCAGTTCAATGCTTACTGAGTTTTTTGTTTGAATATTTGAATCTTTTTGTAACTATTGATTAATAATTCTTATTTAGTCAATTGCTTTTACAATATAAAGGTTCTAATGTTTGCAAGAAACGTTGGGAGTAACCTACTGAGGATTCAGAGTAGCGTCTGATGAAATGGTCCATATAGGTATGCTCTCCCTTTCAGTACTTATTGTACTGAATAAATAACTCATGAGAATATCATGAGTAAAAGAATAAATTTTAAAACCAACACAATTTCTGGAATTAAGCACAAATAAAGATTAATATTTTGTTAAACTTTTAAATTCCAAATAGAAATTATTACTTATTTATTTATTTATTTATTTATTTATTTTTTTTATTTATTTAATTATATAATGTTTATGGATTCAAGATCCTTACAGACAAAAATGTATCACAATGAATTATTTAAAAATACAATTAAATTAGTTTTAACAATATCAATATTTAACTAATAATCAACATGTTTATAAAATTTATTAAATTGATTGCAAATTCTTAAGAGGTTCGGAATTTGCATAATTTGTTCCAAATATTTTTACAGATAAAGGGTTATACGAGTATGTGACGTGTAAATCGTGATGGAACATTAAAAAATATATTACTAATCAAAAAAAAAAGACCATACATTTCCTTTTAACAAATTTAAAACAAAAGTAACATTTAGCATTATTCTGCGACTTTGTAAAGTTGTCAGCTTAATGAGAACAAGTCTGCTGGTATAAGATGGCAAGTTTAATGGATCTCAATGTAATCCACGTAGGCAAAATAACAAACTGTTTTTAAACAGATTCAATATTAGTAACATGAACCATATAAATCGAATCCCAAGTTATCGAGCCATATTCAAGAATAGGTTTTACTAAAGATGTATACAGCTGTTTGGTTATATACGGGTCAGAAAACTCTTTAGCCCAGCGTTTTATGAATCCAAGGAGACTACGTGCTTTAGCAATAGTTGTAGAAATATGATGTATAAAATTTAACTTCACATCAAGTAGAATTCCAAAATCAGAAATAATTCCATTAAATTAAGATCACACCATGAGCTAAATGCATTTAGATCATTCTGTAAGTAAAGCTGATCTGCAAGTTGATTATAGCTCAGGAAAATTTTTACGTTATCCGCAAACATTAAGACATGAGAAAATTGTTTTATTTTCGGTAAATCATTTATAAATTAAGAAAATAACAGTGGGCCAAGATGGCTACCCTGAGGCACATCAGATAAAACAGCAATCGATTTAGAAAAAAGGTTTTGAAACAAACATGTTGCTTTCTATTTAATAAGTATGATTTAATCCACATTAAAGAGTTTGGCGTAAATCCCATCAAATCAAGTTTTTTTTTATCAGTAGTCTATGATTGACTATATCAAATGCCTTACTAAAATCTGTGTAAATTACATCAGTTTGTTTTTGTTGAAAAAATCCGCGATGGACAAGTGATGTTAACTGCATAAGATTTATGGTTGTAGAACAGCCTTTGCGAAAACCATGTTGAAAAGCAGGGGCCTATTTCACTAAGCTACAAGTTCACAATTACAAGTGTTTTTGACTGTAAAATTGTGAACTTGTGAATAATTGTGTTTCATAAAAATATAATTACAAATTTTTAGCTACAAGTGAATTGTACAAGTCTACAAGTCATACTTCTACAAGTGGTTTTGTTTCACTAAACTAAATTTGCACTTGTACAATTGTAAAATTGTAGAAAAAAAAAGTTAGAGTCGACGGAGACCCCCAGAAAAAATTTTACAAGTTACAAGTGAATGATAAATTTAATTAAAATATGATTTTAAACTATTTTTTAATAAAAATTAGTTCAAATAAACACAAAATCAAACAATTTTAATATTAATTGGCATTTATTTATTTATTTATTTTGTTTATTTTTAACTATTTATTTTTTTAAATATGTGATTATTTGCAATAAAACAAACTGTATCACATTGTTTGCTTATTTGAAATTATCGATAAGCGGCAACACCACTAATCGTATGTTATATTATAATGACGTTTGCCCTAAAAGCATCACGCACGTATTTGGCGTCTTTTGCACTTGGCACCAGTCTTTGGCAGCTAGAATCTCCCGCACCACACTAAATTTATTTTGTAGATTTGCCATTACAAAACAAAAATTAAATTAAATTAAACACAAACTATATGTGTTTTGATTGATTAGTGGTGAGATAACAGTCAAAACAAATTATCGATATACATTGGAGTACCCATAATTGCAAAAGTATTTAAAATAACTTTTGAAATTTTCATATAGTGCATGGGTACTCTAAAATACATACATATATTCACACATATGTATATTTAATTATGTTTAATTATATTGCGTTTTTATATAATATTTGAGCATTATTACTTAAATAATACATAAGAATTGTAAAATTAGTATTACAATATATTAAAAGAATTGTAATTGTAGAAATTGTAGTTTGCAAGTGAAAAAAGCTACAAGTGTTGTGAAAATTTTAATGAAACACAATTCATCAGCACTTGTAAGAATGAGACTTGTGATTGTAACTTGTAAACTTGTAGAATTGTAGTTTAGTGAAGCAGGCCCCAGATAGTACAGATGATAATTTGTAACTTAGATGCTCAGTTATTATCTTCTCAAAAAGCTTCGGAATTCTGCTCAGTTTAGCGATCCTTCTATATTTTTAGATATTGCGTTTCATACTAGTTTTATATAATAGAATAATGAAAGAATCCTTCCAATTATCAGGAAAATAGCCATATCTGATTGACTCATTGAAAATAACAGTAAGTGGAGTTGCTAGGGCCTCTGCACTTCTAATTAGCAAATAGCTCGGAATTCCATCTGGCCTACAGTTAAATAAAAATATCAGTTTTTTTAAGCTATTAACCACTTCCAATTTATCAAAAAATGGAATTGATATTGGTAAATTCGATTTATCAGCTAGATGCTAAGAATTAGAATCATCAAAAATAGAATCAGAGTACGTAGACGAAAAAATGTCAGCGAACAAATTACAAATTGTCAGATCATCGTCAGATTCAATACCCTGATACTGCATAATAGTTGGAAAAGAGTTTCTTTTTTTCAGAATTTACAAACTTATAGAAGATCCTTAGATTAGATTTAAAATTTTTTTTAAGCTTATTTAAATAGCTGTAGTAACAAGATTGGTTAATAGAATTATACTGAGCACGAGCAACAGAATATCTAGCACAGTCAGCATAAGATGCAGACAATTTATAGTTATAGTAGTTTGCAGTTCCAAGGAGGACCAACGCGCTTAAAATTAGAAGATTTTGTTATACACTGAGTCATATACATACAGGGTGGGCCAAAAGAAACCAAGGGGTGTAAAAGTTTAATAACTTTTTTGTTTATTAACTTTTTTTTATTTTTTCTTTCAGATTATATAGACAACACTTGGAGAATTTATAATGGAGAGGTTCACAACTGAACAGAGAACCAGAACAATAGAATTTTATTATTTTTTAAAAATATATATATTTGATTATGAGTGATGAAGCTCATTTTCATTTGAATGGCTTTGTTAACAAGCAGAACTGTAGGTTCTGGGGTTCTCAAAATCCAAGAGCCATTCATCAACGCCAATTGCACCCGATTATGGTTCACAACACTTAACTATTTTGGTGTTGTGAATTGCGATTACTGTTTACAACACTTATCTTTTGTGTTGTCTTTTCAGTTGTGTATGTTAATTATCGTTCACAACATGTTGTCTTATGTGTTATAAAAACTTATAAAAATAGACAACTGGTTATTAGGTGTTGTCTCATTGTTGTGCTTAGTTTTTTATGGGTTTAAAAATAAAAATGCAGAACAATTTTTAAATAAATTGTAAGGAATGTATTTTCAGTGGCTTTTGTTTGAAGATTTGTATTAATTTTTATAAAATTCTGTTGAAATCATAGTGTAATTATATTAGTCGTCAGCTGTTTTTTCTTTACACGTGTTTTTTGTTAGACTTGAATAATAATTTTTTTTTCATTTTGCTTTGCTTGTTTACGAAATAATATTTTTGTAGTACATAGTATAACTCATAACAATATAAATTTTATTGAAAAGTGGCTTTGAATGTAAAATTTTATTTATTAATTCTTATGCCAAATTTTGTGAAAAATCTTATAAGAAAGTGGGAAGCAACTTTATTTAAGTGCTTATAAGAAAATTTATTTTAAGAAACGTGTTGATTCTGTGCCGCCAAAGCTTTTATGTGCAAATTTTTTTAAGCATTGTGAAAAAAAAATTTATTGCCTGCCCAATTATTTGTGAAAAATCTTCTAAAATTTTTATAAGAAAGTGCAAAGCAACTTTATTTAAGTGCTAAATAATAAATTAATTAAAAGAAACGTGTTGATTCTGTGCCGCCAAAGCTGTATTTGCAAATTTTTTTAAACATTGCCGCAAACAATTTTATTGCTTGCCCATTATTTTCGTGTGCAGTGCAAACTCTAAATAAATAAAATTGTGAATATATTTATAAAAAGCAATGTCTTACTGTATTCTATGTAAGAAAAGGGTGGAAAAGGGGCAAAGCACTTTTCAAGTGCCCACAGATCCAAATAGAAAAAGGAAAAAACAGTTCAATTCCAACATTTACTCATATGTCCAAAAATAAATATAACACAATGCACTGCACAAATACTGGCCACAAAATTACTTTCTCCTATGAAATTAATTAAATTTATTGCACTATTTTTATTATTTTGTTTATTTATTACTATTTTTTTTTATTACGAATGAAAGCTATGTTGTTTATGTTGAAATATTTTCTTTCAACCCTATTTTTTGTTTATTTCTTTTGCTTCTTCTCTTTCTTCATTTTGACATTATACAATGAATAATTACACTAACAAAATACATGGTGCGTCTACTTGGTATAATTATACTATGGTTGAAATATAAAAACTTGCTGTTAAATTAACTTTATAATTTTATGTTGTCGAAAAAATGTTTGTAATATGTACATTGATTTTATTGTATAACAATATTATTCATTACCTGAAAATTCTGTAAAGCATTTGAACTATTTTATTCAACTAATCTTCTTCTTGGTAATATAACATACGGCTATGACAAAAGTCGTCAGCCGGAAATTCTGGTTTATATACATAAATAAATAACCTTTTTAATTTAAATAAATATATAGCATACATTTAAAATTAGTAATTATATTACCCGTGTTTTGTTTTTAATGATTATACTCATCTATTAACATTTTACGATAATTTAAAGCATAAGTAATAAATTTTATTAAAATTTCAAAATTAAATAAATCACCATTTAATATTCTAACAAGTTCTCCTTCTGATATTGTTATACGTTGAAAGTACTGTCGCCTCAGACCGTTTAGAATAGGACATCTGCAAATGAAGTGCTGAATAGTTTCAATTTCTCTTGTGTTACACAATGAACATTCTTCACACTGAATTGTTGAAAATCTTGATCCGTTAAGTTTTATAAGATCACAACGCGCTTTAAAAATCAATGCAACATAGTTGGTGTTATTCATATTCATAAAATAATGTTCTCCTCTGGTAGGATTCAAATTTTTGTAGAAGGTTGTTGTATGGGAAGCTCTTCGTAATCGCTCTTCATTTGCTTGCATTTTAAGGGTGTTTACTATGTGATATTGCTTCATATTCCATTCTTCTAAAGTTGCACTGGCAAGCAAGTTTTCCCCAAGGTTGTTGCAAAGTTGATTTAAACTATTGGCCCAAAATATTCCTCTTTCCAATATTTTTTTGCTTAATTTATGTGGAAGGCGTGTTGAACAGAATTGAAAAAGGGTTCGTTTTAAGTAATTTAGGTTTAACTTAAGAGTATATAAATGGCAATCATCCAAACCAGATTCCAACATAAGGGCGTAATTGGGTGTTAAATTTGGCAGTTTTAAAGTACGTTTTAGAAAATAGCGCTGTAGAGTATATACCTCCTCGAAATGTGTATATCCCCAAACTTGCGCTCCGTATGCTTAAATAGAACGACTTACAGCTTCGAATAAGCGATACTTGGTTTTAACAGCAATTTGGTTCTTGTTTAGAAATGATGTCCATGTTAAATTAATGCTGGATTTCGCCATGCCATTTCTGTTTGCCACATGTTTTGTAAACGTCATTTTTGGTGTTAATATTATTCCCAAATAGTTGTATTCATTAACTATTTCAACATCTGCCTGCTTATAGGTCCATTTTTCAGAACTAGCCAGTCGTCCTCCATTTCTAAATACCACTATTTTCGATTTTGTGAGATTAATTTCCAGATCCCAGAGATCACAATATTTTTCCAGCTTTCCTATCATTTGTTGTAAAACTTCTACTCTGTCAGCCAAGATCACAATATCGTCTGCGTACATAAGTAGCCTTATATTTAGTTCTTCTATTGAGAGACCTCTTTCTAAATACTCATGTAAGTCATTAATATATAAAGAGAATAGGAGCGGGGATAATAAACATCCTTGTTTAACGCCAGATGTCGTGTAAAAGGGTTTTGAGAGCTCATGACCATTCCATACAGTTGATTTCGTTGTTGTATAAATGCTTTCTATAAAGTTTACCATTTTTGTCGGGATTCCAAGCGTGTGTAATTTGTATATAAGGGCTTTACGTGATATCTTGTCAAACGCTGCTTTAAAGTCCACAAAAAAAGCATATACTTTCTTTTTCTCATTTAATTTTAAATGCACGATAGCTGCCAAATTGTATATATTATCTATTGTGGAGTAACCTTTTCTAAAACCTGCTTGATACTCTGTTATAATATTGTGCTGTTCTATCCATTTGTATAAACGCTCGTTTAATACACCCATCATAATTTTGGCCACGCAATTCATAAACGATATACCTCTATAATTACTTGCTACATTACTATCCCCTTTCTTAAATATGGGGTAGATTACGGTCGTTGTAAACGTTGCATCAACTGTCATATTATTAAATATTTTATTATAGCTTTGGGCTAATAAATCCAAAAATTCAATTGGAGCATTTTTGAAAAATTCATAAGGTATTCTATCTTCACCTGGTGCCTTGTTTATTTTGCATTTATTCAATACTTCCACAATTTCCAAAGTTGTTATATCTGAATCCAGGAAGGCATCCCTATAAAGCATAGGTGCATAACTAAAATCACTGGTTGTTTTTTCTTGGCTTAATAATTTCATAAAATATGTTCTAAACTCTGTAGAAGATACATTTGCAAACTCATTAGGCAGCTGTTTTCTTATTTCTCTAACTATTTCCCACCACATCTTGCTATCTTTAACCTTATTTAGTTTTAATTCCAGTTCCCTATAGTGTTTTATTTGGCTTTCCTTACAGACTTCCTTATAAGTTGCATTTGCTTTTAAATAATTTTGCTTATTGTTATCATTCGGTGCCATTTTGAAGATTTGTAACAGATTGAATGAGTGTTTTCGTGCTCTTATACATTTCCAGTTAAACCAAGGGCTTTTAGGAATATATGTTATTTTATCCTCATAAACTTCCTCTACTGAGATTTTAACTATACCGTTAAGTGCTGATAAATTTATATCAACATCACTTTCATTCATGTGTCGTATTGCTGTTTTAACGTTTTGTACATATTTATCTCTGTATTTATCAACCCATTTTAGTTTCGGTAAAAGTTTCTCCGATTTGCTACATGTATTTTTGATATTTAGCTTAATGGACAAACAAATTGGCAGATGATCAGACCAAGTTTTCTCTTCTACTGAAAATTTTTTAATTGTGTGAAGTACATCTTGAGAAACTGCACATATGTCATTAACGGATGATCCTACACCGCTTATAAAGGTTAAGTTGCCGCATTCATCTCCTTTAACTGCACCATTTGCCACTACCAAGCCCATATCTTCACAAAACTCCATATACTTCTTGCCCTTGCTATTTAGCTCTTTGTCTTTTGATTTTCTTCTACCCAAATAAGCTGGACATAATTTTTGCACTTCTTCATCCACAAGTTGCTGTTTTTCCCCAATTCTAACATTTAAATCGCCGATTAGCATAACGTTTCCCGCACCATTTTCAGTAAGAACGTCTTCTACTAAGCCAAAATCTTCATACCAAGACACACCACGCAAATACAATGGATATAAAATAATATTTGTACCTTCTGCTGAAATATTAATTATGTCAATACCAGAGCTGTTACTAAACGTGCATTGAATTTCCGATTGGGCAATACTCTTATTTACTCCATACATGCACCCACCAATAGCTCTCCCATATCGACTATTTCTGAACGCTGACCTCCAAAATAAGTTGAGATTTTTGAAATACTTTTTAAAGTAGTCAAATTTGTCTTCGCAAACATGAGTTTCCAATAATATAACAATATCAAAAGAGTTTACATAAGAAAAAAAATCATTATATAATATTTTATTTTCTAAACCATGTATATTATAAGAAAGTACTTTTAAATTTTTAATAATAAGTTTTTGTTCTACTAGTTTTATTTTATTTAGGCATCTACTACAATTTTTAATTAGTTTTTTGAATTTATTTTATTAATAATATTTATATAAGTTAGGTCTATGCATGTTATACCATCCCCATACAAAGTTTTCAAAACATCTTCTGCCTTTTGCACACCACACATCAATACTTTATTTTTATTCCATTTAAGCCATTTTGACCCAATTTTCATTTTATCATTCCGAACACTTACACGGTGTGATTTGTTGATAAAAAGAATGTCTTTTTTCAATTGCACCAATGCCTTTTTGTCCTGCAGTCTCTCAGCTCCTAAATCCAGTTCAATAGATAATGCTCTACCTTTAAGGTTTTTTGTGTGATTTAAAATCTCGTGTACCATATTCTCTGATTTAAATTCTACAATAACTGCCATTTTATCATCGCCTTCATATAGTTTACGTATATTTTCGAATTCAAACTGAGTACTTATTTTAAGATCCTCTTTGATTACTTTATTAATAGCTGCCTCCATAGATCGATTTTTGCTCACACCTCGTATTATTAAATTTCTTCTTTTCATCTGTTCCTCCATACGCATAAGAGTACTATGATCTTTGTTTTTATTTTCTTCTAACACTCGAATTTTGTCTTTAAGTATTTGATTTTCTCTAACAATATTATCCATTTTTATTGCAAAACTTTCCATTTTGTTTTCCATTTTTGTTTCAATTCTTTCTAAATCATGTTTAGTTGGTAAATTTTTTAGCTTTTCATCTAACATTGTTGACATCATACTCATAATATCTGTGATTGAAGTATTTCTAAAATTTTGTTCATTATTCGTGACTTCTGGCGATGTTTCTACCAGCTTTCTTTTTGGTGTTGGTTCAGTTGATTGCATATCGTCTTTTTACCTGATCAGCTTTTATATTTGTATTTTAATTTATATTTATATTTTAATTTGATGACACTTTTTTTTTTTTTTTCTTTATTTTAGTAGTTTTTTTTTTTTTTTATATATTAAACTTGTTTTTTTTCATTTATTTTAATAAATTTACTCCCGCGCATATTTTGGCACGTCTAATTATATCAAGGGTTACCAGATCTTTTCCTTTTATTCAACTATTCTTTTATAATTAAAACCAAATCGTTCCACTCATTAAAATAACAATAAACAAAAGGTTATGGGTCCCACAGAGAAAACTGGTATTGTGCAATTTTGCGGCAACAATTTTGAAATTTGGAAGCATTTAGCTGCTGCTGGAGTTCTTGAAGCTGTTACGTCAACTCAAGGAAATAGAGATGAAGTGGAATTTAAGAAATTAGATGCAAAGGCTCAGGACATAATCACTAGTTTAATTAGTGATGATTATTTGGAGTACATAAGGGATAAATCCACCGCCAAAGAGATGTGGAGTATTTTAGAGGTCACTTTTGCACAAAAGTCCTCACAAAATCAAACAATTATTCGAAAGGAATTGGCTAATTTAAGATTAAAGGAAAACGAAAGCCTTAATCAACATTTTTTAAAATTCGATTCTCTAATAAGACAACTGAAAAGCGCCGAAGCCCAACCGGAAGAAGCAGATTTGGTTTCACAGCTATTTTTAACTTTACCGGAGTCATTTGATCCAATAGTTACTGCGTTAGAAAATCTTAAAACTGGAGAACTTACAATAGCTGTTGTGAAACCAAGATTATTAGCAGAAGAATCGAAAAGGAAAAACAGAAGTGAGGATGAAATTATTCAGAAGATAACAGCTTTCCAATTTAAACAGAAAAATACATTACGTTTTAATGGAAAATGCTATAAATGTGGAAAGTTTGGACACATGAAGAAAGATTGCAGAAGTAAGGAAGCTAAAGTTGCACAGGTTAAAGAAAGAGGGGTAAGTTTTATGGCAGATCCTAATTATGGGACAACGTCATATGTATCTGAAAGTGAAATTTCTTTTGCCTTGGATTCTGGTGCAACAGACCACTTCGTAAATGATAGGAGTGTTTTCAAGAAATTAGAAAAACTTGAAAATTCCCATTTAAAAAATATTGCAAAGGACTCTGAACAAATTTCAGTTTCTATGAGTGGCGAAATTGACCTAATAAGTGAAACCGGTGACAACATTCATTTGAAGGATGTGCTGTATAGTTCCGAATTCCGAGAAAACTTGTTCTCTGTTAGTAAAATGGTAAAAGCTGGGATGCATGTAGTTTTTCAAAGAAATATTGCTAATGTTAAACGAGACGATCAAATTATAATGAAGGCGTACCGTAGAGAAAATTTGTTTGTTGTAAAGTTGGGGTGTAAACATATTGCTTCGTCATATTTAAATCAAACAGAAGAAAGTCAATTGTGGCACAAGCGTATGGCACATATAAGTAATCAAGGCTATGATGAATTAATTAAAAACGGTATGGTGTCTGGCTTGCCAAAGGTATGTAAGACTGAATTTTGTGAAATATGCATTAAAAGTAAGCACAGTCGTGAACCATTTGATGGAACTCGGAAAAAATCAACTAGGTCTCTTGAACACATTCATTCTGATGTTTGTGGTCCAATAACTCTTACTGCTTGGGATGGCTCTCGATATTTTTTTAAATTTATCGATGACTTTACGCATTTTACTGTAGTCTGAGGTGTTTGATAAGTTTAAAGAATATCAAGCTATGGCAACATCAAAACATGGTAATAAAATTTCTCAACTTACTATTGATCAAGGACGTGAGTACATGTCAAAGTTAATGTTGACTTTCTGCAAGGAGAAAGGTGTACAAATTTTTGAAACAATAGCATATTCGCCACAACAAAATGGTGTCGCTGACAGACTGAACCGTGCTATTACTGAACGTGTCACAGCATTGTTACTTGAAGCTGGTGATCCAAAAATTTTATGGGGCGAAGCAGTTTATGCAAATAGAAGTCCAACTAGGGCATTAGTACAAAAACAAACTCCTGCAGAAATGTGATTTGGGAACAAATCTGATTTATCAAAATTAAGAGTGTTGGTTGCCTTGCTTATGCGTGGGTAGCTGATCAAAAACGGAAAAAATTAGATGTCAAAAGTAATAAGTATACTATGATTGGTTACAGTCCAAATGGTTATCGACTATGGAATTAAGAAAAACGAGAGGTGATTTTAGCTAGAGATGTAAAGTTTATTGAAATTGTATTTCCCTTCAAGGAAAAGAATGCTACAAAAAATAGTATAACTGTTACGAGAAGCAATCAAGAGGGGGATATTGATGATAATGTTTCTTTGAAAAATGATCAAATATGCTCTGAAAATCTACAAAATGATTCTGTCTTAAGTCCTCAAGATAATATTGTAAGTAATTCCAGTAAACAAAACGAAGATGAAAGTACTATTATAAATGAAGAACACAGTATGTATGTCAGGTGGAAGAGCAAGAGCCAAAGCACTGAGACGAAGTGAAAGAACTAGAAAACCAAATAATAAATTTAGTGATATATATTCAACTTTGTTTGAGGCTGTACTTAGTGAAGATACTACGCCAACAACATATGCTGACATAGAAAATTGTAGTAATCAAGCAAAATGGCTAGCTGCTGTAGAAGATGAACTCCTTTCAATGGAAGAAAATAATGTATGGAAGTTGATGAAACGTGCACCGAATATAAATACTATTAAATCAAGGTGGGTGTTTACAGTCAAGAGAAATGCTAACGAAAATTCAAATAAATATAAAGCTAGATTAGTAGCAAAAGGGTATCTACAAAAATTTGGTGTCGATTATGAAGATAATTACGCTCCAGTGTCTAATTATCAACAACTAGGATAATTTTAGCTGTTTGTGTATTTAAAAACTTTTATTTTCACCAAATATATATTAAAACTGCATTCTTACATGGCGAACTAAAAGATGATATATACATGGAAGTACCAGATGGTATGAAAATTAATCCTGAATATGTACTTAAATTGCAAAAATCTTTGTATGGACTTAAGCAGGCTCCAAGATGCTGGAATGAAAAGCTAAATAATAAATTAATAGAATTAGGTTTCTCCCGTAGCCAGCATGATTATTGTTTATACACCATATTTAAACCTAACTATACTATTTTCTTAATTCTGTACGTAGATGACATGTTAATTGTTGGAAACAACGAAGAGGAGATTGAAAAATTGAAACTTACTCTAGCAAATTGTTTTGAAATGTCAAATTGTGGAAATATCAATTTTTTCGTTACAATAAAATTTGAATATAATAAAAAGGAAGGCGTATTGAAAATGTCACAAGAAAGTTTAATAGACAAAATACTGAACAAATTTGGAATGACAGACTGTAATGATATTAAAACCCCTATGGAGAAAGGTTTACAGTTAACAACAAACAACGCCAAAAAAATTTAACCAACCCTATCAAGAGCAATTGGGCAGTCTTATGTACAGTGGTGGACACGAATTTAAGACACTACGTTTCTTATTTATTTCTGATAATTTTTACATCTTTTCGAAAAAATTTTCAATCCAAGTTATTTTTTAAAGATCCTAGTAATGTTATGAAAAAAAATTAACAATAGTTTGTTACCTATATTTCGTTATTAACTTTTATTTACATTTTATGCAGATTAAGACAAGTTTAAGCCTGGACACGAATTTAGGACATAGGCAAAATAAAAGTTAATTCATTAAAGTAAAGCTCAGCTTCATAAAGAAATCTTAGTATTTGGTGGGAAATCCAATATTTTGGATCACAGCAGCGCATCTTCTGGGTAAACTTTCATCTAATGCCATACAACGTTCCTTTGAAATGGCATACCAAGCTTTTTGGATTTCTTCCCATAAATCGGTTAAATTTTTTGGCTTTACTGCTTGTACATGCTCTTCAACATCATTCCACAAGTTCTCAATTGGATTGAGGTCCGCATATTGACATTTTTGGTGGTACCATGATGCTTGATATGTGCCAGGGCGTTGTAAATGTTAGATCTGGAACATTTAAGTACCTTGGATATCTCCATTATGGGTTTTTCATCAGTATTTATTTGTTTAATCAGTCTTCGCTCGGAATACGTACTCCAAGTACATCTGGCCATTTCTAACGAAATATTTTGATATATCCCAACTTAAAATAGAAGAAGACTTTCGCTACTTACCTTTTAGATTCAAAAAACACTAAACAATCACTTAAGAAACAGATATTTATAAAATGTTTTAAATTCGGGGCCAGCATCAAATTCACGTTTTTACAGTAATTTAGTAAAAATAGCAACAAAACTTAAAAACAAGCAAAGCCAAATAACGGTCTTTTTTCTTGACATTACAGGATACACTGAAAAATAAATAAAATCTAATTTGATATTGCATGATTGTAAAAATTATCGTAACTAAGCTGGTGACATTTCGTGTCTTAAATTCGTGTCCACCATTGTATATTATGCTTACTGTTCGTCCTGATATATGCTATTCAATTGGTTACATGGGAAGATTTCAACAAAATCCTTTGGATAACACTTAAAAGAATTCTTAGATATATAAAAGGAACAAAAACTACAAAATTAGTTTATAACAAAAACCGTGATGACAATGCCTTGGTCGTATATGTTGATGCAAATTGGGGGTCCAATGTTGTTGATCGAAAATCAACAACTGTAGCAATGTCATCCAGTGGAGCTGAGTATATTGCTTTAAGTAATGCTACTTCTGAAGGTTTATGGATAAAAGGAATTCTACAAGATTTAAAAATTATTGATGAATCATATCCTGTTACCATATACGAAGACAATGCTGGATGTATTTCAATGTCAAAGAATGTAGAATGTAAACGATCAAAACACATTGACATTCCCCACCACTTTATTCGAGATCATGTACTAAAAGGAAATTTAATTGTTAAGTCAATTTCTACTCAAAATCAAATTGCTGATATATTTACAAAATCACTTGAACCAACTAAGTTTAATGCAATTAAAAATTTTGTTAAATTATATAATTGAGAGGGGGTGTTGAAATATAAACTTGCTTTAAATTAACTTTATAATTTTATGTTGTCGAAAAAATTATTCATTACCTGAAAATTCTGTAAAGCATTTGAACTATTTTATTAAACTATCCTTTTATAATTAAAACCAAATCGTTCCACTCATTAAAATAACAATAAATTCAACAAACAGTTGGCTGAGAAACTGCATCATATCATTGCCTTATAACTACCATCAGCAAAAAAAAAACAAACTCCGGATTGATGGTTTTAAAATATTAGTGTCTCACCAGCAAAATCATCCTTGTTTATGTGGTACAATTTAAAAAATTTAATTCCTGAAAATGATTACTAACATTGTATTTAGCAGTTCTAATGGGTTTTCTGCGTAGCCATTATCGAGAAAAAAAAAGAAACACGTTAATCTCCAAATTTTTTTGTTTTATTTAACTTTAGCAAAATAGATTAATTTTAGAATGCACTTGGTTTTTCTTTTTATTAATATTGATTTCTTTCAACTTCCCAATTTTTTGCATGCACGTTTGTATTTTTAAGAAAAATCTACTAACAGCTAGATGTTGTGAACCATAATCGCATATTCCAATAATGTTGTGTTGTAAGCGAGACAACACATTTTTGTGTTGTGATCCATAATCGGAGTAAATTTTTTTATAAAACATTTCAACGATGGTGTTAATGTATTGCACGTTATTAGCTGGATCAGTATTTGTAAAAAGATTATCCCAGTGGGTGTTAGACACAAGTTCATTTAACATATTATACTTTGTTTTATTGAAGCAAAAAGACTTACTCTTCGCACTCTCAAGTGAAGAAAGTGAAGCAGAAGTAACTGGCATTGGAATTTTTATTTTTATGGTAGGATGGTATAAATCTTCAGCTGAGAAAATGGATAACAACGATTTATGGTGACATCAGTTAAATCATTTATAAATACTAAAACCAGTAGTCTCGAATTGACGTTGTAGACGCCATTTGACGTCCAAATGAAAGATTCTAGTTACTGAAATCGACGGAATAAAGTAGGATACATTAGAAGAAAATGCCCATGATAAAAGCGGCATGTTAAAATCACCAAGAGCCGTAATATAATCGTTTTGATTGGCAGAATAAGCAACATTTTTTATAGCATCAAAGTGTTTAGTGAAAACCATTTCAGGCGACGTTGGAGGAATATAAGAAGATGTAATAAAAATTTTCCTATATTTTAAATTAATTTTGGCACCAATAAACTCAATATTCAAATGACGGTCATTGTTCAGATGTTCGGCAGACAAATGATTGACGATTGCAATCAGAACACCACCACCTTTAATATTATTCCCACTATCAGGTCTATAAATTTGATAGTTATCGCAGAGAATTTCAGAATGTAGTATATTATCAACAAGCCAGGTTTGATTGTAGATCATACTTAATTTCGTATTTAAACCACGGAAATTTTGATAAAATATGGAAATATGATCAGATAAAGTATTTAGTTTTTTGGAGTTGGCTGATTTTGATAAGTAGCATTTGTATATCTTAGATCTGTTCGTGACTGAGTTGAATGATTAGATTTCGGAAGATGAGCTTTATTATCTTCACGATAAACAAATTCACGAATTAAAGCATTCTTAGGCCAAAAAGATGTCTCAATAATTTGATTAAAAATATTATCCACATTATTTATTTAGATGATAGATTTCATATCTGTTGTATCTTGAGCAATTCTCTAGCCGCTTTTGATGTTGACGGTACATCTGACGGCAAAACCGATGAAGTGTTTAGCATTTTTATTTAATTTAACAGAATTATCAGATGATGAATCTAATAATTTACATATATCCCTGTGAAGGAACACAATTTATCAAGTGATGTAAACAGTTAGATTTGTTTGATGTTTGTTGTTGTTAAATTAAGAATTGTTTTTAGTATTTTGGTATGATTCACTGCAATCAGTGTTTTCAACTTATACACTCCGGTTCACTTACTTAAAGGCACTAAAAATTTCATATTCAGCAGCCTGTATCTTTTGCATTTTTTAACCGATTGCAGAATTTTAAAATGGATATGGAAGCTAGACACCTTGAAAAATCATGACAATAGTGGTTTCTTTACTAAATAACTTTTTTTAAGCAATTTATCAAAAAAAGTCCAAAAATGTATTATTTTTATTCTTCTCTTCTCTTTTACATTCGAATGCCAGTTGGGTTTTACTGAATGCAATTAAAGAGTATATGAAAAACAAAAAATTATAAAAAATAATAAGAAAAACATAGGGTTTCTCTACAATGAGCACTTGTATTTGTATATGTAATAATTTCTATTTGGAATTTAAAAGGTAAAAAAATTAATCTTATTTGTGCTTAATTCCAGAATTGTATTGGTTTTAAAATTTATTTTTTTAGTCGTGAGAATAAATGTAAAAGAGAAGAGAAGAATAAAAATGGAATATATAGTTTTCAATATAAAAATGTTGGTTGGGAAATTTATTTATTTATTCAGTTCAATGCTTACTGAGTTGTTTGTTTGAATATTTGAATCTTTTTGTAACTATTGATTAATAATTCTTATTTAGTCAATTGCTTTTACAATATAAAGGTTCTAATGTTTGCAAGAAACCTACTGAGGATTCAGAGTAGCGTCTGATGAAATGGTCCATATAGGTATGCTATCCCCTTCAGTACTTATTGTACTGAATAAATAACTCATGAGAATATCATAAGTAAAAGAATAAATTTAAAAACTAATACAATTTCTGGAATTAAGCACAATAAAGATTAATATTTTGTAAATATTATTTTAAAAAAAACTTTGCAATATGTAAATAAATGCGAAAATTTTAATTCTGTTGTCACCTTTTATGCTGTCTAGTATTAAAATGTCAAAACACTTTGACAATCTTTTGTGTTAAAAATTTTGTGTTTGCTGTTCATGTACTTTTAAACATTTTAGTCTCTAATTAAAAGTTATTTGTCTTTACTCTCTCTTGCCCGAACTTTATTCAAAAACTACGGGATTAGAGCTTATAATAACAATTAGTTATAATATTAAGGAGGCCTCAATTAATTGAGCTTTTATATGAAATATTATAATGCAGATACAGCGATCCGAAAATATCTAGAAATTTCTAAAACAATTGGAATTTCAAATATATTTGTAATTGACCACTGTACTTAGTTTAACTCTAAGAAGCTTCAGTATTTAAAAAAAAAGAGTATAACATAAGCAATTTGCTCCGTATCATCTGGCAGAAAGGTTCGTACACACGGTAAAGAATAAACTTACAGCTATGAATAGTACTGCGAAATCCATGACAAATAATTTGTTGCAAATTCTGATGGCATACAGGCGAGTGTGCATCACAAATAAGTCAGCTGCATTGTTGATGTTTGGAAGAAAACTAAAATGACGCCATTATCCTCAAAAGTTGTAGAACTACATCTCACAATGATCAATGAA
This sequence comes from Thelaira solivaga, assembly GCA_947397855.1. Taxonomy (NCBI): domain Eukaryota; kingdom Metazoa; phylum Arthropoda; class Insecta; order Diptera; family Tachinidae; genus Thelaira; species Thelaira solivaga. The sequence continues at coordinate 28,803,974 of OX377613.1, forward strand.
GACTTGATCTCCCAAGAGAGAATTGCTTGGCCCATCGATAGCTTCTCACCTTTCAAATCACCGGGACCTGATGGCATCTTGCCAAAATGGGCAGCTTTACGACTTGAAATGGGGCTTAAGCCCTAGGTTGTTGCTGTGGATGTATAAAGCCATTATACGTCCAATCCTTACATACGGATCTTTGGTATGGTGGACCGCTACTGAGAAGAGGTACGTAGTGGACCAGCTGTATAGGGTTCAAAGATCTGCTTGTATAGGAATTACTGGGTGCTTGCGTACCAGTCCGTCGGAGGCTCTGAATATGGTACTGCACCTCATTCCTATAGATTTACATTTGATGGCCGCAGTGCGACTAGGTTGTCTGCATCTGGCTGGTGAAGGCATAGAACATATGGGCATGCTAAGATCCTGAATCGATTGCATCCGGACCTTAGGGTCCCTACCTATTACATAGTTCTCCAGATAGACTTCGATAAGTCTTTCAGGGTTATTTTTCCTTCCAAGCGGGAGGGGAAAAAGGGAACGTATGTACTTGGGTATGACACCAGGGTATACACTGACAGATCTAAGATGATCTGCGGTGTGGGCTCTGGATTGTAGTGTAGTGAACTTAATATGAGACTCATTCCGACTTCCGGATAGGTCTACTGTTTTCCAGGCGGAGATACTGGCCTTCAAGGAGGCATGTGAGTCTCTGTACAACAGGAGTATCAGGGGAGCTACAGGCATCTTCGTAGATAGCCAAGCGGCTCTCTTGGCACTTCAATCGTATGCTACATTCTCTGCTCTAGTGGGCCAATGCAAAACTGTGTTATCCAACCTAGCACGTCAGGCTGACATATCCTTGGTATGGATTCCTGCACACAGTGGTTTTATTGGTAATGAGCAGACGGATGAATTGGCTAAGGCTGGCTCTAACATGGAGGTTTCTATGGCAAAGGCAGTCCCTGTAGCGCTTGGTAGTATCAGGAGTGTTATTTTTTATCACTACCGGAAAAGGGTAGACACCAGATGGCGGAGTCTACAAACGTGTAAGGTCACGCGTCAATTATAGCCTATATTTGTACTATTTTTGTACTAAGTGAACTTTTCAACGTTTTCTAAAAAGCTTCACAAATACAATTGGGAGAAACTGTATTCCCAGGATGATAGCCCTATCCATTGTGGTTGTTTTGCATTAGGTCCCATTCATTGAGATAGAAGGGTTTGGCCAGAATGGCTTCAGCTCTCTATGAACCCCTTTAAATTCAGTACATTTGTGAAGAATACGTATGAAAATTTTTTTTTATCGCATGCGATATTTTAAAAAAACGTATTTATCTTCACACACATTTATATTTTAGAAAATTATAGTAAATTAATTTTTTTAAAGTAGTGCATGTTATACATAAAAAATAGTAACGTCACTGACTGACTGATTTATCATCATCACCTAGCCCAAGCGGCTAAAACTACGGATTTAAAATTCGGTAAGCAAGTTCCTGTCCCAATGTGTAGGACGAATAAGAAGGGATTTTTGGAAATTCTAATATTAAAGGATAAAATATTTATAGATTGTCAGTATTATTTTCAAAGCGAATAAAAAAGGCTTAGTGCCATTATTACAACTTACTTATAAGGCGGCAGATAGTTATAATTAACTTTAATTAAAGTAACTGACAAAGTGACCAAAACTTTTTTTCATTATCACAAGTTCTCAATTTGTATTGTGGCACCGCTGCTATAAATACATAGTGACAATTTTTAATAATAGTTTTTTCAAATATTTAACAAATTCGATCATTTTAAAATTGCAAATATTTTAATATTTGTTGTATTATTGCGTAATTGTATTGTTTTATTTTTGTATATTAATATAATAATAATTCCTTTGTTCTCTTCCGAGATCGGAATGGACTCATTCCACTTTGAAAAATAGTATTTTTGCGAACACATTACATATATAGCCAAATTCGTTTTATTACTGTATGAAGAAATCGTTCTCCATTGGTTGTGTGTTTATAATTATAGATAGATGGTGTCTATATCTTACAAAAAATACCACTAACTCATAGAGGTGAATGTTATGAATGTATGTATGTATAAATTTAAAGAACAGCAACAAGTGTCTGACCTTGTAATGCATTCCAAGGTATCATAATTTACTTATTCCTAATCGAACAAGAACAACCGAACATACATTGAGTAATAGCTGTATTCTTGAAATTATTATAGAAATATATCAGACTACGGTATTTAACAGTCAGCAAAAGAAAAACCAATAAATTTTATTACATATTCAGAGATTTGCTTCCGCCTACGCACAGCATACAGAAACCTAACTAAAGAATTAAACACTCTCAGGTTTTTTTACAATTAAAGAAATATGTAGTTCCTATTTTAACTTGCAAGCCATATAAAATCAAAAACATTATAGGTGCCTTGTCACGCTCTGTTCACTCTCTACTCTTAATAGGAAGACATAGAGTAGATTCTTCTCAAAATAAAAAAAGGTACGCTCATAGTGTAATTATATCAAGTGGAAACAACTTTACATGTGCTTTTTGTTTACATTTGTGTTTTATTAGACTTGAATATCTAATTTTTTTTTCATTTTGCTTTGTTTGTTTACGAAATAATACCATTATAGTATGTTCAGACGAGACAAGGTTCGCTCTCTTTCGAGGGTTCACATCCCAATCTCGAATGAAACAGGAAGATTCGCCATACAAAATTAAGTGAGCGAATCTGCAGGTTTCATTTTGAAACTCTTGCCGAAACCATGAAAATTTAGTATCATCACTAGTTTCTATCGCTAGTTTATCTTAACTAGCTGTCCAACAAAACAAATTGTAAACAAAGAAATATTATTGTTTTGCAAGCATTTCAATGTATTAGTAAGAAACAAAGGAAAGAGTGTTAAATTGCTTAAATATAAAAATAAACATAATAAATAACACAACATATTAAATTATTTGAAATAATAAATAAATTTTTTATAAATTATTATTTTTTCTAAAAATACATATATTTATATATTAAAATTTACCTTTTTTATCCATTTCAAAACTAAAAAACAAACGCGGGCAAATGCGAAACAACAAAAAACAAAACAAAGCAACTGTCAAATGAAACTCATTATGTGTCGTCTGAACGCAAATTTTCACAATCGAGGTTCAGACAGCGAAACCAGCATTGAAACTCGTCGTGTGAACATGCTATTATGCTTTGTTTTCTTTCATCATTTTGACATTACATATCTAATTTTACACTAACAAAATATATGGTGCGTATACTTTGTATAATTATACTATGGGTACGCTGTATAATAAAGGGTGTCCCAACAAGAACGCAAGATTTAAATTTGGCGCCATTCGAAGTGTCATTGTTTGACATTTGAACAGTTGTTATTTTTGCTAGTAGAAGGTACGAGGTTAGTAAAAATGGAGCGGTACACGAATGAACAACGCATTCTCATTGTGAAATTGTTTTACCAAAATGGTGAGTTTTGCGGCTACAGTTCGCAAATTGCGATCAATTTGGGGTTACAATAATGCTCCAAGAGTCAACTGTAAAGAGATTAATGGATAAATTTGCCGAAACTGGGTCTGTTAGTGATGTAAAGACAACAACGCGCCTTCAACCAGGTCGATCGACCGAAAATGTCGCAGCTGTACGTGATGATGTCGCTCAAACTCCGTCCACGTCAATTCGACACCGAGCTCAGCAAATTTGTGTCTCCAAATCCACTATGCAGCGAATTTTGACGAAATATTTGCATCTTCATGCATACAAAGTTCAATTGACTCAGGAACTGAAGCCAGCTGACTATGGACAGCAAAGGGAGTGAAAATGTTGATTTTGCCGATAAAATCATCTTCAGTGACGAGGCCCATTTACATCTTGATGGCTTCGTCAATAGGCAGAATTGTCGCATTTGGGGTGAGTGATTCACGAGAAACAAATGCATCCTCAACGTGTTACTGTGTGGTGTGGTTTTTGGGCTGGAGGAATCATTGGACCTTTGTTTTATGAAAATGAGGCAGGTCAAGCGCAAACAGTCAATGGTGTTCGGTATCGTGAAATGATAACCAGTTTTTTCTTGCCTAAAATTGAAGAAATGAATGTGGAAGGCTTGTGGTTTCAACAAGACGGCGCCACATGTCATACAGTCAGAGAAACAATTCAATTGCTGCATCAGTCATTTCCCGGTCGTGTTATTTCGAGTTTTGGAGACCAGAATTGGCCGCCTAGATCGTGCGACTTAACACCATTAGACTTTTTTCTTTGGGGTTTTTTTAAGTCGATGGTTTACGCGAATAAGCCAACGACGACTCAAGCCTAAAAGAGGAAATTGGACGCTGCATTAATGAAATACCGCAGCATTTATGCAAAACGCTCATTGAAAATTTCATTAAAAGATCGCGTGTCTGCCAGCAAAGCCGCGGCGGCCATCTGCCCGATATATTGTTCCATAAATAACCTCATTCTGTCTACTTTACGATATAATAAAGTTTCACGATTTGTTTTTTAATATCTGTTTTATTTAAAATTTAAATCTTGCGTTCTTGTTGGGACACCCTTTATAAATATGGTCTCAGCTGATTTTTAAAAATTACAGCCTATGTTGAATAGCAAGTTCAATTCTACTATCAGTAATGCTTCAATCTCGTTGAAGAGCCAAAAAGTATAACTTCAGTTTTATTTGGATTAATCCGAAAAATATAAAACTTTTAGTAATTTAAACTTTTAAGAGAGAAAACATAGGTATCTGCCAAATCAATATGCTTTGGTATCTGCATTTTGATGTTTATTTTTTAATCTTATGCAAAACAAATATTTGGCAGATTAGTGGTTAAGCTTATTTTGTCATATAAGTATGTACTATTTGATTAACGTAAACGTACCTTCAAAAACCAATTTTCTATAAGCTCCAATATTTTTTTGTGGTCGTAAAGTAATATTAAGCCCTAATTTTCATTTATGTGAACACAGTTTTTGAAACTTTGTATTAGAGAGCAGATACGAAGTCCGGTGATGCGCACTATGGCTCTCTGCAACAGCTAGTACTGTTCTACAGAAAAATTAGCTACAAAAAATAAAAAAAGAACGACAACATAAAGTAAAGACAGATTATGTCTTTATTCTGGATTAAGAGACTATTTTTAATTGGAGTCATTCTGGTAAAAAATATTTAAACCGTATAATTTTCAATCAAAGCTGATGGCCAATTTAAAAATTTAATCTTAGAATTAACTTCTGGAAGATTAAACATATGAATAACAATATTAATAATAATAATTTAATTTCTTTCATTACCATTCTTGCACTTTTTATATTGCATCTTTTGTTTTTATCCTAAACAAGTGCATTTAGTATGAGAATTTTTTAATGGAAAATTTTACCAAATTCTGCTGTTATCGACGCCAATCCACCATAAATAAAGGGCCGTAAATCACGTTTATTTACATTTTGTTTCATTATTTGTTTAAAAGTAAAAATATTCGTAAGTGGTTTTTAAAAGTTTTAATATACTTTTAACAATTCTCTTTAGTTATTACTAAAAAATACACTAAGTTATTTGTAATTTAGAATTGTATGCAACACGTTCGACCGAAACGAAAGGACGAATCAATTAGGCTTGTGGCACTCATGTCCGATATAGTTCATATGATTCATAAAATTGAACGATTCGAACGTTCCAATTTTTTTTTAACTATTTCGTTCATTGTTCACTGACTTTTAGGATGGAATTAGTGAAATCGTATCGCTTGCTGTAGAAAAATCGTATCGTACAGCTTCGGGGCATAGTTACTAAAAAAATTGCAAGGCAGTCAAACGTGTCAGCTGTTAAAGTCTTGTTAACATTTTTATAAACTAAAAAAAATAACAAAATTAAAAATGCATTCCATTAATTCTATGTTTATTCATTTATGTGAAATGTATAACGCTAGAAAACAAAATAAGTAGCAGGTACATCCAATTAATAAAAATTGGGCACAAACTGGATATTTCCATAAAAAACACTTACGGGCGTAGGTAGAGCTATGTGTGGCTTTAGTAACTGCATCATTTCAAAAAGATGTCATGTTGATCTCGTGGACGCACCACTTCCACATGGCTCGATGGTTTGTTGACATTCTCTAGTGTACCATTTCGCAAAGAAGTCCACCTCCGGATCATTGCTCTTCTGCCAAAAACATTTATTTTTACAAAAAAATGCTATACAAAGCAATTTGGCAATCTTTTGCCAAATTTTAAAACATGAAAACTTGTGTTTGTTATCACTTTTACATTAAATTCCATACCTCATAACAAAAAACGTAGATATAAGTATTTTCGGTTTGTGCATTTTCATTACAGAAATAACTTTTTAATTAATGTTTTTTAAAGCAAAAAATTTTTCATTTTGCTTATTTTCTCTTATTTGTAATATTAAAACAATATATCTGTCTCTTACATACAAACCCCAAATAAAATGCTGAGTTTTTCTAAATTCTAACCTCAAAAGTTTCATCTCTGATTGCTTAGTGTCCAAGTCTAGAATCAATAGCTAATAATACGATAGTTCATCACACAGGCGAATTCATATCAGATGGTGTATAATTTACATTTCATTGTGAAATTCATAGTATAATTATACGAAGTGGGCGCACCATGTATTTTGTTAGTGTAATTATTCATAGTTTAATGTCAAAATGAAGAAAGAGAAGAAACAAAAGAAATAAAAAAAAAAATAGGGTTGAAAGAAAATATTTCAACATAAACAACATAGCTTTCATTCGTAATGCAAAAAAATAGTAATAAATAAACAAAATAATAAAAATAGTGCAATAAATTTAATTAATTTCATAGGAAAAAGTAATTTTGTGGCCAGTATTTGTGCAGTGCATTGTGTTATATTTATTTTTGGACATATGAGTAAATGTTGGAATTGAACTGTTTTTTTTTTTCTATTTGAATCTGTGGGCACTTGAAAAATGCTTTGACCCTTTTCCACCCTTTTTATAAATATATTCACAATTTTATTTATTTAGAGTTTGCACTGCACACGAAAATAATTGGCCAAGCAATTAAATTGTTTGCGGCAATGTTTAAAAAAATTTGCAAATACAGCTTTGGCGGCACAGAATCAACACGTTTCTTTTAATCAATTTATTATTTAGCACTTAAATAAAGTTGCTTTGCACTTTCTTATAAAAATTTTAGATTTTTCACAAATAATAGGGCAGGCAATAAATTTTTTTTTCCACAATGCTTAAAAAAATTTGCATATAACAGCTTTGACGGCACAGAATCAACACGTTTCTTAAAATAAATTTTCTTATAAGCACTTAAATAAAGTTGCTTCAAACTTTCTTATAAGATTTTTAAAAGATTTTTCACAAAATTTGGCATAAGAATTAATAAATAAAAGTTTACATTCAAAACCACTTTTCAATATGTACTACAAAAATATTATTTCGTAAACAAGCAAAGCAAAATGAAAAAAAAATTATTATTCAAGTCTAACAAAAAACAAATGTAAAGAAAAAGCAGCTGACGAGTTGTGTCCACTTCATATAATTACACTATGGGTGAAATTATACAGATGAGTGCATTCAGAAAATCAATACAAGGGCGAATTTATTTTCTACCAAGTTGTCAAAATTTCTTAAGAATTTTTTTATTAACAAACATTTTTATTTATATAATTAATATAATAAAAATTAATAATAAGTACTTCATGATTGAGAAATCATCGTTAGAGGTAAGCTCATATTTAATTATTGTATATGAAGATCAATTTTGACAACTTAGTTAAGTCAGCTGTGGGGCGAATTGCTTAATATCACCATGATACAGGCAAGGCGAATTCATACAAGGTGATATCAAGAAAGCAACTGTGCGCTTCAAGTTCTTTTTTAACTTGTCAAAATTGCTACATTTATATTTTAGGAGTATATAAGATATGTCTGTCTTTTTGGACAAATCAAGAAAATTGTGAAAACAGTAACTCGTTTCTATAACTCTCGCATCGAAAAAATTTTCACAAGAAACAATGAGAATTGAAACAAAATGTCATTTATTACACAGAAGTGTTTCTATAATTTTACTTTGTGTGAACCAGCTGTCACTTTAGTGATTTTGACGTACTTTATTGGGAAAATGCGAGTACAAGTGTTTCTGTAACAAAATTTTACGAAAAAAGTCTCATTAGAACTGTCGAAACATTACATTTTAAAATGCTTGAGAGAAGGGTGCGGAAGTAATGACAAAATGAAAATTAATAAACTTAAGACTTTTAAACTAATAAATTACCTAAAATAAATGTAGTGAAATAGTTTTTGTAGCTAAATATTGAAATTTTATTAATAATTTTTTTATTTTTTTTTTGTGGCATAGCAAATTTACAGAGGTGACCATTTTGAAATACTTTTATTCACATTTTGTACTAACAATATTTGTAGCAAACAAAAATGTCATGTCATTCATCACTAACATAGTATAAAGCAAAGTAGCTTTCCGCGTCTGTCCCTATGTCTGTATGTATGCTTAGATCTTTAAAAATACACAACGGAGTTTGATGCAGTTTATTTTAATAGATAGAGTGATTCAAGAGGAAGGTTTACATTTATAATAACATGCTTAATATATTAGAGAACCACTGATAATTTCAAGATTTTTAATGTGAAGTCGTAAATTAACATATTTTTGCGCTTACATTCCAAACGCTGGCTGAACTCTCTAAATAATGTATTAAGTATTTTATACCTTAAAAAGGTCTACAAGAAAGTCCGCGATGGTATATGTTTATCTCTTAGGGATAAAACACAATAACCAATTTTTACTTTTTACGAGAAATAATGGCTTATTTAGAAAGCGATTTTAAGCAATACAACATTAATCCTTATCTAATTAAGTACCTTAAATACATTTTACATTTAATATAGAATAATATATCCCTTTACAGCATGCAATTTAAATGAATATTTTCGAAGATAAAATATAGGGACATCGCGGTTGCGGCGGTACCTACCGGCCAGTGGCGCGTCGAAAAACGCGCGCCCCTAATTATAGGACTTTGTGATTTGCAGCGATCGCACGCGTTTATCGGAGCTCTCTAGCTAGGAAAATAACAAACTTAATAAAAACGTGCTCTTCAGCTCGACATTTGTTTTTGAAATTGTACGTTCGTACTTTACTCGGTATTAAGGTTAATTTTAATAAGTACTTACATTAGTTTAGATAATATTAGATTAAAACCATAATTTATCAATTCTATTTCTTCTATTAAGATCTTGGTTGGAGTTTAAAGGTAAGGCAATTTAGTATTAGTGAAATTATTTTGTAAATATTTTTAACAAGAAAGCTGTTGTATATGCAGAGATTCTGTAGTATATTTGTTGTAAAAGTAAAATAAATAAGTAAAAATTTAAAAAATAAATAAGTAAAAATTTAAAAAATTAATAAGTAAAAATGTAGTATATGAATTTAGATATTCCAAAGACAGCAGGAAATCTTCACAATAGAGGAAAAGGGGAATTGTTTTACTAGGAATTTAACGCGTACTAAGCCGCGGGCAAAAGCTAGTCTTATATAAACTCCTCTTGTTGTTGACACTTTATATTGTATTTGACATTTGAATCATTGGAAAATTCCAACAAAGACGTAACAGCTTTGCATTTTCTCACAATAAAGTACAGAAACACTTTTTACTCACACATCGAGAAACGGTGGAATTTTTTGTTTCACACTTTTCGATGTGAGAAGTTCTCGAATATAGTTACGGAAACGAGAAACAGAAATGCTTCATGAATTCATCTTATATGAATTCGCCTTGGATACAGGTGTATGCATCCCGAAAATCTTAACAAAGGCGAATTTATTTTATACCGAACTGTCAAAATTGTTTAATATTATATTATTTATATAAATAATATAATATATATTTATAGTATGTACTTCGTGACTGAGAAATCATATTTGTACGTAAGTTAAAATTAATTAATTGTAAAGAGAAATCAATTTTGACAAATGGGATAAACTATCTGTGGAGCGAATTGCCCCATGTATACACCTGTAAAATTACACCATAGTTTTGTCTACAAAGCTGTCAAAATTTGTTTGCATCTTGTGCGCCATTATTCTTTAAAACCTGGGAAAAAGTAATCGAGAAAGTGGCTGGAAGAGTATTTCGAAAATAATAATATATTCTGCAAATATCAATCAGGATTTAGAAGAACATTTTCTTGTGAAACAGCAAATTATGTTATAGCAAATGGAACTATACGGGCAAAAAAAGAATAATTATGGCAATCTTCTTAGACCTCAAAAGATAGAGATATGCCAATAACAAAACTCCATATGTACGAGTATGAGGAATTAAGCTAAACTGGTTTATATCATACTTAACTGAATGAAAACAAATTATTAAACTTAATAATATAAGAGTCTCCGACTAACAGTCAAAGCATACGGTTATTTCTTATTCTTACTGCGGACACGGGTAAATTCTGTAACTTAGGTTAACGGTTAAATACAGCACGTTTCGTTTTGTTTAATTGCTTTTGTGATTTCTTTTTTTTATATTTGATTGGTGTAATTTACGGTTATATACTTGCACATGAGACAAATATTGAACAATCATGGCTCCGGGCCCTCCGGACAAACTCTCCAACAATAGGTTCTACCTTCTAGGGTATTACATTGAGAATCCTCCTAAAAGGACAAAATGTCCTGATTTTCCCGACCTACCAAATTTGCTCAAAAACGATTCTAACAACCCAAAATATGTACTGATTTCCTCCCTTTGCCATTAAAAAAGGTATAGAAAATATTACCACGGAATTCAACACGATCTCTTTACTTCGCGATGGCAGCCTCCTTGTGCTTGGCCGTAACCCACGTGCAGTGGACAAATTTTTGAAATCAAAATCACTTGCAAATCTTTGCCCAATTTCTTGTAAGCTTCATGATACTCTCAACTCCGTCAAAGGGGTGATATACGCACCTTGCTTAATCCATGTACCAGAAAGTAAAATCGTTCGAGAAATGAAAGATCAAGGTATCACCGATGTTTATAAATTCACCTAGCCCAGCGAAGATGGTAAGACCCGCACACCAACTGGAAAATGATTCTCACGTTCAACCTTTACCGCTTACCCCAATCAGTGGACGTTGCATGGTATAAATGCAAAGTGGATTACTACATTCCCAACCCGATGAGATGTAAAAATTGTCAACTTCTTGGCCACACCAAAAATCGTTGCAGAGGAAACACTACATGCCCCGATTGCAGTCTGCCACCGCACTTACCGGACAACTGCACCCGCAAATTTTGCATTAACTGCTCAGGAGATCACTCATCAGCAGACACCAAGTGCCCCCGCTTTGTACAAATGAAGAAAATTTTGACTATAAAGACAAAAAAATATTGCAGCATAGCAGAAGCCCGTCGTCTAGGAAACCAATCCTACTAAAACCTTTCCCGAAGGCACATATGCAACTATAACTTCCAAGCCGCCAACAAATCGGGTAGACACATCAAGTAATCAGACAACAAAACCAACAATTTCTACTCGACAAACACACACCAATCTAAATTCTACAATAAAAACCTCCCACCTAGCCAAAAATAACAACATATTCTTAATTGTCCCAACAAACTCAACACAAACAAACAGAAATAATCCAAAAACTTCTACAGCATTGGAAAAATATAACATATCAAAACACAAAAAAAAAAACTCTAATTCCTGCTCCGATACAAACTACAATTCCTCACTACTGCCAACTAAACATACAAATGAACTCCCGATTACCGAAAACGATGACTTTGTTACGCTGAGCGACGACGAGTCTCTCAACGTTAACTCTTCCGGAAAATTAAAAAAAACCAATTTCACTAGAACATCATCACCCCAAAACAACAACACATCTAACACATATTTAGAAACAAACAATTACATCTTATTATCTCCTATCTCCAACATAACACAAACTCTCATTAAAGATAACAACTACTTTACAACTCCGAGTGATGATGACTCATTCGACATGCCCACTATGCAGTCTTCTGGGCTAAACTGAAACAAAACTTTTACGGAATCTAAGGGGTTGGTTTGGAGTCCTGGTCGGGGGGAGCTATCTGGGGTGTGGTTAAGTCATACCTTGCTCGGCGCTTTCACCCGATCTGAGCTCCCGACAGGTTCCCAGCTCAGTTCAAGTACCATATCAAACTTCAATCAATAAAGATCCCCTTGACACATTTAAAGATCCTCATGGCGGATTTCGTGGTTTTATAGTGGAATATACACGGCGTTTCAAACAATTATGCTGAGCTTCAAATATTAATTAGGGACCTGAATCCTAATATCATCTGCCTACAGGAAACACACTGCGCATACAATTTCACACCGATCCCTCCAAAAAACTATACCGTCTACTTTACAAATTCATATCAAAATAGTACATCAAAACAGGGCACTAGAATATTCATCAAGTCTGATACTCCTCATAAACAAGTACACATAAGCTCTACGTATCAGGCAGTGGCCATTGAAATAAATCTAAATATGAAATTCACAGTCTTGTCTTTCTACATACCTCCCACACATGACATCTCTGTGCAAGATGTATCTAACATCATATCCTCCATCAATACTCCTCTTCTAGTCGTTGGTGACTTCAACGGGTGGAACTCGATTTGGGGTTCTTCGTCAAACAACAATAGAGGATTGCAGGTAGAAAGAATAATAGCTAACACTGGGCTATGCGTGCTGAATGACGGGTGTCCAACCCATTTTTCAACACATAATACTTTCTCCCACAAAGATTTATCATTTTTCTCATTGAACCTTTCCCCATAACCATCGGGAACAATCTAAGTGACTTACACGGCAACGATCATTTCACTATAAAAATTTCTATCAGATTATCGGATAAGCACATTGCTACAAAAAAGAGAAAAAAATTTTTACTCCAACGCGCCGACTGGCCTAACTTCTGTCAAAGAGCTGAAATTGAAATGTCTGCATGTCACTTGTCTTCGTCAAGCAACAAAGACGCTGCCATACTAACCAGAGCTATACGTATAGCAGCAAACCTCTATATACCTCAGGCAAAAAATCGCCCAGTAACAGATCGGCCTTCCGTTCCTTGGTGGAACCCAACTCTTCACACTCTACGCAACGACAAAATGAAAAAATGGAAAGCATTTAAGTCCAACCCTAACTCTCTTAACCTCCTAGCTTACAAGAGAATAAACGCTAAGTTTAGGTTTGAAATGAAAAGGGCTAAGCGTTCATGCTTTGAAGATTACACCAAAACTATCAACCGAGACTCAACTATTTCTACAATTTGGCACAAAATAAACAATATTTCTCGAAGGGACAGTCGAAGCTGAAAATGAATATATTAAAATTAAATGAAAGTAAATCAAAAATAATGTAGATATATATGAACGATAAAACAGTGCTTAAAATAAATACTCAAATAATTGAAAAAGTAGGCAATATTAAATATCTGGGCTTTATAATAGGTAATCAGTTAAAATTTAAAGACCATATTGATTATATTTGTAAAGAAATTGAAAAAAAGATTGGTTATTTTAAAAGAATGCGTAATAAAGTGTCTATGATAACGTCAGTAAATATTTATAGCACAATGATAAAACCACATTTTGAATGTGGATCAACAATTATATATACTTGTTGCACAATGTCATAAATAGAGGCTGCAGAAATTACATCATAAGATCAAAAATGGCAATGCACCAAAATACAACCGTATAACTTAAGGAATGCGAATAACTTCAGACTCACGAGAGGAACAACAACAGCAATGCAAAGAGCTACATTCATATAATATATTACCGACACATATAAAATTAGAAAAAAATAATTATACTTTTACGGGCTGTTTTTATAACACAAGCAATCAATTTGTCTGGAAATTTTATATGTAAAGTACTCAACCTTGCAACCAAGATAATATTGCCCGCGATTGACACATGTACTAATTTATTGTGCATTCACACGATTTGTATACAAAAAATTAAGAAAATTGGTACATTGCGGCAATCGTGTGATCCCACCTTAAGCCTATAGAACTGAAACATTCTTTTATATATTGCAATTATTTTAAAGCTTTATACTCGTATATTCAAGAACTGAAAAAAAATTATTAGCTTTAAATTTTAATAACTTTTTTTAATAGTTATCAATACATGCCATAGCAAATTTCAAGTATATATCTATACGAATGCAGGTAGTGGTACAAAATAGTTTAAGTTGAATTATTTTATCTAGTTTTTTATTTAATCTAATGGCGTTTTCTTTTCAAACAAAAATGTTGCATATATTCTGCCATCCAAGAAGGTTGCCGTTCTATTATCAAAAAAATTTAATAGTCGCAATTTAAACGAAGAAACATTTAGAAGGGAAACATTTCGTTTGTAGGCAAATTACGGGTGGAGAAGAGAGAATCATTTTTGTGTTCGGTACTCGGCGATGCGCTTTGTTCACATATTCTTTGTTGATATTTGCTTTACTTTCTTTTCTTTCATTGTTTTGTGTGCAAATAATAACAATAATAATGGAATGTTGCCGGCAACATGTTCGTCTGTGTGACCGCGAAAGAAAAAGCAAAACATGACTCAAGATGTTTTTCTTCCAAATGTTTCCTCGTCTAAATAGGGACATAGTTAAAATAAATATCACGTTCTGTTCTAAACACGTTACATATAAAAGATGCTAAAATTGTACATATTTTGCACTCAACTTAAAGGTGAGGGTGAGATACTGCCCTTTTTTACAACTGTGTGAACTACTTGATTATACAATTAAGTAAATTATTTAATTTGCATTTATATGATAAACGAGATTCAACATTTTCTCCGTCAAGAAATTCTTCATAAAAATTCATTGGTCAGTTTTGAAGAAAAATTAATTTTTTTTATTTTAAGTGCAAAGTTTTATTGTGTCGGCTGTTTATCAGTTATGTTAACGTAATCGGATTTTGCAAATCGCTCTAAAAGCTGTAAACATATAAAAATGTTATATGATAAACTTATTTTTGTTCTATTGAAACCATAAAAAAGCCCTCTAAAATCGCCCAAAACTGGCAACTTGAATGAAAGACAATTTCAATTCGTTCATTTATTATCTCTTTTTTCAATATGTTGAATAAAATTATTCAGATCGATTTGTCTTCAGATATCTTAAGCAAAATGTAGAACTAAAATTATAAATCATGAAAAAAATCACAATCGAGGTTCAAAGAGCGAAATCAGCATTGAAACTCGTCGTGTGAACATGCTATTAGCGATTTCACGATTAACCGTTATATTTGTCTGGCAGCTCTAAAATGGAAAGTAGGAAACATCTGGCAAGCCGTTGCTTACTATTCACAAAACCAAGGCGAATTCATGCCTATGAATTCGCTTTGACCAAAACAAAGTACAAAAACATGTGTACTACAATATAAAATTTATGTGGCCTAGTGACACAGATATAACCAGATTTGGCAACTTTGACAGGTGTCAAAGTCTCTTATCATAAGTGGTTAATCCCATTTTCTGAAAGAGAAAAAAAAACATGGCATTGCCAAAAACAATAAGAAAATATACGTATGATATGGGCCTTTGACACCTGTCATCTGTGGTGATGGCAATAGTTTACCTGTACCAGCAATTGTAGGCACGAACAATGTGTCTTTTTTTAACTATAGAATACTATCAACAGTATTGGAGTGCATTGCTAATTATATTATACCCAAACGTGCTTCTCCAAACAATTTTAAATCTGTTATTGGACAAAACCCAGATTTGTATGGCCCCTTTTGGATAACAACAATGATTTTTAGTACTGCCATCATCTACAGCAAGCAGATGATCACTACAAATGACTACTAGTATATTTGTGTATGTAAGTATTTTGTCTAGTCACTAAATGGAGCCTATTTAAATATAGTTCGAAACCAATAGAAAAGGGTTTGGAAACGGAAAATGCCGACTATACTCCCTCGCTTTTAGCTTTAATGTGTATTTATGGTTACTCTATGGCAATTTACATTCCTGTTCCTATACTGTGGGTTATTCAACTTTCCATAATACAGTGACTGTTGTTCATTTCGGCCGCGTATTATCTGGCTCTTGCTTAGTTACTATTTTAAAACCAGTCTTGAGAAATTCTAAAAATTTTTTATTTTTAATTATTTGAATTTGTTGTTTATTTTAAGAAATAATTAATTTCATTTTAAAGTTTTTATTTATATTTATATCTTATTTAATTTTTAAATTCATAGTTTTTTATTAAAAATTTTATTTACAGACCGAATTGGCTTTTATGTAGTTTATTTTAAAATAATGTCTCAAGTTTTTTACACAATACATTTTTAGTTGGAGAAACTGAAATGGCGCCTTGAAAATATAAACAAATTTTGACATTCGGAGAAACACAGCCACAAGGGAAAAAAAATCTCCATCTGGGCGCACTGAATTACCTGATATTATTATACCATGACAAGATGCTTCATGATTTCACGTTATTTAAATTCGCCTTGGATATTTCTTTCATTTTGCGTTACAGCAACTGAACGGACGTGCTCAAATATGCGGATTTGTCAGCTACTACTACGCGTGCTTCATTTTATTTTTCAAGAGGGATGTGAAGAGCACTAAGCAACCAGAGATGAAACTTTTGAGGTTAGAATTTTGAAAAACTCAGCTTTTTATTTTGAGTTTGTATAAAAGAGACAGATATAGTGTTTTAATATTACGAATAAGAGAAAATAAGCAAAATGAAAAATTTTTTGTTTTAAAAAACATTAATTAAAAAGTTATTTCCGTAATGAAAATGCACATGCCGGAGATTCTTATATATACGTTTATTGTTATGAAGTATGGAATTTAATGTAAAAGTGATAACAAACACAAATTTTCATGTTTTAAAATTCATGTTTACGAAATGTAAATAATGAAAGTGTAAATTTTTTAGAAATACCTGAGCAAAACAAAATAAAAATTTTGAGTTCGTGCAAAAAAGACAAAGAAAATGTATACTATATCTGCACTCTGACACCTCTGGTTGCTCGGTGGTGAAGAGCACGTGCTATGACATTGTGTTAAAAATAGTTTTAAAATGTATAAATATATTGAAAAAATATGCTGCTACATTTATATTGCATCTGCTGAACTCCAGTTCTTTGCACATATAAACTTGAATAGTTTGGATTAACTGGGCCACTTATAGCAACATTATATAATCCTAGAAAAGGTAAGTGTTACCCGTTATACTCTAATCCGGAAAATTATACATAAGGGAATTATTATCCATTAATTTATAGTGTTGAGATTTTGTTCCACATGCTTTTTGAAAATAAAATTTTAATAATACGGCAAAGCTTTCTCATAGTCCTACACAGATTTCTTTCCATAATAAAAAATTATAAGATCGACATTCGAATTTGTATACTTACTGTTTTCTTTTCATTTTCCTATAAAACTGAACTGAAACTAAAAATAACTCAACTGCCAATCAGTTGTGTATATATAACGATTTATTCGGCCAAAATTGTGAACCACAATACCACCAAAATTCTAGTTTAGTTGGGAATGGCAATACCGATTTGTCAAACTACCAAATTTTTCTAAAACGTGAACCGCAATAGGGGTAATAATTGTTCCAATTTCACTTTAATTTTCAACACTACAATCGTAGACCATGGAAGAAGAAGATGAGTATTTTCTTATCTCACTAATTCGGTTAATAACCGACTACAAAAACACTATAATTTTAAATGATGACAACTTCTATTCTCGAAACTGAAGTTAGCTGAAGATTTATTTTACATGCATCACCAACTGATAAATTCCGTTTTGATTTCTTTTAAATATTTGTCAAATTCGCCATTCTAATATTTTTATTTTTTTATTTAAGATTAATAAGATGTTTGTTGTTGAAAAGTTCAACACCAGCCGAACGTGAGATCGATTGCTGAAGAATTACGGCATTTACCTTAAAGTGTCCTCATCTGGGAAATCTTGGATAAAACAATCACCCTTATCGCGAATCTCAAGGGAATAATTTGTTTATTCCCATGAACAATAATTTGGTATCGCCAATTGTTAGGGAATAAAATACATTTTCGAAACATATGTGGCAAGTCGAACATACTATTGTGAATTGATGTAGTTTAATTGTTTGTGTTTTTTTGTAATTTTCTTAATAAATTGTTATTATTCAATAAAATGCATAGTATTTCGCTTCGACTTACGTTATTAGAAAAAGAGAAGAAATTATTGGGGAAAATAAAAAGACTGAATTTAAGAGATGCATCAAATCCATTGTGTTTACCAGAAACAATGTAAGTGAAAACATGAAGAATTGTTAACATTATGTACATATAAATAAATTCTTTGCTGGTTTAACAACATTTTCTAGCTAACAAAGCAGCTTTTAAATACCTTTTAGATATATTGGAACAAAACTGCCTACCTGGGGCCAAATCACCGCATTCGAAATCGAGTACTTTGTTATCGAAATGTTAACGTGGATCACGGCACTCGTTATCGTAACGTATTTACTCGATTGCTAATGTATTTAGTATCGAAAACAAATAAACTATCGTTTTGCAGGGAAACAAAACAAAGTAAAAAAAATGTATTTTCCTGATTTTTTCGAAAAATTTGTTAATTGTTTTTTAGGGACAGTGAAGATCACAAAAAAGATTGCCCAGGAGCTAGTGAAAAAAAATAAATAATAGAAAAATCGCTTCCACAACAAATATAAATAAAGTAAATGGAAAACAAAACGAATTATTATTTTATCATTTTGGAACACAATTTGCTTTGTATTTCTTTTGTCACGAATTTCACAACTTTGCACATAGTACTTTAATTATAGTTTTGTAAATATTTTCAACAATTTTACAGCTTTTCACCAGCTTATTTATTTTTTGTTTTCTGTTTTTGTTGTTTTTCTTATTGTCATATGCTTACAGCAATGTAAAAAGTAGTAGTAGGTAATATAAATTACGATCGAATACCGTGATCCAAAAAATTTTAGCTATCGAAATATTTTTCTATACGAACGTGCACTCGATATCGAATGCGGTGATTTGGTCCCAGAAATTCGTCGTGTTGTGTAGCTTACAACATGTCTACGGTTTTTATAGGATACAAAAAATTAAAAAAGAAATATTCTTTAGAAAGATACGAAATCTTAAATCTAAAAAACAATAAATCACATTTGTGTTATTTTTGGTTGTATTTCATGTATCACAAAAAATTTTAATAAACAGGCACATAAAAAAAGCAAAAATTCTTATTCCCATGAAAATAATTCACGATTTAGGGAAAAGCGAAATATTTCGAGGGAAAAAATATTCACGATAGGGGTGAATAATTTTTTTTTTAATTGTTACAATACACAGTTGTTGACATAAAGGAACAAATTTGCTTTATGCATGCAACGCAAATTGAAAAAAAAAAATTTTATGCTGATAGAAAATTGAATTCTAAAAAGAAAGTATAAAGTACAGTTTCTTGATCAAATTTGTATTTTCCGAATTATGGACCTCCAATATTTTCATAGGTTCCATAAAAATTTATTATTAGTAAATAGTATTCAAATTTAAGATCTCAATGAAATTGTTTAATTTTAATATTCTAATATTTCGACTTTCTTTTGAAGGGCTTCTTCATGTGTGTTGTGTTTTTTAGGTAGTGTCTATACCTGATGTATTTCTATCATAACAGGAGATATAACGCCAGAAGAGCAAATGTCAATTTCATATTAATAGCAGTACATAGGGGAAGAAGTTGATGGAATTATATTATGATGAAATATATTTTATTATTTTTTGTCATTTAAAACTTAAAAAATAAATTTCTTGTATAAGCACGATAAATTTTATTTATTAATACGCACATAAAGGGTGTTTTTTATAGACGTATAGAACTTTAAATTGCAATAAAACAACGATGGATTATTCGATTGACATGAATTTTATTTATCCGAAAGATAATCTTGTGGCATTACATTTTAAATATGATTTCTGGCATATGACCGCCACGGCTGGCTCGGATTTAGTCCAATCTGGACGTCCAATTTTGATGACTTTTTCCAACATTTGTGGCCGTATATCGGCAATAACACGGCGAATGTTGTCTTCCAAATGGTCAAGCGTTTGTGGCTTATCCGCATAGACCAATGACTTTACATAGCCCCACAAAAAGTAGTCTAGCATGATCTTGGAGGCCAATTCACAGGTCCAAAACGTGAAATTAGGCGGTCACCAAACGTGTCTTTCAATAAATCGATTGCGGTACGAGCTGTGTGACATGTTGCGCCGTCTTGTTGGAACCACAGCTCCTGGACATCATGGTTGTTCAATTCAGGAATGAAAAAGTTAGTAATTATGGCTCTATACCGATCACCATTGACTGTAACGTTCTGACCATCATCGTTTTTGAAGAAGTACGGACCAATGATTCCACCAGCCCATAAAGCGCACCAAACAGTCAGTTTTTCTGGATGTAACGGTGTTTCGACATACACTTGAGGATTATCTTCACTCCAAATGCGGCAGTTTTGTTTGTTGACGTAGCCATTCAACCAGAAGTGCACTTCATCGCTAAACGTAGTAGTGCACGATACGTATTCCGCTCAGAACCATTATTTTCGAAATAAAATTGCACTATTTGCAAGCGTTGTTCAGGCGTGAGTCTATTCATGATGAACTGCCATACCAAACTGAGAATAAATCACTTGACATCTGTTAAATCGGTCGCCATCTTGAACAGTAATGCCAACTTAAAGCTCTATACGTCTATAAAAACACCCTTTATAAGATGTAAAATAATTATTTGGACCTATTTTAAACAAAAAGGTGCAAGTAAAGAAACTTCAAAATCAAATTCATAACTAAAATGACATTTGATATCAAGATAGAAATAGCATACCGCATAGCATGCTTTTTCTATAATAACGCTACGATAACACTAATAAATGGAGTATATACCTGGTGATTTTCTATCATGATATGAATTTGACATTTAGTATGATAGAAATACATCAGGTATAGACCCCGGGTTAAAAATGGACGTCGCAAGCATACGTTGTTTGAATTTGAAAAAAATCAAAACTAGTTTGATTTTTGCGCAGTTTGCTGGTCTGGCACCACTTTTTTAATCATATATTTTGCGTAAAATTCAATGCACATCGCCGAAATTTTTAAAATGAAAAGGAAAAACAAATTTTTTTTCATTAATATTTTACAGTGGTTCAACCAAATTGTTTTTTTTTTATTGTTAGTGCCAATTCAATAGCAAAAAAAAATTTTTTTGTTACACGATCTTGATGTTTCTTGATGTGCAATCAGAATAAAAGTATTTTGTCGACAGCAAATTGTAAGTCTTAAATGAGATTGATATCAATCACTTTGATGTGTGTATCAACCAATTTAATATACAAGGTGGTGCAGAAATAACCTTCCGATGTTTTTTGGCTGTAATTTAAAAAAAAATGAAAAACTTTGATTCTTATGGATTATTTTTATTTGGTCTTTTAATTTTTTTACATCAAGTCGAGAATATGATGTCATGTAAATGGCCGCCGCCACAGTTGATTGTCATTTGAGCCCTTTTTATAGCATTTTCCATCACTTTGGCCAAAACTTCCGGTGATTGGTCCTCATATTCTTGACGGATATTGTCTTTAAGAGCTGCAAGAGTCTGAGGTTTGTTGACATAAACCCTCGACTTCAAAAAGCCCCACAAAAAGAAGTCTGCAGCGGTTAAATCAGCCGATCGTGCTGGCCAGTGCAAATCGCCAAAACGGGAGACTAGGCGCCCGAGAAATGCATTCTTCAGCATATCGGTTGTGGCACATGCAGTGTGTGCCGTTGCACCGTCCTGTTGGAACCACATGTTTTCCAAGCCCAATTCATCAAGTTGCGGCAAAAAGAACTCGTTGATCATTGCTCTGTAGCGCTCACCATTCACAGTAACCGTTTGGCCCGCGACGTCTTCGAAGAAAAAAGGTCCGATGACTCCTCCAGCGAAAACAGCACACCATACAGTGACTTTGAGCGGGTGTAATGGCTCTTCGTGGATTACACGCGGATTTTTAGTGCCCCAGAAGCGTAAATTTTGCTTATTTACGTACCCGCTAAAATGGAAATGGGCCTCATCACTCATGATTATTTTTGATGAAAAATCATCTTCCTCTTGGTGGTGATTAAGGATGGCTTGAGCGTATGTTAGACGCGATTGGCGGTCAGCAACTAACAGCTGATGCACCGTCTGGACTTTGTACGGAAACATCTTCAAATCTTGTACCAAAATTCGCTGTAAAGACCGTCGACTGATACCCATTTGCGTGGCACGTCGTCTGGTCGATGTCGACGGCGCTTCCATGACATCCTCGGCTACAGCAGCAATATTCTCTGCAGAACGGCTACTTCGGGGTCTGCCACGCCTGGCAGCATCTCGTGTTGTGCCAGTCTCTTCGAGGCGAGCGGCTAAACGTCGCAGTGTTTCACCAGTAGGCGTTGGACGGCCAGGAAATCTGCGACGATATTCACGTTGTGCCAAAGTCACCGACCGATTATTGGTCAAATAAATAGTCACCAATATTCCGCGTTCTGGAGCAGTGTAGCGTAACATTGTTTATTAACGTGTATTTCGCATGTGTTTACTACACAAATGTCAAAACAGAACTGACATTAGGGGCCAATCGCAAAATTTATAGCATTTTCTGATAGGAGGATTAGTTTTGCGCCACCTTGTACCCAACCCAAATGCATAATTTGAAGTTGAATATTTGATCGTCTAGCACCCACTTAAGAATTAAATTTGTAAATGAATGCAATGCGAATTCATACAAATTAAACTCGCTCAAGACAAATTCATACAAGATAATCTAAAGGCGAAAAAAGCGACATTTTTCTAACCCGAATCACAGATATAATCAGATGTGCCAACTTTGACAGGTGTCAAAGGCCCATATTATCGTGGTTAACCCCATTTTCTGAAAGAGAAAAAAAAAAACATGGCACTGCCAAAAACAATGCGAAAATGAAAGCAAGTATAGGCTACTTAAAATACAATTTGAAAGTGAACAAAATGTACAATGTAAACAAAATATTTTGCAGAAATTTTGATATTTAGTGTTTTTTTGTTAAATCTTGAATTAAAAAGTCTAAAAACAAAAGCCATTTTTGTGTGTAAATTTAATGTTACAATAAGGTCGCTCACATTATTATGATAGTACTTGTAATATTTTTATTTTTAGCAAAACAAGCCCTGATGATGTTACGCGATTGTGTAACGAAATATTGGCAATAAAATAAAAAGAAAAATGTTTTAAACATAAATTAGACCTCGAGCTTAAAAAAACATTATTTTGAAATTAACAAAAAAGGTCGAATAAATATTATTAAAATTAGATATTAATTATATATTCTTACCCAACAAGCCATATAGCAATTAAAATACATTATAACTTGAGAATAAGCTTATGACAATAGTAAATAGTAAGCTTTTCTCAGTATCATTTAAAATAATTTTCAAAAAATAAAAATTCTCAGACATTTTTCAATAACGCTTTAGAAATGTTTATCACACACAACCTTTTCTAACGTATATTGTGTCAAATATCAAAAATTCAATAAAAATCTCTAAAAAAAAAGTTTGTTTTATAATACAATTCAGTTTCAGTTATAAGCCAATTGGGTGGTTGCAGAAATTTAGCACGAAAAAAGATAAAAGATCAACTAGATGAAAAACAATGATAGACAAAAAATGTGCAAAATCTAAGCTCAAAAAGCGTAATAAAAAGTAAGTTCATTTTTACTAAAGAAAACCATTATTAAATTTCTATATTTTATCAATAGATGATGTATCAATACGAACTAGAGATGACCAGTTTATTAAGGACACCAGAACGATCTTTCTTTTCGTAGCAAATTCTACAGGGTGGGGCAAAAGAAACCAAGGGGTGTAAAAGTTTAATAACTTTTTTGTTTATTAATTTTTTTTTATTTTTTCTTTCAGATTATATAGACAACACTTGGAGAATTTATAATGGAGAGGTTCACAACTGAACAGAAAACCAGAACAATAGAATTTTATTATTTTTTAAAAATATATATTTGTTAACAAAATCCAAGAGCCATTCATCAACGCCAATTGCACCCCATCAGGTGTACAGTATGGTGTGGGATCACATCTGAAAATGTCATTGGGCCCTACTTCTTCGAGAATGAAGATGGAAGTGCTGTAACCGTAAATGGAGAGCGGTATCGTTTTATGATAGAAAATTTTTTACGTCCTGCTCTTGAAAACAGACCTGGTATGTGGTTTCAGCAGGACGGAGCCACTGCCCATACTGCCCGAGACACAATGGAGAGCGAATAATTTCTGGAAATTCGGAAATTATTTGGCCAGCGCGATCGCCAGATTTGACAGCACCCGACTATTTTCTTTGGGGTTTTTTGAAGGAGCGAGTGTATGTGAACAAGCCAGAGACAATCCTTGAACTCAAGGCAAACATTGTTGCAGAAATTCGAACGCTACAGCCACAAGTTTTGAAAGATGTTATGGAAAATGCTCTAAAAAGAGCCCATCAGTGCGAAGCTGAAAACGGTGGTCATTTAAGAGACATCATTTTTCATACTTAGTGTAAAAAAATTTCCATTTTGTATATTATATAATCTGAAAGAAAAAATAAAAAAAAGTTAATAAACAAAAAAGTTATTAAACTTTTACACCCCTTGGTTTCTTTTGGCCCACCCTGTACAATAAAAAATCTTAAAAATTATATTTAAATCTATGTATTCTTATTTCACAATTTTGCAAATAAAAAAAAATTAAATTTTATATATAAAGGTTAACCCCCCGTTTCGAAAAACTCAATACACTCTCACTTTTTCACTAACACACTCATATTTTTCGAACTTGCAGCTGAACTGGCAATCAAATTCTTTTGCGAGTAAAATTTTGACACTTGCAGCAAGTACATTGACAAATGAGAAACAGTGCTACCGCGTATGAGTTTTAAATTAATGTATTAGTCTGTGGAAAAATAGAAGTTACGTTAGTAATTGATATTTACCATATTTAAAAAAATTAATAAATAAAAAAAGAACATAATGACCCACCAACACATTTAAAAGTTAAATTTAATTATCAATTTCATATTTTTGACTTAAAAAATACTAACAACAAAATTTTTAGTTATTATTCACGGTGTTTGCGACACGGCAGCACTTCATTCATATATTTTTATTCTCTATATCAATGGCGCAGCCATTTTTTCATTAGAAGTGAAGCCGTTGCCGATATTTTAAAAATGAACTTGCACTGTTCTGTATAGACACTCAAACAATTTGCAAGATTTTCGACTATTTTTTCGGCTTTTTCGTAGTTAATACGTATACTCAACTTGCAAGCAATTACTTGCGTGTGGAAACGGGGGGTAAGAAAACATTATTTTCGTAAGATTATTTTACACTTACAAGAGTAAGCTTGCATATATAAGTTTAATTATAAAAGTGCCGTTTTGATTATTCTACAATTGTTACGATATAGTTTTTCAATATTTTCTAAAACATTTTTCAATCATAAAGCTTATGTTTGTAAGTTAATTTTAATATTTTTCTTAAGCCATTTGGTTTGTTCGGTAGGTATACATATATTCAACATATTAACAAAATATGAATAGCACGTACCCAAAAATATTTATTTACTTGATAAAGAAACAAAACCATATCCGACACTAAATATAAAACACCATATGAAAATCCTTACTATGGGCCACACATATAAAGGGTGTTCCAACAAGAACGCAAGATTTAAATTTTAAATAAATGACTGATGCAGCAATTGAATTGTTTCTCTGGCTGTATGACATGCGGCGCCATCTTGTTGAAACCACAAGCCCTCCACATTAATTTTTTCAATTCTAGACAAGAAAAAACTGGTTATCATTTCACGATACCGAACACCATTGACTGTTTGCGCTTAACCTGCCCCATTTTCATAAAAAAATGGTCTAATAATTCCTCCAGCCCAAAAACCATACCACACAGTGACACGTTGAGGATGCATTTGCTTCTCTTGAATCACTCGAAGATTTTCCTCACCCCAAATGCGACAATTCTGCCTATTGACGAAGCCATCAAAATGGAAATGGGCTTCGTCACTGAAGATGATTTTATCGGCAAAATCAGCATTTTCATGTTGTCTCTCCGATACCCAATTAACGAACTCCCTTCGCTGTCCATGGTAATTTTTTACTAACCTCGTACCTTCTACTAGCAAACAATAACAATTGTTCAAATGTCAAACAATGACACTTCGTTTTTTTTTTTTAAATTGTTTATTATTATTGAATCTTTCTATAAGAAAATTACAATAAGTATCCAAATCTTAAATATAAAAAGAAAAAACTTAAATAATTATTACCAATGTAATAACTAGTTACTTGTACTCAAATCTTAAGAATAAAAGAAATATTCTACGTTTAAATAAAAAAGTTATATGTCTCTTCTCACTAGGCGTACGGTATTACTTTTCTTAGGCCTCCTGTGTCCCTCGAACTGTAACAGGTCCCTGGCGAGGGCGTTTGGATGTGTCGCCAGTTTGTGAACGTACTTAGTACAATATTTTTCAATTTCCCCCGAGCCGTTGGAATTTTTAAATCTCTGTGAATATTCTTAATTCTTATATACCAGGGGGTGTTACACGCCAAATAAGTCCGCTCTACTTCAGTGTGGAGCACAAATAGTTAAAAAAAAATTAAATGACGGTATATACATATAAATCACAAATCAAATGGCATGGTGAAGATGTCCGGCTAGCTCTAGCAACTTGGTGTGTTTCTTGACCCGTGGTTTATAACGTGTAAGCATATTACTGAGCTCTCCATGCCCATAGTACCAAGAGCTCAGTTAAATATCATAATAAATAGTAAAAGAAATAAATAAAGCATATGGAGATGGTCGTTTGCTTTGCGTTGTGTTCGTGGATTTATGTTTGTATGGCAAGCTGGTAGTGCCATACCTAGGTATTGTCGTGTTCCCTACCCGAGACCAATGACATCTCCAAAATATCTAGAGATTTTAATTCGCTGTCCCAAAAAAAAATATTTTACCCGGCCAGAATATTCATTTTACCCAACACTTCCTCGTAAAAGAAAATAAATTTAGCAAATCATTTTAGATTTACAATTTATTTGAAAAGAATTCTATATATATAAGAATAAATTCATTTTTCTTATGTATATAATTGGTTATATACTTAGATGTATATATTTATGTACTAATTTAGAATAAGGTAAGTTAGGTAAAGTATAGTCTAAAGAATAAATGTAAATAATAAGTACAAATGTAGTTTTAACAATATATAATGATACTTAAGGTTTTATCCAGCGATTGTGCAGGATGATGTAATTCCATGTGGTTGTTGTCTGCTTCTGATTACTGTTAAATTTCCTTGGAATATTGCCGGTTTCGGATGTCTTCTTTTCTAGGCTTATCATTGCAGATGATTTAGTTTTTATATATAAGTCTTTTAATAGAATTTTAATTGTTACACTAGTATTTATATTTTGAACTTTGTTTATGTATAATTTCGTTTGTAGTCTTTGCCGGGTAAGTATTAGCTTTGTAAAGCATGTCGTGTAAGTTTAAATTTTAGGTTAGGTAATTTGCTTAGCGTAAGTATGTGTGTGTTTATTGTCTTGTAGGGTATATATATATATATTTTATTAAAAGTTCATTTAGGTTAGTTATTCACTTTACAGTAAGTAAGCATGAGTTTTAATATGTATTTTATTACAATAATTTTTAGGTTAGGTAATCACTTTACGGTAGAATAGTTTCAGCTTTAGTATAATAGATTTTTATTTATCAAGTTTTAGTCATAGTTTTATTTCAAATTTTCATTTTATAGGATTTTATTATTGGTTTCTTTCTCAATATACAATAATTTTAATAAGTTTTTTAATTACTCAGCACTAATACACATTGCATCACCCTTTTGTAGTGATAACTGTAGCCACTTCCTAATTTCATCTTGGCAGGCATTTTTGTTTAATCGAAAGAAATATTAATGGTCTTTGAGGGTTTTTTTTCCTCTTTTAGTTTTTTTTATTAACTTAAGTAATTTATCTTCCTGGTATGGTCATTGCACGCTTTACTCACTTTTGTCCACTTGGTTACTGTACACTTTTTTTTTCTTTTAATTTTAATGTTACGCCGTTCAAAAGACCATTCACTGTCACTGCCAAACTTCAATTGCCCTTCAAAATTCCTTCCTCAAGCTTTACAACCCACGCTATCACTTAATTTCTTTTTGTTTTTTTTTCTTCTACCTACTCGGCTTATCATGCTATGATTGGTCAAATATTATAACGGGATTTTCCAGCATTGCCAGAACTCTTAAGCAAATAGATATAACAAAAAGAATAAGAGACAGGGATGTATTTGAAATGGAAGTGTTTGGATGGAATAATAATCCGTGTAACCATGCCAGATCAGAAACTTTTGTAACAGGGGCGCAGACTATTGTTCGTAAAATATTCGACTGTCTTCTTTGTAACTTTTGGATGTTAGATGCACACGCAGTTACCCAAAGCTGAATGCCATATGTCCAGATTGGTTTATTAATGGCTTTATATAACAGAACTTTATATTCCAAAGATAGAGATGAAAATGGACCTATAAGCCACATTAGCCGAGCTGTTTTTAGTTTCATATCTGAGATTTTGGCCTCAATGTGGCGTGACCATGTTAGGCTTCGGCGTCTGTCTAGATGGATTCCTAGATATTTAGATTGGGTTTCTACCGGAACAATAACGTTATTTATTTTTATTGGCGGACAATTTCCCTTTTTTAGTGTGAAAGTCACATGGGCACATTTTGATGGATTTACTTTATTTAGTCAACCTTCCAGCTCGTTTATATGAGCTTGTAAGTGCTCAGATGCAATTTTAGGATCTTTGTTCACACTTAAGAATGCCGTGCCATCTGCAAACGTTGACGTGATAGTCTGTCGATTTGTAGGCATATCGGATGTATGGACGATGTATAATAGCGCGCCAAGTATACTTCCTTGGAGGACGCCTGCAGAAATCTTCTTAACTGGTGAAAATAAATTATTTGACCGTACCTTAAATGTTCTAAAAGTCAAATAGCTTTTAATCAGATTGTGGGTGTTTGCAGGGAGAAGTCGTGTTACTTTTGTAAGGAGACCGTCATGCCAAACTTTATCAAATGCTTGGGAGACATCTATGAACAATTCTGAAAAAACAGCTTTTTCTCGAAGAACGACCTGATAGCAGTAACAATTCTGTGAACCTGCTCTGTAGTTCCATGACCAGACCGGAAGCCGAACTGATATTCTGGAATAATATTTCGCTCTGCTAGATGTGGCGTTATTTTCTGGAGGAGGACCTTTTCGAACAGCTTTGATAGTATAGATAATAAGCTGATAGGTCTATATGACGTAATTTGAGTAGCGTCTTTACCCGGTTTTTGGATCATGACAATTTCTGAAAACTTCCAAGAGGACAGGAAAGCCTCCACTCTTAAGATGGCGTTAAAAATAAATAATACATTTCTCACAGCGCAAGCTGGCAAGTCCATCAGCATTGAACTAGTAATACGATTAACGCCGGGCTATTTTTTCGCATCAAGGTTTTTGATTGCCATTTTAATTGAGGGCAAACGTATCCTTATATGATTTTCAATGGAATCGCTGATCTATGGAGGATTAATATCACTATTTATTTCATGTGGAGTGAAAACGTTTTCCAGATGGCTAGCAAAAGCATTTGCTCGTTCACTAGAATTTTTAGCCCAACTAAGGTCCTCAAGTCTTAGTGGAGGTTCGGAGGAAGTAGGGCACTTCATATGCTTCACAGCTTTCCATAGGCTGTGGTCGGTTTTTGTTGTTGGATCCAAGTTACTTAAATAATTTGCAAGCGCTGACTCATGCTGTAAACGCAGCTTTTCTTTAAGTATTTTTTGACACAAATTCAATTTGGTCTTTAAAGCTGGAGAACGATTTCTCTGCCATTCCCTTCTCAATTTTCTTTTTTGTCGGATGAGGGCTTCAATATCAGCTGATAACTTGAACGGTTTCCTCCTATATGTTTTTCTCATTTGAGTTGCATTTCTAGCTGCACAAGTAATAACGTCTGTAAGGTGATTCACAGCACATTGTATATCACGAGTTGCTTAGAGGGATGTTCTACAGAAATCTAACTAAAGAATTAAACACTCTCAGGTTTTTTTACAATTAAAGAAATATGTAGTTCCTGATTTAACTTCCAAGCCATATAAAATCAAAAACATTATAGGTGCCTTTGTCACGCTCTGTTCACTCTCTACTCTTAATGAAGTGAAAGAAACTTTACATGTGCTTTTTGTTTACATTTGTTTTTTATTAGATTTGACTATCTAAATTTTTTTTCATTTTGCTTTGTTTGTTTACGAAATAATACCTGTTGCCGCCGTCAACAAAGGGTTAATTCCAGCAATCATTTCTCTTTCATATTTTTCAATTTCGTATAACATACATATATTATTATATACGTATATACATACGTACATCGTATGTTTTTACAGCTTTAGTTTTTTGCCTCAGCCAAGTACATAAATAAATATGTGCATAAGCTAACGGTCACTTACCGTTTGACAAAAAAATAAGTAGACAAGAAGAAATCTTAATATTGAAATTTAGTTGAGTTTCAAAAGCGAGGCAAATAACTAATAAATTTTAAAGCTCTACCTCTACCTCTAATTTACCTTTTATAATTTATTAATTGTGAAATACATTATTATAATAAAAATAAAAATAAATAAAAAGAAAGGTTTTAATTAAAGGTATTAGTGCTATTAAAAATTAGTTTCCTTGATCTCAACAAGTCTTTAAAATTTATTAATCTTTAAAGTAAAAACATAAAGTTGTTAACCATATTAAAATATGGAAATGGAGAAAACCATCATAGGCCACAGCTGCAATAAGTGTGTCCAGTTGGATAATGACCAAATGGTAATGTGTGACACATGTGATAAATGGTATCACTACACCTGTGTAGGAGTGGATAATAATGTGGCTAATTATAGTTGGAACTGTGATTTATGCGAACCCACAACAGCCACCACTACCACTCTTCCGAGCTCATCTTCATCACCCGTCACAATTCCAACAGTTTGCTATAAGTGCCACAAGCAGTCTATCCCCAGGCATGTCACAGCCGACACAAAATATGGTAAACGTCACAGGTATACATCCTCATGATGCCTTTACAACAAGTGCGATCACATCTGTAAATGCACCGCTGTTCACATATACGGCATCGCCGTCAACAAATTTATTCAACACTTTACAGCAACAAACGCGAATGAGTACCTACGTCCAAAGTACGATGAATAAAATTGACGCTTTACAAATGCAACAAATGTATACAGCTCCAGCATCAATAGCTCAATATGCACATGTAAGACAGCCAGTTACATTGCCTATTACTTCACAGCAAGAACAAGTGATGGTGAACAATCACGCACAAAGTTCAATAAGCACGAAGGATAACTCTGACTATTCACAACAGCAAAAAATGCTACAACTACAGCGCTTAGAAGAAGAAAGGAAAATCCAACAACAGTTTTTGGAACGTAAGTAGGAAATATTAGCTAAAAATATCGACTCGCCTATGGAGCAAATTAGCCCCTATGGTTTTGGTGTTAATCATCAAACGAGTGCACAAGTACACTCTGCAAGTGGTTCGACAAGTAGTGCACAAATACTGCCGGCAAGTGGCGTGGTAAATAATACGCATATACTATATCCAGGTGGGATGATAAATAATACACCAATAATGCCCCCAAGTCGCTTTGTAAAAAGTGAGCCATCATACAGTATGCAAGAGTTTAACCCTACACCTTCACAACTAGCAGCTAGAGGCTCAATACCACGCGAACTCCCTATTTTCAATGGCGACCCAGATGACTGGCCAATTTTTATTAATAGTTTCCAGAATAGCACAGCTATTGCCGGGGTTTCTAATGCTGAAAATTTGGTACGCCTTCAGAACGCTTTAAGAGGAAAAGCGAGAGAGATGGTCAAAAGTAAATTGCTTTTACCAGCACTTGTCCCGAATATAATTGAGACGCTTCGTATGTGTTTTGGCCGCCCAGAATATATTTTGGAGCGTGTAATAAACAAAGCAAGAGCTATGCCACGTCCCCGAGAAAGACTCGAATCAATAATTGAGTTCGCTCTGAGCGTCCAAAATATATGCGCGACAATGGAATCATGTGGACTACAATCTCACCTCAACAATCCTTTACTAGTAAAGGAACTCGTGGATAAACTACCAAATCAGCATAAGCTAAATTGGGCCATGCAGCAGATAGATGAAAAAGTTCCAGTTATAAAAGGATTTAGTGACTGGCTTTATCAAATTGCGGAAGCAGGCAGCAAAGTCGTAACACCAAGCTTTGGTAAAAGCAACGCCACCGTGTATACTCACGCAAAAGTCAAAACTCACGACAATAAAATGTGCATCGTTTGCAAAATTAACTCACATAAAGTCCAGCATTGTGACCACTTTAAAAGCTTGCAGTTAAATAGAAAATGGGACATCGTAAAGATCAACAATTTGTGCCGTCAGTGTCTAAACACACATAAAGGTAAATGCCATAAAAACAAAGAATGCGGCATATTGGGATGCAAGTATAAACACCATCCACTGCTACATAGAGAGTGCAACGACCAGTCAGCCACACAAACTGTAAGTACAAACCGAATTTATGATATACAGCGGAACGTTCAAATTAACACGCACCAACATGATGCTAATGATAATCCATTTTTTCGTATATTGCCAATCCGCATTCACCTAAAGGAAAACATTATTAATACTTTTGCCTTTTTAGACGAAGGTTCCTCCGTCACTTTAGTGGACCGTAGCATATTTAATAACATGTCTCTCGAAGGAACATCTGATCCTCTTTGTCTGCAATGGACAGGTGGCACCACCCGTGTAGAAAATGATTCGATCAGAATATCTTTAAAAGTATCCAATATTTACAACAACGCTAAGTTTACGCTTTCAAATGTACACACCGTCAACCGTTTAGAGCTACCAACTCAATCTGTAAATATGCCCGAAATGGCGAAGAAATTTCCGTATTTAAGAAATATTCCTATACAATCCTACAATAATGCAAAGCCCATGATTTTAATTGGTGTAAATAATTGGAAATTGGCCGTTCCAATAAAAATACGCGAAGGTAGTGGACAACAGCCAATAGCCACTAAGACAAGGCTCGGATGGGCAATACAAGGCGGCGAAGTGAGTACTCCAATGCAACATATTTTGAATATACACACGTGTACCTGTCAAAAACGCTATGAAGAGTTACACGATGTTGTAAAAGATTACTTTAAATTGGAGACGCCTACTTCAGCAAGTCCACATGACATTGCTAATTCTGGTGCACTTGATACACTTAAATCTTCATGCCAGTACATAGATGGACAATATGAAGTTGGCTTAATATGGAAAAATAACGACGTGCAACTACCCGAAAGCTACGACACCGCACTGAGTCGGCTAATGTGCCTCCGCAGAAAATTCGGTACAAATTCATCACTTCAACAAAAAATGCAAACTCAAATAGACAATTTGTTACAAAAAGGCTATGCTAAAAAGCTAAGCCCTGCAGAAATAGCGCTTCCTAGGAAAAAGGTATGGTACTTACCGATCTTTATCACCTTAAATCCTAATAAGCCCAATAAAATACGCCTCGTGTGGGATGCTGCCGCTATGACAAATGGCACCTCACTGAACGATTTTATGTACACTGGTCCAGATTTACTCAAGCCTCTAGTCGATATTCTCCTCGCATTCCGCATAGGAAAAGTTGCAATTTGTGGGGATATCAGCGAAATGTTCCACAGAATCAATGTCCGGGAAAGCGATATGCACGCCCAGCGGTTTCTATGGTGGGACAAAGACGACGACTTATATCAGCCAAGCACATACGTTATGCGCGCGTTAACCTTTGGCATAAATTGTGCTCCCTGCATCGCTCATTATATTCGTGACGTTAATGCAGAAAAGTTTAAAACACAATTTCCTCGAGCTGTAGAAGCAATTCAAAACTACCACTACGTCGATGACTTCATTGACAGTGAAGACACCGAAGAAAGTGCCGCCTATCTCGCAAAAGAAGTAGCAGCAATTCACGCAGCTGCGGGCTTTAACATACGCAATTGGGCTTCTAATTCAAGCTACGTTTTAAGCCAGTTGTCCAACATATCTAAAGAATCTCAAGATGCCAAACAATGGGGAGCCACAGAAAAGGTTTTGGGTATGTATTGGGACCCAGTTAATGATGTTTTCAAATATCTATGCAGATTTGCACGCCTAAGACGAAATGTAATTGCCGAAGATATTGTACCAACCAAACGAGAGTGCCTTCAAGTCTTGATGTCCATCTTTGACCCATTAGGCTTCCTGTCGTGTTACACTATTGGTCTTAAAATCCTGCTCCAAGAAGTTTGGCGTTCAAGTATTGGGTGGGACGAGCAATTAAGCGAAGTCCTGGACACAAGGTGGCGTCAATGGAAAGCCACAATACCTCTCATCATGGATGCCGCAGTCCCACGTTGCTATTCTCCATTACTGCACAATGCTGAAAGTGTCGAACTGCATACATTTGTCGACGCCAGTGAATATGCTTACTCCGCCGTAAGCTATCTGCTCGTAAAAAGGGATGGCGTTGCAACAGTCACCCTCATAGCCGCTAAATCCAAAGTAGCGCCCCTTAAACCTCTGTCAATACCGAGGATGGAATTACAAGCAGCACTACTTGGCGTCCGACTGGCAAGTAAAATAAAACAAATCCGTCGTCTACCCATAAGTTCAAATCTTTGGTGGTCAGACTCTAAGACCGTGCTACAGTGGCTCCACATGGATCCAAGAAAATTGCAACAATTCGTTATGTACCGCGTAGGCGAGATTTTGGAGCATTCAAACGTTGACGAATGGAGGTGGATACCTACAAAAATAAACCCGGCTGATATTGCCACGAAAACGACCGCAAAAAAAGATATTGATTTATGGCTTAGTGGCCCTGAGTTTCTGCGCATCGACAAATGTGAATGGCCTAAATGTGATGACCTAGGTCCGCCTGACACTACTGAAGTAAGACGCCACGTACTAATAGTTGACGCAAGAAACAAACATTACGATTGTTTGAATGTAGAATACTTTTCAAAATGGAAACGACTTTATAGAGCAGTGGCAACGTTCATTTTATATATAACTAAACTAAGATGCGCAAGGCAACAAGTAGTAGCTCCATGCAGCATCAATTATGAGATGATTCAACAAGCACAGCGTTTCGTTATCACAATAACACAGCAAAGCGAGTTTCATCAAGAAATCATCACTCTGAGGCATCGTCAAAACGTCGAAAAGACAAGTAAGTTGCACCCATTAAATGTATATTTAGACGAATACGGAATTATAAGGTGTCGCAATCGAATTACACGCCTCAACAATCACGAAAATGAAATAGTTTTGCCAACTGACCACCACGTCACCTTTCTTATAGTGCGTTCATTTCACGAAGAATTTCACCATCAATTTCACGAAGCCATAATAAACAAAATAAAA
This sequence comes from Thelaira solivaga, assembly GCA_947397855.1. Classification (NCBI taxonomy): domain Eukaryota; kingdom Metazoa; phylum Arthropoda; class Insecta; order Diptera; family Tachinidae; genus Thelaira; species Thelaira solivaga. Next base: position 28,839,634 of record OX377613.1, read on the forward strand.
TGTCAATATTACATATTTCGTTTACGCGTATTATACAAGAAAGTACGTGCATCATGCCAAATATGCAAAAATAATTCAGCTATTCCGCAACCGCCACAAATGGCCCCACTTCCTGCAGCTCGCTTAGGGGCATTTCAACGCCCTTTTACGTTCGTCGGCATTGATTATTTCGGTCCTTTACTGGTATCTGTTGGAAGAAGGCGCGAAAAAAGGTGGGGTGTGGTATTCACTTGCCTTACTGTGCGTGCCATCCATATAGAAGTATCACACAGTTTGGACACAAGCTCGTGTATTTTGTGCATACGAAACTTTGTCGCCAGGCGTGGAACGCCTCGAGAAATATACACGGACAACGGCACGAACTTTAAAGTAGCTGCAAAGATCCTAAATGAAAATATAAATCATATAAAATATTCAAACATATCCTCAGCTTTCGACGAAATAAAATGGATATTTAACCCACCTAGTGCCCCCCATATGGGCGGAGCCTGGGAAAGACTCATAAGATCAGTAAAAAACGTTTTGTACAGCTTGTACCCCAGTCTTAAATTTAATGACGAAACCCTAAAAAGTGCACTGTGCGAGATAGAATCGATAATTAATTCTCGGCCGTTAACATTTGTCTCAGTAGACCACGAAGATGATGATGCCATAACTCCTAACCACTTGTTACTCGGCTCCTGCGATGGCTACAAACCCTTTTTCAATGAATATGATAATCTACGTCAGCGATGGCATCAGACGCAATCATTTGCAGATCTCTTTTGGCAACGCTGGTTGAAGGAATACATCCCTATAATTTCTCGCAGAACTAAGTGGTTCGAAAAGGTACCACCCGTATCGATTGGCGCCATAGTAATTATCGCCGATGAAAATTTACCTCGAAGATGCTGGCCTAATGGTAAAGTTATTGACGTCATGATGGCAAAAGATGGTCAAGCGCGAAGTGCCACAGTCAAGACACAGTTTGGTGTAATGCAAAGGCCAATAACAAAAATAGCTGTTCTAAACGTCGGCAATGAATAAGTGCAAGCTCGAATACAACTCGCTTACGGGTCGGGGAATGTTGCCGCCGTCAACAAAGGGTTAATTCCAGCAATCATTTCTCTTTAATATTTTTCAATTTCGTATAACATACATATATTATTATATACGTACATACATACGTACATCGTATGTTTTTACAGCTTTAGTTTTTTGCCTCAGCCAAGTACATAAATAAATATGTGCATAAGCTAACGGTCACTTACCGTTTGACAAAAAAATAAGTAGACAAGAAGAAATCTTAATATTGAAATTTAGTTGAGTTTCAAAAGCGAGGCAAATAACTAATAAATTTTAAAGCTCTACCTCTACCTCTAATTTACCTTTTATAATTTATTAATTGTGAAATACATTATTATAATAAAAATAAAAATAAATAAAAAGAAAGGTTTTAATTAAAGGTATTAGTGCTATTAAAAATTAGTTTCCTTGATCTCAACAATACCATTATGCTTTGTTTTCTTTCATCATTTTGACATGTGTATTCTTTATTAATAAATTTTCTTCTTTTTTTGTTTGTGGCATAGCAAATTTACAGAGGTGACCATTTTGAAATACTTTTATTCA